>CM068369.1:141010693-142210693 GCA_034769895.1 Magicicada septendecula | reverse complement strand
GTGGGGGCTATTTCGGTTTTCGTTTTATTGTGATTTGCGTAAAAAAGGCGTATTATTTGCGCATTTGTTTTGTGATTTGAGTATTATTTTAATTTATTATTGGTTTACGGTTTAACTTATAGTATTCATAGAAACATTTCCCATAAAGTTATACGACAATGAAAACGATGACTACTAAAATAAACAGTTAGGTAGCGTAAAACTATATCAATTAACGCATTTTCTATAATTTTAGTAAATTTTAAGAGATATTCTCTACATATTGAGTCCCACTATCACACAATAAAATGTCTATCACACAATAAAATGTCGAAAAATATTGTAGGCAGTTGTGTATCTAGAATTTAAGGGGGGGGCTAATCTTGTCGCCTTCATGTTAAAGAAAAAAAGTTAAGACTAATCAAGAGTACTGTTTTCAAAGTGGCTAAAAAACGCATGATAACGTCCTGAAATTAATCCCATTAAAGACACGGTAAAAAGACATACTACTAAAACACTGATTGCAAGATATTTATTGACGGTTTATATTTAAAAATGATAACTGCAGTAAGATGAAAGCAAATCTAAAACAATTTGAAACACTAAAAAAGACATAACTATTTGAAAATATTTTAGAGTTTCAGGTCTGTTTACTTTGACTTTTCTTTTTGGCAATTGCATTAAAAAGTACTCTGGGGGTTACTGAATTCATCCCGCATTGTTGTGTAATAATCCTGTTTGTACGAGCTTATTAAAAAACAAGATTTACTACTGTATTAGTTAACAGACCTGGAAAAAACTATAAAATAACCTAATAATTAAGAGCTCAATAAAACTCCTCAAGAAGTTTTTTCAACCCTCTTTGGGGGGGGGTCTGTTCCCGTTCGTAACCCCATGTAAATACGCAGATACGTCCAGAGTGCAGGTAGTACTGAGATGACTTTATTTGCAGAATCAAGCCGTCAAGTAAACGAGCAGCGCGCTCTCATCGAAAAAAAAAAGCAAATAGAAACACCCACCTACCAAACAAAACAATTAGAATCGCAGTTAAAAGTAGGTCCAGAATGCTTCTTGCTTAAATACTAGTAATAACTTTTTCAGTGAAGGTTTAGTGAGGATCGGTCAACAATAACACAAATTTAAACTTATTTGTGACGACGTTTCGACATTGTATATTATCATCATCAGGACCTGTGTATGAATACAAAAGAAATGTCAAACACAACAGAAGAATTATTTGGGTAAACGTGTTCGGTATGTGAGTGTGCGTGCGTATGAATATATCATTATATGTGTGATGGAGTTGAGATAATTTGTTTACATCTTCAAATGTTTTCTTTAAGAAAACGAGAAAATTATAATTCACAGAACATAATTTATACACTATTACAATTTAAATTGCTATATATAATGATATTTTTAATTAATTATAAAAGCACTTATTAACAATTAGATATTAGATTGGTACAGAAAACGTTTATACGTATAGTAGTCAACATATAGCATAGTAAAACATATTATAACTAAAAACAGATAGCTTGGTTGCGTGAAGCTATTCGTAGAAAATGGCCCAATTTATAGATATTGCACCACAGCAATGCACCAGCTCACACACCACTGCATGTGGAAGAATTTTTTGGTCCGAAATAAGGCCGTAGTAATACCGCAACCACCAAATATGGTGCTGTAAAAAAATTCCAGATTCAGCTCAAGGCTATACCAGAAAGTGTCCACAAATAAGTAAAAATTTGTGTTATTTTTGACCGATTCTCACTAACCCTTCACTGAAAAATTGATTGATTGGCGGCCACTAAGAATTTAAGGATTTAACTAGTAGTAACGTTTTAGGAAAAGAAGCAAATGTACTACCACATTTTGTTTAGCATAAACAATAATTGCATGCGATTGTAGGAAGATTTCCAACAACTTAATAATTTTTGTAGGGTGTGGCAGAAATAGAATAAAGTACGTAAACATTGTGCACCGTCTATATTGGTTTTTTTTTTTGGAAAATCCGGAACTATATTTTTACGTGATACGAAACTTTCTACAAGTATCTCGGCTATCCCAGCGGAGCCAAGCTGTAATGTGTGTGTGGGTACATATTGGTGCTACTTTGAGATGAAAGGCAATTACGTGAGAATTATGCGTCAACAGTCGAGGCTATTCCAGATCATACCGGTCGGCGCACTGTGTTCAAGACCAGACAGTTTGCACAGTTTCTAGTGGTTTCTAGAGCGCCTGTAATACGCAGTTCACTCGACCCGTCATCCAGAAAGTGAATTATTCTAGCATTTCAGAAGGGTATAAATATGAGCATCCAGCGATGGGGAGTCAGTTGACGTCGGGCGATTACTCAATGCATTTAAGTAGCGATTTATTCAAGTGAGGTTCGAAGTATTGTAGCGAAGTGTTAATGTGCGGCACTCTATTAGTTGATATTATTACTGCGTGTGGACAAATTTAACTGAATCATTGCACGAGTATAATCTTTTGAATAACTTGTTGTTTACAAACTCTTAATTGTGATTAATTAAAACTGGTGATTATTGACTTAATTGACGTCTTTATTTTGTTTTCCACTATACCATACGGAGATCAGTTGACCGTCGTAACGATATTACAACTACACTACTCCTCGCTTTTACGTCACACCTGCCTGCCGTCACTTCCTTATTATCTGTAAAACATTTATCTGTAATTTTGTTTTAATATCAATTAATTTAAAAGTATTTTTAAAATGCTAATTTCAGGTTCTGAAGACATTACTGTATGTAATAAATATAACAATAATTAAGTGTATAAATATTTAAAAACCATAATAATATAATAGGTAGTTTCTACGTTTATTATGGGCCATCTTGGTACCACTCACATGGTTTTACTTTTGTTCGGTTACAAAAATCTCGATCACATGTGCCCCAGGAATAACAGAAGAATTGAATTACGTACTATATAAAAATGTTTTGAAAAAATTATACCTTACATTTTAAAAGCAGAACAGTATTTATACTAAAACACAGTACTCAAATGTAGCTTTTTAGTAGTTTGCATAAGAACCTTGTAAGATGAAATGTAAAAAAGGTTTAAACGGAATTAACGTTGAAACTTCCGAGTGAAGATAATCTTCAGAGTATCTTACGCGTGAGACTTTGGTGTATGAATAGTATTTTTATTAATAAATTTCTTCGGCTGGAAGTAATAAAATTCTGTACTGGCTCTGAAACGCCCACCGTAATCGGCGAGGGATCCAATTATCTATGATAAAATCACTTCTTTCTTTTCTCCACTGTCGTTACTTGTCCCGAACCAAGCTACCCACAAATCAAAAAGCGATCTTAGTCTCTTTCCAGACAAGACTGTACTTCTTGGGTCGAGTCACATTCTAGAAAAGGTGGTCCTGTTGGCGCAGAACAGTACGTATCTAACCCAGGAGGTTGATAAACGTTCGTAGTAGGGGGCCGCAGTATCCACCAAGTTAACCGACAGTATATCATCCTGAACCAGTTCAACTTGTACAGAAGATAAGCACTTATAGATATTATCATCATCATCATTGGCTCTAGCCTTCTTCAGAAGATTTCGCTATTCTTCCCTATTCATACCATATTCTTTCAATTTCTAATTCCAAGAGTACTGATTTGATGACACACCCTGTCCCTCCATCTCAATTTTGCCTTCCAACTTTCCTTTTACCCTTTGGATTTACATTAAACACATTTATATGTATAGCTGTCCGTAAATTTCAGTCAGTAAAAGATCTGAGGCAGTACCACATTAAAATTTCATATTGCTTAAAAGAGAAAATGTTTAGTATAAAACGTAACACCATGAACCCAATGTTGTGTAATAAAACCAAATTATTTCAAACATATTAAAACAGGTATACTTTTCTCAAGGCGTGCGGCTTTCTCCCCTGACGTTTTCGTGTGTTGACGAAATAATTTGTTGCACTATAGATATAACATCTCCATGTGATGACACACCATTTCAAGTCTGTGAAAACGTATACGATGTTTTGATTTATGTGTTACTTGGTGTAGGTTTCACGTTGACTGCTTGCTTCAGCAAGTTATTAATACATTAAAATAAAACTTTTGTCACATTTTAGATCTCGGATTGCTGACCCTAGCACAGTCCTTTAATATTTTAATCCATCAATTAACTACAGACCAATATATAGTTGAATGTCATTCAATTATCAATAGAATTTATTTTTTAAAAGAGAATAGTATTGAGTCGAGTATAATTTTAATCAGTAATTACACTCATAACAAATTTTCCTTACGAGAAATGTACTCAGTACGAGACTCGATCGAGACGTAAAATGTTTAAAAGTTTGGAGTACCAAAGTTGTCTTCAGTATCAGAACATAAATTTTGTAAAATGCAAATATTATTGTTAGTGGTTTTTCTTAATATTTCTACGAATTAGAAGAGTATTTACTTGGCATTCGATATTTTATCGCATCTTAAGTTAAGAATAATTTTAGGACATAAAATAATATATATGAGTAACAAACCATGCATATGTCAGACGTTTACAATTTAGATTTCGGATCTGCAATTATTAAATCAATACAAATTTTAAAAGCTATAGTTTTATTAAATAAAAGTAAACATTCCAAATAATAAAGCAAAATATGTTCTTTTCAATTGTAATCTTTTACATGGCTTTAAATGTTTCCTGTTAAATAAGCATTTAACAGGATTTCGTTTATTTTGTAATAAAAATTGTTCATTGCCGTAAAAAGCATTAGTCATCAAGAGTCAACGAATTAGTCTTCAAATTGTAATGTAGAAATAAATTAGAAACCAATAAGGAAGATAAACTAACTGAAACGTTTAACTGAGCAACATCCCATAAATCTGCTGTATCACGACGATGTGTATCATAACTCTTTTTCAACATTATACACTTCCTTAAGCTTTATTCCCAGTCTCGACTTTTATACTTGTCTTCCAGATTGCACAGTTATATGTTACATTTTAAATAACAGGACTTTGTTTAAACACACGGTAACTGAAAAAGTCATAAAATTCTAATTAGATAAAAACATGCTTCGTTGCAAAGATACGAAGGGCGCAATTACGTATTTCAATTTCAATCTAATTATGCAGATAAAAAAGTATATATTTACAATTTACAAATTATCGGAAACTTGAACGTTTGAAGTGGGATGAGCATACAAATTTACAGTGACGCAAACATACAATTTTTCAATAAGTTGCTTAAAATAATAAAATAAAAATTAATGTATTCCATAAAGTAGAGAAGGATTAGTTGTATACAAAATATCACATACGACCACCTAAATAGAATTATTGTATTTATTAATTTTTCGTAATAATTTTTCAGGTCCAGCTACCAACATTCAACTTTAAGACATAAAATAATAGTGGTCATCATCAACATTATGATTTTATCCTACAATGATTAAACCAAAAATGGTTTCACGATATTGACTGAAGACTCGTTGGGCACTTGGTAAATATATACTCGTATTACTACAAAGTTAAACAAAAAAACACAAAAAACTTGGTAACTTCAATTGTTTTTTATTCTTAACAATTGTTTTAGCCCATTAGGATATTTTCAAAGAGCTGCTAAGAACAACTAAACACAAAGAATGTATAAGGGTGAACATGTGTTAAAGTTGTGTGTATGGACATGTGTGTGAAGGGGATGGAGGAGCTAGTATAAGAAAGGTCAAGTAACAGTAAAAACTAAGTGTAATACAAAGAATTCTGTCTAGTCGTCTGTTATATTTTTGTTACTTACAATAGTTGAAAATTTACAATTGAAGTAACTCTGATTTGATCTTTCTAATTTTAAATACACTACATGCAAACATGTTATCTGATGTCAACAATCGTTTAATGATAGCATAGCCTCAGGTTAATATTTTTAATTAGATTCTGCAGTAGCTCCCTGACGTTGATATAAGGTAATCAATATTTGTGATAAATTGACGTCAGAGGTATTGTGGTAAGTCTCTGACCACCTCATTGGTTGTCACACAACCGCCTAATACAAACCACCAGGGCTAACATGAGTCTGAAAGTCAGTAGCGGTAATGAATTAGTTCATTAGGGTCCTGTGGTAAATTCACCTAAGATTATTTTGATACTACGCAATTTTTGTAGAATAAATTGTAAATCGGGGTTTAAGACCACGTTACAGAATCAACAATCTTGTCGAATTGTAAAGTGGCTCATACATGGTTAAACAGTTTGCATAACAGAGCCTGTTGCGGAAACATGTTGACGGTGTGTGTTGCATTTGAGTGCATCTGTCACCTGCAAGGTTTCTTATAGTTTTTTTAATTTTGGAGCTTTTTGGGGCTTGGTTGTGGTAAAAAAAGTTTGAGGCTCATATAAACATACGGTTTACTTATCTATAAACAATCTGCAGACCCAGCCCCTGATGCGTTAATATTTAACCAATTATTGCATTGTTGACACTAAGATTTATTCTTCTTACTTGGCTTAGGTTTACATTATAATATTTTATAATTCCTAATTTCCTATTTTATACAGCTTTTTTACATTTACAAACTAATTTAAATTCATTTTTTCTTAATGATTTACATTATTTTGGTGTTTTACAATTATCAGTGGGTTATAAAATTTATTTAAATACTTAGTTTTAAATACAGTTTGTGATCATTTGATTAGGCTTATGTTGTTTTAATTCTGTATTTCTCAATTACTTTAACAATTACGAAACTACAGTTTACAGAATTTGAAGTTTAACAATTTTTTAGATATAGGTTGAAGCTATTAATGTTCAGGTTTTATGTACATTCGCTACTCTTAAACATTACCAATACTATTATTTCGAATAATTTTATAAATTTCTAAATACAGTCTAGTATGATACCTCTCAAACCCAATATGGTTGACGGACTTGTTGCTTTCATAAAAATAAGCTTTGTTATTTTTACAACTCTACTTATATTGTCAGGATTTATGTACTTTTATAATTACAGCAGTGCATATGTAACTCGACACGCGAGATATAAACATAGAGGATGACACGTTGAAAATTGTGGAATGACTGTTCAAATGCTACTATAGTGCTACAAAAATGGCAGAGCGGTAGACAAGCTACACTTACCGTACTCACCTACATACGGTTTAAATTATGCGGCTTAACGTGACATAGTTTACAACGCTGCACTAACCCACTGTGTACGCTTTGGATTTATTATTATTATCCTGAGCTAGTTTGTGGGAGTCATATGTGCAGCTAGAAAATGGCTGTGCTTGTTCTAGAAAACGATGAGTAAACATGAGTACAGTATGGTTAAGTAAAATACGCGTATTATAAAATTAATGGCTTAGAAATAAGCAATAAAAAATAATAATAAATATAATAATCATCTTGTTAACGGTTTTAGGCTTCAGGAATTTTCTTATTCAACAGTCCACAATTTTTTAGGACTACCAGCTTTTCTTCTGCCTCGATGGTTGTAATCTTTCGCTATATTCGGTAGTCTACTTTCTTCCGTTCTACTTATGTGTTAAATCCATTTTCTTCTGTATTTGTTGATAATTTCATTAACTGCAAAAATTACTAAATCACTTTTTATCTCTTCATTTCTTATATGATCTCGTCTATTACGATCTCGTCTTTTAACGGATCTCAGAAATTTCATTTCTGCTGTTTGTACCTTCTGTTCATCTTTTTTCTTTATGACTCAAGTTTCACAACCATACAGTAGCAACCTTAGGACCTTAGGATGTTTTCACATTCAGGAGTAGAATATGCGGAATATAGAAGCGTTTGGACCAGAGCCTCTACCTACTCAAGACCGTCGTGCGTGGTGAAGAGCCACACACTTTTCGAGGTGGTCTTATAACAGAACACGACGGATCTAGACCAGAGAAGGTCGATAAAACTCTAGCCGGCTTAGGGTTGGTTGCCCTATACGGTGGTCTCAATCAATAACTCACAATGCCAACAGTAGCCTAGGAAACCAGGACAGATATAATGATAATAATAAATAAATAATATTAATAAACTACAGTAATCAGCAAATTTGTCAATTCAGAATATATGCAGTGAATCATGATGTATTAGTAATATTAAGAGTTCCGTAGAGTTCAATGAACAAATCTCTCAGTTCGATGATATTTATTATATTTTAAATCTTTACAAATAGTTTTATTTCCACAGCACCATAACAGTAACTAAATTATACATCAAATAATTTACTGTGTACGTACTGTAAATTATTAAATTAAAACTCATTATACAACAAATAACATTTTTAATATTAAAAATGTGACTAATAAAATTACGCTGTACAACTGAAAAAGTCTATCATGTATTTAAGGTAATTTAAGGTCCTGACCAACAATTAAGGTATTTTCAAAGTGAATGATATCAATATCACATGTAGTAAATAAATCGCATGAGTAGGAAACAAGTAAGAAACACATTGAGTTCTATTGCACAATAATTTTAAACGGAGTACAAATAATTGAAATTTGTCAAAAATTATAGTTTTTATACCTCAAAAGTCTCTATTGTCAAGAGGTCTATTGGCATACTGTTGTTTGAAAACAACAAACAAATTTCAAATTTCAAAAGCTAAAAGCTAATTTAGTAAGTCTGTAATTAATCGAAGATGTTAAGAAAAATTGTTGCACCTCTGAAAGCCCCGAACTAATTATCCGTGAAGGGTTGTTGATGAAACGATTTATCACGTTGTTTGCCTCTAAAATGTGTGCATGTTTGCGCGCGCGCGTGTGGACGGGTCGGTATTTTTGAAGTGTTTAATGCACGTACGGTATGTTTGTATCTGAAGTGAGTATATTCAAGAAAAAAGTATAGACAATATAAGTAGAAAATTGTATTGCAAGGATGGTTCCAAAATGACGTAATTTTAAAATCGAAGGAAGGGGTTGCCCCTGTGCTCGAAAGCAGGGGCGGGATCTTGGACCCACGAGAGGACACCCGCAAACATTACTACTGTCAGGAAGTTGGCTTTACTATTACAGCGAATGTTTGGATTCTTCGTAGTGAAGTCTTACATGTTCGTAAAGGCTAAGCCAAACAAAGGCTGGATAAATACTGCCACTCTGCTTAACAATTTACTATAATTCTAGAGATTCGTTTGTTCACCGATTTCTGATGATCAGTTTTTAAACTGAATCCAGTGATAATCTATAAAGCAACGACCACAGATATACACATACACATACATTGACTGTAGCCTACTCTACTTTCCCGATGACAACAAATGTTTTCTCAGCACTTGCTTTGTTTGTGTATAACTCATATCAGGTGTATGTACGCCTATTTCAATTTATCTCTTCCTATATAGACCACATTTAATTATCGTACAATAAAAATATATTATGATGTAATATTATACAAGTTATTTTTAATCAAATGTGTTTACTAACTACTGATAATTTTTCCATTTATTGTTTCTAAATTTACCAAATTTTTCTGTTACGCTGTTACTACTGTATTGTAACTAAACTTTCAAAAAAAATTACACTATCCGAACGTATATTTGAAATATTTGCGTACATGTTAAAACGATCCTTTTCCTGCTCTTCTTCTTCTTAATTGGCGCTACACCTCTTGGAGAGATTTAGCATCCTAGACAATCCACCTCTAGTCGTCTCGATCCTCTGCTCTCAGTCTCCATCTTCTTTCAACGAGCCTGAGTTGTCCTTCTTACACCGTCCTCAAGATCATCCACCCATTGCTTTCTGGGCCGGCCCCTCCTACTTTTTCTACCAGGTCTCCTCGTAAATATTTTCTTCAATTTGGTGTTTTTAATATTTTCTGGACACGCCCTGCTCACCGGATTCTACTTCTCTTTTTGTCTCTTTATCTGGTTGTCTATAGACTTGCTGGATTTCTGCAGTCGTCCTTATTCTTTATGGTCCTTGGACGTTCACTGTACCAAATACCCTGCCGAGGACATTTCTTTCGCACTTGCGCAACCACTCTTCCTGTTACTGTCATTGTCCAAGTTTCAGACCCATAGATGACCACTGGCTTAAGAACTGCTTTATAAAGATGAATCTTGTTTATTTTGCTTATTTTTTTATACGTAAATATTCCTTGTAGGGGGAAGTAACTGTATCCAAAAATATCATTTTTTCATTTCTTTGGCCATAATTCTACCCTCAGTAAATTAGTGAGCTTAGGTGTTTAAATTTTTCAATCTTTTGAAATTTGTCTCCTCCAGTTATAATGGGTGCTCTATCCTTTTCCTGCTAATATTATTTAAATAATTATTTTACTAATTGAAATCAGACCTTTACTTTAAAAATGATTACATGGGCTCTTAATCTCAGGGTAAGTAGCATTAAAAATTATATTTACTAACAAACATATTAACTCTTTTTACTTACCCAATTAATACAAAATTCTTCTGTTCTAGTTTAATCTTAGGTACTTGACCAATTTTTGTATTGCTGCTAGTATTTGCGTTATTTGTACTACACTAGCATAGCTCTCCTACTATTAGGTACACTATCAAAAAACAAGATATAACTGATCTGGCTCACTTTTTACATGTAGGCCAGATTTATGTTTTGGTTTCCAATTATATATAAATTTGGTTGCTATTTACACAATTTAAACTTGACGGTATATTTTAAAAGTATACTGTTTGTATTACAGAGTGATATATATTGTTTTTATGTGTTAAATAGATACATACATACATATCCGGCACTACAGCTCAGGATGGAACTTGGCCTCCTTATTTTGGTTTCAGAGCACTGGGGTTTTTACAAGGTAAGGCTGTTAACCCGTCACTCAGACCCCTGCCAGGAGGACCGGAAACCTTGAATTTGGAGTGTTCTACCCCTATACGAGTTGTCTTTACCATGACTTAGGACCCACGTCTACCCCCGCAGCAGTCCTGCTAACTTGGACCGTGGATACCACCTTTGGGTAACAGACAGCTCACCCGCTGCTGCCCTTGATATGAGACCTGTTGCCGCCCCATAATATTCTAAATACCTATACTCCAGATATCCCAAAACAGCTCTATCAGGACCTCCTCTTTCGAAAGGATTGGTTAAACCATCTCGGTAATGAGTGGGTTCGTCTTAGGAGGGCCCACCGGTAGTAGGTGACACTGGAGTTGAGAAGGAGAGGTAAAAGTGGCCGCTTCTGGCTATATTTTCCGCATCACTTCCCGTTAGGTCCCATGGCCCATAAATAAAATAAATTATATTTCATTAAGGAGGTGTATTGTGTCTAGTCTCTTGGATATAATTTTCTTCGTATATTTTAGTTCATTGCCTGCTTCTATGTTGTTAAATCCTATTTTATTTAGTCTTTTGCTCTCTGTTGCGTTTAATTGTTATAATTGTTTTTTAAACGTTGGTGTGTCTTTTCTTTAACATCTTATTTACTTTATTCTGGTGAGGTTTGATGTTTGACATTTATACTGTTAAAGTGTTATTATTTTTATACTTTTTATTACTTTTATACTGAAAAAATTATTATTTCTTCTCAATTTATGGAACACGCTTCTTGCAGTCTCATTGAAAATTTAATTTAGAGTGAGGTTCTTGTTGAAATTGGACTTTGGTAATATTTCTTATTATTCATGTTGCATCATATGACAATAATAATGCATAATATGACATATTCTACTATAATACTACATAGCACTTTATAATTTTTAATTTTGACCTTCACGTACAGTAGTCTTTTATGTGCCTTATGTAGTTTAGCTAAATATAATTTTTAATTTTGACCTTCACGTACAGTAGTCTTTTATGTGCCTTGTGTAGTTTAGCTAAATATAATTTATCTAATCTACATGTTTTTAAAAATAATTTACAATCATTCATTTTTTTATAAAACTTATTATATTACTTAAATTTAAATAATGCTTTTACATCTAATTAGGCATGTTCTCTGTTACTTTAATTTCTATTTCATAAAAGTTATTTCCGTATATAATAAATTGTGTTTAACTAAATTTTTGAGGATTCACAATATTACATATTCAATTTTAAGATGATTATTTATAATTTCTTCATACATTGATTATTATTATCTTTTCAAAACCTTTACAAAGATTATTTAATAACTAATAAGAGATTTCAAACCTTTCACAATTTTAATATGGCACAAAGAGTTTTTTCTTACCTAACACAAAAACTTTACAAAATTTTATATAATAATAATAATAATGGCTCCCATGTATACCACCGAAGTAGCTTAGGAGAAAGCAGGGTAGGCTGCCTTATGTGAGCCGTACGGTATACAAGGATGGCAGTGTGGCCAGCACTACGCTTCAGCCGCCCATTATTATCCCCAGGATGTCATCCCAGGCACTCATTTTCAACAGGCTGAGTCGACCTGAGGGCTGAAAAACGCACCTCGATTTTATGGTGCGGGCCCGGGAATTGAACCCGGGACCTCTATGTTAGTAGCCAGGTGCCATACTCACTGGTCTACTGAGCCGCCACAAAATTTTATAAATTTATTTTATTTTAACAGTGGCCATGTACTGCTGTAGTTTACAGCAATAATATATTTATTCAGGTTGCGTATAAATATGAAACTTTTAATATAAAATTAAATTACACGTACACGGAATCTAAATTAAATTTTCATTTGAAACTACCTTATGAAAAGGAGATGTTTCCGCGTCCCTCCGAATACAAATACAGCAAATTCAATATTTCTCACTGCACTCTGGGCAAGTGGGGCGCACATTTATTAGATTTTTACGGGCTTAGAATTACAATGTAGAGAGAGATATTAAATTGCGGTTGTAAGAAAAGAAAAGCTAGTTACAATCAAATTTAATTTGCATTAAATCTTTTAAACCATTGCTTTCTTTAGCAGAATAATTATCCTTATCCAAAAAAACTTCTTTATGTTGTTGCTACTTTGTGTAACACGGTGTTTCACCAGTCGCTTGTGTTAAGATTTCAGTGAGGCTACTGTGTACAAACTGAAGATAAAAATTTACTTTCGAACTAATGAAAAACGGCAACAAATGTTTGTAGGACTAAAGTGGATACACAAACCGATTACAATGTTTAAACGATTGTTGTCTATTTATTGTTATCTTTAGTTGTACAAATTGTTATATTTACCAATAGTGTTTACAGAATAGCCTTTTATAACAGGTACTGTTTTGGTCACTAAGGTATGTTATGTTCTAAGTAAATTGGAATGAGGAATCTTTCTGCGTAAATAATTGTTACGTACATACGAATACATGATTTACTTTTTGAAACTTGTGTAGGCTGTTTAACAACGAATTTCTTAAAAAGTGGTGTTGACTACTTGACTGTTGTTTAACTGTTTACAAAAAATGTGATACGTGTGTCATGATAAAAAATTATTAACTTAAGGGATGCTCTTAGCTGATAATTCCCTATGTACTTACTAACTGTCTCAAAACATTGTATTTAAGCAATGAGAATAGTTCTTTAAAAACCTGTTTTGTTAACAGTGGTACTAGCTGTTGTAGGTTTGTTCTGCATTCTTAGAAACGTTCAATAATAGCCTTGACACTTTACACGCCCATACACTCGCTTTTTTCGTTACAGTAAATTATGTAAACAATTACACAGACGTTTGTCATTACTTTGACTTTTGTAGAAACCGAACAATTTTTTGGAATTTCAAATACTTAAGCATTTTTGTAAACGCTGTGTAAAAAAGTATTTGTAGAGAACAGAAACTAGGAAAAAATACTGGAAATAATCCGACAATTAGAAAGCCATGTATGGCAGATTTAGGAAAACAGTCACACACATAACATTTTTTTTTTATTGTAAAGGAAACTGCCGTATTACAAAAGTATGCTCGCGGTATTATGGCACAAACAATAAGAAAATGCAGACGATTAATAGAGTCTCTAGGTTTGAACATGGTCAATAAATAGCAATAATTTCCTACAATAATGTTAAATTGTAGTAAACCATGTTCCTTTAACACTACTGAATCTATCACAACTCAATCTGTGACAGCTTACATTAATAATTGGAGCTGCATTAGTTAACTGTCATATCATAGAACAGATGGTAATGAGAAGCAAGAATTAACTCTTAGACCAGAAATAAAATGCTAAAGAACTTTTCAATTAAGGGGAAGTAGTGGATTTAATAAGGTGCACACAGATGAAAGCTGAATTCTAACTGCATGTGTATAATTAATAAGAATCATAAGGAATTAAAATATCTAAAAAAACAAAACAGAACACGAATTTATGATTATAAAAATGACACAATGTGAGTGGAAAAGTGATATGTAAACAAATAACGAACTATTTACAACGTTTTTGAATATTATGTCATTTGCACATGATAATACGTTGTAAAATAATAATATTTAAACGGAAATAACACTGTTGCACACCACTATAGTAAAAATGTTTGATTAGGGCTTTCAAATTTCACACCTTATCGTCAGATCGGTAATGTACATAAAATAATGGAACGAGACAGTTCCTTTATATCTGTGTCTGCCCTACAGGGCACACACATTGTCGTAAAGAAGCCCTGAAGTAAACGCCCTTACCTTCTAGCTGTTAACTTAGTGGCGGTTTCAGTCACCCTTGTTGGTACTTTTACATTTATTTCTAGTACACTTTCTGTGTGAAGAATACACACTTGTTTATGTAGAATAGCACTTGTGAACGCCCAGAAGGTTTGGGAATTTACCTCAGGGCTTGTTCACGACAATGTGTATGCCCTGTAAAGGAGGTAGAGGTTTAAAGGAATTGTCTTCCATTATTATATATTTCCGAACTCATAACGAGCTGTGATGCTTGAAAGCGCTAATCGGGAATTTTTACTATAGTGGTGAGCAACAGTGATATTTCTGTTTGCATTATAAGAACTAACACAACTTCATTAATTAAATAAGATATAAAATAATTAAATAAAGTAATTAGTTAACTAACACACCTAGCAGCTTCCCATAATTAAGTTAATTTACTTGTCGAGCTGACAGTTGTGTCAGCTAGAAAGGTTATTTTTAGAGAGGTGGAAAATAAGTGTGTGTATTGTGAAAATGTGTTAACAATAGATGATGGGAAGTGGAGCGTAAAGTTGGTGAGCGATTGGAAAGGTCAAATAATTGGAAAAACCAGGTAGAAAATAAATACATTATATTCAAATTGATTCACATTATTGTTTTTATTTAATTAATGAGATATTTTATATATCTGACAACATTCTTGTTTTCTGATATTTTAAATATTTTTACTGTATTCTTTTCCTTTACATCTGTTCTCTAGTAATTTATAGTTTTATGAAGCTAACAATCAATTACATCCTAAACAGTGTTAACTGAAATTCAGATTTGACAATTTTTTTACATTCGTTAATTTATAAAGTTTAATTCGCATACACGGAGCCTATTACGAATTAAAATACCTATTCTCATGCTCCATAAAATTAAACAGGTAATTGAATTAACATTTTTATTGTGAAATTTAATGGTAAGTATTATTATAGTTACCTATAATTTTGTATACTTTTTAAAATAGAATAGATGGTTGCAAAAATAATTTTACTTTTATAACACAATTTAGGGTTTAAAACTTCTATGAAAGCGTATTTTGTAATTTTTTTTTAACCTACATTTATAATTTGCATAACATAAATATGATCAGGTACGTCATTGAGCAGTCCATGTCCCGTATCACCTAAGTAGTTCTCAAATCTTAAAAATTCTAATAAAATTAGAATTACTAAATTAATTTTTAGTATACACAAGCACACGCACAATTCTTTCGTCATCCATTGTGGGTTACGTTTGCGGATGATACCCTACGTGATATATTGCAAAACAGGCGCAAGTCGTAGAAAAATAAATATTTTAAAAAACCAAACCCAACTATAAAATACCGTAAATTATAGTATAAAAATTCGTAGGGTCTGTAACGAAACAACACCAGATACGAACAACACCATCGTTTTAAATACTCAACTCGTCGTGGCAGGAGGCGAAACCACCCCACTGGGCCTGCCTCAGAGTCAACTTCCACCTACCACAAATTTCATGACCTCATAAGTCAAGTAACCAAATCCTAGGTATAGATTTGTTACGCTGAGTGGTACAGTCATCATTAACACACACAAAAGATGTCTGAATTAGTTTGCACTTATTGGTATTAGTATCTTATTAAACGATATCAACTTGTTCCTACGGAATTAATACGATAGACGGTAATCAATACAATATGATAGTTAGAAACCTATAACGTATACATTTCATAACATAACGCATTTTTATAGGAAATTACTCGTTCCAAACAATATGTGCTTCAGAATTTCTTATAAAATGTTTATATAAACTGCCAAGGTTAAGTAATAGGGTTATTCAACACTAATTTCACCAGGATTTAATAAATTATTTCGGATCTTAGATATTTGGAATAAAAAATTACAATAACATACTACATGTTTTGCACTTAATTTTGTAATTATTTTTCTAAATACCAAATCAGAATAGAACATTCTTGTTTTAAAATAAAAGTGAAAACAGTTCAGCTACATTGCTATGTCAGCTCGAAATTGAGCTAATATTTACTGTAACCGTTTGCTTTAGATACAAATTTGGGACAAATGTGTACATATGAAATACTAATTTTGGGCTGTGCAAGTAATTTAATTCTAGTATGGTAATAATCAATGTATATCAATTTTCAAAAAACGACAATATTCGCACGTACTTTTATGTGAAGATGATCGGTGAATTTATCAAAAACTGTGCCGAGAGACACGAGGAGAACTTTATCAGCACGACCATTCTACCTCATAATGCTATTAACATTTTGAGACACTTCGAACTATATATACTGAAATTTTATTTTCATTTATTGTTTGTATATTATATACAATCCACTTACTGATAGCAAGGTTTCTAATAATATTTGTACTACATAATAACATTTGTTAATTATAATAGTTATTTATACTTACTAATTATTTTGGAACTCTAGAAGATTGTCCTAGATAAATACAAAACATATTTTAATTGTAGCTCCCATGAAAAAACACTATTTTTTTAAAGATTTTATCCTTTAATTTATTTAGTACTGATAAAAAAAATGAATTTTTAATTCTCTACAACGCTACTAATAGGAACATGATACCATAAATACTTGCAGACGAAATACAGATATTTCCTGTATTTTTCATTTTATAATAAACTAATTTCAAATAATATTGGAATAAAATGGGTGTCAATTGTAAACAAAATTTTCCAAGTAAGGTTACTTTACAGTTTTCCTTTTCATAGTTTGTACTTTGTTTTTAGCGTCGTCTACTTGAATTGGCAAGAAACAATCCGTCTTTTGTAAAGACGTGACATTGATTGATGGCTACAGCTTAACTATCAACCGGCCTATCTGGACATAAACCTTATTAGCGAGATGGGCCTACTACAGACCTAATCAATTGTTTCAAATACATTAACAATATGATACTAAGTCACAATTCTTACCTACCGTCTGCATTATAACAGTGGTTTTAGCTATTTGTGCTATGCTAATTTATGCTTGGCGAAGTCTTTAACTGTTTTATAAAATGAACATATAAATTACTATAATAGTTGTTAAATGATTTTTGCTGTCTATGCCACTGATATTAATTTGTAATAATTTTAGTTACACAATTTCAACATTTTAAATTTTTGTATTTAAAGGACGTAGGAAGACCAAGAGCAAGATGACGAGATAATATACTTTGAAGACGGAACAGCGATGTGCCCACTCCGTGAAGTTAAAAAGAAGAAGAAGAAGAAGAAGAAGAAGAAGAAGAAGAAGAAGAAGAAGAAGAAGAAGAAGAAGAAGAAGAAGAAGAAGAAGAAGAAGAAGAAAGCCATCTTTATCTTTAATATTAAAAAGTTAAGTAATACAAACAACTTTTACTTTTTTATAGTTTTTTTTAAATTAGTAGCAGTAAAATCTATACCCGCCAGTCATCAAGGCGATAGTGTTATTTTACTTCAGTTATTTTGAGTTTTGCGAGAAATATCGATTGTGTAAAATGTTACGTGTTAGAATGTATTCTGACTGTTACAAAAAAATATTGTGTTTGAAGGAACATTACTACAAGAATTAGCTACAGAGGTGAAGTAAGCCATAATAAGTGCAAGGATAGTAAGAAAACAGTCTTCTTCAAAAACTGTTTATATTGAAATCCTAACACACTTGTTAATTACTAAGTAAGGTTACTGTGAGCGTACCGTCCAGTATATTAAAAAATCATCTACTCTCTTTATTACATTATATTTGTTATTCCATAAGCATACAAATCATTAAAATTTATATTTTCTACTTACTGAACATTTAAAACTTTGATATTAATAGCAATAAATTTATCTACTGCTTGAGGTACTCTTAAGTATATACTTTGAATCATAGTTGCTATATTTAAACATAATAAATAAACACTAGGTTGATTCCAGAAACGTGTTGTTAGTACTGACAATTGTTTCACCACTTACGGCAATTTCAGAGGTTAGATTTGAACTGAAGGATCGGCAGGTTACAAGGAACAACAGCATATTACAAGGAAGGTATGGTGGTGGTATGACTAAGGGGAAGATTGGGAAACCCGGGTAAACAGTTGGTGAACAAAGATGAAACTTGTCCCCTTAACAATAATCTGCTGTGTCTAAAACATATCATAGTGCCATCTTACGTGAAGGTAATATGTCAGTACATATTATCTTAAAGCTATGAAAACGGTCAGATATGTCTACATTTGGAATTGACCCATGTGTTTAGTGCAGTTGATCGTCATAAAATAAATCTGTATTGGGAAGAACGTTTAACATTTGCTGCGTCAAAAATATGAAATTCAGTGTGAAAGCCTATAGAAACTATTGAGTAAGTCACCGTTAGAAATTACTACAGCAAGTAACCACAGTTTTATAATAAAACTGAAAATCTCTAAGATGTATTCCAGCACTGTCTCCATACTCCATATTTCCTATACTTTGGGATTATCTCCCTATGTCAACATTACTAGAGATGAATATCTGAAAGTAGTGGCAGTGATTAGCGATTTGCGATGGTGATTTTCAGAAATTAGCGATGTCAAGAGGTAAAAGCGTTACAGAAACAGAGTATCCACAAAGTTAGAAACAGAAATACACAAGAAAGATGAAACATCAAGTTAAAAGTAACTACGAAAAAATGAAAAGTGGTAGGATAGGAAAATATTTACAACAGCAGCACGGAAGAAAATCACAGAAAGAATATATCAACAAAGAACATACAAACCAGTGGCTTAGAAAGGGAGACATAAAAGGGAAACCAAATCATTATTAACTGCATGTTAAGATGAAGCAGTTAGTATTCCTAAAAAAAAAAAGAGCAAATGTAGATTATGTCTTAGTCAATATGAAACAGTTTTCCATCTGATACGTGGAGGTTCTGTCTTTGCTGCCACAGAACGATACGATGTAGTTGCTAGGATGATACATTAGGGTATATATAACGGCTTTCTTGTCACGTGCCACAGTATGGGACTGGCCTCCCTGTGAACTTGTGTTTATCTACTTTGACCTTCCTCTTGTAAACCTGTTTTCGCTCCTGTACCAGCAGATCTAACACCAACAACAACAATAATACTAATAATAATGTTGACGTCATTTTTTACTACAGGAAGTAGTTTAGGTTTAGGCAGGGTAGACTGCTTCGTATGAGTAACTGTTTACTTACAAAGAATCAGTAACACGCTTCAGTAGTCTATTATAACCCCATGATGTAAAAGAGGAACCTACTCTGGCTGGAAAACGCGCACTGATGTTATGGGAGGCGAGGGATATTTGTTGTATCTCTCTACGTTTTCTTCCTTGTAACTCAATGTCGTTTGTGCCTCTCAAACATATTACATTATGTAGTTTGTAATTTGTATAACAGTTTAGTCAACACACCTTCCTTTAGACATGGTTATTTTTAATTAATCTTATGTTGAGTTGTAAAATTAATAAGTATGTTAAATAATCATTGCAACCGAATACTAAACCAGATTTTTAAAAGTTTGGTTGTTTCATTAAATTTCTTATGATACAGGTATCTCAGAAACCAGAAAGATTTTAAGCGGCGTTTGGTTAAACCGAAATAAATACATTCACATATACGTCTATTTTGAGAAGCTACTATGTTTATTTATCATTTAAAATATATCATTCTAATTCACTGTGAATCGTTTGACACAGAAGCTTGTTTTGTGTTGTAACAATGTGTTTGCGCGTGTGCCTTTTGTCACAAAGATGGTAAGTACTCGTAACTGTCGACAGAATCCTTTAGAGCAGGATAAAAAAATCATTTAATTCTAGAATGACACACGAATATTGTTATAAATAATCTACAAATATGTTGTTCTAATTTCGCTACATCTTTACTACCTGATACGTTGTAGACTACGACGTGAAAATCATTTCCGGAAGAACTTTCAGTGAATAACTCAGTATGTGTTCAAACGATGCAAGGAAGTTAGATACAGACAGTAGACAATTATTACAGAATTATTACCAAAGCAAGTGTTTCTGTTGTAACTTTATCCCGTACACATGATGAAAATAAAAAGTATTAATAGAAAGTAAATTGAAAAGTAACTGTAAATAATACATGAAAGTATTAATCACTGTTTCATTTGTTGGACATTGACTTCAATATCCCACGTAAAAATATATTGTCTGTAACAATAGAGTGATATATTTTTATTTTAAAGTCCTCATCCACACCTTGAGGGCACAATAAAAACGGTAGTTGTTATTTTACTATGAACTCTACTTCCCGCTTGTATGAAATCAAACGATAGCTATTAAAACTGCAGTACCAACGCATTACATTATTTACCATGAACACTGCAAATGAATTTTATTGAATTGAATTTTCATTTGTTGAACTTTTATAGAAAACAAAATTATTGAGATTTGTTTCAAGTGTACCTCTTATTCCGTTGAACAACTTACTGTGTATACATTTGCACTACAAGTTAATAGGACTGATGAATTTTTCAAAAAGACTCATACCATATTTTCTTTTGTGTTTCTTGTTATTTGCTAATATGAGAAAAGTAACGTCTAATGTGTTCACCTGCGGGATAACACAAATTTCATAGTTCTGTTTCGAGCCTTTAAATTTATTAAAATAGTTCATTTAGTTATAATTTAATGAAGGTCTGTAGTAAATATAATGACCTTCGTTGTAAATAATGTTATTTTCATGCTTATATTTATAAAAAAAAAATTTAAATAGTTGCGATTTAGAATTAAAAGTGACTAAAATTTCAAATCTTTTACTGTACTGTTAGTGTGATTTGTGAGCAGAAGATTTAAACGTTTACAGAAGAAAGTTTCAGTGTTTAATGGAAAATATTCATTTATATATTCAAAAATATTTATTTTTTATTATGACGATTGAGATAGTGTATCAGATTATAATATCCATCTGATGTTGTTACTATTTCTCATTGCTGTAGTAGAGCAGAAACATTTTCCGAAGCTAAAGAGAATTCCGCTGAAACAGATTCAGGTTCCTTCTTAATTCATTTATTTATAAGGTCGCCGAAGCAGCAACGGTCATTAGCAACCACAAAAATTATAAAAATTGATTAATACAGATTCTTTTACACTTACAGTAACATATATTAAATATTTGTTTAAAAACCAAATAATGCAAATAAATGTGGTAAATATAAATGTCTATAAAATAAAAATATTTGTTTAAATAATGCAAAATAAAATGAGAAATATTACTCCACACAACAGAAACATTATAAATACACATCATATAGATATAGGCCTATAACATAAATATAAATATAACACGTAATAACTTATTCAACGGCAAACAATATATAACAATTAATTCGTGTCTAATATCCCGGTTCGTGAGACACTAACCATTTTAAAGACCAACTTAATTAATGCCAAAATACGCAATACAAAAGAAATAGACGAAATAATTAACCTATTAGAAGTGATACTTAGTCAGAACTATTTTACATTTAATACCAAATATTACATCGAGCAAAAGGGTTTAGCAATGGGCTCACCACTATCCGGCTTACTGGCAGATGTATACTTAAATCATTATGAAAACACATATTTATTTAATAATAGAAATAAACTTTGTAGCAAGATAATTTCATATTCACGATACGTCGACGATATGTTCATAATATTCAATGGGACTTTACGTCAAAAACAAAACCTAAAAACTACATGAATGAAATCAATGACACGATAAAGTTTACTCTTGAAACTGAAGTGAATAACAAGATTAATTTCCTTGACTTGACTGTCACAAGGCTGGATAACAAATTTAAATATAAAATTTATAGAAAGCCAACCACCACAGATACTACAATACATGCTGATTCACACCACCCGTTTATACAAAAAATGGCACCCTTTAATAGTTTAGTACATAGATTATTAACAATACCAATGGACGCCAGTGATTTCAATGAAGAACTAACGACAATTAAGCACATAGCTATAGCTAATGGATATAAGGCGGTAATGATAGATAACCTAATCAGGCAACATCGAAATAGAAAGGAAAAGAACGGTACACCCCGTAAAAATCTAGATAATACAAGGTATATATCATGTCAATATGGCAACACCTTACCCAAAATACTAAATAGTGTGTTCAACAGGTCAAATATTAAAATGGCGTTCCGCACTTCTAATACAATTGGCAAAATACTTAAATCGAAACAATCCACACCATTAGAAGATAAAACAGTAGTATACAAGTTTTCATGTAGCGAATGTATTTGCTATTATATCGGACAAACTGGTAGAGCTTTTGGTAAACGTTTCACAGAACATCTCCCCAAACAAAACAGTAAAAAACTAAGTTCCAGTTTTGCACGCCATTTAGTTGATAACAATCATAATTACACGAACTTCAAGACCAACTTTATACCCCTGCATGTATGTAAGAAGTCAGATACATGAATGCTGCTGAAGAATTTGAAATATGTAAGGCACAAACAATTCTCAGTAAAATTAAAGGTAGTGACACAAATAATAGTAAGAATATCCCTGAGTTCCTATTAAATGATTAACTGCAGTTCCAATCAAACTCAATATATGACGTAGTTATTAGTATCCAAGATAGATTGAAAACACACGGACTACAGAGTAAATAACGTACATTAATAACAACAGTGCGGGCTCGACTTGAACGCGGTGCGCACCGGCCGTATATGTTTCGTGCACGTTTGTGTTTTTATGCGTTCGTTTATTTATTTTATTTTAATGTATTGACGACCTCCTATCGAGTGAAACACCTGATGATGAGACATACGTCTTGAAACGCGTCGTAACGACAAAAAAAGTAAGTCACTGACGGAACTATTAACGTAAGTTTTTGAATATAATTTCAAGTGACTTGGATACTTGTGAAAAATGAATCTTAAATTAGAATTTCTACATTTCGACAGAACATTTTTTAGTTCCTTTGGAGAAATAAGGTGATTAATTTTAAGATCCGTAACTGCGCTTGTTTCCGTGATTTTATTTATCGACATATTTTTATAATCGTGATGTTTTTTTTGATTTCTTGAAAAACTGGGTCGTAGTTGGTATTGAAACTTTTTTTTTTTTAAGGGGAGAGACAATATTTAAAACTAGGTATTGAACCTAGAGGAAGCCTAAAGTGTGCCTAGACCCAAGCTACAATTTCAGATATGTCCACTGGATGGATGACAGGACTTGCAAATGAAAAACTCTGTTAACAATAACAAGTGCAAAATTTATTTGGTGTCCAGTCTCGTACATAAAATAATAAAAGTATAATTAAATAATTGCCACTGAGTAATATTGAAATACATATATACATCCTGGATCAAGCACTAAGTAGCATGTGAATGTATGTAACAATATCAATCACTGACATGTATTACCCTACATATGATAGTCATCACTATTCTGAGATATGTGTATGTATATATATATATATATATATATATATATATATATATCTTAATTATACATCACTGTGTTGTGTGAGAGCATCTACATATATATTCATTATGCATTACTGCATTACAGACTAATAAATCATTGACAATTATCAAAGACCAAGTGCTATCCATAATCCACTTAATTCAAAAAATAGTTGACTGGAATGCATCATTACATATATACATTTATTATACACACTATAGATTTATGAGTGACTGCTTAATTCAGTGGCTTGTAAAAAAGAATGAATGCAACTCAGAGAATGATAGTGATATCTGATATTTGATATTTCATGTTGCTATTTAATATTTGATATTTAATGTTAAATTTGCTAGCTCTGTCGACAATTATTTCAGCACATGTGCTATAACATCATTAATATTATATTATATTCCCCCTTTTGAAAATTACACATAAACACGTACTTAATACATATAACACACACCCAATTCCTGCACCAACCCTCTCGCAATAACCCATCACATAATATATATTTACGAACAATACCAAGCTTACAATTCACACAGTTAGTGTCACATCTGAGGTGAAATTCATATAACCATAAGCAACTGATTTGCCCCCAACATAACAAGATAACTTAAAATTTATAATTTAATACTTCATTCAACAATTCAGAGAACTAAGTCATAATTATTGTTAAAGCCTCAATAATTGAAAGAAAGTCAGACACCCCAGGTCTTGAAGTATGCCCACATGGCAGGACGTGATTATGCCGAACATAACCAATGCTCAGATACATAGAACACATAAAAAAATGGGAAAACTTAGAGCTGTTCATCTAGGTACATGTGTATGTGCAAATTCCCTTACATAGTATAAGAATGTTGTGAAATATTACATAAGGTGCTTAGTTGTATACATTGTCAAAACATGCAGGCACGAAATTTAACATGTGTGTTTGCAGATCTTGTGCAAGTTAAAGGTGGGTTTTATAAGTCTGTTTCCGAGAGCGTCTGCAGATACACCGTATTGTGGTAGATGATATTGGTAAATTAAACATAGAAAGATCACACCTGGATTGTTCAATGTAACTAGGTGGCCATGTGACTAGGATGAGCACTAGCTGGAACTGATAACTTCTGGGGGCAGAATTTCTCTAAGTGTGTGTGTCTGTGTCCCAACTGACGACGTCTCACGACTCATGTAGCTTCTCTGCACAAGGGGTTGGCAGATCTTCGGCCAACCCCGACACCCATCTCGCCATTGGTCGAGCACCTGGAGCTTGCTTTAATTTATCTTGCCATAGCAGAGGTTTCAACCAGGCAGAATATATCGGATGCCGTCAATCGAGATCAGAGAAATTTCCTCGGTGAGGGTTAGAACAGAAATGAGGCCGATTACATCGCAATTTCCACCCACGAAACTTCGCTTTCTGCAGGTTACAGCGTACAACAGCTGAGCAGGCCAACCAAATATTCGTCACCGCTTCTAACAAACGTGTCACCTACACACAGCGACGACGCGCAATAAATTAGCATTGAACGACGGCGAGAACGCGCGAGTTTTAAAGAAATGATACACGCCCCTGCAACCGAGCTTAGCGTGTTAACCTTGCGCCGAACGAAGTACGGCACAATACAAATGTAGGGATTAATATTGATTAGTCGGATGAAAAATTAAAACTTCATCTAATGGATGGACAATTCCAAAACATGATGGACAAGCAATGTGTTTTAGACATTTTTTTCAATTATAATATATGTATGCAATGCTTCTATTTAACACCAATATATAGCCTACATCTTACTTATTCAAAATATATCCTTAGAATTTTGTCACTCCTCTGGTCAAATACTCCAATGTTTAAGATAGCTTTAGACAATTTTTAAGTTTCTATAAATACAAAGATCTTTGAAACACCTATTTCTGTGTTTAAGTACAATTTCTATAGATATTACATCACGTCGTCTTTACTTAATTCGAAAGATTTTAGGGATTCTAATTAACTATTAAATTAAAAATAGAACTATGTGTTACAATAGTATTTTGGAAATATATGAAAATTTTGAATTCATAAAAATATGACAATATATAAGCATTTTGAAAATGTTTCCCTAAACGGAATAGTTTTGAGTTATTCGAAAAAACCTAGGTGTCAAATAATTTTGTTGAGTGCAGTACAGTCAATTTTGAGTTCTTGTATTTTGGTTAATTATTACTATATCATACTCATACATACACGCGTTAAAATTAATTAATTAACGCATACAACCTGTTAAAATTAATTAATTAACGCATACAACGCTTTATGTTATTAATTATAAAATATGAATTTTACTATGACTTTATCAGTTATCGACTTATTTCAGAACATTCTTATTTCATTTATGTAAAACTCGAATAAACCAATTTTCCTCCGATTGTATTAATGAAAACGTTTTGTGATACTAGTTCTCTAAAATTACACATTATAGTTGAGAACTTCTGCAATAAACAATTGCACATCGCAACTATTATATTCTTGTTAGTATGGACACAGTATTTGAAACAAATTAAAAATTTCGACATTGGTAATTTGACTTTTGGTAATTTTCTTTCTTTTTTTTCGCCACCGAGCTAAAATATTTCGACATATTAACTTATGCAATATAATCCTGACTCTACGGTCCTTATAGATACAATTTCGAGAAAACTAAATTGTAATGAAATATATTTGTAATCTTGTTAAGAATATGTTTTATGTTAAGCTATATATGTTCATCTAACCTAACTAAAATGTAGTAAAAAGTACTTTTTAATCTACATTGGTTCGAGGAGTAGGTATTTTTGAAATCCTGTAGTGGAGGCAAACATGTAATTAATAGTTAAAAAATATACAACTACCTACATTTTTTAAAACATTTCACATATAAACAAGAGTTATCGTTACTGTGACAGCCTACTACAAAACATTTTTTCATAAATCCTTCGTTTTTAAAATTGATTGGGTGCTTTGGAATGTAATATTAAATTGGATGTAATTGGCTATAACTTTGTAATTTGGCATAATGTACGTAACCGGCAATCGTGGTTGTACAGTTAAAAGCTGTGTAATTACCGGGACATTGTGAAACTGGCTGTAATTGAGGCTGGAATGCAATAATGTCACACACCGATAACGTGTTTTCATCGACTTTAATTGTGTTTAATTACCTTTGTGCAAAGATCTTTCCTACAATCGTCACTTTACTTAACTGTAATATATCACAATATACTAATACCAGTTTAACGGTGCGTATCAAGAATTTGGCCTTGGGGGGCTACGGGGACGGGTTGGGTTCATACAAAAGAAAAAAAAACAAGTTAAGACTAATCAACAATAATATATTTAAATTGGCTGAAATCAATCCCATGGAAATAAACGATAAAAACATTAAAAATACGCCTTATTGAAATATTGTATTTGAAATATCTACCGGGTTGTTTGGCCGTGGTCCAAGGTTTACATTCAAACCAAACGTTTCATTAGCACCACTGGCTGCCATCTTCAGTGGATATTCGAGTCAACCTTACGCGGCGTGTCGTACGTCAGGCCCACAGTACTCCACGTCAGTCCCCGGAGCCTCCACCACAGTACTGTGGGCCTGTCGTACGACACCCCGTGTTAGGTTGACTTGAATATCCACTGAAGAATGCAGGCAGTGGTGCCGCTGAAATTTTTGGTTTGAATGTAAACCTTGGACCACGGCCAAACAGCCCTGTAGATATTTCAAATACAACTGACACCGGCCGTGAAAGCCTTAGAACAATATTATTGACATCCTCGAATTTTGAAGACCGTTAGTTATTGTCCTTCATTTAACGAACGCATCAATATAGTATCTTCTATAATAAACATTTATCTAATTAAAATCGACTTTTTAAAACGGAACGAGTCAAATTTTATGCATAAATATTTGAATTTGAACCATACCGATTTCGTGCATAGAACTACTTCAAAATATGTAGAAGAATACAACTTCAAAGATAGGTACTATAACAAACATATTGTAATACAACAGTGAAAAATACCTGTGCGTTGCGTTTTGTGTGAAAGAAAGCATAAGTGTTACGGATTGCCTCATTATCGCCGTCTACAACCTACACAACGTGTTTCAACACGCAATCCCCGGTAACTGGTAAACTTTATTGTTTCAATTATGTCGTTAGAAAGTTCCTTCTGATTTTAATTTAAAATGTTTACGACTTCTGTGTCATCATCATCATCATCATCATCATCATCATCATTGGCCTACAGCCCTTTGTGGATCCTGGCCTTCTTCAGAAGATTTCGCCATGGAATGTTTTTAAAGAATATCTAATAACGATACATTTCTCAAAAAATACTAAAATTCGCGAATTGAGTTAGACATTATGGTGTTCGTAACGTCACAAAAATTACAATACGGTACGGTATTAGTTTATGAACAACAAAAATTAAATAACTACTGAAAAGTAACAACTAAAGAAAAATTTAACAATATCTTAAAATTGAGATAAAATTAAGATTTCATAATAAAAATTCACACAGTTCACACAACCTCTTGTAACTAAGGCTGTCATAGTAGCCTAACCCAATTCTGTAATTCGGTAGGTAACTGCAACAATTAAAGTGAAACCAAAACAGAACCTGGTTAAAAGATGTTACTTTTTGAAATCTTTATTCTTTTCAAACACTACACTTAATTGGCCCACCCCGTGTTTTGTTTAAATCTGCACACTTTTGTAGTATAATTAGAAATATGTAATGTCAATTTTTCATAGTAATCTACTCTTTGAGAGACCCATGTAGTAAACTATTGTCAGTTCCATTAAAATTTAATTAACCGCCTAAAATATTATTAAACTTACAATATATTTCAAGCATAATATTATAATAAATTTATGTTATAATATTTTACTATTTAAAATATTTTTTTTTATTATTTGTACTTACAAAAATTTGAGAATTTCTTTTCTTTTCTGTTAGTGAGACTTGAATGTCTTTGTACTAAAACGAATAGAACCACCTACAATAGCCACGAGTGTCCTCGACCCGTCCCCCCTATAGTGTGGCAGATGTTGCCTCAGTCAAAGATGCGTTTAAGTACGTTCCAGAGTACTCTACAGAACACTTGAATACGCATTAATTGGCGTGAAAATTTAGCATGGAACTTTCTAGAACGCGCACGTTACTTATAAAAGGCCATAGCAGCCGACTTTGCAGTTCAGTTGTGTTGAGCGATTTCTTTAGCGCGGATCGAATGTTTGTAGAAGTATTTTAGCTACGTGTTGTAGTGTTATAATTAGTGCAGAATTCTTTATAGTTGACATTTTTATTGGGTTTGGACAATTTTTACTTGAGTTGTGGTAAGAGACTATCTTGTTGATTACAAATTATTAATTGTGATAATTAAAGCTGGTTATTAGCGGTTTCATTAGTGTCTTGTCTTTCCCCAAATTTCCAGTTTTGTATTTGTTGCAAATTTGAACATTACTTTGTTATAAAAAAAGATTATTTTTGAGATACACAGAAAATCTACTTCAACTCATATTGGTGAGCATCACCTGTCATTCATATCGTTTTACATAAATTTATCAGCGTTTACATAAAGGTTTATCGCCTCCTTATGCTTCTTTTATATAATGAAAAGATTAAAGTGAAGAATAGTAAAAGTTATAGCTTCATAAAATTATTTATGACAAAAGGCTGATTGACTCTTGAGACTCATTTTGAAACCATTTTACTCGATCGATTTCGTCAGACAGCAATGTTAAGGAGAAACCCATAGTGTTGATTCAGAATGGTAGCTATTTATGAAGTAAATTGTAACACTATGACGTTATGCAAGTCGCAGACAGCGATTTTGCGTGATAATGTTCCATCAATTATTACAAGGAACACATGTTTAAAAAATAAATCAAATATATGTGTCGCAAATAAATCAATGAAATGTGTGTAGCCCAAAACCAATTAAAATAAATGTGTAACTATTACTTCACGTAGGTAAAGGAAGGAGAGTTATTTATTTGAATTTTTATATATTCACAAGTCTGCTTGATATAATACAAATTTAACAAATAAACAAATTGACTACTATGCATATCTTTACATATGGGACTAATTCAGTATTTTAATATGAGTTTAATTTTGAAATATGTTATAGGCCTATTTCTGTAATACTTAAGTTTTTCGAGTTGCTTGACTTTTCTATCTTTTACCACCTACACATCCTCAACCATAAAAAATTCCCAACACACAAAGTCGTTAACCTCTATAGTTCATAAAGTTCCTTACATCAAATAATATATATTGTTACGCCATTATACAACGTCCTACATGTTTTTTGGCTATCCCAGCAGACAACAGCTGTAATATTTGTGTGCGTACCTACACTTAACATGCGTCAACAGACGAGCCTATTCCAGACCGGTCGGAGCACTGTGTTCAAGGCCTCAATTAATTACGCTCTAGTTTTTTATAGTAGTGTTGACGCGTATTATGAATTATTCTGGAACACGTTTGCTATCTATTTGAACAACGATAGCTGCCGCTTAGAAGTCAGTTTAAGTGGCGATTTATTCAAGTGAGGTTCCAAGTAATGTGGCGAACTGTTATTGTTTAATATTTGTGCGGGACTCTGTTAGTTGACATTATGATTACATGTGAACAAATTTTTCTTGGATTACTTTACAAGTTGATAATAAACTGTTATTTATGATAATTACAGCTGGTTTTTAGTGACTTCATTGGTGTCTTGTATTTTCTTTTCCACTGTATCATACGACGATCAGTGAGACCGTCGTAACAATATATTCGTAATAATAATAATAATAGGAACTTAATAATTTACATAATAATAATACGTGTAGCAAAATTATACAAAATACATGCACACACGCGCGCGCTCCCACACAGACTCACACACACACACACACACACACACACACACACACACACACACACACACACACACACACACACACACACAAGGATGCGCGTTACATACTGTGAAATATTCTTTTCATTAACATGAACATAAGTGTAAGTGTAGCCTGATTTAAAGTCTGCTATATCAGAGGCACATTTAATTTGCTGAACCCGCTGAATCTCTCCAAGTAAAGTAATTACGTACTTTTCTAGTTAAAGAATCACCGACAATTTCGCGTCTGCAAAACGTTTTGTAAAGACAAAAGCCTTCTTGGAAACTTTAGACGTGATGTAAGTGAAGACACTGGAGTTTAACGACGACTTAACAAGAATTCATTTTATACCAAATGCCGCTAACGAGGCTTTGTCGAGGGTAGTGTTTAATCCTTAACTTATCTTCTTAGAAAAAGGTGAAAATATAAAATATAAAGACCAATTAACTTTAGTAACTCATTTTGTCTTTTCCTCCCTCTGTATAGAAACTGTGGTAGGCACTTTTATGTTTTCATACATACATCGTAAGTTTACAGTATAATTACGTTTTTATAAGCGCTCCATTTATAGGCTACACGATTGCAAATGTTATAAAAATTGTTGTAGCTTTCGAATTTTTGAAGGGCAGAATATCAGAGTTTAGGTTCCATTATTTTAGTCACTATTAAGTTAACTTACTTCATAGATAAACCTTTAGCACTGCGCGTTAATTTGATAACACTGATAATAGTGCGACGTTGGTTTTAATAACCGTCTGAAGATGACCACGTATATTTAGTGGTTGAAACGTTGCCCTTAATTATGTTGTTGTCTATAGCGGTCTCCCAAACAATATTTTTACTAATACTATCAACAGTGGAGTCTTAGCTTTAAGGATCGTATAAAGATAAATAAGAGACACTTGACAAGTGTTGAAGGGGGGGGGAGGTCCGGAAAAGATGACTTTACTGTAGCTTTTGTACACTAAGAGAGAGAAATCGAGTTTACTCTTCTATTCAAATAAAAGGAAGTACATTATTACGACTATCTTATGGATCGTCGTATTGTTCAGTGGAAACAAAATACACACACCAATGAAGTCGCTAATTACCAGCTTTAGTCAGACACAAAAGCCAATTTAAAATCAACAAGGTACTCTCATACAATAACTCAAGTTACATTTGTCCACACGCTATATTGATTGTCAACTATTATAGTTATGCACTAATTATAACACAATAATCACTTTCCAATATTTCCCAATAATCACTTGATCCGAACTCTACAATATCGCTAGGTATAACTAAAAAAGCCGGCCGGTGTGCTTATATAGATCCCACAGGTGTTAAAGAATAATTTTCTATATTGTTGGCGGCATGCCAACATAACTTGCTTAGTTACAAGAACTCGAACAGTCTGAAAACTACGTGAGTTTTCCCAGACGCCGCACTCTGTTCTAGTCGAGAAATGACGCTCTCGAGGCGTTGCGTAATTGTGGTAGCAATATTTTCTCACCGTGTAACATGCAGATTACCTTTGTCTGTTTGCAAATTAATAATTACTGATTGTTAGTTATTCGTAAATATTCGATTTTAAATCAGTTTTTAGGTGTAACTAACATTAACTCCCGGAAGAATCTGCTAATCGCAAAAACGATATTCACATTTTATTACTGTGAATAAAAGCTGGTGTTGTATCCAGTTAAAGTTGAACGTGCAAAGCCTTTATGAACGCCTTTTTTTGAATATATGAATTTCGATACTCTAACGTATGACTGTACTACACTTTGATCTTAGCCAAAAGACCGAGAACCCATTCAACTGAATCAACTGAGCCCGAGAAGGCCGAACTTGACCAACTAATTCAGGGTACCGATACAGTCCGGTTTATTAAAAGTAGAAGGTTCGAGTAGCTGGGTCACATAAGACGAATGGATGACAGAAGAATGGCCAGGAGAATTGCAAATTGGAAGCTGGTAGGAAGAAGAATCAGACGTAGAGCCATAAATAGATGGTTGGATGACGTGGAGGTTGATTTGAGATGTATGAACGTGAAGAGATGGAGACGGATGTGTAATGAGAGGGTTGAATGGAAGAAAGTCGTTGAGCAAGCTAAAACCCACGTTAAGTTGTAACCCAAGAAAAGAAAGTAGAAAGAAACTGTGAGTGTATCTGCAGTCAGCTTACTCTAACGCAATATCTGTACTAAAGTTTCTTAACCAGTACATGTCATTTATTGCCTATTAATACAAAATTTATATTCATGTACGATATAATTACTTTTATTTAAATTTCATAAATGATAAGTGTTATTTTTACTCACGTTAAATATAGAAAATGTTTACATCCCTATAGAAATATTCTTGACTCAATTGCATGTTAAATGGCCACTAATGGTTATTTATAATGCTACAATTTACAATTTTTAATTTATGTAAGGTTTTGTAATTATGTAAGTTTTCAGTGATATAGTAGAATTTGTTTCAACGTACTAGTTGTAAATAAGTTGAAAAATATATGTCACTTTAAAAAATAAGTCTAAATTAATCAGGACTTTCCTAAGCAAGAAAATGTTCCGTGTTCACTAAGATACCACTACGACGGCCTAGATAGGTTTAAAGGAGGAACTACGACAGTGAAGTTGAGTTGTTGAAGAAAGAATTTTTGGAAGATTTGTCTATGGTTTTTTCCACACAGTAAGCAGGAAAATGTTTTGGTTCTGCGGCTGGTCGTATTTCCTAATTGTTACAGCGTAATTCCTAATAATTACTTGAGTTCTTCTTACACACATATCTGTACCTTATTTAAACAATTCTTGAACAGTTTTTTTTCTTTACGTGTAAATTACCTAATGATATGTAAATATACTGTACGATAAAGATATTTTTACCTACTTGGAGACTAAGCAGTGCGATTGTCTGCCATTTTGGTGACACTACACAATGCTCGAAATATGTCCAAGTAAGGAAAAAAATCTTGATCGTACATTATAACATCGTCAAGTGGAGGGGGGGTTATTTATGATATTCTGCATCTATCAAGCAATTTTTTAACAGTATACAAGTTTGATAATCTTGAAGTTTAGGGCCTATATTTATTACTTACTATTTATAAATGTTTAAAAGCTTTTTCTAAGCTTTTAGCTTTTCTGGTTTTCATAAAGTCGTTCAATTTATTAATTGGATTACTTGCTTAGTGTATACTAAAATTGGCACGCATTTGATGAACAACTATTTTGTTTATAATTCAGGAATTGCGACAGTCTTTCAATCATATATACGATACTACAATGGGTGTTTTTCCTGTAACACTGACGGAGTGGAGTATTCAGTAAATAATAAGTACACGCTAGTTGAGATTCTTGAAAACTAAAGCAGATTTTCTCAAGGGAATCTCTTATCACTGGCAGCTTGGCTTTACTGTCGGAAAAATTTTAAATTGACTGAGTTGAATGCACAATTATTTGATGAAAATATTCCCAACAATTTGGAGTATTTAAGATTTTGTACAAAAGTGCCACGTTTTGTTTATGGCTGACCAAACAGTATAGCAAAAATTTATATAAAAAATACATCGTCTATAAACACAACACAACTTTACCATAGCTATTGTCACGACGGTCTACTTGACCGTCGTATGTACAGTGGAAACAAAATCAAGACACCAATTAAATCACTAATCACCAGCTTTAATTTTCACAGTTAAACAGTTCGAAATTAACAACACTGTCTCTTACAAAAAAAACAAATAAAAATCGTTCACAAGCAATAAAATGTCCACTAAAATTAAACACAATGGTATTACAAATATCCCGTTCGATTATAAAACACAATACTTTACTAATAACAACTTGAACGCACAGAGTTATGTCCCCCGATAATAACTCTCGAACCGAACTGTAAATATATCGCAACTATACTGAAAACTAAGGCCGCTGCCGCCATGTATTTATACCTCCGCTCACAGACCAGAACGTTGCAAACTACGTCTTAGCGCTAGCATGTACTACATAATTAATTGCGGCCTTGACAGAGTCCGCGCGGCTGGCGGCTTCGAGAAACCTCTCGCGAATGCATTTTGAGTCACGTATGCAACACAAATTAGAGCGAGATTCTTCTGGCACATTCGACAAACACGTAGACTGTTCTGTAATGTCGTAACACTGCATCCTCCTTAAGCCTGTTGTTCGCCCCGAACTGGCAAACCGTCTCTGAAGTAATACTCGACCAGGCGATATAGGTGGACGTCCTTGCGAAAGATAATTCTCCGGTTCTTCCAATTCAGTCTCGTGTGATCCGAACATCACGTTCCCAGGAATGCGAGTCTTCCGCTCAACCACTAGTTTTTCTGGAATCACTCCCGTTGCGTCATGTACTGATGACCTAAACACCACTGGCTGATCCAAGTTTGTTTGGTTCTCGTCAACAACCTCTTGCGTAACATCATCTTCAGCCACTTTGCCCTCGGGCGCTTCTATCAGCTGAGGAACAAACAAGAGTTTTGTCTTGACACCCATAGCTGGCTTTCCAATCACTTCTTTTGTCGTTACACTTATTTTTATTTCCTCTGCTAGTTCTTCCTCTATTTCCACTTGCAATAGGGAGGGTTCCTCTTGACCAGACCTGTTGACTTTTTCTTCGACTAATGCGACTTGCTTAATCGAATGGTTGGTAGACCCTGTCATTTCAGCCATGCAAAGCTTTATCTTCTCTTGGCCAACCGTCGGGACATTCTCTCTTAAGTCCACAACGAATCCGTATCTATTCATAATGTCTGTGCCAAGAATCACTTCATGGACAATATCTGCAACGAGCATTTGATGGCTAAACTCGAGAAGACCAAGGCGTACACGTACGTCTACGTTTCCTTACACATTGACGGGGCTTCCAGTCACAGTCTTTATTGTACAAGAGCTAATTAGAGGCTGGTGGTTGCTCACTGTGTCAGGGCGCATAATAGACACTGTTGCTCCCGTGTCAACTGTAAATGACGTTGGTTTACCTTCCGCAGATCCATTAACTATCAAGTTTCCACTGGTCTTATGTAGCGTGGAAATAGTGTGCTGTTCTGGGGCTTTACTTCTCCAATTGGTGCGATAACGCTCTTCTCTCGGTATCTTCTTCTCAAAACAGTCTACCTGTAGATGACCACGTTTTCCACAGTTGTAACATTTCTGACTTCTGTTTTTTCAAATCGTTGCGACTCTCTTGAACTTTTGAATTGTTTGCCCGACAACATTGTTTTTCTGCACCCATCGTAACGCCAATGTGATACAGGGATCTCTTGACTGCAATGGGATGGCACAAACCCATTAATGTAGTGGGACTCTGACTTGGCAGCTTCAAACTCTAGAGCGTGAACAAGAGCTTCTGAGCTATTTCGGTGCCTTGCCATTCGTAACACTTGCTGAAGTTTACAATCTCTGATGCCATCAATAAATGTTTGCACCGCAAACCTTATTCGAAAATCTTCTGGTGCTTCAGGATAGGCAAATCTAATCAATCTGTCGATACTTTCTTCAAACTCTCGAAGACGTTTCCAGGAACGTTGTCGTCTTGTTCTCAACTGAGCGTAGTAAACATCTCGCAAATGTTTATCACCATACCGTAATTCCAGAGCTTTTAACAATTCGGCATAGGTGTTTTGGCTGTCAAGTGGCACTTTCTCTAGTAGTTCTGCGCAGGTCCTTTTATGCAAGAACGAGTGAAACAGCCTTGTCTTTCTCTGTCTAATTATTTGAGCATGCAGCAGCTTTGAATTGGAATAACACGTCGCCCAGTGCGTGCTGCCATCAAAGATTGGGGCCTTGACATGAACTGTCCCAACCCCAGGCTAGGTGACCTTCTCTATTGACTTATTTTCTGTGTCTTTCTCTGTCTTCATCATTGGTACAGTCTGTTCATAAAATTGTTTTGGTTGCATCTTCAGGAACTGCTTAATAATTTGTTCTCTTATGTTTGCCATTGAGTTTGCTACTGCAGATATTTTATTTGACACAGATTCTTCTATGACAGTTATTTTTATAGACATCGATTCTTCAAAAATCGAGACAGATTTCTCTACTTCAACTATTTTTAATGTAATTGATTCTTGTACCTCCGATATTCTAGTAACTTGCTTAATAAGCTCACCTTTTAGGAGACCCAAAAGGTGTAGGGGTTTGTTCTTGTGTCTTCTTTTGCTCCTGTATTAACTCCTTGATGTCGTCTGTTTCACTTTTACGTCGCTCTGTTTCTTCCCTTTCTTGTCTTTGTTCTTCTTTTTGTCTTTCTTCTGTTTCTAGCATTAGTGCTTTCTGACGTTCCTCAGCCTCTTTTCTTTCCTGCCTGCGTTTTTCATCCTGTCGTTTCTCCGTCTGTAACAGCAGTGTTAAACTTTGTACCTTTTAATATTTGCAATGTAACGGCGTGTGCGTGCAGTGACGTCATTCCCCCCGCTAAACTGCTGCCAGTGTGTCCTACACGCTCGTAGCAGTCTGTTTTTAGTTAACTGTTCAACTCCGAACGGGCAACAATACTTCATTCGCCAGCCGCGGCTATGTAATTATTTTCAATCCGGAATATTCCACTTCAAAATATTATTATGCTCTTCAGTGCTTAATTCATTAATACTTAGGCAATTTCGGCTTCAATTCATTATTATGACTTTCAATATTTAATTTAATTCTACTTCTTGGCAATGTATGCCGCGCTATACTGCACGTGCCACGCAATCATTTTCATACAAACTTTAATAAAGAGTTAATTCAAAGAAAAGATACAGTCCACTACTTTATTTCACATCATACTAGCCAACGCATCACCTAACGTTGTAAGACCAACTCAAGATTACTTCGAGAGCGTCGAAGACGTAACATTTGGTCCTCCGGGCCGGATCCGGATCGTGATTCGGATCAAGATTCTGATCTATATTTCTTTTAATGGGCCCAAACAACATTTTGTCCAAGCTCGAATCTTCACAAACGTAAGATTGCTGGCCGTAGCATACCTTCATTACTTAAAAAAAAAAAGTTCATACTTGGCCGTACAAGATTCTACAGGACATCATCTCTAAGACAGCAAGATATTACAATTCAACGTCACTTGTCATACAGCAGCGAAAATTAGAACTTCAAGCTTGAACGGAGAGCTACAGCTTCAAGCATTACCCGACAAGCGGAAACATGACTTGAGCCACCAATCCAACGCCTGCCGGACAGGGTCGCCAAGGAAACGACAGGCAACGGAGCCATCTTAAACCTGCCGGGGACTCATAATCCACGTGACTATAAACCTGTATTTCTTCTAGTTTTTCACTTATAATTTTATGTACAGTAAAAATCAATAAATTTTTAATATATATAGTTAATAGCATTTGATATAAAATCATTTATAATTTTTATATAGACAGAAATAATTTTCAAGTGACCATAGAACTGTATTTTTACATAAATTTTCACTTATACAATTTTACAATAATTCAGTCAGAAACTTAAATAATGTGATGAAGCTATATGTATATTTTTACTTTAAATGAGTCATATTCACAAATAATTATCATATAACTATATTTTAAAAAATAAGTACCTATTATAATAAGGAATTAGATTAAGTTTGCAGCATGACAGATATTCCACCAATAATTAATTCATTTAAGATCATAAAAATAATTAAATTACATATACTCAAAGAATGTCGAATGAAATTCAATAAAACTTCAAAGGAAAACACCACAATAAAAGAAAAACAATAATTAATTAAATAATAAAAATACAATTAAAAGTCAAAGTAAATAAATTAAAGAAAACTCATATTGAAAAATCAGGAGATTACCCAGGAGAATAGGAGCAGGAGATAAACAAGATACCCCAAAATCAAGAAAAAAAGAATAAGATTAGGAGCAGGTGATAAACAAAATACCCCAAACACAAGAAGAAAGAAGAGTAAAGTTTAATATCAGGTAATAAACAAGATACACTGAAACCAAGAGAGAAGAGTAAAGTCAGTATCAGATAATAAAGAAGATACTCCGAACCAACCATCAGACAAGATAACACTGAGTACCTTGGTTTACCCAAGAATGAACACAAGAAGGAAGACGAGAAGAAAGGAAGAAATAGGATGGAAGAACCACAATAAAAACCTATTATTAACTACCATTAAACCCCAAACCAATTGATACCATTAAAGAAAGTATAACATCCCAAAACCTTATGAAATTTGTAATAATCTGTAAACAAAAGTCTTGTGTAGTATGATACGAAGTGCTCCAACTAAAGTTATTATATGATGAAAAATAAACAAATCTTCACAGTCCATTATGACTAAAGGTATGGTCTGATAATAATAAAACTCAAATATACGTCAGAACCAACAGTTAAGGTGTACTAGTGTAAGTGTTTTGAAATGTAATGAACTTCAAGTTGTAGTGTATCTATAACTTAAACAATATGCTATAAAATAACTTTTATATTTTATAATTAACAAATAATGAAATATTAAGATGGATAATATTTCCAATATTTCATTAAATAAGGTCACTTTGTTATCTCAAGACATTCATAGGAATGACAATAACAAAGAAAATGTGGGTGGAAATGTTTACTGTATAAGGGGATGTTAGATAATAGTAGTAGAATCAGAAAGGACTGGTAATATTTTAAGTTTTAATAGAATTAAGAAGATTAAATGGCTGATATTGTTCAAAGCCATGAACTCCATATTTTTAAAAGAGTTCTAATAGAATAAGGTTTATATGTTTAGAGTAAGTTGTATTAGTTATATCACAGCATACATCCAAATTAAAATGTTTCAGTATGGATGCTGTATTAATTTACAAATGAGTTAAATGTATGTTCAAAACAGTTTCTGCAAACATGTCCAACTTTATAGAATGCTGATTAATGTTAATTATTTTTTTTGTAACAGTAGCATGAATTAGATGCTACACATAACAATAGTTACGTAAACAATTTTCTTTTATGTCATGTTAACTATTAAGAGTCAGAGGAGGAGTAGAATTTAATTTATTTGAAAAAACCATATATGTAAATTACTAAACTCTAGGCCAAATAATGAATTCACAAAAAATTAATATAAACCAGTTAATTAACCAATAAACCATGTAAACTGACAAGATTTAGGTAAGGTAGATCAATTAACAACTACTGTAAATGAACCTATGATTTAAAAGAGTAATATAGAAAAATATCTTAAATTATTGAAAATTTTTGAAATGTACAAAATAACTATTTTTAAAGAGGAATGGTAAATTCAGAAATTATCACTAAAAGACAGTTCAAATGTTAAATTTATAAGTCATTAAGGAAAGGCAAGGATTTGTGACCATTTGAAATTTATTATAATTATATTAATAACACTTAAAATGGCAGTAAAAGTGTGGTAGGACGGAAACAGTTTTTTTGGGCCTAGATTTCCAGAAAGACAGAAATTTGGTAATTTTAACAAAAATCTCAACAAATATGAACTATGACATATCAAATTAAACAGAATGAGATAAATAAACCAATTATATGGTTAATAGTTCATGAAAGCGAACAATAAACTAAAATTATTCCATATATAATGTACTTTGGAATTATGTACATGGGAAGTGAAAATTATTTTAACAATACTTTTCCAATATTAACTTGGCAAGATATTTACTAAAGTGGAGGAAGTAAGTTAGTTCTTGGTTAACATTCAAACGGGACAGTCGATGCGGAATCGCGTTCTTAAAACCGTATAATAAAGTACAAAGGTTAAGCCTAAAATCAGTGGAAAACGGGAATTACATAAATTAACACTTTTCGAGTCAAAACTAATGAAATACTCCACGGCAACAGTAAAAAGGAACAATACACCACATAATACAAGTGATTTAAAACATTGAAACTACATAATATTAATAATTCACTCTACAAGAGATTAACAATTCTTAGTCACGAACAGACAAAGTGAACACTTCTAATAGAAAACAATTAACACCAGTGGACACTGAACACTCATCCAGAATACCTCAAACAACATACTAGACAGTATTCACAATTTCGGAGATCCATAAAACAATTATAACGGTGAATATCTTGTGAGATTTTCCTGTGACCAAAATACATATAACCTCATCAATTCAGCTAGCCGCCATGATGGTCCCGTGATGCACTACAACCTTCCGACTGATCTCATAGCCTACAGCATTGGTTTGATAATTCAAATATATTAAACATTGTATATTATTCACAATTGTTAAATATTAATTATTTAAGATTATTTCTTTTAAATGTTATACTTTCTAGTCCTGCCCTTCTCTGACTATATATAAAGTAATCGTTGAAAGAACCTTTTTTAATAATTATATAAAATTTTAACCTGTATTCACATATCGATATATCCCTGTGACGGAGTCGAACAATTGCTCTAAGTCGATTTAAAATCGATTATTATTAATACTTTTTAATAAATTAATTTATTTCAAGTGTGTGGATTAGAAAATTATTTCACATTTTACTTTAAGGTTTTAATTAACCACGAGACTTCCTGGAAGACGAGAAATATTAACGAAAGGTGAGATACTGGAGCAGCACGGAAAATCATTAATCGATTGCTGAAAGGAAAAAATCTGATTAACTCAAGATTTTGTTAAGCTCTACCAGAAGTGCAAATTAAACCAAAAATACCTTACAGAATTTTAGAAATTTGAATAAAACATAAAACCACGATTAATTCTAAATTATATGCACAACAACCAAACATAAAATTTTTTTTCTAAAATTTTTTTTTAATAAAAAATTTTCTTTTGTTCTTTCTTGTATTTGTAACTACATTTAACAGGTCTTGTTACAATTTGGCGCTCGCAACAGTGGGGCTTAAAATAGTTGAACAGCGGCTTGTTACCAATCGACACTACCCACAGCGGAGCGAAACGTTGAAGAGCATAAAGGTTTTAAACGAACCCAACAACCTCTTATTTTATTTGTACTGTTACAAATTGGCGTCCAACTAGAGGGCTTAATTAATTTAAGCTTGGCAGCGATTATATCATAGAAAAGGAGACAGAATGCAAAGACGAGCTACTTCTAAGAAGAGGGCGGCAGAGGCCGAAAAGGAAGTTGACATGGGGGATAAGGAGGCAACACCCGTGGAGGATCTGGAAGTGTTACTAACCCAGGTGAAACCGAAACAACCCGCACCACCAGAGGAACAACCCGAAGTACCAACACAAACAGGGGAAGTCAATGTCCCAGAGAAGGAGAAGGAGAAATCTAAAACAATGGAAGAGAATGATGGAAATGTTCCTAAAAATAAGCCAGCAAATGGAAGAAACGAGTAAGAAGATGGAGAAGAAAATGGATTGTACATAGGAAGATTTGAATAAGAAGATGGATTCTACAAACGAAGAGTCGAATAAGAAAATGGAAGGAGTAAAAAAATCATCGAATCCAAGATGGAGGAGAACAACAAGGAAGGAAAAAGGACAACCAATCCTTAAATAAGAAGATGGAAGATCTGAAGGAAGACAACCGATCCACAAATAAGAATTGGGCCGTAAGATAGAGAATACCAACAAGAAGATAGAGGAAACCAGTAAGAAGATGGAAGATGACAACCAACAATTAAGGGAAGAGTTAATGGAGAATAGTAGAACAATGGAAAATGATAATCAACAACTGAGGGAAAAGTTGGAGGAAAATAACCAGAAAATGGAGGAGAAAATGGACGAGAATAATCAACGGTTAAGAGAAGAACTAAGGGAAGTCAACCAGGAAAATATGAACAAGGTAGACGAGAGAATCGAGTTATCGAAGGAAGAGCTGAATAGAAAAATAAACGACACTAAGAAATCCATCGTTAAAAAGTTGGAACAAGAAGTAGTTGTTGTAAACCAACAGATTAGGGAAGTGGACGAAAGATGTCGTCAGACGGAGTGTGATGTACTGGAAGTCAGGGAGGTAATAAACAAGGAAATTACCCAGGTCAAGGAACACCAAAAGACTAAGTGGGAAGAAAACCAAAAGTTTGCACAGGAAGAAATAAATAATTTGCGAACCCATGTCACCGAAAGATGCGACGGTATGGAAGCAGCTATGACTGATATCACTGGACAAGTGCGACAGAGCCAGGAAGAAATGGAGGTAATCAGAAACCGGCCGACTGGCTACAATAATTTCCCCATGTCTGAACATAGAGAATGGCTAAACTTCAGGCAATATAAGCGAAAGCCAATGGAGTTCTTGGCCCGCATTGAAGAATACATGGACAAACATAGAGGAAACCGATGGGTCCAAAACCGAGAACTTCTAGACGAGTCTTTTCGGGAGATGAGCGACCACTGGTGGATGGCAAACCGAAGTGACATAGAGAACTACCAGCAATTTAAAAGCCTTTTCAAGGCAAAGTATTGGTCTGAAACGACCCAAAACCTAATACGTGACAACATATGCCACGGCCACTATAAACAGCAAGTAGGTAGTTCCATGACGGCGTATTTCCTCGGCAAGGTATGTATGGCCAAACATTTGGAACCGGCCATACCGGAAGAATGTTTAATCAACAAACTCTCGTATCATTATGACGAGGCAGTGATTCAGCGAGGAGAGGCAAATTAAGACAATACAGGCCATGACCGAACTCCTCGAGAATTACGAAAATGAAGAGTACTACCGACAAAGCCGGAGACAAACGATCGGCCCGAACCTAGGACGTATCCGAATAACAACCATGGTACGACCAACACCAACACGGGATACCAAGGAAGCCGAGCATACCCACAGACCAACAGCTATAATAACAATAATAATAGTAATAATAATAACAACACGGTTCAAAACAATACGAACCATAATCGACCCAATAATGGTTACCAGGGTAACCGAAACCAATACCCTCCAAACCCTAATAGTCAGAGAAGCCCCAATTATAATAATGATCGTTACTATAATAATAACAATCGTGGTAGTCCACCAAATGGTAACCCCAATAATAATAGGTTTTCTTGACCACGAGTAAACTTCATTCGAGCGGAAGATGGTCGCCAACGGAGGTACTACCACCAGAGAAGAAACAGCTATCACGAGTAAGAAGATAGGCGGAGGAGCCGAGAACGAGATCAACCAAGGTACTATCCTGCGAGACGGAGTACCAGTTTAGATAACACTGAACGGCTGACCAACAGCGAACGACTGGTAGATCTTCGAACAGAGCGGCAGGGACCTACTCTAGGCATCCCAAATGGTGCATCCACAAGTGCGACACAGCATAACAATGATGTCGAGCATTTAAACGGGAGGAGGCAGTAATAAATCACCAGAACCCGTTACTGGTCCTAAACACTGGGTATAATAATGAGTTGACTAATAAAAATAAAAATAATCGTATCACTATAATAGGTTGTAACTACCTGAAGAACATCCGACATGAATTATTGGAAGAGGACGATAATAGTCCCACCAATAACACTAATAATGAAATCATACATGTAAATGCGGAGGTAGAAGGAATCCCCGCCAATTTAATGATCGATACTGGTTCCAACGTATCCATAATAAGTACAACTGAGTTGGAAAGAATACAGAGAGAATGCGGAAGACCATTACCGACGTTGCCATTAAACAATATTATTTTGTTAGGTGCAACCGGCCGACAAAATAAAACAATACGAAGGCAAGTCTCCGCCAGTGATGAGCTGCGGTATAGCTATAGAAATGGAATTCTTGGTTGCGAGCGGGCTGCCATTTAATATATTGGTCGGGTGTGATGTGCTCAGGCGGAACTCCGCCATAATTGATTTGCGAACCGACAAATTGTCACTATTTACAAACGGACACACTTGGACGGCTAACTTGGTTGGTAGTGACCAAGTAATTCCTAATAATACCCACCAACAGATTCGTAAGATTAATTATATACCTCCAACTTCTATTATTGAACAGAAGATAGACGATAACGCTAATGAGGACTTATGGTCCCAAAAAATCCAGGAAATCAGGGATTTCCGGAGCGGAATAACTGGAGAAAGATTGCAACCATACCAAGCAAATAAATTAATTAAAATATACGAACAGTATAAATCAGTATTTTCTGACGAGCCCGGTAAAGTAAAAAACTTCCAGTGTACTCTACAGTTCCGAGACACAGTGGACTTTAACCAGAAGTCTTACCCCATCGCGCAATCACGAAAGGAAGCAGTAAGAGCTGAAATAACAAAGATGATTAACCGTGACATAATAGAGAGTAGCCAATCCCCATACACAAGTCCTATCGTGGCTATTCCTAAGAAAAACGGACAAGTCCCTTTGTGCCTAGATGCGCGAGAGATTAATCTAAGATGATTATTAATGACAGGACTGCACCCGGTGAGATTGAAGAGATTTTGAAACGGTTCCACGGTACTAAGTACTTTAGTACCTGGGACACGGTGTGCGGGTACTGGCAGGTGGAATTACATCTACAGAGTCGCCAGTATCTGGCCTTTATATTCGAAGGGCGGAACTACCAGTTTAAGAGGTTGCCCTTCGGACTGGTGAATTCAGTCGCAGTTTTTGTACACTGCATGGACCAGATACTTAGCCAGGAAGCACTACAGTTCACCACCGTGTACGTTGATGACTTGCTAGTGTCCTCAGAAGCTTGGGAGGAACACTGCTACCGTGTGGAACACGTATTAAGGAAATTAGCTGCGAATTACCTCACGCTAAAGCTAGAGAAATCTCACTTCATAGCCAAGGAAATTCAAATCTTGGGATTTATATTGAACGACCAGGGAATCTCACCGTCGGGTGAAAAAGTAGAAGCGATTCAAAATTTTCCAGCACCTAAGAATCGAAGGCAATTACAGTAATTTCTGGGACTCTGTAATTACTACCGCAAGTTCCAGGAAAAGTATTCTAAATTGACCGCCAGATTTCAGCCGCAACTGTCATCCAAGAATAAATGGATATGGGGTATAGAACAGAATGAGACCTTAACACTGATTAAACAGAAATTTCTGAAACCAATAATACTTCGCCATCCGGATTTCAGCAAACCGTTCTACTTGAATTGCGATGCCAGCGAAATCAGCCTCGGCACAACGTTGTATCAAGAGGATGAGGAGGGCGAACATCTCGTGATCTGCTTTGCCAGTAGAGCATTAAATCAGTGCGAGAAGAATTATCACGTCACTGAAAAGGAGTTGTTAAGTGTAGTGTTCGCGTGTGGAAAATTCCGCACATACATCCTTGGTTACTCCGTTACCGTCCGGACAGACCATAAGTCCATATCGTTCTTAAGGAGATGTAAACTAAGTCACGGAAGGTTGACACAGTGGATACTGTTGCTACAAGAGTATGATCTTAAGTGAGAGTACATCCGCGGAAAGAAGAATGTCGTCGCGGACGTGTTGTCTCGAATAGACATTAATAAACAAACGTTCGAGGGGGAAAAGGAAAGTATACTTAAGGTATACCACATTCTGAGTAACAGCGCCAATCTACAATCATTACTGGAAAACCTGAGCACATACCAACAAGCAGACCCGAGATTACAATCTGGTAACCGTAAAGTTGGTAATTAGTGACATCATTGGTGTCTGTATTTTGTTTCCACCATAAATACTACGATCTGTGAGAGCGTCGTAACAATATAGTCTAGTATGTGGTAGATGTTATGCTACGGAAAATTAAAGAGCTTTAGCACTTAAAAAATTCAAACTTCTATGTCATATAGACATACATGTATTGGAAATTAATTTTATATGTCAGTCAACAGTCAGTAGGTCTATATGTTGATTGTGTGTATGGTCACCAAGTTGCAATGGTTAATTTAAAAATTTGTTAGATACCTGACACTCCTTCATGCAACTTACTTTGGTCGCTATGCACGACGCGTTTCAGGATCAAGGTCCCACCTTCAGGTGCTCACTCGGTTCGAGCTTGTCAGTTCATAAAGACACACACATAAAACATAAAAAACACTGAATTCAAACATTCATACTGCGCGAGAGGGGACGATTTTTGGTTATCAAGTCCTGTCCTCAACAATAACATTGATATATTGACTGACGACCCCACTAAGAGTTACGTTAAAGACCTGAACGCTGTTGTTAATAAATGTACCAATCTCTTTGATGAGCGCACACGCCGTCATTTGAAGCCGATACACGCACAAGCCCCGTTGCTTACGGGCTTACCAAAAATCCATAAAAATGACATTCCCATTAGGCCATTGGTTAACTTTACAACGGCGCCATGCTACAAATCTACAAAAATACTACAGAAAATTATTAAAAATAATACAACACTTCACAATAATCATAGCGTGTTAAATAATTCTGACTTAGTAAATATAATTAAAGACGTTAATTTGAAACCACAATACAAGTTACCCTCCTTCGATATAGTAAGTCTGTATACAAATAATGTACCCGTTAGTGAGACTGATAAAATATTAAAAACAAACTTAATGGCCAACGCCACACTAAGCCCACAGGCTGTAAATGAGCTAGTTATGTTGCTTAAAGAAATACTGCGACAAAATTATTTTACTTTCAACGATACATACTACAACCGAAAGGAAGGCCTGAGCATGGGATCTCGTCTAAGCGTGATACTTTCTGAACTTTACCTTAATTTTTTCGAAAGTGAATATTTATTTTCTAGTAATAATAAATACCGTAAAAACATTGTGTCCTATTACAGGTATGTCGATGACACATTTATCGTCTTTGATGTCACATTAAGACAAATTGAGCTTCTGAAAAACTACTTTATCAGTGTTAACAAACACATACAATTTACATTTGAAGCAGAGGAGAATAACCAACAGAACTTTCTTGACCTGACCATAATTAAATCTCAGGTCTCTTTCAAATTTAAAATTTACAAAAAGCCCACTACCACTGACACCAAATTACACGCTCATTCGTATCACCCGTGGTCCCAGAAAATGGCGGCATACAATGCATTCGTCCATAGACTTCTTACTGTACCCTTAGAGCAAGATTGCTTCATTAACGAAGCAAACACTTTAAAACACATCGCCATATCCAACGGTTATAACGCTAGGGTAATAGACAAACTTATCTCCAGGCGCAAGAGAAAAACTCAAATTCCGAACAGCGCGGTGCATAATACTGACAGATATATAGGAGAGTACAATCCTTTGTTGCCTAACATTATAAAAAACCAATATTGCAGTTATCTTTAGGACAAAAATAACATTGAAAATGCACTGCGCCCCAAAATACACAGAAGCGTAGAGACACGCTCTGGCGTATACAAAATTGTGTGTGACGATTGCGACATGTTTTACATCGGCCAGATCGGGAGACGTTTTGAAAAAAGGTTCAAGGAACACCTGCCCATGAAGAATGTGATAAACAGTAAATCGACTTACACGCAACACCTGATTGATTGTGATCACAGTTACACTAACTTCTTTGTTAACCTTAAACCCATACACTTTTGTAAGAAGGGCCGATATATGAATGCATTAGAAGAGTATGAGATATATAAAGCGGCCAAGTCACAGAAAGGGTGCCTGTTGAACGATATGGTGTCGTTCAATACCAAAGCGCTCTTCGATACTATGATACAAAACTGGCACAGACATGAGGAGTACGACCAACTTATCTCTGCATTGGACTTTATAAGGCCAGTGCACGTTTACTTTCTCGACGATGCGCATCGTCCCCTCTCGCGCAGTATGAGTGTTTGAATTCAGTGTTTTTTATGTTTTATGTGTGTGTTTTTATGAACTGACGAGCTCGACCCCAGTGAGCACCTGAAGATGGGACCTTGATCCTGAAAAGCGTCGTGCATAGCGACCAAAGTAAGTTGCATGATGGAATATCAGGTATCTAACCTATTTTAAAACTTTATGTTGACCAAGGTATGAACTGAACAGTGCTTACATTTATTTTCAAATCATTTTCTCCATTGACCGTTTATATAATATAAAAGTAAAATAGCAAAGACAAAGACTTTTCTTACAAATAAATAATTTTTTTGTCTAATTGGGTAAAGGCGGCCTCATCTTATAACTTAATTAGTTTTTAAGTAAAATACACTTCATTAACTCTCATTAGCGGTGATTCGTGCTAAACTAAACTAAAACCCAATTTAAAAATGTCTAAGTTTTTCTTAATTTTGTGAATTGCTTTCTATTGCCCTGCAGAAATAAATCGTGTCGCATTAGAAAATCATTAATTACATCTTCCCTCAATGTGTCTCTTAGAGTTTCTGTCGTTGTTTTATCGTATCTCACAAAAAAATACTGGTTTTACCAATTAAGAAGATTTTTTCCTTAAAAATCTATTCCAATATTTTATTTTTGTTAGGTGAAGGTAATGGAAATAACTTTTACCTTGAGCACCTTGATGTACAATTCTCAAAACAAATCCTTTTTATTGCTACTTATTGCACTTAGCAACCGTTAGTACATAATAATACAATAACCTCACACATATATCTATAACAGCTAGGCGTACATACTGAATAATAAATTATCTATTTGCTTCCATATGTAGACATATTTTTTACAAAGAATTAAGTTAATTCAACAAGTTAAATTTTACTCAAATATTATAAGCACTTGAATTGAATGAGAAGAATTGTGATTAAAAATCTATACATGAGGTACCCACGACTATTATGGATACATATATAGCAGCGATTATAAAATGTACAACTACGTTATGCCCAACTTGTATCAATTCCATTTGACTTGATTTGATGATATTGGATCAATGCCATGTTACTATTTCACAATATTTTAAATTGAACCTATGATAAATGTACTGCTTAGTGTGTAAACACACACACACACACACACACACACACACACACACACAGAATATACGATATATACATATTGTAGCGAGAATCCTATCGAACAACCCAGAATATTCTCCACCCTTGTCAAGTCCAGTGTGGCGGGTGTTGCCTCAGCCGAGGCCGCTCACAAGTTTGTTCCAGTGTATTCAAGAACACTTGAAATACACATCAAGTAGCATGAAGTGAGGATGGAATATTTTAAAAGGGGTGTGCTACCTATAAAAAGCCATAGGAGACGGCTTGTCAGTTCAGTGGTGTTGAGCGATTTCTTTAACGCGGATCGACTGTTTGTAGCAAAGTGTTGTTGTATTCTAAGTAGTGCGGAATTCTTTGTAGTTGACATTATTATTGCTTGTACAATTTTACTTGAATTGTTGTAAGACACTATCTTGTTGACTACAAATTATTAATTGTGATAATTAAAGCTGGTTACTAGTGACTTCATTGGAGTCTTGTATTTTGTTACATTGTGACCATCTCAAAAGTATATACGCACATAAAAATATAGTCTATTGTGAATGTGTTTATGATTGCAGCTATATATTATTACACAGGCTGATTCGTGAATCGCGATGCTTGTTGTCTGAATAATTAGAATCGGATAACTAATAACGCTAGTTGTATGTTAAAAGTCTGTTTGCACAATATCTATTTCTGAAAATGAAAAATAAAATTAAAGCAGGCAATTTTTATGTCAAGACAATAAAAATAAATAAATGAATCTTTGCTCAACAGTCCGTAAAGGACCTAGGCATACCGCGCGACTTTTGTGTTTAGCGCGATGGGTGCATGGCTAGTACAACGCGTCACCAGCCGCTAGTTGCGGTATTCACAACCAGAAGGTGCCGCTGTTGGGTCAAAATAATACTGTTATTTAAAACAGCATTTTAATTTGTTATATGTAGTTGCATTGTTTTTTATTTTATTTTATTGTTTGTTATGTAGAGGTATTCTATATAGTTTTATTTACTTATGTAGTTCACTGTTTATTTAACTGAAGGATACAGATACGTTAATAGATATGTAAAAGTTTGTTCTTTACATAAATTCAAGTACACTGTTCCGAGTGTAATGCGTACTAAAAATGTCAGTTTCACACGTGGCCAAACACATCCATTAAACTAATGTACTCAAACATACACTGACGGTGAGAACTCAATTGCCCGCGCTCGCCGTTTCCTATCTAAGCTGACAATCATTGACACGTAAACACAATATTTTGAATTTTAGATTAGACAATATATTTGCTCACCGAAACAAACCAATGAAACGTAATTACAAAAATATAGGCACTTTGTTATTAGACCCATACTGTTAATTATTACATAAGTACCGGTATTAGGTCATATTTAAAAGTTGGTATTTTATATGTTTAATAATTAAATTACACATAACACTAGAAAAAATGATCTTGAGGAATTTTAAATTGAGCTACTCAATCAATAAATACATATTTTCTAGGTCTAATTGATAATGAACATGCATATTTAGAGCTTCCTTCAATTTTTCATTTTTTTACGTGTTTTATGGTTATCTTTCATTAACGTCGTTGAATCGGACATACGGAGAGTGCAGGCAACAGAACTGTTGCGAAGTGTTGGGACAGCGGTACACTCTGATACGTGATGAAGGTAGACTGCAACGGCGCAGTGTGGGGACAGTGGTACAATCTGTACGTGATGAAGGTAGACTGCAACGGCGCAGTGTGGGGACAGTGGTACACTCTGATACGTGATGAAGGTAGACTGCAACGGCGCAGTGTGGGGACAGTGGTACACTCTGATACGTGATGAAGGTAGACTCCAACGGCGCAGTGTGGGGACAGTGGTACACTCTGATACGTGATGAAGGTAGACTGCAACGGCGCAGTGTGGGGACAGTGGTACACTCTGATACGTGATGAAGGTAGACTGCAACGGCGCAGTGTGGGGACAGTGGAACACTGTGATACGTGAAGAAGGTAGACTGCAACGGCGCAGTGTGGGGACAGTGGAACACTCTGATACGTGAAGAAGGTAGACTGCAACGGCGCAAATATTTGACATGCGAAGTGCGTGGTCACCACCTCGGACTGTTATAAAGGAGAGACATTGGATATTTTTCGTTTTGACCGTATGAAGTCCATTGTATTGTAGCTCTATACGTTTACGCAAACTGATTCTTGTCACTGTTTTCTAGGTTCTGGACTGGTAAATATGATATAATTGCCACTCATTTTGGTAGTTAAAATCAGCTTTAAACGTCTTATTGTTTTATATTATTGTGTTCTTTTTTAATATATTTTAAATCTTTTAAGGTTTTGATTTTTATCACTTATATTTTTAAGTAGGCTATATATAAATTCAACATCGACCTACTCCAGATTTAGACTAAAAGAAATAGCTTTTAAACATGATTATTTCAAGTCGCTTGTTTCTTCGTACTTTTAAACTGCTTTTTTCATCCTCTTGTTCATCTTGACGAATCCTACTTTCTTTTCATCTTTTTTCCTTTTATGCTCAATTCTGTTCTCGTATACATAATGTTGGTGACTTCCGCTTAGTTTTTTTAATATTCTACGACATCATTCCCTTTGGATTTGCGATTCAGAAGAATGCCGTTGTTTTTATGATGTCATCCAGCAACAGCATTGGTTGTCCTGTGCTGTCTTTGATAGCATGTCCAGAGTGAAAAGGAGATTTACTCATTTTTCAACCATCGCTCGACAAAATATTAAAAAAAATCTAAAATGTTTCTTATTATTCGCAGCTTCAGAATGGATCTCGACGAATCCACCTTCTACATGTTCGGGCTTAAGAAAGGCGACAGCTGCACACATGCTTATGAGTAGTCTTACTTTTTGATGTTTTCGGCAGTCGCTGGTGAGACCAGATTCCTGTACCCCCCTCGTAAACACTTATTCGTATAAATAATAACAACCTCTTAACCCCGCCATACCTAAACTTCGCGAAGCGCTGATATTACCGCAGCTTCGAAGTTGAAGTCGATTTTGTATGGTTTCCAATTACTCCTATTGTACATTCCTAAATGTAATAACAACTTTTATTTTTAGCGAAATATGATAATTCAGATTAATTTTTTTAATTTGTATCTTTTAAATAAAATTGAATGCAAATTCAATTAAACAATTAAAAACCTCTAGTATTTCTTTCTGCCATTTCTATTCTGTCATTCTGGCATAAACGACATCACTGTTAGTTCTGAACCTCTAATCTGTTGTTATCTGTCCTAATCTATCTCTGTTCACATCTCTTTTTTAAGTAACATTTCTTCCCCTCGTCATATACCGTAATTTTTCACAAACGTGATTTATCCCTATTTCATTTCTAGCACGTAAATTTTTACACTAAATTACGCTACCGTAATTTAATTTTTCTTTATATTTTAGAATAATACTTACTCCCTTGCCGAATACACTTACTGTAGATTAACCGCGTAGAGGTTTAACTGCCTATTCATACATTGCAACTTTGATCTTTTAGGGAACATGTCTTTTCTTTTACCTTAGATAACTACATCGGTATTCTGAATCCTAATATAGTACAGTCTATTCTGCTGCAAATATTTATCCACAGAATAACTTAAAAGGTTTTTGTGTGTCTACAGTAAATTGAACACACTATGGTCACAAAACGTGTACAACGGAATATTACAGTTTAATGTCCTTCAGTTGATTGAGGCCAATTAAAGGCAGTTAAGTTTGGTAAGGAGATGTTTCTAGGTTGCTTACAGTTGTGAAGTTGATAAGGAGGAAAACAGCGAATGAACAACAGGAAGAAAAATAATAACTGTAGTAGATTAGCTCCGACTAGGTAGCTGTAACAACAGGTTAGGTTAGGTTAGCGGTTAGGTTAGATTATGAGATTAGGTTTGGTAAGGAGTTGTGTCTAGGTTGCTTACGGCTGTGACGCTGATAGAGAAGGAAACAAGCGGAAGAACAAGAGACAGAGATAGTAATTGTTGTAGATTAGCTGCGACTGGGTAGCTGTAACATTGCACAGAAATCTGTACGTGGCTTTTTGCTGAAATGAAATGAAAGTTACCAGACATTATTCGTATAAGCACTGGTAACCAGTACTAATACTGATGCGTAATTAGGAAGTATAAAATTCTAAATTAGTAATGGAAACCATAACAAATGCTACAATAGACTTTTACGTTAAGGTACACAATCGACATACTTTATTAATAAATTTTATACAATTAAACAATTTTGACATTAATCATTTTATAGTACGACTCATAATTTTTGTAATAACTTGAAAATATTTTCGAGAGATAGTTTATTTTTTCTCATAGATTCTACGCTTTCAATGAAATACTAATACATTTTTCTCATTTTCAAATTATTGTTGATGACAGTCACTTCTTCATAAGCACATGGTTGTGTACAACATACCATATATCAATACACGAAAAACTTACAGTTCACACTAATTTTGTCACTAATTATATTTTATTAATTTTAAAATATTTACCCACTAAAGTGAATCTAATTCTGAAAATACACGAGAGAAGCAAAAAGTTTTAAAATTTTAAATGCAACAGGGAAGTTACAATTCATCTGTGGAATCTGTATATTTAAAGTTTTGAAATTAAACCTTTCATAAATACCCTAGTGATTCCATAGATCACTATGCAAACAAAATATTCCACATACACAAATAGGCCTATGTATGTTTTCGTAATATGAACGTAATTAATGTTTTATATACTGACAAAAGAGATTGTCTTATATCTTACCAAATAACAAAACCCATTTGAATTATATGCATACAAAATATTTCTTAAATTGAGTTTACTATACTAAAAGGTGGGAATTATAAGTTAATACGTTAATATATTTTTATTTATTTAGTTTTATTTTAATACAAGTTACAATAAATGTTTTTTTACAGACTGGAAGGGGCCTGAATTACATATTATATAAAACGGCATTTTGTATTTTTTCAATAATTCAGTATTATTCAAATTTTGTTTTTATTTTAAGTGGACATACGTCAATTACGATAACTTATAAATCTGAAATTCGTAATAATGAATTAATAATAACAAATGCTGAGCCGGAAGAGAATGTTGCCATTTTTAGCAAAAGCAGACCATTTTCATATTACTTATCTTTAATATCAAACGTAAAACTAAGTAAACCATATTGCACACTTTTACTTCTTTTTCTTTAGCACTACAGTCTAAAGTGAGCCCTGGCTTCCAACACCAATCTTCTCGAAAGTCTTCTGTCCATTGCCATCTCAGTGTAACCCCTCACATCCATTCTTCTGAGATCTTCTAGCACATCATCCAACCACCTTATCCTAAATCGGCCCCTCTTTCTGCTTTCATATTGCATTATAAATGCTTAAATCATAATATTATCACTACTTTAGTCATACGTTGTCATCATAGCAAAGAAAATTAATGAAATGCAATCGCACATCATTAAAACCATTGTAATGTTTAGATCGAAAAATCCACAATTGAATGTTTTCTCTGTGTGTGCAACACGATCAATAAAATATTTCGTTTGACTTCGTAAATTTTCTAATCCTTTTTTATAATAAAAAGTGTTTATCATACATTGCAGGCTTTTTAATTCCCGTGCAATTGACTCACATATAAAAAAGGGTATCATGTCAAGAATGAAATAAACAACCGTAATGAAGTTAAGTGTTGTCTTGTCCTCCTCACGATATGAATTTTTAATTAGATTCACAGCATACCACATAATTATATCAGCAATGTACAGAGCAAAATACATTGAATACAGTTGTCTTGTAGTTTGAAGCGCTTCATGAACACAGCGATAAATTATACCAATGGCTTTAAAATTGTCGTGGATTTCAGTTAAGAAATTTCCAGTTGTAGGACGGACGACGACCGACAGAGTAACACGATCACTCCATGCAACATTTCGGTCGCTAAGCTTATCAAAAGTCTCAAACGCGCAACGAATAAGACACAATCTTTGACGTATAATGTACAAAAGGTAGTAACACTGTACAGTCAGTGCTGCAATTGGAATATTTATTGTTCCAGAGCGAATAAGATTGCACAATTGAATGAAATCCAGCGTCTGACCACCATACGTAGCACGATAAAAATGTCCTACCGAATAAGATACACCTAAAGCTACATATAACACTATAAATATTACGCATTCAATTTTATTCTGTACATGTGGTATTTTTATTTGTAACATGTACTCAAGCAAATTATCAAGATACATAATGTTGCCGAAAACGTTACAATACGTATCTCGACATACGTAGAACTTTATCTGATAATATATTGTGATGATCGATGACAATGTACCCATACACAACTCGACAATATTGGAATCACTGTATACCATGTACTTTAGGTTTACTATAACATACACGGGCCACATTGTACAGTACAGTACTATGACAGCCGCACAATACGCGTTTACACAAGTCTGCAACTTTGACTGGCGCGAAATAAGAAACGAGAAGCCACAAACCACGCAAAATACAGTCAATGGCATCGACGACACAAATATAGTTCGTTCCATATTATGTTATTTCCTGTACACAGTTTGCAATAGTTTGTACTATAATGAGCAAGGAAAGAATTTATACAACCACAAGCTGATAATACTAAGACGCTTCAGCGTATATCATTTTGTTACCGCGTTTGCGTGTTGTCGGGAAGGTCAAGAGGGTTTAATCGATGAACACCAGTCAAGAGACAAGCAAGCACTTTGTCATATAGACTGTAGTGTATTCATCGATTAAGTTATATTGATCGTTTAGGTTCATGAATTTTTTACAACCAGTAGGGTAAGTAAACAGCAGTTAATATTATTGCTAATATTTTTATTACCCTGTAAATGTTTTTCCTTTCCATTGGTACATTAAGAGGCAAATTTGATGACAATTAGAGAAACCTAGAACTGCGCAGTGTAGATAAATCTTATTATTGAAATCGTTAACATTTTTAACTTGTAATCCTAAGGAGGTTTCTATTAAATGTTGTCTAAAATTATGTTCTCAATACCTCGTACGTATTTCTGGATTTTTCAGTTATGTAATTTTAATTGATTCACCCATTATGTTCTTCAGTCGTGTACTCTAATTGCTTTTCAATTAAATTTATTTTAAAGTTATTTACATTTTATTAGCAGGTTTAGAATTTGAATTGATTTTTGGTTACACCGTATCACTTACAAAAATTTAATTTACGTTTTTGATATTTTTTATTATTTTTCTCCAGACTGACAAGGGTTCTTGGGAATATAAGATATAAGAATTTCTGTTTTACTTTCCTAAACAACGTGGTAGAAAATTCCTTTCAAACGATTAATTTTGTTTTCAGTAATTTTGAAATACTCTGTCTTTTAAAATTTGGCAACTATCTTACTTGTTTATCACAAGAGTATTAAATAGTTACCATATCTACGGAGTTAACGTAGTTTACGATAACTACGTGGATGCTCCAAAACTTACCTTGGGTTCTCTCTAACAGAGCAATTAGAGTGGCTGTCAGTTCCCAGAGGTAGACGAGTTGGAATCAGACTGTCACTGAACTTTATCTGCCTATCATAGAATGTTTTTTCTCATACCTCCGTAAATTTCTGAACAAATGGTTACAGTGTCACGTTGTGAAATGGTACAGAAATATGGTATGACCCACTAAAATCCCCCGCGTAAACATTTCCTTGAGGGAAATGAATCCTAACTGGAACGTAACTCTTCCAACCCATACAACAGAAACACTGCCCATCGTGACCTGGGAAGCGCATCTTTCGATACTACCCAACACTAAAATCTTGGCGATTTACGGACATCAGCGGAGTCGGCGCTGAACAAGAGAATGATCACTGTTATAGGTAGGCTAATACGCAACAGCAAAAAACACACACCTAAGTTCAGTTCGTCAGTGCAAACAACGTACGTTACAGTGTAGTAAACTGAGCAAAGTAATAAATAATAATTACTTTTAAAAAATGGTATACATTAGAAACTAATATCCACAAGATGGTGTGACCCAATTTGCAGGCCACAATGCTGATCTAAAATATTGTTTTAAGCCACATCCCCCCACGGTAGCAACATTAGAAAAAAACTTTATATGGAAAATATGTAAGGTTTATGTGGATAGTGTAACAAAACCAAAATTGCCATATTACAATTAATGTAGATTATTTATTTAATTAAGTCAAATTTTCCTCCTCAGTATTAATCTTCAGCCTCACTGTTGGGCTCGCCAATTTTGTAATAAAACCAAAATTATACTTTATTTATTTATTTAATTATTTGTATGTTTAATTATTTATTAATTTATTAATTATTAATTTAATTAATGTAATAATTTATTAATAATTGTATTAATTTAGTAATGTAATAACCAGAATTGTTTTTCCGCGTTAACTAGATTATAAAACGTAATAATCGATAATTGATCTTCCGTTATTCAATGAGTGTACTTCTTTAATGATGTTATTTTCTTCTTTTCTTGGAGTCCAGGTGTCAAATATTATCTGAAATCTTTCTATCTATATTTTTGCTAATAAATGGAACTCAAATTATAATATTTAAGGAATTTATTAACGTTTCAGAGACTAATCGATTTTGAATCGATTAGCTAATCGACAGCTCACAAACTTATATCTCAGGGCGAATTGGTTTGGTTATATAAATTATTGAAGTTAAATTACAGGTTTTTTTAGCTGTTATTTAAATCGTCAGAGAAAGGGCAAAGCTGAAAAGTATAACACTTAGAATAAAAAATGCTTGATTATCTAAAAATACAAAATAACATTTAATAGAAAATGTTAATAAGTTAGATTCTCGAACCAACGGTGCTGTGTGAAGGTGACGTCATCTCAGCTGTGCTCGACTCGAAACATTCCCAAAATGGCGGCTCCTGTACTGCGTATGTAGCTGGCGTCTTCACAACGGAATTTCTTCAAATAAATGTTTCTTCTCTAGGTGTTCCTCATCCAAGCAGTAATGATTAATTTCTCTTCGTAACAGTGTAGTTATTCTGGATTAGTGGTCAGTTATTCGGCTCGACAATCAGTGTTCAAAAGTGTTCTTGTTCCATTTAGTTCATAAGGTTGACTATGGCCAATTTCGTCTCGATAAAATTTGGAATTAACGTTTATATTTTCTATTATCGGGATTGCACTTTTTAATCTTCATAAATAATGATTAATCTGGTTTATTCCATTGGAACTCAGTGTTGACTCATATTTTTTAAATTTCTCAGGTTTAATTTTACTAGGTTTAGTTCATGTCCAAAATTTTTTCTTCTCTCTTTTAATGAATTAAATTGCGTGAGCTCGTTCTGAAGTGTACGTCTCAACGTGTAACAATCAACTATCTCTATTTCTTCTCCATACAATAGGTCCTGGCCGATTTTAATATTAAATCTACATCGTTTTAACCAGATGTCATTTCCGCCTAAATAATTGACTTTTACATTATACGATTAATTACATTTTTACTATTATTTAATTTTATTAAATACTAATTACATAATCACTTTCCTTAGTTAATATAACTACATAAGTTAGTTTTCTTAGAGTATTTTCTAACTGAAAAAGTCATATTTACAGTATATTTGGATGTAGGCTTTAAATATTGTACTTCCTGTCATTATATGGTTTACAGTTTCTATTATGTTCTAATTATCATTGAACAAGATCACTGATTGAATTAAAATGGTTATTTTTCTTTAATCTTTGTAATTTTATGATTTGGTTAACTAAATTACAAATTATCTTTAATTTAGGCTTTCCCCTTAGATTCCAGTGTTATTACACTTGCATTTTTTCTAATAATATTTTATACAATTCTTCAATACCTTTACAAAGTATTGTTACAGTTATAATACACAGTGGTTGATTTACATTATATAATTTTCATCACTTTAATTAATCTTTAACTTATTTATTAATTATAAGGTTGTTGATATTTATCATTTGGCCTAGATTTTACATGTGTTCACATACGATGTTTATTATTAATTCAGCTTGCTAATACCCTTTCTGACATATAACTCTTATAAAATCTTAATTACAATTCCCTTACTTAATTACGTTAACGTTTATTATTGATTAATACCATTAAACATAACAAATATTGTATAACAAAAAAATTATACTCAATCTCCAACATTCAAGCCTTGAGTTCAATGAACTGTTAATGTAAACAAAACACATCTGTTTTTTCATTTCATTTAAATTATTTTTTAAATTAATTTTTATTCAGTCTTTTGCTGTTTTTTGTTTTATTTTAGGGATGTACCCTTGATCACTTCACTTATTTATTTCATACTCTTATTTTATTTTTAGTCATTTTATTTAATGTTGTGTGATAAAGAGTAGCACTTCTATGGGATCATCATTTGTGGATTTTCATAACAAAATAAATTGCACTTGTCCACTGTTATTCTCTGATCTTATCTCTATTTATTTTAACTAGTCTTATAAGATCAAGAATCTCACTTACAGGGGATCATTAAGATTTGTTTTTCATTATAAAAATAACTTGTACTGGTACACTTTTAATTATACATCTAGAACCTTTACTTACACATACCTTCCATTGCTTCCTATTTTATTGTGTTATACTTTTATTAGGGACATTTAATTTCTTTTGGGGTTTTCTATTTTTATAATATGTTTTCTTCCAAAAGTTGTCCTTTTATTATGGAGGTCGGTTTATTCTGAGTATTTCCTTACATACTCCTATACTACCTGGGTATTTCATTACATTTTGGACTATCATTATTTTCCTATAATTCATTGTATATTGCATGGTTGGTTTTGATTTATTTTATCTCTTCGAACTATGATTCCACTTTACTGTGGTACTTGATTAAATTTTATGGTAGTTTTCCTTGATGTCATTTTATTTTTACTTTATTCATGATCATGTTTTAAATTAGAACCATGTGGATAATCTGTCATGCTACAATAGTTACACCTTACTTCCTGTTGACATAATACAAAAATAATATATAATGAATTTCCATATTCCCTAATAGATTTTTAATTAAAAATGTTGTGTTAGTTGTTACAATCACAAACAGAATTATCACTGTTGCACACTACAATAGAAAAATTATTTGTTACTTCCGATCTGTCGATAAGCTGCGAATCTTGAAAGCGCTAATTGTAATAATTTTTCCACAGTGATGTGCAACAGTGATAATTCTGTTTGTAATAGATTATTATTAATTCCCTTACAGGATAAGGTTTAAATTTGTTACCTCATAAAAATCTGATATATTAAAAGTAATTACATAGAATTCAGTTGCAAAACCACTAATATTTTTGGAAAGTAACTTTTTGCCATTAATAATCTTTATCTCTGTAAACTTCAGATTTCCTAATTATGTTACAGACAACAAAATTATCCGTTTGGTTAAAATTAAAAAGTAACCTTAAAACGAAAGTCAATATTATCTGTTTATACTACTGACAATGATTAATTTGCTATCTTTATTAAAAAAAATATTACTTTATTGTATATAATTGATTGTTTTTAATGTATATGTAAATACAGTATCAAAATTTTAAATTTATAACACACTACATGTTGCAGAATCGATATCTATCTACGTATACTTCAACTTCCATCTTAGCTATAAACTTTCATTTTGACTATAGTTGTAGATTACTAAATATTAAAGCAGCGCAATGTGATGTTTTTGAAACAAAATACTAATCGTTTATAAAAAATTGTTGGGAAAGCTTATAAATTGGTCTTCATGTAAATAACACGAGTGCTAAAAGTGAGAGTTTTAATATTTTATTCACCTATTAGTTAAAGTACAGTTGTGTACTCATGTTTATAGCTTTGTACTTACAAAACGCCTAACGTTTCAAGTGACGAGATTGTGTCAGACAATGCTACGCTGTTCTTGTTCTCAAGACGTATCGTGCAGACTTTCTACCTTGTTCCCAAGCGAGTTCTTTTTCTTTGAATCGAAGTATCAGCTGAAAACTACTCTGGAATTTGTTATACTAAAGTAAATGTAAATTTGGAATAAATTTGTATGTGTAAATTTGGAATAAATTTGTATGTGTAAATTTGGAATAAATACTAACACCTTACCGTAATTAACCTATACTGTTATACATTTAAAGTTATTTGTTTTGTTCTGTACGTTAGCCAGGTATTTCCAATATTAGGAAAAAATAAATGTATTCTGAATTACAAATGCTGAATACGTATTACAAACTTTTAGACACCTCTTTTACTTTTGAACATGAATTGTCTGCCTCGGTAGTTTGCCAACTTAAGCAGTACAAATGCAAGAAAGTGAGGTCAGCCAGCATTATGTTTCAGCCTCTCATTAATCACCATTCTGCGACATATTTGACGTTTCGTAACGCTAATATTTTTATCTTCTTCTGGCTCGTTTTGCAATGATGATTTCAGATCTATAATCCATTTTTTCCTGTTTCATTTAGTTTTTAAAAATACTATATATAATTTTTCATTTTTGCTTCAATTATTTCTATTGAATTAGTGGAGGTATTCTGACTTTTTAATTAAGCAGTTTTAATTCTGGTTTTTATCAGTAAGAAGTTGGTACCTCTGCTAAAACAATCAACAGATTCCTTCAAACATCAGCAGGTGAGACTGGTTGATTTCCTCTGCTTGAGGTTACATTTACGTACACTTAAACTCGTGCAATTGTTTCTCTGTTGCTTAAACTTAATGCTGTTGTAAACTTAATGAATTTATTTAAGTGTTATTGTAAAGACAAGTTATTACAGTTTCGTTAAACAAGAGCTTTTGGATATTTTGGTACTGTGATCGGGAGCGAGATCAAAACGTTTGCCCTTAATAAAGCTTCTGAACGTTGGTGAAAGTCTGACATAAAAAATTCCATTTTCAACAACTTTTGCATTTTAGAAAACGGAAAGACTCCAAAAATTACGTAAATGATTGTTATTTTTGTGTGACTAATTTTGAAAATATAATGCAAAGGGCAAGAAAAATATTAGGTAACAAATCAGTTTAGCTAGGTATTAGGTCTGTAGCGCATGATATACAGAATCAAAGATGTATTGTCCAAGTGATGCTTCTGTGCCTAAAATGTTCAATCAGCATGAACTCAGTGGCCAACTCGAGACTTGTGCTGAGCTACTAGTTCAAGACATAAAATTAAAATCCTCAGCTTCAGGCACAGGGCATAGGCATGGGGAGGGCTTTCTTCAGTTTACCAAGAGAAACGGTTAATAATTTATTATAGTAAATTGGATAGCAAATCCAAAATTTTCCAATCATTTAAATAGCTTGGTTAGTGGGACTTTTTCGAAGGCATTTTTCACGTAATTAAATTCTAAGTAAATTCCTTTCCAAGCAAGTTTTCTGTGAGTCATATTCCCCACACACGACCTTCCGCACGAAGCCGCTCTGTTCTTCAGAAGAATTAACTCCTTCCTTACTTCTGGTTTTTATATCTTTTTGTTTCATATATTTTATTAAACAAAATTTTACTTTAAATTAATAATTTTTTAATTATGTTGCGAAAGTGTGTAACAAAATTTTATTTACGTTTGTTTAGTAACTTATATTAATTAATTGATTAAAATATAATGTTAATTAAAATGTGTAATGTACATATTAAAAAACATCACGTGTACAGCAGTGTCATATCGTTAAGCTGTATGACCATTTACAATTTATATTCTTTGGCTTGACTAAAGATAAAGTAAGTAAACCGATTTATACACACTGTGAATCGTTACGTTAATTATGTAAATCTTCGTGTAAGTTCAGTTTTCCATAATTTTACGGAAGCTAAATAAATTTACAATGACTCCATGAATAGGTTCAACTATACGGGAAAGAGAGGTCTACACAACACAAATAACAGGTAAAAAACATATTGTTTAATATGCGTTTTATTTTGAATACGCACGGCTAGTTAGCCTGTTGTGACAGGAGGCTCAGCTTTTACATACGAAAACAAACAAATCAACTGTCACTTTTGAATATTTACCAGCATAGTATAAGCCGGCACTCGATTAAAAATAGATGTAAAAATTCGTCCTCTACTGCTTGTGTAAAATAAAGCTTTGTTACAGCGCCATCCAAACAAAAACTGAACTCGAATCACGCCGAAGTCGACATTGTGTTTAAAAAAATACGAATATTTAAAATTTTTATAATTTAAAATTATGCCTGGAAAGTTATGTTACACCGACAGCGAAACGATAAAGTCAGACAAACTTGCTACTTAGAAGACATGACTGGAGGATTAAGAGTTATGAAATAGAGTGAACGGAACAGACAAACAAAATGGTGGAGTACAGAATAGACAGAATTTTCAACAGATTTGCATATATAATACTGGATCACGCCTTCCATGTTGAGAAAAAGGTTCTCACTCCACCCACTATTTGGTTCCGCCAGTAGGGCATTATTACACATAGTGCTTATGAAAAGCAATGTCGCTGCATTCTTTTTAAGGATTATTTTGTATACTTATCGGTTAGATAATGAAGACCTGTTCAAAAAAAAGAACAATTGGATTTATTGTTGAAATAAAAGAAAGTATTGAAGTAGCAAAATATATGCCAAAACAATTAGAATTAATATTGCTACGAAATTAAGAAATGCTCTCGAAAAGTCGGCAGGTGCAGTTACGTGAAAGTTTCATACGTTTCTCGGCTAATCGAGCATGTGCAGTGTCTACGTCAAGACTGTTCGATTACTCTTAACTACAGAAATTATGCTGGAACGCTGCAAAAAGAACGTAAAATTATTCTGAAACACCTGCGTGACCTATATAAGCAACAGTGGCCGGCTTAAAAGTTATTTATATCTGCGACAGTGTAGAGTGCGGATCAAGTGTTGGTGGAAAGTGATTATTGTGTTATAATTAGTGGGCAACTCTAAATATTCGACATTATTATTAGGTGTCGACTATATTGCGTTTGCCAGTGACGATTTGACATTGTTATTTTTGACTATTTAAAGATGGTAATTATTACTTTACTGGTGTCAGTATTTTGTTTCCACTGTGCCATACGACGATCCGTGAGACCGTCGTAATAACATGTTTTTACTACAAAACGATATTGAGATTTTAGAAAATCAAGTATTGAACAAAAGCTTACAACTAATATTTTATAATAACATTTTTTCAACTAATTATGCAATATTTATACAATCTTTTAACCTAACATTCGATGATACGTGAACATTATCAGAAGTGTTAGGACGGACAATATAATTATCGTTGAAATTTATTACACCACATTTCGACCACAAACAATCTGTGGTCGTCTTCAAGTGTAAGTTAAACTAGTAAGCTACATTAAATGAAAACCTACGCTTATTCTTTCACTAACAATCGTGAGCCATCAAAACAAAATTAACAAACCACTACCACCTACAAAGTTAAACACAACTATGAAAAGAACAGCCACTTACCCTCAAAGTCTGCTGGACAGAACTGGGAAGCACACTGACAGTAGTTTACACAGTGAATTACTATAAATCTGTTCGACTAGCTAGGCCGTATACAAGCTTATCAACTCTGATTACTGAGTGAGCAACATTTCTAAAACGTAGTAATTTAAATTAGAACGTAATAAGCATTACTTTGTGAAAGTAAAATAAATTCTACAATCATAATAAACTATACTAAACATCCTTTAGATTACGAAAGGAATAATACTGCAGAGACACAGAGGCACTGTACCATGTGTTTGTGTGTGAGTGTGTGTAGGAGGGGGTGAGGGAGAGAGACATGAGGCAGACAGACTGACAGACAGATAGGCAGCTTGTCAATCAGACAGTTAATGGAAAGGCCTAATGAAGAAGACGTTTTATCTATTTACACTGTATGAATCAAACTATTTTTATCTAACAAAATATACTGTTTAACAGCGATAAAACTTCTGAAATTATGCTTGCTTTAATCATGTTGGGTTACATAATACGGAACATTCTGGTATAGTCGATAGTGTTGTTCTACAAGCTTCTCAACTAGCCCAGCCCAGCGCGTGTTCTACTGTAAATAGCTAACACCTGCCGCTTGGGAGTCAGTTTACGTCGGGCGTTTACTCTGTATGTTCAAGTGGTTATTAGTAAGAAAGTGATTATTGTGCGGTAGTCTATTATTTGACGTTATTATTGTGTGTGGGCAAATTCAACAGAATTATTATTGCACGAGTATAATCTTGTTGAATAATTTATTTATTTCAAACTGTTAATTGTGATTAATTAAAACTGGTGATCGGTGACTTAATTGGTATCTTTATTTCGTTTTACACTGTACCATACGACGATCAGTGAAATATGTTGTTTCCTACCAAATGTGTTGGATAACCTACACATTACATTCGTACACACAGAATAATATAGAGTATCGCTAGAAGTTACATTTTTCTTTTGGCAGTTTGTGGATTTCGACGTTATACAACTTCAATAAGACAGTATCAAGATCAGAAGCCTCTGTGAAATAAGTTTTGACGATTTAAAAGGAATTTAAATACCACAAAATAATTTTTATTCAAAATAACATGTGAGAAAATAATCCACCCTCCCCTTTGTACTTATATGCCTGTATCAACTTGTAAAAATCTAGTACGGACATGAAAATTACACTATATTGAAGCGAATATTAATAATAATTCTAATTAAATAAAAAGACGTGATAATAATAAAGGAAATACCTAACTCAATAAAGAAAATGTAGGATTATTAATAGTAGTTAATTAGTGTAAAAATAATAATAATAAAAGTGCGAACTATTTTCTCTCTCCGCGTGAACTGCGCCCGCTTCCCTACTAACCGCCGCAAAACCAACCCCAGTCGAGCCAGAATCTCAGACAAGGTAACAGCTTTACCATGTGTCGTGAAGAAAAACGTGTGAATATATCCAAAAACGATGTCACAGAAAGTAAGTGTTTCGTGGTAACATACTCCACATGTAGTTGAAATGAAGTGAAAAGTAAAACAAGTTAAGTAGTTGAAATGTAGAGAAATAATTAAAAATAACTAACATAGCCGACACATCTCTTTATAAAAATGTTTAAATTGTAAGGTATGTTCCATACCATATAAAAAGGTAACAGTAGTGCAGTTAAAAGTAAAATGTGAAAAGTGAACACCAACGTCAGGAGTGAAGCAACGACGACAACTTTACGAGCTCCAGGTAGCAGAATCCTTTCGTCATGATCGCAGCTTAGAATCAACAAAATAAATGGAGGAACCAGAACGACAACGAAGAACGTCCAGAAAAACCAACTGAAAAGGATCAGCAAGAGAACCTGCCGCAGATACACATTATACCAAGGTGAAACCAAACCGTTATCTTTCTAACGACCACAACCAAAAACAGTACATTTTTGTAAAGACTCATTCAAATCATATAAATGTTAACTTAGTAATGTTTGTAGTTACTGTAACGAAATAGTAGTAATTTGATGATAGTTAAAGGTAAAAGTTAATTTGAAATTTGATCAAACTATTCTTCTAATAGTTTGCAAAATGTTGAAGTATTTTAGAATGTTATAAAGTTAAAACCCGGATCCGAGATATTCAGTGTAATTTACAACTGTATGGTTTGCTCATCAGAGTAACATTTTAAAGAGTATAAGAGCATTTGATGCAGAATCTATCAGAAGTTGATTTTAACGTAAAAATAAAAATTTAACAATTATTCTTAAATCATTATTTAAGAAAACATAATAAAGAGATGTTTTTGCTAAAAATCCAGTGAGTGAGTAAATTTACGTACCCAAATACAAATTCCTGTTCTATATATTTTCCCTATTTGTTGGTAAGTAATTTGTACTAACAACGGCAGCTGGTTTAATTGAAAGCAACCAATTAAACTGGTTCTCTGTGTTATAATGTCTTAACAGGAGAGACGTTATAAAGTTACATGGCATACTTTGTGTCATAAACGATACACATGTATGTTTGGAATGCTAATATTCGAATTTTTAGATTTATTTCAATTATTTTATCCCAGAACTTCTCCGTCAGCTAACGAGTATTACTAGAGTTTAGTTTTGTGTTACACAGTACTTTCAGTTAACGACCCCATTAAATTAGCATGCTTCAATGTACAAACTGTATCTAGCACATAAGAAGAGACGTTTAGCATTGCCTGTATGTTATGATCTCCCGAGTTACATGAAATACCCGCACAGCAGGCATTTTGTGAACAATATGAGTATAGAACTAGACTACTCTTATCGTGAAATCGAGCCATATAGGCTCAATGGTAAATAATGGTAAATAAATATATTTCTCTTCCAAAATATTTTACAATATTACCTAAGTTTAAGGAAAGGTAGTCATAACATTAATATGTGCAGGAAAACACTATTCTTTGTTTCCTCCTTAAACGATTTTAGAAGTAATTTTCCTTTCTTAAATAAACATTACTATAATTAAATTAAATTACTGACTTCTTAAAATATTAGTAATTTGTTTTTAAAGTACTGTATTATATTATGAATTAATTTTATTTGTTAGTCTATTATGAAATTGTAAAATTTTAATTTAAAATATTTAAACTTTTTCAAACATTTTATTCTTATTCCAAAAAATTCCAAATTTTTACAGTCGAATAAATTTGATTATAATTGTTTGCTGTTTTTGAGTGCGTCACGCTGTAGCAATGGCAGGCTTATTGTTTGACTTGGTTTGAGAGGTACACAAGCCTAACTGTTTGGTAAACACGTAAAGTTGACAATTCATCTGTTTGTCTCTGGTACGGGTTAACCGTCTGTATATTTAAACTGTTGAATTAAATAATAGCACTGTTTGTACACGTTTGTTTTGTGTGGTTGTCACTCCGCTACTGAGCTAGGGGCGTCCGTTACGGAGATTGTGAATCTGTTGGTGGTTTAATGATACGGACATACATTTACAAAACAATGTTTCAAATTATGAAGCTCTAATAATATTTTAACGTTTGTTTTACAAGCCATTTTTTAAATAATTAATTTTTGTCATATATAGGAAACTGATAAATGCATATCCCATATTGTATCATGTTCCTAGACAGTTATGTGCTTTAGAATCTGTGCTGTTTAATAAGTAGTACGCTTTATATTTTAATTATTCTGATTCGATTTTATAAGTTTAAAGAAGTAGAAGGAATATGTAATATTACTGCCGTGTAACTAATAGAAAAGCAATAATTGCAAAGGGAATCGTGTTCAGCTAAAAACTAGAAAGGTTTTTAAACGTTCAGCTTTAGTACGCTGCCTTTAGACTTACAGCGTAACAATAATTATGTTCAGAGAGTTTCGTTTGTTAAATTCAGTTCGACAGTTTTACTTTTATTTCTTTTATGAATTTGCTAACTGCTATAATTTTTTATTGCTCGACTAAGCTTTTCGTCATTACTGACATCTTCAGGTCTTAAACAACCTGAAGATGTCAGTAATGACGAAAAGCTTAGTCGAGCAATGAAAAATTATAGCAGTTAGCAAATTCATAAAAGAAATAGTAAGGATGGCTGCTAATTTAAACAATACGAAGAAAAAAAAAAAAAAAGTTTTACTTTTGATTGAGATACGTCATTTAATGCTTAAAATTGAATATTTTATACTAAAATTTATTCAGAATATACGTTGATTGAAAGTTAACTAAATTCATTCATGCCTCATATTACATGAAAAAATATTATACTTAAATTTCTTTACTTATATTAAATTAACAGATATACATTAAGTACATAATACTGTTTGTGGAGAAATAAACTAAAACTACGGTTTCTCACGCTATACGTAAATGTTCTATATGCACTATTACCTTGATACGTATAATGCGTCTTCTATCAAGTACACATAAGTTTGATAAGTTTCCAGAGATTAGTAAGTTTTTCAAATGTATCTTCGTTACATTTCTCTCTTTTACAAAATATCATTTTGAAAAACCGCCTCTTTCAGTTAAAATCGTAGCTGATTTCCACCAAATTTGTAAAATTCCCAAGTAATTTTAAAATTTAAACTTGTTACTATTATTTTATTTACTAATCATAAAAAATTAGAAAAGGCCCATAAAAATTGAGCTGAATCAACAATTTTATTTAAAAAATGAGCACTTCGTATGCATTCTTCAACTGGGCTTTTATCTCATTTCTTATCTCTAATCTTTCAACTTTGCTTTATCGATATTGCATAAAATGTAATTCTTGAGATCATATTCTACTTATTAGTCTAAATGAAGACAAGTTACTTTCTTATGATATCTAAGAAAGTCGTAAAGTGTTCATGTCGTACCATACCGTATGATAATTGTGTACTTATATACATAACATATTAGGGTATAAAAACCTTCAGCTGGATTTTGTATATCCATAGTGTCCACGCTCATTAGGCACTTAGTTTCATAAATCGCGCAAGTTACCCACGTTGATCCTAACACCTATAAAACTTCTAAAATATAGGAAAATTTTATATATTTACCAGTAAATGAATTAACCAACATGTAAATAACACTAATTACAATAAAATTTTCTCCCCAAAATATGTATACTTTAATAGAGAAGAGAATACTTATGATGTATTCCAGACCCGGAACATTGAATATCCAATTAATATAAAAATCTAAATTTATAATTTATTATACAAAGTCAAATTGCGTCCATGTAATAAGGGAGTGCTTTATCTGCTGTTCTAGTTCCACTATGGGTTTTGGACCAGAAAGAATTCACCGATGAAGTTTTCCTCATTCTGAAACGGTAATTGACAATGATATCTCTGTATTAGCTTATGACTGTATTACCAATGGGTGTAAGTGTATACTTCTGCGTTAACGTCATTAAAATGAAATTTTATCAATTTGGTGTTATATGCAAGTATTAGTTATTATATGACGTATAGACAAAAATATTCTTTATTAACATGAGCTAAATTTAACACTAGAAAATCTTACCTACGTACATCGAAAAATATTTACGGATCTGGCAAAATTATTTACCATGATGTCTGCAGTATAGGGAAGAAAAAATAAACTACAATATACGCTGTATACTTATCCAACGTCAGTAATTGCAGAAAGCAAACACTCACTAAAAATGTCGAAAAATTTAAACTGATCTTTTATTCTTGATAAAGTTACTCATTGATTTTTAATATTTCCAAGTCCGTTAAAACATGGTGTAAATTGAATGTAATTAAATATAATTTCGCCTGTATATAGAGTCCGACCAGATTCAGAAACATGTATATATTTCAATGAATCGGCGGGGTGAGTCTTTCTTATTGAATACTCTCTGACGCGTCTTGTGGCGAACCAATAAGAATAAACCTTTTTTCTGATTGGCTGGTGGTGTCAGACAACAACTTCGTGCGGACACCAAAAGTTTATAAATAAGGGTGTCCTACTCACAGCCACTGTGGTCTATCGGGATGACCGAGTTGGCCGACAAGGAGGCGGCACGGCAATCGCGGTGAGGACCTCTATAGGTCATCATCGTGTCGTTTTGCCGCAGCGCATTAACCTAGAGGCCACCGCCATTGAGGTCCACGGAGTTCTTGGCGGCGTCCTCGTGGTCTCAGCATACAAGCCCCCACAAGCTGAACTCCTTGTCGGCGACCTGGACGTCATCTTCGATTCCCACCGAATGGGTAATTTTGGCCGGCGATCTGAATTTTAAGCATCGCGTTTGGAATAGTCGCTTGACTACTCCGAACGGGAGGCGCTTGCTCAGTTATGTTGAATCGCCCCGGGCGATGGTATTTGGTCCAGCGCAACCCACGTTCTTTCTGACACTACCTCACGCGGCTCCCGATGTTCTGGATGTCCCGGTGACCCAAGGAATTGTCTGTCTGGTCGAGGTATTCTCGCTTACGGAGCTGACATCCGACCACAACACCATCTTGGTCCACGTCGCTACCCAGCACGCCTGTGCACGTTCTGACCAGAAGAAGTTTATCGATTGGGACCGCTACAGCCCGGCCTTGTGCCGTAGATTGCCGCCAGCGGCCCCACTCGATTCCGTTCGCCTCCTAGACGAAGCAGTAGCGGGAATCGAAGAGGCAATCATCTCGGCTATAGGCGTGTCTTCACGTACGCGAGCTGGTTTCACGCCTGACTACCAACGCATCCCTGAGGAAGTCTTTCTTTTCGCTCGCGAGAGGAATTACTTCCGGAAACGTTGGCAGAGGACCCGTGATCCAGCCGATAAGGCAGCATACAATCGGCTCACCGGACGACTGCGTGGCAGTCTGAAAGCGTTCCGACGTAGCTGTTGGGAACTCGCTGTGGCCCGAACGGGGGATGCGGACCCGCAAAGTAACCCGTACAGAATATCTTCCGCATTGACGGGACGGAGGCGACGACCTCCACTCCCCGCCATTTTTGGAACGTTCGGACAACGCCTGTGTCGCCCGGAGGAGAAGGCCGAGTACTTGGGCTTGTGTTTCGAGCGGCAGTTCGCTCCCAACCCGCCCGTGGACTGGGACTTCGACGAACAAGTCAAGATGGCTGTGGAAGACTTTCTGTCTCTTCCGATCACGGCGGAGCCCGAACCCATCTCTTTAGAAAAGCTCTCAGATCGGCTTGCTGAACTTTAGCCAAGAAAATCTCCAGGCCCGGACGGTGTTACGGACACCGCTATAACGACTTCTTCGCGAGCCTGGAGTTCAACTCTTGACAGATTTGTTCAACGCGTGTCTCAGACTGGCCTACTTTCCCAAGAAATGGCGAAAGGCGACGGTCATCGTGATCCCGAAGCAGGAAAAGGATGCTTCCCGCCCCGACAACCCCCGGCCTATCAACCTACGCTCCGCTACGTCCAAGGTTTTTGAGCGCCTAGTGCAGCGTCGTGTACGAGAACATCTAACCAACGTTGACATGCTGGTCCCCGAACAGTTCGGCTTCCTTGTGGGGCATTCGACCACTCATCAACTGATGAGAATGGTGGAATACGTCACGGAAGCCGGGTGTCGGAGAGAACGGACCGTTGGCTATTTCTTAAATGTTGAAAAAGCCTTCGACAGCGTATGGCATTATGGCCTATTATTCAAGCTTAGTTTGGTTTGGGGAACATCAATGCACGAGGGGAAAGGTTACTTGAGTTTTGTGAGCAGTATGAAATGATCGTCACGAACACATGTTTTGAAGTCCCCAAAAGACGACGATACACTTGGAAAGCAACGGGGGATGTTAGGAGGCATCAGATCGATTATATTCTAGTCAGACAAAGATATAAGAACCAAGTCAAATCTAGTCATTCATATCCTGGTATGGATATAGATAGTGACCATATTCCCGTTATGGCCAAGTGCAATATTAAATTTAGGAAAATCAGGAAATCTAAACAAAAGAACTGGTGCTTAGAAAAACTGACCGATGACAAAATAGTAAAAGAATTGGAAGAGGAGACAGACATGTTGATGGAAGGAAGGCCAAGTTGGGAGGAAGTAAGAGATGGAATAATTGCAACAGCACAGCGTGTTCTAGGGAGGAGAAAATTAGAACCACGGAAACCGTGGATGACACAGGAATTGTTGGATCTAATAAGGAGGCGTAATAAGCTGAGAAATAAGGATTATCAGGAGTACAAGAGAATAAAAAATCAGATTACCTCTATGTGTCGCATTGAAAAAGAAAATTGAATGAAACAACTAAGTCTTGAAATAGAAGATGATTTCAGTAGAGGAAAATGTGATAAGGCATATTTAAGGATAAAATCGTTACAGTGGAAGCATAAGACTCGAAGTAATGTTGTTAAGGATAAAAATGGTAAAATACTTTTCGAAAATGATAAGTCAGCGAGCGTTGGAAGGAGTATATAGAGGAACTATATGACGGGGAAGCTGTGGTAGTCACGCAAGAGTTTCTAGAAAATGAGAATGCTGTAGATAGAGATATGGTAGGACCGCCAATTAGCAGGGTGGAATTTGATTATGCCCTTAAAGGTCTGAGTATGAAAAAAGCGACACGGCCTGACAGTCTACCAGCAGAGCTTTTGAAAAATGTAGGGGAGAGAACGAAAGACCAGCTATTTCGAATAATTACGGGGTGCTATGAAGAGGGAGTATTGCCAGTTGATTTCATTAAAAGTAGAACAATCACAATACCAAAGAAAGGTAAAGTAGACGAGTGTGCTAATTATAGAACGATAGCCTTAATATCTCATGCTGCTAAAATTTTGCTGAACATAGTGAAGAACAGACTGGAAGGAAAGATTGATCACACTTTGGAGGAGGATTAGTTTGGATTTAGAGCAGGTAGAGGAACCAGAGAAGCAATCTTGGCTCTGCGGCAGATCTTGGAGAGGAGAATTGAAGTGAATAGGAAAACCTATTTAGTATTTGTGGATCTCGAGAAGGCGTTCGACAATGTTGATTGGAAGCTGTTGTTTCAAACTATGAGGAAGTCAGGACTTGACTGAAAAGTTAGAAGGGCAATCTTCAATATTTATAGGTTGCAAAGTACTGAAATAGACATAAATGGATGTAAAAAGGAAGCAATAATAAGAAGAGGGGTAAGACAAGGTTGCCCACTGTTACCGTACTTGTTTAATTTGTTTATAGAAGATGTTGTAACTCAGATGAAAAGGAGTTCTAGGGGAATTAAAATAAATGGGCAACGGATACACAGTATTCGCTTCGCAGATGATATTGTACTCATGGTTGACTCAGAAAAGGATATGACCCGAATGTTAGGTACGTTTAACAAAATTCTTCACGCTTGGAGATTGAGGATAAATGTTAAGAAAACTAAAATAATGGTTGTAAGTAAAAAAGAGAAGACATTAAATCAACCATTATGTTGAACAACACAATATTGGAGCACGTTACTGAATTTTGTTACCTGGGTAGCATAGTTACAAGTGGGAATAAGTGTCTGGCAGAGATTAAGAGGAGAGTAGCTCTGGCAAAACAAGCATTCCAGAGCAAAAGGAACTTATTAACAAACAACCATATTAGTATTGAAACAAGGAAAAAGTTTGTTAAGGTATTTGTATGGAGTGTTTTAACTTACGGGTGTGAATCGTGGACCTTAGGGAAGGTGGAGAGTGACAGACGTCAGGCAATGGAGATGTGGATTTGGCGGAGAATGACAAAAACTAGTTGGACAGATAGGAAGACGAATGAACAGATCTTAGAGGAAATAAATGAGAATAGAACACTGCTTAGGAGTATAGAGGTGACGAAGATTAAGTTGATAGGGCATGTGATCAGACATAGTGCTTTTTTAACTAACATCTTTGAGGGCAAAGTAGTGGGGAAGAAGCCCAAAGGAAGACCAAGAACTGCATACTTCCGCAGCACAATGAGTGTCGTGAGTAGTGGGTCCTATGGAGAAATGAAGAATATCGCAAGGGATAGAGTGACGTGGCTACAGCGACAAGGCATTGCCTTTAGGAGTTAAAACAATTCAAGCTTACGGAAGTCCAGCTCCCGTACTGCTACCTCCATCTGGTTGCTAGCTTTCTGACGGAGAGGACCTTCTGCGTGAGAGTTGGCGATTCAGTCTCTTCCGAGAGACGAATCACAGCCGGCGTCCCTCAAGGTAGTGTTCTTGGCCCCCTTCTGTTCTCGCTCTACGTCAACGACGTGCCGAGACAGCCTGGAGTTCAAGTGGCCCTCTTTGCGGACGACACGGCCGTATTTGCGGCCGATCGTCATGTAGAAAGGGCCGTCTTACGACTGCAGCGCCAGCTCGACACGCTGGGGGACTGGACTGAGAATTGGAGAGTGCAACTCAACGCTACCAAGAGTGTAGCCGTCGAATTCTCGAAGCGATGGAAGAACCCTGTTAGGCAGTTACGTATCGGCAGAAAGTACTTGCGCTGGTCCAAAGAGGTCAAGTACCTCGGATTACACCTCGACCGTCGGCTCACCTGGCGTACCCACGCTCAGACAGTTCACAAGCGAGCATCCGCTCGTCTGAGCTTACTGTTTCCAATCCTTATCAGCTCAGCCATGACCAGGAAATTGGGCAGGATGATCGTCGGCGCGTATCTGCTGCCGGTCATTACCTACGCTTTCCCGGTCTGGGGTTACCTCGCCGCAATGCATAAAAAGAATTTGCAGAGCGTCCTCGACAGGGGTCTTCGGCTAGCGACCAAAGTCCCCCGTCGCTTCTCATCACGCCTTCTAAGGAGAGGACTTTGCGTCCGCTCCTTTGACGAAACTTTCAGGCGGTTTGCACGCAAATTTTATGCACGTGCGGCGAGGTTCCCAGACAATCCTCTAGTGGCTGGGCTGGGAAGGTACCGTATACGTCCAGGTGATTCGTGGAAACACCCTCGGTGTATACTGCGCTAGTGTAGGCCCTACTTCGGCAGGGCCACGAGGCAGGAGCTCCAGAAGGTAGCTCGGAACTCAGATACCGAGCGGTTCGTTTCTGCGACGCACAACCGCACAGACCAGAGCGTCGTTTCAGCCATGTAGTGGTTTAGGACTTCCTAACTGGTTATTTCTCCCGCCCTCCACTTGACCCTCCTACTGTTTTCGACAGGGACGAACTAGTTTTGCCTATCTGTCGTCTGAACCGCCATCGCGCCCCTGGTCCTGACCGGATCGGGGTTGCAGCTTTGTAGTATATCGGGCGTTGAACTGGTCCTGGATCTGTTCACCTCTTGCCTTCGGCTGCACTACTTCCCCCGCCTGTGTAAAAATGCCAACATCTGCATGATTCCCAAACCGGGCAAGCCACGAATGCTTGCAGACAGCTGTCGTCACATATCGTAGTTGCCAGTCATCTCAAAAGTCTGTGAGCGTCTCCTACTAGCCGGCATCTGACCGCTGTTAGATAATTTTATTCGGAGCGAACAGTTTGGGGTTCCGTAGAGAGCACTCGACAACTTTACAACTCGTCCGAGTTGTCACAGCATTGTCCGACGCCGTCAACAAGAAAGAGTCTACGGGCGCTGTCTTGTTGGACGTGAGCAAGGCATTCGACAGAGTCTGGAACGAACGCCTACTCTATAAACTCGCTCACTCCCACGTACCACCGTCCATTGTGTATTTCTTGCGGTCCTACCTCAGCGATCGCACCTTCAGTGTTAGCGTCGAAGCGTCCTGTTCATCAGTTCGATCCGTCGCCGCTAGCGTTCCGCAGGTACCTGTGCTCGGCCCCGTTCTGTACCTAGTGTACACGAACGACCTGCCAGAACGAATGAATCCTGGAGTCACGTTATCTTTATTCGCTGACGATGCATTTATTACTGCAGCTCCCTGTCCCCGCGTTTTGCGAGTACAAAGCTGCAGCGTCAGTTGATCAGCTTCCGGAATGGTTATGGAAGTGGCGGGTGATGATCAACACGGATAAATCCGAGGCGATCTGCTTCACCTGTAAGTCCACTTCCCGGTGCCAGTCCCTCTCCCTAGAAGGGAGGCCTATCGCCTAGAAGGAGTCGGTGAAGTATTTAGTCGTTCGGCTTGACCGGCGTCTTAGCTTCAACGCCCACGTCACTGACACCCTCAATAAAGCTCGAGGCGTCAGAGCCAAAATATTTCCCATAATCTCGTGCCGCAACCGCCTGGCTTTGCGCAGTAATGTAACCATCTATCTCTTGTTTCTCCTGTCAGTGTTGACCTATCCTGCTCCCGCATGGTGGTCGCTTTTGTCGACCACTAACAAGTGTAGGCTGGAAGCTTTCCAGCCCCGTACCCTCCGATCTTTGTCGGGCTCTCCATGGTTTGTGAGAAATAACGTTATTCGTGGAGGCCTTCGTGTTCCTACCATCGCCAACTTTGTCCGGTCGCTCACCGAAACTCTCTTTGCTTCTGCAGCGACGTCGTCCTTTCCTTACTTACGAACCGTTAGCACGTATGAACCCCCCCCCTATTAAAGTCAAACGCGCTCGGGGAATATTAGACAACCCCCTATAATTCTATTTAGGTATCCCCAGCAAATTTGACTTCCTTGTTACCTTCCTTCAAAGTCTTATCCTTCCCCAAGTACATTGGCACACTGCTTGGAGCTGTTACCGTTTGCCACTGGCACGGAGATTCCCTGGCTCGCGGGAAATGACCGGCGCTTCAAGGTGCCTGCTTACTGTGCCGGGCGCGTGCGACATCTGCCGTTCGCCCCGTCACCAATGGCAGTGTTATCATGACCCGGAACCTATATATACTGAAGCTGTTCAAAGTTTTGGCCGTCTTCTCAGGTAACTGGTTAGCGTGACCTTCCTGATTTTTTGGCTACCTGTCTTGTTGAAAGTCCATCACTGTTTTCATCTAACAGCCCTCGGGCACGTCCTGTAAGCTGTAATTCAGCCACGGGCGCCAGACACCAGTCTTAGTAAGGACTGGTATTCAACGAAATTGGTCATTAGCCCAGCTCCTCCTTCATTGCCGTGAGCAGAGTAGTCACGTGGGTTACTCGGCTTCGGCCGGACCCAAGATACCTGGCAGCCGGCGGGTACTGCCCTGCAGTCTCTGCTTAGCGGCCGCACACGTCGGCAAGCATGCCCACTACGGGCAACGACACGTGTGTCGAGTCGCTCGCCTCCGCCTTGCCCCACACGAGGGATTCGCCTCGAGCGATGGAGACGGACGAGCTCCTTCCTGACCCTCTACCCTCTCTCGGTGGAAGAGCCTTACGAATTCGTTACCGTTGGTTTTGCGTAAACACCCGGCTAAGAAGCCTAGGAAGAAACGTTCATCCGAATCCGCCTTCTCTCGGATCTCGGGCATGGACATCGGTCCTTCGCAAGGTCAACCCGGTGCGGTCGCTCCTACTTCGGAGGCAGCTACGGCTCCCTCTGCTGTTGGACGTACGCCACACGTGTTCGTCCATGGGGTGACCAATGTCCTTGCCCTTTACCGGCGGCTTATCGGGGCCCACGGGCTGTCTGCCGACAAACTCGATCTTAAGCTTCTTGGTGGCGGTACGGTTAGATTGTCGTCAAAGGGCTCGAGGACCATCGCATGGTTTCGGCCCTCTTGCAGGCTAACAACCTGCTGTATCTTAACTTCTCCCCTCGATAAGGCGTGGCAGCAAACAAAATCTTCCACCTGACGCGGTTTTTTGGCTTCCGCGTCAGGTGGGAATCCATTCTTCCCCCGGGAAATTTACCGCAGTTCCCACAGTTCCAGACGTTTGGCCAGCACACCGACGTCTGTCGCATTAGTCCGGTCCGTCGCCGTTGCTCACTGGGTCATCCTGCGCAGTCCTGCACTGTGGCAGACTAGAGTAAGTACCGCTGGATCGATTGAGGCCAAGGCCACGCAGCGAACAATAGCAGCTGCCGGGTGTATAAGAGTGAGCTTCTTAAGCGTAAGCCGCAGGGGCCCCTCCCAAAAACAAGGCAGCCTTTTGTATAGGCCCCCAACACAGAAAAAGCCGAAGTTACAGGCTCAAGGAGCCTGGCAATCATGCGAGCCGGGTTCACGCCCGACTACTAACACATCCCTGAGGAAGTCTATCTTCTCGCTCGAGAGAGGAATTACTTCCGGAAACGTTGGCAGATGACCCGTGATCCGCCCGATAAGACAGTATATAATCGGCTTACTAGACGACTACGTGGCAGTCTGAAAGTGTTTCGACGAAGCTGTTGGGAACTCTCAGGGGCCCGAACGGGGGATGCGGACCCGCAAAGTCACCCGTACAGAATACCTAGCGCGGAGACGGGACGGAAGCGACTTCCGGAGGAAAAGACCGAGTAGTTGGGTGTGCCATTCCCCAGTAGCGTCAGTTTACTCCCAATCCGTCCATGGACTGAAACTTCGACGAACAAGTCAAGATGGATGGGGAAGACTTGCTGTCTCTTCCGATCACGGCGGAGCCCAAACCCATTACTTTGGAAGAGGTCTCAGATCGGCTTGCTGAACTTCAGCCAAGAAAAGCTCCAGGCCCGGACTGTTACGAACACCGCTCTACGTCTTCTCCCGGAGCCTGGAGTCCAGTTCTTGACTGACTTGTTCAAGGAGTGCCTTAGACAGGCCTATTTTCTCAAGAAATGGCGAAACTCGACGGTCATCGTTATCCAGAAGCAGGAAAAGAATGCTTCCCGCCCCGACAACCTCCGGCCCATCAGGCTACTTTCCGCTACATCCAATGGTTTTGAGCGTCTCGTGCAGCGTCGTGTAGTAGATCATCTAATAAACTTTGACGCGCTGGTACCCGAACAGTTCGGGCTTCCGTGTGGGGCATTCCAACACTCATCAGCTTATGAGAATGATGGAATACATCATGGACGCAGAGTGTCGGAGAGAACAGACCATTGGCTGTTTCTTAGATGTAGGACAAGCCTTCGACAGCATATAGCATGATGTGCTTTTATTCAAGCTTAGGGAAGTCCAGCTTCCAGACAGGTACCTACATTTGATTGCTACCTTTCTGACCAATAGGACCTTCTGCGTGAGAGTTGGCGATTTTGTCTCTTCCGAGAGACGAATCACTGCCGACGTGCCTCAATTTAGTGTTTTTGGCGCCCTTCTGTTCTCAGTCTACGTCAACGAGTGCCGTGACAGCCTAGAGTGGCCGTGGCCGTGGCCCTCTTTGCGGACGACACGGCTGTATTTACAGCCGATCGTCATGCAGAACTGGCTGTCTTACGACTGGTGCGCCAGCTCGACTCGCTCGGGGACTGGACTGATAACTGAAGGGCGTCTCTCAACGCGACCAAGAGTGTAGCCGTCCAATTCTCTAGGCGACCGAAGAACCCTGTTAGACAACTACGCATCGCCAGGACGTACTTGCGCTGGTCCAATGAGGTTAAGTACCTCGGAGTACACCTTGACCGTCGGCTCACCTGGGGTGCCCACGCTCAGACAGTTCTGAAGCCAGCATCCGCTCGTCTGAGCTTACTGTTTCCACTCCTGATCAGCTCAACCATGATCAGAAAATTGGGCAAGATGATCGTCGGCGCGTATTTGCTGCGTGCTGCCGGTCATTACATACGCATGTCCGGTCTGGGATTACCTCGCCGCAATGCATAAAAAGCAGTTGCAAAGCGTTGTCGACATGGGTTTACCGCTAGCGGCAAAAGTTCCCCGTCGATTCTCATCTCGCCTTCTAAGTTGAGGACTTTGCGTCCGATCATTAGACGACACCTTCAGGCGGCTAGAACGTATATTTTATGCACGTGCGGCTAGGATCTCAGGCAATCCTCTTGTAGCTTGGCTGGGCAGGTATCGTATACGTTTAGGTGATTCGTGGAAACGCCCTCGGTGTATACTGCGCTAGTGTAGGCTAGCACAGCAGCCGAGAAATAACCTGCCACAGAGCAAGTCGCCCCACAGGGCAACGAGGCAGGAGCTCCAGAAAGCAGCTCGGAACTCAGTTTCCTTAGCGGTTCGTCTCTGCGACTCACAACCGCGCAGCCCAGAGTCAGTCAGTCAGTCAGGCATGAGGTGCATCCGGGGGGATGTTATGGGCTGTTAAATCCTAGATAGTGGATATTCCGAACCCCACGGAGGGAATGGAGCTCCACGTCTCATATTCCCAAGGGGTACTGACCAGTTAATCGTCGGGCACTTAGTCAGCGTTTTAGGTGTTAGACTACTCGCCTATGGGGGCCAAGGGTTGCAGATAGTAAATGCCGCTAGGCCTTCTTTTGTCTCTTCTTCTTCTTTTAGTCAGTCAGTCAGCCACTACCCTTAACCAGAGTTCAGTGATCACTGACTACGAGACCTTTGTCAGCAGTGTTTTGCAGCCTTCCGAACTGAAGATGGCCGTCGAAGGGACGGTCGAAACGTATGCACCGAACAGCCTTGAACCAGCCTTACAGCCCGGCAAGCTGACGGTCTCGTAACATGGTGTAAATTTTTTACAATCATAGTTGTAATGATTATTGTTTATGTTGGAAGTAACAACAAGGTCCATAAAACACTAAATCTTAAGAATTCAATTCAAAATAAAAAATAATACAGTAACAACTACGATTTTATTTAATTTAAATTACAGACTGGCATACTAATATATTAATATATGAATTTTAAATAATTAATTTATAATATTTTAAGCGAAACATTTAATTACAATTCAAACAAACTCTGAAGATACAGAATAATTTCTGTAAAACGTGCGTCAGGTGAAAATAAACCTACTTGCAGTGTATTTATTTGAAGATATTAATTTAAAATAATATCGATCAAGTTCTGGCCGTGAAATCCTACGTTATTTATTTAAAACTGCTCACCTTTCCAAAAATAATTCAATATACTTAGGGTTATCAAAATTATAATTTCAATATATCGTATTCACAAATATTTGTGTTTCAGTTAGTAGAAGGTTACCTCGGAATTCTATTCCTTAGTTTTCCTATAGTTATCGTCAAAACGCACTTTCGTTAATGATCGGATATCTGTTATAGCTTTGAAATTATTCTGCAGTATTGCATTTTATAATTGTTTTGTTTTACAACTATTGTAATTCATCGTATTGTTTAAATTAGCAGCCATCCTTACTATTTCTTTTATGAATTTGCTAACTTCTATAATTTTTTATTGTTCGACTAAGCTTTTCGTCATTACTGACATCTTCAGGTCTTAAACAACGTCTATCAACTGTACGTTGTAGGCTTTTATACTTTAGGCCCCTCCCCTTATATCATCGCCCCTCCTATTGGTTCTAGCTGCTACCGCTCTTCACGGGAACTTTGTCTACCTTTTTCCGTTAGGCATTTTTCTAACGTCCGTCAAATTGTTTTAAGAATCTCACGTTAATTTCTTCATTCTTGACTTATAATTTTTTTTTGGTAACCTTTTACAATTCGTCATTTTTTAGTGTGTTATTCTTATTATTTTAATTTATTTTTGTTTATTGTTTAATATATAATAAAATATTTCTTCATTTGTAAAATCCACTTTTATATTCATTAATTTATTTTTATCTTCTTTTTTAACTTTAAGTATTTCTAGTTCTTCTATTAATTTTCTTTTTTGCGGATTGTTTTCTATTTTGATTATTTCCATATTTTCATTGGGATTTATGAATTTATGGCCTGATTCGTTGAAATGTCTTGCATATAGTGAGTTCGTTACTCTAACCCCTTCTCCTTTTGCGTGTTCATTCATTCTAATTTTAAATTTTCTTCCAGTTTCGCCCAGATATATCTTATTACATTCCCCACATTTTAATTTGTATACTGTTAACGCTTTTTTCCGTTAATGGAATTTCTTCTGTTTTAGCATTTTTTATATATTCGAATACATTTTTCGTTTTCTTTATTCCTATCTGTATTTCATATTTTTCGAAACATTTTTGTAACATTTTTGTTTGGTATCCTATGTATGTTATTGCTCCTTTATATTTCTTTTCTTCATTTGTTTTTTCTTTTTTGTTATTTTCTATTTCTTTATTTTCCTCTATTTTCTTAACTATTCTATTAATTATTTTAGTGTTGTAATTATTATTTTTAGCTATTTGTTGTATTTTCTTTAATTCTTTTTGTTTGAGTTTTTCATTTTCTAGATAATTTATAGCTCTATAGCAAAATGAATTTAATGCTGCCATTTATAATTGACTGGATGATATGATTCTTGTGGAATTATTAAATCTGAGTATGTTTCTTTCCTATATATATCGAATTTGAGTTTGTCATCTTCAATTTTTATATTGATATCCAGGAAATTAATTTCTAATCCTCCAATTTCTTCTTGAAATTTTATTGTTTTTTCTATGTTATTTAGTTGTTCCGTAAATTTTTTAAATTCATTTACTTCACCTTCCCAAACAATTAGTATGTCATCTACATACCTGATCCATTTTTAATTCTTCTTTCTTTATCTATATCTTTTAAAATTTTGATTTGAAAGCTATTCATGAATATCTCTGCCATTAATGGTGAAAGCGGTGATCCCATTGGTAATCCATTTTCTTGTATGTAAAATTTCTTATTAAATCTGAAGTAGTTCTGGCTTAGGCATAATTCTAATCCTTCTATTATTTGTTTTTTCCATTCTAAATTACTTAATTTGCTTTTCTTTATTATTTCTACTGTTTTTGCTATTGGTATGTTGGTGTACATATCTTTTGTATCTAATGACATTAATTTTGTCTTATTTGTTATGGTAATTTCTTTTAATCTTTCTATTACCTTTTTACTATTTTCTATGCTGTGGATTTCTTCTTTTTCATATGCCATTTTGATTCTTTTACTTATTTCTTTTGATATTTTGTATGTTGGCGAATTTATAAATGATACTATAGGTCTTAATGGCATTTCGTTTTTATGTATCTTAATTTGACATCTAAATTTTGGAGCTTCAGGATTATGTTCTATTTTTTGTTTCTTTTGCCATTCTATTAAATATGTTGTCTTTTTTATCAATTTCTTTGTTTGTGCTTGAAATTTACTTGTGTAATCATATTTTATTTCTTTAAATGGTCCTTTTTTTATAAATTGTTCTGCTGTTTCGATATAATCTCTTTTGTTCATTACCACTGCTGTGTTACCTTTATCGGCTTTTATAACTATCAAATTGTTCTCCGTGATTTTCTTTTTTAATTCTCTTATATTTCTTTTTATTTGTGTTTAGTTTTTATTTCTTACATTTTGTTTTTCTTACATATTTTTTCTACTATTTCTTTTACTTCAGTTCTTAATTGTTTTTTAGTTTCTTCATTTTTTATTTTATGGATTATTTCTTCACATTCTATTATTGTATTTTCTTTATCTATATTTGTTTTTGTTGCATATTTTAAACTTTTCCCTAATAATTTATGTTCATTTTCTGTAAACTTTGTTTCTGTTAAATTTAATAATTTTTCAGCAAATTTTATTTCTTTATCTTTTTCTTTATTTTTATTTCTTGTTCCTTCTATTAATTCCTTGAGTTTCTTATTTAATCTCTCTTCCATTTTTCTTATTTTCTTTTCTATGTATTTTTCACCAAACTCTTTTCTCATTTCTTCTATTTCTATATAATTGTAACTTGTATATAATTTTTGATGTATCTGATACATTACCTTGTTATATTTATTTATTTTACTGTATAAGTTCTTAATTTCAAGTTTTATCCATATTTTTTCCGCCAAGTTTTTCACTTGGTTTGCTACTTTGCTTTTGTTATTAATTTTAATTTTTGCGTATTTTGGAGTTATTTTATTAATTAAACATTGTTTATTAACCCAAATTTTCCCTAGCGTTTTTTTCAATTTTGCGTTAATTTTTAAATACTTAAAAAATTCCCTTACATTTTTATATTTATCTGCTTGCAATTCGCATGTTTTATTCTTCGTATTGTTTAAATTAGCAGCCATCCTTACTATTTCTTTTATGAATTTGCTAACTGCTATAATTTTTTATTGTTCGACTAAGCTTTTCGTCATTACTGACATCTTCAGGTCTTAAACAACGTCTATCAATGTACGTTGTAGGCTTTTATACTTTAGGCCCCTCCCCTTATATCATCGCCCCTCCTATTGGTTCTAGCTGCTACCGCTCTTCACGGGAACTTTGTCTACCTTTTTCCGTTAGGCATTTTTCTAACGTCCGTCAAATTGTTTTAAGAATCTCAAGTTAATTTCTTCATTCTTGACTTATAATTTTTTTTTGGTAACCTTTTACAATTCGTCATTTTTTAGTGTGTTATTCTTATTATTTTAATTTATTTTTGTTTATTGTTTAATATATAATAAAATATTTCTTCATTTGTAAAATCCACTTTTATATTCATTAATTTATTTTTATCTTCTTTTTTAACTTTAAGTATTTCTAGTTCTTCTATTAATTTTCTTTTTTGCGGATTGTTTTCTATTTTGATTATTTCCATATTTTCATTGGGATTTATGAATTTATGGCCTGATTCGTTGAAATGTCTTGCATATAGTGAGTTCGTTACTCTAACCCCTTCTCCTTTTGCGTGTTCATTCATTCTAATTTTAAATTTTCTTCCAGTTTCGCCCAGATATATCTTATTACATTCCCCACATTTTAATTTGTATACTGTTAACGCTTTTTTCTGTTAATGGAATTTCTTCTGTTTTAGCATTTTTTATATATTCGAATACATTTTTCGTTTTCTTTATTCCTATCTGTATTTCATATTTTTTGAAACATTTTTGTAACATTTTTGTTTGATATCCTATGTATGTTATTGCTCCTTTATATTTCTTTTCTTCATTTGTTTTTTCTTTTTTGTTATATTCTATTTCTTAATTTTCCTCTATTTTCTTAACTATTCTATTAATTATTTTAGTGTTGTAATTATTATTTTTAGCTATTTGTTGTATTTTCTTTAATTCTTTTTGTTTGAGTTCTTCATTTTCTAGATAATTTATAGCTCTATAGCAAAATGAATTTAATGCTGCCATTTTATAATTGACTGGATGATATGATTCTTGTAGAATTATTAAATCTGAGTATGTTTCTTTCCTATATATATCGAATTTGAGTTTGTCATCTTCAATTTTTATATTGATATCCAGGAAATTAATTTCTAATCCTCCAATTTCTTCTTGAAATTTTATTGTTTTTTCTATGTTATTTAGTTGTTCCGTAAATTTTTTAAATTCATTTACTTCACCTTCCCAAACTATTAGTATGTCATCTACATACCTGATCCATTTTTTAATTCTTCTTTCTCTACCTATATCTTTTAAAATTTTGATTTGAAAGCTATTCATGAATATCTCTGCCATTAATGGTGAAAGCGGTGATCCCATTGGTAATCCATTTTCTTGTATGTAAAATTTCTTATTAAATCTGAAGTAGTTCTGGCTTAGGCATAATTCTAATCCTTCTATTATTTCGTTTTTTCCATTCTACATTATTTAATTTGTTTTTCTTTATTATTTCTACTGTTTTTGCTATTGGTATGTTGGTGTACATATCTTTTATATCTAATGACATTAATTTTGTCTTATTTGTTATGGCAATTTCTTTTAATCTTTCTATTACCTTTTTACTATTTTCTATGCTGTGGATTTCTCCTTTTTCAAAAAAATTAACGGGAAATTAACGGGAGATTCTTAAAACAATTTGACGGACGTTAGAAAAATGCCTAACCGAAAAAAAGGTAGACAAAGTTCCCGTGAAGAGCGGTAGCAGCTAGAACCAATAGGAGGGGCGATGATATAAGGGGAGGGGCCTAAAGTATAAAAGCCTACAACGTACAGTTGATAGACGTTGTTTAAGACCTGAAGATGTCAGTAATGACGAAAAGCTTAGTCGAAAAAAAATTATAGCAGTTAGCAAATTCATAAAAGAAATAGTAAGGATGGCTGCTAATTTAAACAATACGAAGAATAAAACATGCGAATTGCAAGCAGATAAATATAAAAATGAAAGGGAATTTTTTAAGTATTTAAAAATTAAAGCAAAATTGAAAAAAACGCTAGGGAAAATTTGGTTTAATAAACAGTGTTTAATTAATAAAATAACTCCAAAATACGCAAAAATTAAAATTAATAACAAAAGCAAAGTAGCAAACCAAGTGAAAAACATGGCGGAAAAAATATGGATAAAACTTGAAATTAAGAACTTATACAGTAAAGTAATAAATATAACAAAGTAATGTATCAGTTACATCAAAAATTATATACAAGTTACAATTATATAGAAATAGAAGAAATGAGAAAAGAGTTTGGTGAAAAATACATAGAAAAGAAAATAAGAAAAATGGAAGAGAGATTAAATAAGAAACTCAAAGAATTAGTAGAAGGAACAAGAAATAAAAATAAAGAAAAAGATAAAGAAATAAAATTTGTTGAAAAAGTATTAAATTTAACAGAAACAAAGTTTACAGAAAATGAACATAAATTATTAGGGAAAAGTTTAAAATATGCAACAAAAACAAACATAGATAAAGAAAATACAATAATAGAATGTGAAGAAATAATCCATAAAATAAAAAATGAAGAAACTAAAAAACAATTAAGAACTGAAGTAAAAGCAATAGTAGAAAAAATATGTAAGAAAAACAAAATGTAAGAAATAAAAACTAAACACAAATGAAAAGAAATATAAGAGAATTAAAAAAGAAAATCACGGAGAACAATTTGATAGTTATAAAAGCCGATAAAGGTAACACAACAGTGGTAATGAACAAAAGAGATTATATCGAAAAAGCAGAACAATTTATACAAAAAGGACCATATAAAGAAATAAAATATGATTACACAAGTAAATTTCAAGCACAAACAAAGAAATTGATAAAAAGGACAACATATTTAACAGAATGGCAAAAGAAACAAAAAATAGAACATAATCCTGAAGCTCCAAAATTTAGATGTCAAATTAAGTTACATAAAAAAGAAATACCATTAAGACCTATAGTATCATTTATAAATTCGCCAACATACAAAATATCAAAAGAAATAAGTAAAAGAATCAAAATGGCATACGAAAAAGAATAAATCCACAGCATAGAAAATAGTAAAAAGGTAATAGAAAGATTAAAAGAAATTACCATAACAAATAAGACAAAATTAATGTCATTAGATATAAAAGATATGTACACCAACATACCAATAGCAAAAACAGTAGAAATAATATAGAAAAACAAATTAAGTAATGTAGAATGGAAAAAACGAAATAATAGAAGGATTAGAATTATGCCTAAGCCAGAACTACTTCAGATTTAATAAGAAATTTTACATACAAGAAAATGGATTACCAATGGGATCACCGCTTTCACCATTAATGGCAGAGATATTCATGAATAGTTTTCAAATCAAAATATTAAAAGATATAGGTAGAGAAAGAAGAATTAAAAAATGGATCAGGTATGTAGATGACATACTAATAGTTTGGGAAGGTGAAGTAAATGAATTTAAAAAATTTACGGAACAACTAAATAACATAGAAAAACAATAAATTTCAAGAAGAAATTGGAGGATTAGAAATTAATTTCCTGGATATCAATATAAAAATTGAAGATGACAAACTCAAATTCGATATATATAGGAAAGAAACATACTCAGATTTAATAATTCCACAAGAATCATATCATCCAGTCAATTATAAAATGGCAGCATTAAATTCATTTTGCTATAGAGCTATAAATTATCTAGAAAAATGAAGAACTCAAACAAAAAGAATTAAAGAAAATACAACAAATAGCTAAAAATAATAATTACAACCCTAAAATAATTAATAGAATAGTTAAGAAAATAGAGGAAAATAAAGAAATAGAAAATATCAAAAAAGAAAAAACAAATGAAGAAAAGAAATATAAAGGAGCAATAACATACATAGGATATCAAACAAAAATGTTACAAAAATGTTTCGAAAAATATGAAATACAGATAGGAATAAAGAAAACGAAAAATGTATTCGAATATATAAAAAATGCTAAAACAGAAGAAATTCCATTAACAGAAAAAAGCGTTAACAGTATACAAATTAAAATGTGGGGAATGTAATAAGATATATCTGGGCGAAACTGGAAGAAAATTTAAAATTAGAATGAATGAACACGCAAAAGGAGAAGGGGTTAGAGTAACGAACTCACTATATGCAAGACATTTCAACGAATCAGGCCATAAATTCATAAATCCCAATGAAAATATGGAAATAATCAAAATAGAAAACAATCCGCAAAAAAGAAAATTAATAGAAGAACTAGAAATACTTAAAGTTAAAAAAGAAAATAAAAATAAATTAATGAATATAAAAGTGGATTTTACAAATGAAGAAATATTTTATTATATATTAAACAATAAACAAAAATAAATTAAAATAATAAGAATAACACACTAAAAAATGACGAATTGTAAAAGGTTACAAAAAAAAATTATAAGTCAAGAATGAAGAAATTAACGTGAGATTCTTAAAACAATTTGACGGACGTTAGAAAAATGCCTAACGGAAAAAGGTAGACAAAGTTCCCGTGAAGAGCGGTAGCAGCTAGAACCAATAGGAGGGGCGATGATATAAGGGGAGGGGCCTAAAGTATAAAAGCCTACAACGTACAGTTGATAGACGTTGTTTAAGACCTGAAGATGTCAGTAATGACGAAAAGCTTAGTCGAACAATAAAAAATTATAGCAGTTAGCAAATTCATAAAAGAAATAGTATTGTAATTCAATTTGAAGTCATACATTATGAGTTTCCCATTAAACCTAAAACTAATTTTCAATATTTCTATAATTTTTTAAACAATTATAATCCATATTGTTTTCTATAGCCTATGTGATATGAAAATCATTTATTTAGGCTAACATTCAGAAATTAGAGTATATGAAACTGATTTTTTAGAACCACAAAGCACTATTTTTAAAGCGCCAAAGCATAATTATGGTGTCAGCTATTAAAGATCTGCGGAAGATAATAATGTCTAATCGTTATTGCCCGGGGTTTTATTTTTCTTCCTCTTCTTCACTTCATGTTTTAGCCATTCTGCCTGTTACGGTTCCCAGCTTTTCCTTGGTCTACCTAAATTTCTTCTTCCTCTGGCTTTGTATTTTCTAGTTTTTACTGGATTACTCTATTGTTATATTCGTTATAAATGTTCTTGCCACTTGTTTCTATTAAATTTTATCTTTTCATTTAAGTTGAATACCTGAAGTTCTTGTCTAATCGTTTCATCTCCTATTCTGTCTATTCGACTACAGCCCATAAATCGTCTTAAGAATCTCTTTTCCTCTGCCTGATTTCGATATTCTTGTGCTATTGTCATTACCCATGTTTCGCTGCCATATATAAGTGCGGGGACAGCCATTGTAATATAAAATTTCAACATTTTCTCTTTCCTGGCTTTATTTTTCAGGCATCTACCGATAGTTCCGCAAATATGGTTAAAAGTACTAATTTTTTGGTCAATATCTCTACTGTAATCGTAGGAACTATCACAGCCTTGGTATATAAAATGTTTTATTTGATCCAGTGTTTTGTCGTTTAAGATGATTTTGGCTGTCATTGGTTCTTTTCCTTCAAATTCCATTATTTTTGTTTTAGGAATTGAAATTTTTAAATTGTACCCTTCGCTAATTTGCTGGAGTTTGTATAACCCCTTTTGCAATTCTTCCTCTTTTTTCCCAATTAATGTGTGGTCGTCAGCATATAAAATTACATTTAATATCCTGTCTTTGTCTAAATATATTCCCTCCTTATGCAATTCTTTCCATTTTCCGAATACTTATTTCCAGTTTCTTTCCCTGGGTTTTGTTTAGAAATGCAAACGGACACATACGGTTGAGCTAGACAGCTGCACAAAGCCATGAGACGTACATTATAGGCGTTACTGTAATTGCCCGACATTCAGTACAGTACAGCTCGTAACGTTATCTCATATGTCTACAGCGACAATATAACAATACACGCTCTGAGGTTTGTCTGCACGCTTGCCGCTGTAAAAACTGACAACCCAATAACTAGGACTCAATATAGGCTATTCGTTATTTACAAATGCATGCTACAATTTTCTATAATTGTGGTTTTCCATGATTATTATAGAGCGGTTCAAGGTAACTATAATTATAAGTCAGTTTTTGCATATATAATTACTTTAGATTCTACATAAATGAAACATCCCTATATCGCACCTGCAACAGTACTAGCGGCAAGATAGGTTCATTATTACCTCTAATTACAAAACTAGAACACTCACAATCGCACATTTTGACACGAAAGTGTAAAATGCTTTAAGCTGCAAATAGTTAATTTATAAAAAAAAATACTACAGGTTTGCTGAAAAAACTGTAAAAAATTAAATACGTGGGTAAAGGCTGTATATTAAACTTTAAAAAATAAATGGTGTATAATTAGTATGTAAACTTTAAAGAAACACATTTTAAGATCAGTTAAAATGTTTAAGTTTCGTGTAGGTACGGCTTACTTACTTAATAAAAGTACTGGTAAATCAGGTGATACTTCAAAAATGTACATTACAGGTCTAATTAATCCTTTTCGTTCTATAAATATGAAGGAATTTGGCCTTTGTTTTAAACAAATATTATTTGTGTGTTACATAATAGTCTAAAGACTACAAAACTAGTCTAAGATAATAAGTGTAAAAGAAACGTACAATAGAAATCGTTCATAAACTTTACGCGTGACAACAAAATATTGGCAGACTATACTAACAAACTAACACTAACCTAGTAAAACAATAAGGTTAAAGAAAAGTCTAACCCTTGTTATCCAATTTACACGCGTGCACGCACACACACTCCCTAACCAGTGCGGCTGAACACAAAGCCGCTGGATTTTGTTAGAAGAGGAAAGTTAGCACTGAAAAATAGCACGTCAACTCACAAAATGAATTGTACCGTCCCGCAGCAAATCTCTACGTACATTCACGTCAACCACCTCTTTAACAAAATCCGTCCAAAACGAAGCCAATAAACATAAAACTCGGTCAAATTTTACACGATATGAAGATATTTTTAAAAATCTTATGTAAACAATTTTAACTGATTTTTTTGTAACGTTGAACACCGCAAAAATCATTTGCCTTGAAAAACCTTTAGGCATGACGAAACTTAGGTTTATCATTTGAGTTATCGCTTTCAGTCCAGAACTTTAAGATCAATCGTCAACATTCCATGGTTTGTCTCCAACATTCTATACACCGAGACCTCAAAATTCCAACTGCGAGAGAAGAAATCGTGCGCCTTTGCAGGAAACATATCTCTAAATTAGAAAAGCATTCTAACATCCTACCAATCAATTTGTTAGACATCAATGAAGACATTTACAGACTAAAAAGGCATAAATTGTTAGACTTACCTTTTTTTATTGAACAACAAACAATGTGTACTATGTATTATCTGTATTTTAATGTCTGTGTTATCTGTTCTTTAATATCTGTACCTTTTGTGTTCATGTCAACATTAAGTGTCAATGTCAACCAGTATGAGCCCCAGTGTATAACATTTTGAATTTACTGTATCATACCAGCAGGAACTGGAAGTGACTTTTGTTCATTTGTTTACATACATGTTTAGCAATTCAGTCTTGTAATTTGTGCATCTGTTTAATCTGTTAACAAAAACAAGAAGAGCTGTCAATGGTCACCTCTTCATAACCATGTTATGTGTTTTGTCAGTCAATTTGTTCAATGTTCGCTTAGCCAAACAGATTACAAATCTGCAAAAATTAAAAAAATAATTAAGTTATAGCCGTTGGCACTACTTTCTTGCTTGTAGTTTTGGCTGTCAGAAAAATTCTATTTCATATTCACTATAAGCAGTGGTCACAGTAAACGCTATGTTTAGTGTCACACCAGTTTTAATTATAATTGTTAATGGATAATAATGTTAAAAGTGCAATGGCAAACCTGATAAGGAAACTGAATTTTCGGCCTCTCCGTGTCTAAAATTCCAGGCATGCCGACACATTTTTTCCCGCAAACAACAGGTGACTGAATGTTAAATCTTATTTCCCATATTTGCTAACATTGGATTAATTGCTAGTTCCTCTTTTTCTAAATATAAATCAATGAATTAGGCCACTCCTCTAAAGATTCACGAGGCAAGTGTAATTAAGTATAACAGTGAAGTGTAAATATTCTAATATTTTACATTTGTATTACGAAACTTATCTTTAAAGTATACTATATAATCCTGGGGAGGGGGCGATCCAAAATGTATACATGTAGTTCTCATACATGTAGTTCACTTTCTGGTGTGTGTTGTGTTTCTAGATCTACAAGTAACAATGTTTTCTCACACCTTACATGTTATTTCCAAACGACAGTGTAACTATATTAATGTTGCTATTGTTGGTCACCTGGATAGTGTACACATCTGGCCTGTGGCGTTGGAAGTTACAGCCCTGCATCACACCCACACCCACTGGCCAAAGTTCTTATGTATTCATTACAAATCACACGTCATACATTTTATTCGAAACATCGAATGCACGAATTAACAAATTTAATAGATGCTATTCTTCAGAATTGTAATTCTTGCTTTATTTGGTTTATTTTTCATAATTGCTGTTTAAATTATTTATCATAAATTTCTCTCACAATTGTTTATACACAACTGTCTTCCCCCATAAACGTGATTATGAAAAAAATCTATATTTGCGATTACGTTCATTTATTTACAAAAATACAACAAATTGTCCCTCCGATATTCTGTGGTTTTCAACATTCAGCAAACAATTTTATATATTATCACTTATCGCATGTTATAGTTCACATACTACTGCTTCAAGGAGAATATTCTTTCCTCCACGCATTGGATTATTTACGATAACTGTAGACAAGTCGTCGTTATTTTATATTATTATATTCTAAAGTAGGCATTATGTAAACGTGTATTACTAAGCTACTTGCCGAAAATTGTCTCCTATTATTACGCATTATTTTTACTAAATTGAATATATAGCGCATATTTTCGAGCGCTTGTTACTTTAGTTTCTATTAAGGATTCTATCGTTATTAAGCTGTCCGTAAGATCAAAACGATTAATTTTTATGGTACAGATTAACTTTATTTTGGACAGTTGTTGTCCAGTTTTTTAAACAAAGAAAGCAAATTGCAAGTACCGTTATAAGATTAAGTAAATGTCTAATAACATTTTTTACGAAGCACTTATTTTTAGAATGTTAGAAAAAACCGTATGTTTTAACGTAGAGTGAACTGGTGTGAACTATAAAACTTTCTGATATCTCTGGACAGTCACTATTATAAGTCAACAGGAAAATGTATTTCTTATTTTATAACTTTATATGCTTATAGAATTTTTTATACTCTCTGCTGTAACATGCATAAACTGTAGATTGTTAATTTACTATGAGGTACGTTGGAAACTAACTATATATAACAAAAAGTTTATATTTTTAAATTTAGAATAATTTAATAATGTTGAAAATTTAAACCATTGCGTTTAAGGGCATTGGAAGAGTATTGGTGTAAAAGGTTTAATATAGAAATGGTTTATTCATGTCACATCTGTATCAATACAATTATTATAAAAGCATACTCCAAACATTTATTTACACATTGTCAATGCATAAGAATTTTAACCCGTTAATAAACTATACATAAATTAGCAACTTTAATATTTTGTGATGATGAACGATGTTTAACAAAGTTGACTGTATAAATTAACGTAATTAAATATTTCCCTGATACCGAATTTTTAAGGTGCAGCGTATAAGAATTTTGGTTAGTGTAACACTTCAATCTTTGCACTGCAATAACTATTGTGGTATCGTAAACGTTTATGATCCTAGCGAGACGTTCAAGTTTTGACCTCGCGAACTACGTACAGAGCACATGCAAAGATAAATAGATGATTCCCTTGCGCGAATGTTAATGTTCCTTCAACTTTTCTACTACTGTGATTGCATTAAATTAGTCCTCTGGCGACAGTTAACTCAAGACACTACTTCCAGATCCTTTATCTGCAATCGGACGACTAACCACTTGGTGCTTCTGCTACCATAACAGTAAAAACGTAGACAAAATTTAGACCTTAACTCATGTAAACTGTTTTATTAAAATTAATCTTCCTTATCGACTATACAAGAGATCTGGTCTACATATACACAGCAGCACATTGAACAGGAATATAATATACTAAAATGAAAAGTGATCCTGCCTTAAATGTTGTCAGCCCAAATCGGTAAATGTGTACTCATTATTATTCTAATATGAAACGGGCTGTTTCTGTCTTCTGTCAGTCTGACTCTCCCTTTATCGATGACAAAAATTCTTCTGTACTTATATTTCACACCATTTTTCATTTTTGAACAATTTATTTTACTTGACATTAGCAGTTTACTTTTTAAAGTACCCAAACCGCAGTGTATGTAATTCTCCTTTCTCTTTATTGTCTCTTTATGAATTAGGCATAGTGTAAGATTAGCTTACCGTGTGCTATTTCTTCAGTGGCTATGGTGATACTCATTTAAGATATTAACATGTGTACTCATTTAAGGAGGTATCCTTTGTTGTGTTGTATTTTATCCGTAATAATATTCTTGTTGAGATTAAATTTGTATATAATTTTTTCAGCATGATATACGAGTTAATAGTATATCGGTTAAACAAAAGACAAATAATACAACGTTATGTAAGTATACCCAAATAACTTTAGAAATTAGATGATTGTAACAAATTTAGGCTACAATATTTCAGAATACAATAGGAAACTGCTAAAAATTAAGTGTTACAATTGTTGACATGTATGTGTTACTACCCTAGATTGCGTGGTAGTAGTAACTTTACATTAACCGTTTTGTTAATTACTACTGTTTAGCAAGTGATCTTTTTTAAGCTGTCCATTTTATTATATCTACAGCTACCTATTTGGTGATTTACAAAGAGCTATGTTTGAATTAAAAATGTAGCAAGAGAGTATTCACTGACAATATTTTTGAAAAAGACTGAAACCTTTAAAGGTAAATATACAGTGAAGACTAAGATAGTAATAAACAACAACAATTTAGAACAAGTGAGGCACTTTAAATATCTCGGATGTGCAGTGAGATATGTGTCTGAATATCATAGAAAAGACAAGATAAGTAAATTAAGGAATATTTCTGGCACGATTCATATAATCTTAGAAATAAAACACAACAGAGATTGAAATTTATAAGACAACTGCAATACCCACATTGACATAAGCGTGTGAGTCATGGGTAATTTCAAAAAAGAAATGCGGCAAGATTCAGGGTGCTGAAATGCAGTTTCTTCGAAGTACTTTAAACTATAGGCCTACTTTACACCATAGAATAAGGAATGAGTATATCAGAGCAGAACTCGAAGTATAACACACAAATAGATTCATTTCAGCTTACAGAAGACAATGGCGGGCTCATTTGCAAAGGATGACAGAGGATCGATTGCTGAGGGTGCCACTGAACTATAAAGCCATTAGTAGGAAAGACGTGGATCGTCCGAGGATAAGATGGGTACCGGGACAGGTTTCTATAACCTACTCCTCGAAGAGAAGAAGAAGAAGAAGAAGAAGAAGAAGAAGAAGAAGAAGAAGAAGAAGAAGAAGAAGAAGAAGATGATTATGATGAAGAAGAAGAAGAAGAACCTTCCTATTTGGCAATGACTAATACATTAACCACCTACTTTACACATAATCAAGTTCACCCATATTTAACGCATACAATTATTAATATAATTTTATAAACAAAGCTAATATTACAAGTATAACGATACATAAAAATTTGCTACACATACATTTTTTATTAGATGTTGTTTACCATATTAATACACACGCACGCAAGCGTTAAATAAGTACAACATTGCAACATTTCAATATAGTCTTATAACTAGAAATGTTACGGGCATTTCAGTACAGCTGGACTGCGTGTTTGGTAACGTAATTCCTGTTTAGCCTTCCCTAGGGAGAAATTAAGTCATGACCGAGAGAAAACATTCTACTCGTTACTGTCCTTCTGTAACTGAGAAAGGTTTCACTCATTTGTTACAAACACAGTTCACTAATACCTAACGACCCGTGAGGTGAAGTAGGAAATGCTCACTGCTGGACAAACTGTATAGTGTTGACATATATACATTGTATCCTCTATAACGTGGTCTGTCAGATTATGTTTGTGACGTGTAGTTTCATTACATTAGTTAATATTTTTTATCAATTAATATTAAATTAAACTACTTGACTACCTAGTGTAATTTATATCAACTGACTCAGGTCTTTACAGTTAAAAAGTTGTAACCGATTTACTTTATATTATCGTTACGTTATATTGTGTAATATAATCTTGATACTAGTTTAATATTAATTCCTTTAAGTCAGTTTTGTTAGTACAGTAAAAATGTAAGTTTGAAAACTCTTACAATGTTTATTACTCACTTTTTATTAGGATATAAAAAGAATAAACATTTATATATTGTTATTCTTCCTGGAACATAAGTTGTAGTCTATAGATATTTTTATTATATTGCTTCAAATACATGTTATCACTAGCTTATGTATGATAATCATTGTGCAGCAAAGTCGCATATTAATAAAAATCATTCGTTTTCTTTAGAAAAATTTGTTGAAAAAAGAAATGTTAATTTTTATTGTGAAACTCCAAACCATGAGAAGAGCACGGATGATTTTTACCTTCAATCGGTGACAGTTTGTAAATATTTCAATTCTAAATTAATTTAACAATTGTTTATGTGTAATTTATTTGTAATAAATTAACTTCAACCATATGTCACATACATTATAAATTAAATCAAGTTAGGTGACACTCTATTGAAAATGTTGAATAACAATTTTAATATACTTATTTATTCCGTCTGCATTTGATTTTCATTGTTACAAATGTAGCTTAATAATTTATAGTATCAAGTAATTTTCACACATTGTGATGTTATTGTGTTTCTGTGTTATTTTGAGCACAAAAAAATACAATGTAATATATTTTTGTTAGAGTGATATAATTTGTAAGAAACTATTAATACGGGTTGTTTAGCCACACGTTGGTTGCGTCAATTTGTAAGAAACCGGAGATATCTTCTCATGTACTTGGATAATTAATTAATTATTTATTTAAATGATTGCTATGGTTTGAATTTTTGATTTTATTTTATTTTAGTTACTTTAATTAATAAGAATTATCAGGCAAAGACAGGTCGTCACGGAGTTTACTGTTTTGAAAATGTTGCCAAAACAATTAATTTTTAAAAGTAGAATGGATTGAGTCGTATTCCGCAATCGATTACTGATTCGACTCAGTCTTGTAGGTTATCTGGTCTTTTTCAAATAATTGCTCGATGTTCTTCACTTTCGCCGTATTCCTCTTCTTACATATCGACTGAAAATCCTTTATCTTAATTCACTTTCAAAAATAAAAATGATTTTTTAAATAACACATTAGTTTATTTGATGATTTTGTAATCTAGGTCAGATCAACGGTTCGTGAATCGAACGGGATAGTGACCGTATCGACTCGCTCACCAAGCTTGACTCGAGCAATAAAATGTTTAAAATAAATTACAATATTATTTTTCACTATCAGGTCGTGGATTCTTTAAGCTGTTAGGAAAGATCAGAAAATGCTTACGGATGAAATACAATACATCACAATTGGTTAATTAACATTCATAATAAATAATACAATTAAAATAATTTGAATTCAAGTGTAGTATGATTCTCAGTTCTATTCCCAAAAGTTAATCAAAATGGCGGAGTTATGTCCATCAAAATGACCGTCGGCGTGTATCTGACTAACCTCAGAATCTACTTCGATCAATTTCTTTAAATTAAATAATGCTTTAATAGTTTTATGTCCACAACGTTATTGAATAAAGTTTGGTTGAAGTTCACAAGTGTATGGATTATCAGTGTCTCTAGTGAATCTCGTGTTGTGTATGGTATGGTTATGTCGTTATTAGTTAATTCAATCTCACCAAACTGCAGTTACGTTTTGCTCATACTTGCAATGTGTTAGTTTAAGTTGACCATCATCTTTTCATTCGGTTTTCAATTACTTCTGTTAGTATGGTTTGCTTGTATACATTTTTAGCACTTTTTTCTCTTATTTTGATATTGACATCTCTTTATATTTTACTTTTGGTTATTGGTTATTCATCGAAATGTGACTCTCTGCTACACGGAGTTCATCGGTTCAGTCTGAGTTCTAACAATAGAGTAAACGAATTTTTCCGTTTAGTTAACGGCTATGACCAGGCTTTTGTGAGCTCTGATTGGTTCTTTTTCCCCGACCCCTGGTCACGTGACGTTAATTATTCGATATCTTTGAAACTTATATCTGTCACCTCAAATTACTCCCTGTTTATTTCTAGATTAAGTTAAATTTGGGTTATACGATGTTGTTGTTTGAAAAAATAGAATTATTTTGATACCGAATGTGGCCCATTTCGGCCCAGTATCACTTATTTTAGAACATTTATAAATTTAAGTTTTTAGGCTTTTACATATTTTTTCTTAACATTTGTTATTGCCTTCTTTACTATTTAAGTATGTCCTAATAGGGTTGTACTTACTACTAACAATAATGTCTGATACTTCTACATTATATATAACATTACTGTTTTAAATATCTATGCATAATTTTCTTATAATAGCAATAATATTGACAGAATGTCAGTTCAATGGCTTGTCTTATGTGTTAATATTTCCTAATTCATCTGGTTATTACTGTTATCGGTTTTTACATACAATTTTATCAATACCTTCCCTGTTTCATTAAGGTCAGGCTTCTGTTTAATTTTATTTGGTTTGGTAAAGACTATTTTGTATATTTCAGTGTTGTTTAAGTTCAGCTCCTCTCTTTTGGCCTATAGGTTTAGCATTTTGCCATTCCTTTACAATGATTTTTTACATAATATGATGTTCCTCCATGTACCTGATATTGACATTTCTGAACAGCTTTTACAACTACTGTTCTTGAAAAATTAGCAAATCTTTTAATAGGTAATTCCAACATAATTAAATTATGGGTATACAAAACCTTTTAAAACATACTTATAAAACAATATCCTGTGGGAATACAAAACCCTTCAAATACCTAATTATAACATAATGAATCCTGTCGGTATACACAACCCTTTAAATAATTAATTGTAACATAATAAATCCTGGGTATACAGAACCCTTTAAATACCTACTTCTTTTATTTACTGGTTCTTAATGTTTATTATTTTATACATAAGACGACCATTACTTCACTTTCTCCCTTCCCCACTGGTTTATAATATGATCTTTGATCATCACTATTTCCTACCTTGTACACTTACCACTTCACTCCCTTACAATATAACTTTTTACAATTTTTCTTAGACTAGTGCACTTACTTCTTACTCTTATTTATACTATTGTATTCCATTTTCTATAACTACCTACCTACTGTCTGATCTTTTCTATTTTAATTATTATTATTAATATTAATTTAAGTAGTACATTTTATTTATATATTTCTTGGGCATTAATATCTTTTTAGTTTATTTTCTTTTGTTACTTTTATTTTTAATTCTTCATCCATTTATGTTATTTGGTAACTAATGTTGTCCTCACTGTCTTGTTGGTTGTTGCATGTCTCTATTTTAATTTGTTGTTTCCATCGTTGGACTTGTTTATACCTCTCACTTACCAAATCTATGGGGGGTTTTCACGTTATTAAGTTCTCTTCTTCTAATTTCCATTATAATTATGATAATACCTTTCTTCAACATTTATTTTCCTTCATCCATTGTTTAGTTTTAGCATGGGACCAGAATACTCTGCTTAATACACTCTTATTTGTAATTCTCTTTTCACTTATCATTTACTCTAGTACTAGTTAACTATGGTTTCTTTATCTTAACAGTTCTTATATGCATGGTGATGATATGTATCGCCACATATTGCCCCATTACTAAAATTGATTATTTAAGATTAATATGATCTTTGCTCATCACTATTTCCTACCTTGTACACTTATCACTTCACTCCCTTACAATATAATTTTTTACAATTTTTCTTAGATTAATGCATTTATTTCTTATTTTTAATGATCATCACTTCTTTCACAGCACTTTAACAATTAATAATTAACTACACTTTCACTTGTGAAAAAACTTACTTTTTTATTTTCTCATACGCACGTTTCGGAGTAGTTTGCTCCTTCATCAGTGAGATATAAATGCAGAAAACGTCAAGGAGTTGGTAATCTGTAACGATTTTTTGGGGATTGGTTGTGTGTGGGGGTGTGTGTAGATGGAAGGGGGTTGGCGCGAGTAGGTTTATTAGACTCAAACATATTTTAAAACACATAACGCAACAACAACACTAAATGTATAATTGACGTAATCATAGACAAGGAAACAGCCGTACAAAACACACATAACCATGACCATGAACATAAAACGCCATGACATAAAACGATGATTAAAACACATACTAAAACAACAATCAAAACAACAGAACAACGAAAATAAAACACTAAAAAACATACAACAAAAACTGAATGAACATAACCTAACGGTATTAAAAGCTGACAAAGGCAACATAACAGTTATAATTAACAAACAAGAAATAAACAATAAAACAGAGAAATTCTTCTCCGAAAATTATATAACACACATAACAAAAGATCCCACAATAAAATACCAATAACAAATTAACAACTTCATAAATAATGCAAAATACATAATACAAAATGTAAACATAAAATACCTAAAACAAATTAAACCAAACACCCCAAAATTAAACGCATTACCGAAAATACACAAACCTAATATACCCATAAGACCTTTGACAAATAACACACAAGCACCATCCCACAAAATCGCCAAACACCTAGATAAACTAATCAGAAAACATATAAACTTAACCAACAACACTTCGGTTAAAAACAACATAGAACTTGTCAAAAAATTAGAACATATCCAAATACCACACAACTCAACTTTAGCATCATTTGACATAACGAATTTTTACACCAATGTATCCGTCAAAGACACTATACAAACACTTGAACAATTACTCAGACAAAATAACACACCTGAAACACACATACAAGAAATCATCACATCACTAAAATAATCACAGAACAAAATTACTTCACGTAAAATAACAAAATATACACACAAACAGATGGACTACCCATGGGTTCCCCCATATCAGACATACTAGCTGAAATATTCATACACCACATAGAACAAGAGCATATAATACATAACAAAAAATACACTAACAAAATCATATATTGGCACAGATACGTAGACGTATTATTATTCAATGGTAATACAGGACAAATAGAAAATTTCCACAAATACATAAACAAGATACACCCAAAATTAAAATTCACAATAGAAATAGAAAAAACAATAGTATAAACTTTCTAGACTTAACAATCAACAAAACAAAAAATACGCACACATACAAAATCTACAGAAAACCAACCACAACTGACATGGTTATACACAACACATCAAATCATCCAACACAACATAAACATGCAGCCTTCAACCATATGCTACATAGACTCACAAAAATACCACTAAATAAACAAGACTACAATGAAGAACTTAACACAATAAAATACATAGCAATAGCAAACGGATGAAATCCTGAATTAATAAACAAATTACATAGAAAAATCCTATACAAAAACAACAAAACAACACTAAATATAAATAACACACAACAAAACAAATACATCACACTCACATATTACAACTCTAACACACACAAAATTGCCAACACATTCAGAAAACACAATTACAAATAGCATACAGAACTAACAATACCATCAAGAGACGCATTAACGACACAAACAAAGACATAGACATGTACAACAAAACAGGCGTATTAAATTAAACTGCAATGATTGTAATAAATTCTATATAGGCCAGACAGGAAGATCTTTTTACTCCAGATTTTCTGAACACACAAAAGCTTTATCCAATAACAACTTACAATCCACATTTGCCACACATCCAAACAGAAAACCGCAGTTACACCAACATAAAAAACAATCTTGAAATTTTACACTACATGCCCAAAAGTCGCAAACTCAACACCGCAGAACAATACGAAATATACAAACACAACAAAACACAACCAAACAACATACTCAATGAACAATTACAATTTAAATCCAACACACTATTCGACACAATAATACACAACGCACACGGACACAATTCAGAATCTCGCGCCAAACCGCTTCCATCTACACACACGCCCACACGCAACCAATCCCCAAAAAACGTTACAGATTACCAACGCCTTGAAGCTTTCTGCATTTATATCTCACTGATGAAGGAGCAAACTACTCCGAAACGTGCGTATGAGGATATAACAAAAAGTAAGTTTTTTCACAAGTGAAAGTGTATTTAATTAGACTATTACTTATTTCTTACTCTTATTTATACTACTGTATTCCATTTTCTATAACTCTACCTACTGTCTGATCTTTTCTATTTTAATTATTATTATTAGTATTAATTTAATTAGTTCTTTTTATTTATATTTTACTTGGTCATTAACATGTTTTTAGTTTATTTTATTTTGTTATTTTTATTTTTAGTTCTTCATGCATTTCTGTTATTTGGCAATTAATGTGGTCCTCACTGTCTTGTTGCTTGTTGCATGTCTCTATTTTAATTGGTTGTTTCCATCGTTGGACTTGTTTATACCTCTCACTTACCAAATCTATTTGGTTTTTTCACGTTATTAAGTTCTCTTCTTCTGATTTTCACTACATGATATTACCTTTCTTTAACATTTATTTTCTTTATCCATTGTTTTGTTTTAGCATGGAACCAGAATACTCTGCTTAATACACTCTTATTTGTAATTCTCCTTTCACTTATCATTTACTCTAGTACTAGTTAACTATGGTTTCTTTATCTTAACAGTTTTTATATGCATGGTGATGATATGTATCGCCACAACTTTTAAAGAAGCTAGTAGGAAACAGAAAAAGGAAACAATAAAGATGAAAACAAAAAAGAATCATCTTTAATTGAATAATAAGTTGTACATCAACTGTATTTGTTATATTGGAAAATCATTTGCCATTTCGAATGTTAATAAATTTATTATATAAACGCTTCTTTAACCAGAAAGGGAATACATTTGTTTTCTTTTTAGTACCGTTACTAATGTCTATATTAGCCTGTCATTACAGGAGTACAAATTGCAAATTATTTTCTCGTTTCTGAAAGCTCAGAACTGACATATAGACTAAAGATACTATAAAATACAGTGTCCACTAGAAAACAAACAATCGCCACTCCTATCTGCATACTTTGTTAACCTGTTTCCTTTTCTTCTTTTATGTGTAACGATTACGCGCGTTACCTGGATCACTGCGTCACAGTTAAGAATACATTTTCTTTGGCCGTTCAATATCTTGTTTTCCCAGTCGCTTGTAATTCATTATAATACTTGGGTAGTGTATGTGGATCCACTCTATCGCTGCATTTTTACGTTTTGAAATTAACACATTCATACGATCATCATTGATATTATAAATTTCAAGACCTGATCGTATGTGCTTAATTTGTAGTAGGCATACTTTACACCGTATAGCGCAACAATAACACTTCGCAGAGATTTAATTTCATCTTCACTAACTTTGTTTGCCATTATTTTGTTGGTTTCAAATACTGTCTACCATTTATCAGCAATAGGCAGCCATTATTTTTCCGGACCTTCATTTTGTGTCTCCTTGTACTCTAGTTCTGAACAGTCTGTGTTGGGACACAAAATGCCTAAAATTTTATTAAATTTCTTATTCCAGTCCTTGTCATAAAATTCGTCCAAGCGTAACTAATTAAAATGTGACACTTGTTCAATTATTCTATCACCAACAATCACCGTCGAATTTACAGTGTCTGTCCCAACTTTTGGATTAGATCATGATACATTTAGGTCACAAGATTCTGCTGATTAGGTTGCCATATGCAGCTAACTGCATATCCCAGTTAGCCAATTTTCTCAACTTCCTGTGTGATTATTAACACACCCGCAACAAACAATTAAGAAAAACCTCTCCTTCAAAACTTTTATTCAAGGTTTTACTTTTTCTGTCCAATGTTCATTAAAATTTATATTAAATAAATGTTGCTGACGATTTTATTATATAAATACACAACGTCTAAGACAAAGAACGCTGGTCTGGCACTAGTGACGTGACACAAATCTGTACAAAGATACATATAATGATTTAAGCAAATTAAACTATTTGTTGTTTATAGAATGTTATTAGAAAAGGTGACATTTAATATAACCTTACAAATTGCAATTTAGAAAAATTAAGGATCCACGACACGTCCAGTGCTACTTACGTTTACTCTCCAGAGGCAAACCTTTGATTTAAAAATATAATACTAAAAACCGCTTTTCTTAGTGCTTTTATTAAAACTAACTTTTTTCTAAATTTTTAATATAAACGTTTCAGCGTATCTTTTTTTTACATAAGACATAACAAAAAATTTAATTTTGTTATCATATGGTACCAGAGCTATTAATTTTCGCCGGGATGGTACCAACCGTTTTGTTTGTGAGTTTGATTTAGAACAACCTGGGTATATTTCCTTTCTAACTCAGGTCTTCGTTCAATTGTACATTTGGTTAAGACTAATTTACTATCTTTCAATTATTGGTCTCTCATTGTTAGCAGTATACTTGTCATATTGAAACCCGAGGCTCGTCGTAGCAGTTACAAGGAATGCCAAATTAGGAAGGCCAAGAGATTTTTAATTGTATTGCTGCAAACATAGGTTATTTATATTTTGATCCGCACAATAAATTGCTATTACCAGTGTGTGTGTGCGTGTGTGTATATAACTGATTAAAACAGTACTAAAATCTTCAACTGTGAATGCAGTCAGCTGTTCTGTCACAATCCCATGGATATTGCCCACACTTTTAAGAAAGAGTCAAGGATTTGGGTTGATTTCTTGAAACGAAAAATAATAATACCGATTAATTTTAAAGGTGTGATGGGCTTGCTTACTATATACATTTTTTTTCACTGAATATTTATTCCGTTTACACACTTGCTTACAAAAAACACATTAGGCGCCAGTGATGATAAAGCATTCAAAAGTCAACAGTCTCAAGCCAGACCAACAATCTCAAATCACACACCAAATTCATAGACAGGCTGATGCGTTTAAATCTAATTTAATCAATCAACATTATCATCAAACGACAATCAGGCTTGATAAGGTCCTTTAAATCTAGTCATGTTGTTTTTATCGTGCAGAACAAGGTTTACCTTCCTCGGTTTCATCGTCACCTAAAACATGAGCACAATACATCTTTGTTTTGCAAGAGTGTTTTGAAATGTCAATGTTCCTATTCTTCAAGTTGGGTTTAATTATAACACAAAATTGTATTGCCTTACATTGAGTAAACGTGTTACCTGTTGAAATTTTGGTCTCACAAAATTACCTTTTTGTGCAGGAAACTCACTCTAATAACCGACTTATTATTTATACAACAAGGCATAATTTACAGAAACAGACAAACTAAGTGCGTAGGTATGCCTTCTGAGTACTTTCTTTAAAAACAAAAACACACAGTTCTATGTAGGAACTTTTTTAGCTTTCGAGGGATTTTTAATTAAAGAATTATGAATACTTCTTCAAATAATAACAAAACTTCTGCGAGTTAAATTCATTATCGTATTTTCATCAACTGACGTACGTTGTACTGATTATAAAACTACTACTTGGTAGATTCCTTCAACACCGCAATGCATTTTTAAAGTAAATATTTACAAATACAATTTACCCACGCATTAAATAATAAACATCAATTTCACGAGACTCAAAATATGAAGTTGATTAAAAAGATACAAAACAGTCAAAAATAAATATTTGGGAAAACCTTAATATTGTTACAAGTAGTCTACCGAACAACCCAGAACATTCTCCACTCCCCCGGTCCAGTGTGGCAGCTGTTCACGTAGAATTCACGTAGGTAATTCTAGTGAGTTCCAGGAACATTTGAGATACGCATTAAGCCACCGGCGTGCAGTTAAGGAAGGAAAACTGTACTGGACCTCAGCGCGGCGTATATAAAGCCATAGCAACCGGTTCATCAGTTCAGTTACGTGAGCCATTTTCGCTGTTGCGGATTGAGTGTTTGCCGAAGTGAAGTAGTATTGAGTTATTAATTGTGTGAAAATCTGTTAATATAATCTGTTATTGCGTGTGGACAAATTTAACTGGAAATATTGTACGAGTTAATTATAAACGGTTTAATAGTGATAAATAAATATGGTGATTAGTGATTTAAGACGATATGACGGAAAAGGTAATCGTAAAAATGAAAGACCAGAGAAACAGCTAAAAGAAGAATTTAGTCGTCAAGCAGACGACGTTAAGGCGTTCGTACAAGATGATATCACTGCAAAATTCGTCGTGTTACAAGGTGAACTGAACAAACAAGTTGACAGAATATCTGAAATACAAAAATCTGTCTCAACTATGAAAACAAGTATGTCAAGTTTAGAAGATTCAAAATATCAGAGAAATCAAAGAACGCTATTAACTGAAGTAGGGCCAGTTTTTGCAAAGACCCCATCGTTTAATGGAAGCACTCACTGGGCAACTTATCATCGCCAATTTGAAGCTGCCGCTCGAATCATTTCAATTATTTAATTTATTTATAAACTTCTGATGATACCAATACAATCAGTGATACGTACTTTAGGTGAAAATAAAATAATAAATATTACTTGCAGAAGTATTTGATATTTGGCAAACTATTCATAAAATAGATAGCCTGCAAGAATTTTTTAAGAGCTACTTACAAAATATAGATGAGAATAAGAATTAAATGACACGTTTGAAATATTATAAAAACTATCCCTGTACATAATTAAATAACTGTTTACTTCTTTGTTTTTATAAATAGTGTTCTCAAAACAACAATAGACTTTGTAGTTTCACAATGTGCATGGGATTGTACAGTTTTAACTTGTAATCAGATGGTATGACGTAATTTGCTTCAGTGTTGGTAACGGCAAGTGCGGACGTAAAGTTAACGACTACGTAACTGTCCATGCCGTACAGTTAGTTGGCTGTAATTGAGTTTCGTATGTAAGTGCACTGCCATAGATTTACAGCACTTGCACTAACACGTTTCAGCAAATGCACATTGGTTTTGTAATTGTGTTTGTAAATACCGCACTAGTATAATCAATTTACCACCATAACTGACACTTGTGTGATACATGGAACCATGTGTGTGTGTGTGTGTGTGTGTGTGTGTATCACTAAAATACGTACACGCACACAGGCATTTAGCGCACAAATACCAAACATATACAAAAAAAATACAAAATTGTGAATGCAAAATAAAAAAAAAATACATATGTTAATTTATGCAAACTAGGAATGTACGTAAAAAGTTGAAGTCTGTTCTCTGAGTAACAGGCTGAAGCACAAGCTAGTGTGTGTCAGCTGGTTTGAGATCATATGGGGTCAGATTGGACTGTGTGTATTTAGAGCGTTAGACAGTCAAGTTCCCGCTGACAGTATATGTGTGTGTGTGTGTGTGGTGTGTGTGTGTGTGTGTGTGTGTGTGTGTGTGTAAGATAGAGAAAAGAGAGGTCCGTACAGACACGGTTATACCACTAGCAGAAACAAATATATTTTCCGCTAATGGTGAGAAAGTGCGCAAAGCATAAAAGTATTCCATAAATGGTTGTATAGCGCGCAATGTTATATAGAAAAAGAAGTGTTTTTGTGCGGAACTGTTCGTAAACAAAATAACTATTTAATTATTATTAAGCTAGTACGCTAATATTCTTACTGAGCAGTCCAGACACTGATAGATTGTTTACGCAAGTTACAATTATTGGGTTGAGTATAAATGTGACAACTGAGAAAAACTCAGATAAGTGGGAACGTACTGAAAGCAATCAAAAGTGTCTCTGAATCTGTTGTGGGAATAGCAGATAGTTTCACGATTGTATTAAAAGAAATCTCTGATAGAAATTAATCACAAGACAGTTAAGTGTACTCTCTTTCTCTCTCTCTCTTTCTCTTTCTCTCTCTCTCTCTCTCTCTCTCTCTCTCTCGCACAATGTACTCATCAACGTGTGAGTGTTAACGTGTCAGTTTTGTTGTTGTTAGATTATGTGACTCCCCAGACAATCATCAGTGTACTGCTTTAGAACACGTCAACCGGCCGACGCTGAAAAACTAACACACCACCTTCTCTGGATCAACGTGGACAATACACAGTACACATTGTTTGAAACAATTGTTCCACATTTAATGTAGTTTCAGTGAATATATATATATATATATATATATATATATATATATATATAATAAATATAATACAAAAACAGATACCACAACCACACACAATAATGCAACATTGAAGGACCAAAGACCAACAAACCACCATAATAACATCCAGAAGCCAACACACAAATACTGCACCAGAAGCAAGATGGCGAAGGTTGAAGATGGGAGAACAGGATCTCCCGAAACATGTCCCTAAAGAAAAAATACATCTTGAGGTAAAATAGTTATAAGTATTATAGTATTATAATATATATATACTGTATATATAAACTGTTTAAGTGCGTTATGTACACAATACCTAAGATCTCAAATACACAGACACGATAAAACGTGAGGTGACTTGAAATACACAGTTGAGAGACTTTAGGGTATAGAACAGTTTAGCGAGAAAATACAAATTAACAACACATATTGAGATATAAAAGTGATTGATCTTTAAAACTGTTCTTTAGTTTTAAATACATTTTTATCAGAACTCGTTACTTTATGTTTCCATTAATTGCCGATTGTCGTGAACAGTTGACTATTTTGTGAACCTACCTTTCCCTACCACAAGTGAGAGCCTGTACAAAGAGAAGACACGCTCCATTGGGTATTATGAGATCGAGGAGAAGATTCTGCATGCAGAATCAAGAAAGTATCAAGAGGAAGAAGATTACCAACGCGGAATAGAAGCAGCCTACTGCCGTGGAGAGGCAATCCACTACTAGATGAAGAGGAAAGTAGAAGAAGTCCCATCAAGCCACTTCGGGAGTAAAACGGACCAAGATGCCGCAGAGGACACAGTGAGGAGCAAAAAGAACTCTAGAACGAGTCATCAGACTGAGACCCGCCACAAATCTGTTAGGTAGAGAACAGTCCAGAGAAATCCATGGACTAGTGATAGTGTAGGTTAGACAATCAGAGGCGACCTTGAAACTGTGGGGTTGTCACAGTTTGGTCTTTGAACTCCCGCTGTAAGTGATGTCGTCGGCGTTTACCTCGCCGACTCCACAATGCTCTCTCGCTGGCGGAGAGCCTATCGGTGAAGCTCCTCGTAAGTAAACGTACACGTGACCTACCGCAGTACAACACAACACTTCGCTGGATCAAAACGGGTTCCAATTCTGCACAAACTTGCGATGTTGATTGAGACACATGGCCTTGGGAATTAGAGACCTTTACATACAAGCTGACCGTTATGAACGAACTGTGGGCCTAAGAAGGATACAAAGAGGAAGATCAAGTTTTTCCAGACTCTTCAAGTTCTTAAACGGCTAGTCGGACTCAGCATGAGCGTTGAGCCCCGTCGCCCGACCGGCCGAATCGTCCAATCCCACGTCTGTTAGTGGTTTAGCTACAAGGGATTCGCTCATCTCAGTGAGCTGACCTGCGAGAGATTTGGTTGTGATCACCTTACGCAGGTCTGCACTGAAGCCTAGAAGCACAGATATGATATTGTGGTGGTCTTCTCACAGCAAACAACCGGTTCTGTGTATAAGCAACAACTAGACAAGCTTATCCATGTTTTCTGGCTTCGGACCAGACAATTGCGACCAATTCCCCGGCAGTTACGATCCAAAGCAGGAGGAAAAAGCAGTAATGCTCGACTAAACAGGGTACGAACTAATCAAAGAAGACTGCCATTGAACACAAGCCTGTCCGTCCACTACCAGTCCGAGAAGACTGATCCCTGCTCAAAATCCGGGATTGAAAACTGCTCTCACTTTCCGCCTAACTGACTCCGCCGAAGATATTACCATAATTGTATTACCGAGCGAGGAGCTAGGTTACTCGCTGACCTTTTTGACGCTTGCCTCAGATTGACTTGCTTTACTGATAACGGAAGACGTCTAATGTGATCGTGATTCAAAAATCCTTATCGCGCGGAGAACGTTCGATTTATCAGCGTCATTTCGAATCAATCATATAGCATCGCATATGAGACCTAGGAAAACTGAACATTGTTAATTATCTTTATCAATTATTTAAAATTATTTGAAGGTAATATTGACAACACATCATAAAATATTATGAAATAAATTTTGGCGAAGCTATATAATAGTGTTTACAGTCAAAACGAAGCGTGTTGTTTGTGATACTTAGTATAAAGGTGTGCGTAATTGTTATGAAGTATATTCTAGTATCTTAAGACACAAATAAACACGCAACTTTAGAAACCTTTATTTATAATATAACTGTCTAATATATTTTTAAAGATGTTTTAATGTTTTTATTTAAGTTAAGGTGACTATTGTGAAATATCAGAGGACAAATGGTCAGTTAGAGTACTATTATTATTTGTTGTGTAGAGTGTTTGATTCCTGTAAATAATAAAAAACTACTTTAGTGGATCGTAAGTTTTAACACAAAAGTTGATATAACTTGAATTGTGTCGAATTATTAATTAATTTTAATTTACTAATTGTCGAATCAGTGTTTGCGGTATTTCGTACCAATATATAGCAGCTAATCAGCTCGGGCACACTAAAATATTTTTAAGAAGTTGGTAAGGAAGAAATCCAACCTATAACTGTAGTGGAAAACAAGCTACAAGTTCAGAATACGTACAAAATTTATTTGTCGTATGCTACACTATTAAAAACAGTGATTCTCAATTATAATTGTCTATAAGTTTTCTTCGTTTAATGAGGATTCTTAGCAGCGAATGGAAAACAAAGGACAAATCGTCTTCAATCCCAAGTCTAGCATTACTAAGTTGCATACTAAGTTTACATTGCTAACCTACGACAAGTACCATTTAATTTTGTACTAGAGAACACTACGGAAATCTAGTTACAAGTAAATGTAAAACTCTACAGAAATTAAAATTATTTTACAATTGTATTCAATATACAGTATATTGTTACATGCCATTTTGCCATGCCATTTTAACATAAATATGCTTTAATACTCTTACCCAAAAGTACCAAGAAACATAATAGTTTCAAGAAATAAGTAATTAAAGACGTAATTAAATATTGTTTATTTTATTGTTTAATTCATGACAATGAAGACTGTAATAATTATGTTTATCACAGTTAAAAATAATGTTAATAATGATAAGTAAGGACGACAATGTTTAGGAACTTACTTATAAGATTGTGTTTTATTTATAAAAAAAATATATTTTATACAGTAAATTAAGAGGAATTGTTATCTATTACTAAGAGTTATTAGTAATTAGTTTGGGTCATAGTGATTAATAATTATGTGTTAATATTAATAACACTAATGTTTATATTAACTGGAAAGTACCAAAATAATATTAAGAGATTTTGTAAAACTAGGCATGTTAAGCTTAGACAGTTAAGGTATTTTAAATAAGAATTTCTATTAAAATGATAATAAAACAATGTCAGGTTACGTTATATGATTACTAAATGTGTCAAATAGTTTTAATAAAGTGAAGAGTACAAGAAGAACTAATAATAAATAATTTTGTAACAAATAAATAGAAAGTGTAAATGGGTAACTCAAGAAATATATAACAGAAGATAATCAAAAGTGGTGTCAAAATAATCAGTGTTTCATCAGAAGATCAAATAAACTAATAAAGTGAAGATCAAAGATCTTATAAACAAGTTATTACAGTTTAAAGAAAATGAAATATAAAATATTAAAAGTTTGTTTATGTTGATGCTAAGATATCACCAGGGTGACATAAAAATGTTACATTAGAAACCAACAGAAAGCAGAGATAGGCCTTAGCAACTAAAATGTTATAATAAATGAAATAAGAATTGTATTATTGGATCTGAACGAGAAAGGTTAAATTAAACACCAGATAGTGACTAATTTAAATTATTATACATTTTATATCAGTGGACCTAAAATAAAAAGTTAAATAATCATCCTCAACCAGACTAAATACAAGAAAGAAGTGCTACATTACTATAAAGAAGTAAACCAAGGAATCTCTGAAGAAATACTATCAACTTATACAGGGAGAGAAGTATTTTTTGATATATAATTAAACTGAACTATTCCATGCTATGCTTAGGCCATAGGTTCCAAAGACACTGATTACACTTTTAATAAAAACAATTTGGAACTTTCACTGAGAACAATATCAATGAATAATCTTGCCATCAGTATGAAAAACTATTAATGTAGAGTATTACTATAATATAAAGTGAACTAGGTCTAAAAAACATTTAACTCAACATAACCTAAACACTGAACATTGTTAAACTATTAATATAATCCTGTTAAGGCACTTTGTGATTATTTATAATCCCATGTATTTTGGTACTTTTCCTATAATAACTGTGGTTTATATCGTAGTCAAAAGGACCTAACGTAACACAATCTATTTGTATTTTATTTAATAAATATAAATATCGGCCTTGAGATATAGAAATTATTAATGCTACTGCTGCCATACTGAGCATATGTAAAGAACAGCCGGTTAGATGATTTTTGTTAATGATTATATTTGTTATTTAAAAACAATTTAAAGAAAATAATAAATGGATTTGAGTGTAATAAATTCAGATAAAAGGTTTATTCGTTTCTTTATTTAATGAATACAAAATGTGTATGATATTATAAACACTATATCAGGGATTGTGAATTGGCTTCATCAACTAGATTAAGTTGGCAACACTCTTCATTTTAAAATATGGCAGACTATTCGAATCTGCTTTGATGAGCTTTAGTTATCACTTTCATCTCTTAAATAAAAGATTAAAAGAGATTTAATTATAGCTGATATAGAAACCTTTATAATATTTTAACGAAAATCATAATTAATATTTTACAAGTAAATTTTATTTGCAACCTGTGATTGCAAATTGGCGCTCAACAAATATTACCCTGACCAGACATTCATCCTTTAAAACATTAACACAGAATACACATTAAATAACCAGATTATAATAAAGGTAAGGAATATATACGTTACAGAATTGGCGATCCCAACTAGTGAGGCATAAGACCAGAAAGAGTCGCTCGTTACAATATATATTTATATGTTTAGTCCTATAACGGAACCGCAAGACTCGTATTCGTTACGCGAGTAACATTAATACATAATTATTTTGTGTTATAAAATTCTAAATTAATAAGCCTCTCAGTTTATTAAAATCTACAACAGTTATGTAATTTGAATTGATGAATGCATATAATGTTGCATGTTTACTTCAAGGATAGTTTTAAAAATATGCCTTAACTACCCGTGAAAGTTTAACGTTACTCTATTATTTTTATTCTGATATATATGTTGCTCATGGAGAGGTTAATGATAAAACTACCCAAGTCCACGGTTTAATTATGTTTCAAGATGTTTCAAAAACAAAGTTTTTTATCCATTTCTCTTTTAATTTTTATTTTTTAACAGTTATGTAGTCAACAAAAAACTCTATTAGTAATAAAAATTAACCTTTAAAATCAGTTTAGTGATTTATCATTACATTTGAAAACTTTTAATTTCAGTTTTCTAAAAAATTCACATGCGTAAACTTGTGTAGATCTACCACTAACCCCACGATTTATTTATAGAATAAAGTTATATAAAATTTTAATATATTAGTATTTTCGTTTTTATTTGTCAGCAAACATTTGATCATCGTGTCCTAACAGAAACCAATATTTCTTATTAAATGCGAGTCAATGTAATCGTCTCAAATTAAGCGAGTCGGAAAGTCGTATCATATGTCTCTTCCCAATTTCATCGTTGTACGTAACACGGAGATCGGATAAGCTTGAAAACGGATTCACACGCTTCAACGATATTTCGATCAATTTCATTCGCGTACACAACAGAACCCATTGACTCACTAAATAAAATAGTCTAAATGTTTTTACACTGTCGGAAATTTATTATGGCAAAATGTGTAACATTTACAAGTAGGTATAAAGATATTACACATAATAACAAATTATATTTAAACAAAGCAAAGCAAATTACAGTATGTTAAAACAAATTTATTTTCAGAATGTTTTAATTCCAGGAAACCAAGAATCAGTTTAAATTAATTTTAGCAAAATTGTCATACTTTGAAGGTCAAGCGAAGGTGTAAATTTTGTTTTCGTAAAAAGAAATCTCATTTTTACATTTCTTGTAACTAAAACCACTTCCGTTTTAAATAGAGCTTGTGATATTTTACTTTCATTAATGCGTAACATACAATTGCATTTAAACGTATAATCTGTTTCTAATAATTATAATTAGTTTAACGATAAATAAACACTGCATACAAAAACCAGTGGTATATGATTTAGAATTTTTATACTATTTCTTAACTGTCCAAGTGAGAAAAAATTTTAGTCTTAAAAGAAAGATCCCTTTTTTATTCAAACCTCCCATATTTTGTTCTTTTTGTATGTACTAAAATATTCATGGTTTATTGTCTCATGTAAGTCTAATTATATCACAAAAAGATTTCTTATCTTAAAAGGAAACCTCTGCAAGGAAGGCTCTAAAACATCGACTTATTGGTTACTCTAAACATCAGCGACTCTAAAACTGTAAAACTGTATCTTAGTATATCATTTCGTCTGGTACACCATGACCTTGTAACGTTTTTTATTTTACAATATTGACTAAAGACTTGCTGATCACTTTTTAAAACCTTTGTTTTTTATTTTATTTTATTTTAGTGTCTATTCACTTTATATTTCATAGGAAATTAAATCAAACGATTTGTAAAGTATAAATAGATGAGACTTATGATTTTCTTATGACCTAAATTGTGTGTCTAAAAGTGTTTGTGATGATAAAGGAGAACGTAAAGTTTAGAGGCTGGTTCTACTGTAATTAGTATTGCACACATCCAGCTCATAAGGTGACTGAGAAATATTGCTGGGAGAAAAGTTTCTTATGATCTAAAAATAGCGTTAAGTGACTAAGTTACTGTGGCACCTACCATTTCTCAATAGTTTCTTTTAAGAAACAAATATATTATAAAAGATTAAAAAGTTGGCGTCATTCAACTCATTTACAAAGGGATACAAATTCGTAACAAATGAGATCACTGAAATCAAAAGGCATCACACATTTAAATGTCAGGAATAAAGTGCTTCCGAGGTCAACCTACGAAAGACTTAAAGACTACTTTGAAAATATTGTAACGATAGAAACCTCTGGAAGAGGCGAGAGCGTCATTCCACCGGTTTCTACGCTAGCCGAGCAGGCGTAGCGTCTCAGTCAAGGCCGCACTCATGTAACTTCGAGACTCTTCTGGAGAGCACTTGAAATACGCATCATGCTGGCACGCCGCAATAAAGATGTGAAGTTATTCTGGAACCTCAGCGCGACCTATATAAGCATAAGCGACTGCCTTTGTCAATCAGTTACGTTGAACGATTTCTTTAGTGCGGATCGAGTCATTAGTGACAAGTGATTATCTGTTATAGTTAGTACGAAACTCTTTAATAGTTAACATTATTGTTGCATGTGAACAAATTTAATTTGAATTATTGTACGAGTTGATTACAGATTGTTATTTGTGATTAATTAAAGTTAATAATTAGTGATTTCATTGGTGTCTTGTATTTTCTTTCCACTGTACCATATGAAGATCAGTGAGACCGTCGTAAGAATATTTTTCTGAATTACCAAATTCTGGTTCAGACTAGTTGTGCACAGCAATTAAAGTATATACCAGTAGGCATTAAGTACATTGGGTGGACAATACGCACACTTTTTTAGATCACTTTAACTGTGTATATCATCATTGTAGTAAATATAATAAGACCTTACTCTGAATACGTATCCAATACAGTCACTGCTAGTGCGATAAAATTAATATTAAACCAGCTAAAACATATAAACCAAAAGTAGATAATATGCAAATGATCAAAATTACGTCTAAAAATCGGGCTGTTAGGCCGTGGTCGGGTGCTATTAAATACCATTACGTCGGCAACGTTTCGATTCCCCTTTGGGAATCTTCCTCAGACCGCCAAGAAGCGACAGAGGATAAAAACACAAAAGCAGCAGATCTACGCCGGACAATACCCGATACCTGTATCACGTAGAAATAACCTCTCAAAAAGTTTTCTTTTACAATTACGTATTCATATTTGATAAGAGCTTTTGTTATGCAACGCACTAAAAAAGTCTACATTTTCCCCTTTATAGCTGATTCAGATTGTTAAAAAATTCTTATGCAATTTAACGAAACTTCTGGAAAAGGTTTTTTGCAAACAGGATGTGCATATGGTCTGTCGTTTGTAAGTTCAGTATGAAAAATTGTATATTTTACTAACATTTTGTGTCTTTTAATTACCGACAAAAATTACAGTGCTCTTTTGATATACAGCAGAGTAAATAATAGTTTGCTGCCTCTAATTGTATTTTATATATTTTTTATTTAGTTTTCACACTTGAAACGTAAGTATTCTGTGCATTTTCTAGACAGTGTTACAGAATGGAAATGGTTCTTTTTAATACGCAGATATTTATTAACGTTTTAATTTATATTAGTTTTAGAATGTTATTCCTTAATTCTTGAAATTTTGTACTAAATGTTATATAGATTTGGGAACCTGTAAAATATATTTTAAGAAAGTCAGATTAGTTTTATTTAGATATTTCAAAATATAAATTTTCCTCACTCCCATTTAAGTAAAACGTTCCGTCAAGTTATCTTGCCATTACATGTGTCCACAAGTTATGTTTTTGAATTTTTTGTCATATGTTGTATTGTAGAAAAGCAGCTATTTATTTTGTACAAAAGACATGTTTGCTTTTCCTGAGTGATAATGTATGCAATGTACTAATAAAAACTTATTTGCAGAATTGTGAAACCTTACGTAAGTGTATGTTATGTTAATAACGTGGTTTATGTTTAAGCTACTTTGCCAATTATTAGAAACAATTCATTTGGTTATTACAAAACTTATACTTCAAGTATTCTTAATTGTAATGGAAAAATTATTATATATCGTATGCGTGGAACGACCTTACATATTTAACGTATAGTCTGAAGTGAAATTTGTGTTATTAATAGTTAAGCTTTACTAAATAGAGCAGAAACATACCTCTCCAATTGTATACGTGTCTTGATATTTTAAATAGATGTGGAACACTTGATACTGATGCACGAAGTACAGAATTGATAGTTACGTGTACTGTTTCAAGAGCGTACCGTACCTTCCGAAGGAGCGCTCAAGTGTTGTAAGAGTAGGGCTTATGGACAATGAATAGAAAGGGTGTGAAAAATAATAAAAATCATAGTATACTATTCACAATTTTGGTTATAGACATTTAAGTATACATACAAACAGTTAGGCAGATAAATAAATAGATAGAGATAGATGGAGAGAGATAGAAAAAGAGAGAGAGAAAGAAAGAGAGAGAGAGAGTGAGAGAGTGAGTGCGAGCGAGCGACAGAGAGCGAGGAGGGGTAAGAGAGAGAGGGTAGAGAGAGATAGACAGTGACAGGCAGAGACAGTGAGAAAAGGGTGAGAGACACAGGAGAGGGAGAGAGAGAGAGAGATAGCTAGAGGGAGAGGGAAAGTACAGTCACATGGTGAACAACGTACGACGCTCATGAAGTGATATGAACAATAAAGTTGGTCATACGTAGTCACACAGTGTCCATAGTGTAAGAGAACCACGTAAATACGCGGTCATCAAAAAGATGTTTTATCCACATTAACGTCGCATGTTACTATTTTGATAAGCCTTCCAGCAGTGACACATGTCACAGATTAACATACATGCAATGGTTGCTTAATGTAACGAGAAATTGGTAAAACTGTTTACTAATTATTATAGCTCTACGTTGTGACGATTAATACTTCGTAATTTAATATTGCTTTAACGCAATAATACTGCCTATATTTGTAACTTGATTTGAGCTTCTTTGGGTTTTACTTTGGTTTGTGAATAAACGGTACTTACGAAAGATTAATCACCTTTCCAACATCTTAATAATACATATTCTCTCTACCGCATACAAAAGAATCAATTAAAAGGCTGCGACATTCCAGTACTTTGTGTCAAATGTTTTTGAAAATTTTGTTTCAAAAATATTTTTTTCATTTAAATAATGAATGCCAGTAAGAATGAAACTAGTAACAATATTAAATGATAGCAAATAATTAAAATCCTTTAATCTTGCTAAATGTTACAAAATAAATATTATACTAAATAATTCGTATTAATTTATTATAGTAAATATTTCTCCAAATAAGTGGTAATAATTGGTTTCTAAAATGTATGTGTACATGTATCAGTAAATACCACAAGAGAGAGGTATATTCCGTCACATTTTCAAGTAAACCTGTTCCTCATAAATTCGCTCCGTGTTAATTTTTCTGTATAGTCAAAAAACGTTGCAACAGTATACTCACCAATAATATTTTTCAGATTACCATATATTTAATCACTCACGTACTGAAACTGTTGTTAAATTTTTATATTTACTATCACATATTGTTTAACTCTTTTAATTTTAAATGTTGCTTTTAAGTTTTTAAAGGGAAACTTTTATTAAAAGGAAGTTTCATACTTTTTAACCATAATTAATGTGAGGTAATTTTACCTCATTCACAAATTTGTTTCAATAACTAATTTACTTCATTATCAAAAAAGTCAATTTCTTTATTCATGTAGATCTTCTAAAATTAAATTGTTTATAGTATCATTTTTCATAATGTGTTTGTTAAACAATTTTTGATTAAGGGTATTATGAATGAATATTACCGTTAGAATATTACCATTAATTACACTTGCAGTGTGAATGGATTTCGAAAAAATTAAACTGGAAAAATTCACAGGTAAGCATAAACGAGGTGAACACTTTTTTATGACATTTACAGAATAGCCCGTTGTAAGCCTGTTACTAAATGCATAAAAAATATATAAATTACTGTAATTATTTTGTAATTTTTCCAATTCCACAGATTGCCCTTTTTCGACAACAGGGTGGGTAACAGTACAGACATGTTTATGAAGTGCGTTTTTTATTGTAAATACTTAACATTTACATGCCAAAATATGTTTTGAAAGTTCCTAACAACGAAATACTTTTTACTTTGTTTTCAAAAGTATTATATTCCGTTTATATATTATTTATACTTATTTTATTTAAATTAAAAGTCAAGAGATCCTATTGACAACTATATCATGTATCTACCTCTTTAAAATAGAATTAAAATATTGGTCTTCCATATAGTTTTACCAAAATATGTTTTAAATAGTTCAGGATATTCGAAAGGAGTTTAGGTAATTTTCAAGTATATTCTACTTTACGCATGTGTAATTATACAATATATCTTATACGAGATAATAGATGATTTAAATAAGTGTTTCTGTTTTAAAATATGCATTAAAGTAATCATTGCCAACCCCAGTCAAATTCGAGATTATACCAATCAACTATAAGAATACACCTTTTTAAGGTAATGTAATACACTAGATATGATCAGCTCTGAGCAGAGGACATTCTGATATTGTTTATGGTGTATTCATAAAGCAATGGTCAGCCAAATGCTTTGATGATGGTGATTATAGCATATATTATTATGTAAAAGTTGTGTTTAAAATTTTAAGTTTTTTGACTTATTTCTTGATAATGCTTAGCAATTAAGTCACTATGCAGTATTAGGAATATTTCAATACTTTACGGTTTTTTTCTGAGTACACAAATGATCCTGTCTAAGTCTAAATTGTGGTTATGTATCCAGTAATATTTTCCTCAAGCCTCCGTTTCATTTTGTTTTCCTGACTTATTAATAGGTTGCCACTTTCATCCAGTAGGCCTATTTGTCATTTTCATCTTGAGACCAACTAAGATATTTTGTGAAAAGTCATGCTCATTCCCCAGAATGTCTGATCAATGTGTTTTCGTGCACTTACTAAATCTTATTTTGTTCACACAGCACAGGGAAAGTTAATGTCGTGTGCATAATTTATCTGAATTACTTATTCCAGAATTAATTACTGTTATAGTATGTATTGCAAAATTAAACAATTCAAATCCCACTTAATTATTTATTTTATTTTATTTAACAAAACACCAATTGCTCGTTCTTAGCAAAACCAGTGTTACAATCCCTAACAGTTTGCCATTCTTATTTATTGTCTCTTTAAATAACATTTTTATCTTCCACAAAGACACGTAACTAACACTGTAATTTATAAATCCTTTTGTTACTGCTTTACTGTTCTTATGACTGTTGACAATAGTACCCCGCTCACCGTGCAAAGAGGTATTATTTCCACTCCTTTTACGACTTACTATTACTGTATACCTGCTATCATATTTCATTTTAACTGTTATAATTCGTTTTAATATCGTCTTTTATATTAGTTTTTCTCATTTTGTTTCTCTAAAGTTTTTGCTTTCCCATAACAATACGATCATCATAGTTTCTAATACACCATGGTATCTTGCTTTCGGTTTGCCTCTGTAGTAACTATGTATACCTAAAAATTCAATAATTTGTTTGTATTTGGACATCATCATTACATTTGAATTGTGTAATTTATATCACCTATAACTACATCGACATTAACTTTATATGCCTCCTATGTACTCTATTTACCGATTCTCTTTTGAGTGTGTTTCAAACCTAAATCCGTTGCTAATGACTGTATAGCCTAGAGTTAGAACGAAACACCCACTTATTTTTACTACAAAATTGTCCTACACAAGGTCCTTTCACAGAAGTTACGTAGCCTGGACTACCATTTAGATATACTTTTCATTTCTATACGGTCATAAAATATAACTATTCGGAAACAGTACATAAGTGACTATCGCACTATTGCATCCAGAACAAATGAAGAGAATTACAGGCGAATTTCTTGTTTATAAGTGCGAGAGCCTTGTGGTATTTCCGACCCGACGGAAAACATTTGACGGCAGGGATTTACGTTTTGTATCATCTATTTTAAGAATTTATTGTCCCATACCCACTCTATAAACAATAGCGTTTAATTTATAAGTACAAATCTGAAAATATTTTACAGATAAACAAAGTTGTGTATTTCCTTTGCGTTTAAAATTCCTCATACGATACATTATCTACCCTGGAGAGCCTATGTAGATGAATACGCTGGTTGGATTCAAGCTTTTTATACAAAGACATTTTTGATTTACAGGTTTTATTAAAGTATTGTTATTTTTGAAGCCGTATGTAATAGTAAATATTTTGCCTAATTTTAGCTATATTTTTAGACTTCTTCCCATATTTTATTTCTTTTATTATTAACTTTGAACATTTCTCTGTCGTATTTTTTCTTTTAATTTGCCAACAAAAGTTTTTAATATTTGAAACACATACTATAGGATGTAAAATGAACATATTAAAAAACTAAGTGTCTTAAAAGAATGCTTGAATTATTCAACCAAACGAATTTTTATTTTTGGCTTCGCCTCGGTTTTTTTGTTACTAAATAATAGTCACATACCCTATGGCCGTATTAAACTTGTTTTTCCTACCTATAAGTTAACACTAGACATTTATTTTTCCAACAATATACATTACAAAACATTGTTAGCAAAGGTTTGACTGCCCGACTCATAACCACGAAAACAGGATAAAAGACTAAACACATTGTATTCCTCTAATAAAAAAATTGATATAGCTGTAGTTAGAATTAGATTATACAAAGCTCAGAGTATTTAAAATGAGGGTAGGCTGCACATAATAGTTTTAAAAAACTTGCTACTGAAACGTTGATGATTATGCTTTTTTTAACGTCCATTTCACGCTTTATTCATGTCTCTGTGTTATAATTAACTTATTATTTTTTATCAATCTACGAAATATGTTCCCCTACTCATTATGTTTATTTTATATTTCTGAATGCTCTTAGGCCATGTTCAATAAATATTGTAACAAATCAAAATGTTGTAAAAAGAATTATAAATACAGTATAATAATGAAACCCTATTCAGAGAGGGAACACGAAATCATAATCAATAGATAATTAAACGAAAATATCAAGTTTTGAAAAATCGGTAAGGAACCAAATATAACTAAACAACATCAACCTTTGACTTATTTAATATCATCAAGACCCAGCTAGTATTTACCCAGTAGAATAGGGCAGTAAACAAACAAAATTTAAATAAAGAAACCTAGTAGGCCTAAATAACTTGCCATGAGTAACCCAACCAAACCCGATAAAGAGTACAAATTCATAAAATAAAATTGTATTAAATGATATAAATTGTATTAATTTTATTAACTTTATTATAAAAATTGTATTAAACAAAATTGTATATAATCAAGGAGAGAGAAAGCGGCACGACCCCTTACAGTGATATAAGTGACATAATAATAATAGTGACACAAACTACAGTTAAACAGTGTACTATTTATTTTTTTATAAAAAGTGTTTTGTTGTTATTAACAGAAGGTAAAAATAGTTTATCATACAGACAATAGTTCAACAGTATGAATAAATTAAAACTGTCAAAACAAGTATTATTATTAAGAGTTTTGTTATATATTATAAGAGAGTTCATGTTATTAGTTAATTAATTTAAATATATTTATCTCATGGAGTCAAGGTATAACATACAATCAACCATTATAAATTGTTCCATCACATATCAGAAAAATTCACTAAGTACTAAGGTTTTACAGTTATAAACTGAGGCATGTTTAGTACCAAATTGTTTGTAATTGTATAATTAATAATCATATAAACATTGTATGTATCATTAGGATATAATAATAAACTTATATGTTAAAGGTAATTTGTAAAATGTAAAGTAGTTAAGGGGTATTGGTCATATAACACTTAACCTGTTCATAAGGGGCCAATCAAAATTTAAGTAGTTTTGATCAGTTCGGTGACTAAAAAATAAGAAATGACACTTTATTGTTAATTGTGATTGAGAACAGTTTAAGAGTGCTTGCCGAGATATTATTAAAATGAAAATCTAAACTCACAAACCGTTCTGTGAAAGAAACTTTTTATGTCCACCACTGAAGATAGAAAATTCCTTAACTACAATCATCTAACTAACCAGAAACAAACACCATAAAGAAAATATCAAGAAAAAACAAGGAGTCGTTCAGCGAACATCGCCTAGAAGTGTAATGTATTATTCGACTTTATAAATGACAATATTATTTATCCAAAACGAACAACCACTAGACAACACTATAATTCACACTACCACTAATCACTAGTGAACATTTTAATAAGCGAAAAACAAATTATATATAAAAATCAGTGAACAAGGAACACATTTATTTAAACACATTAGTAAAAACTTCAGTTATTATCTGGAACGGACGAACGCAGTCATGATGATGACGTCACTCTAACCAGCATGCTTTGTACGAGGTGTACTGAATATCATCAGACATTGTATGTTTTTTCTTAATAATTTTTGTAACTCTCTTTTCAGATTATAAGTACTAGAAAGATTTGTAAATGTACTCTATATTGTTGTTTATCATGTAATGGGACTTTTCGTAGCAGCCACAAGAATTCCCACGAAATATGTTAAACCTATTTTTATTATTCACTCCTGAGATAACTATCGATTGTTACTAACGTGTGTATCGAATGAAAATTTCTATCAATTTGAACTCCAATTGCAAAGATTAACGATAATGTTAACAAATCATATCCATGCGTTATTATTTCATGAACATAAGATATTATCAACATTTATTTTATAATTACCAAGACCAAGAAGACGTCGGGGAGTCGTTGGAATTACACAAACTACAAAACCAAGATTAACCTCAAAGAAAAGGTTAAGCCTAATATCGAAGGTTAACCTTGAGAATTGTTTGGGACGACTCGACCGCTATTTTTGAATTAATTTTGAAGTTTTAACTGCTGAATTGAAATAATAAAAATTCTGATTATTAAACCAAGGCAGAATAAATCATTTCTTAATCTTATATATGAAATCACGTTAAAAAACACGCAACATAAATAATTCAGGAACAACTGATACACTATTTACAACCTTTTATCACAACTTATAAAATTAATAATAGTACACCGATTACGAGATTCTTAATAATATGTTAATAATTGTTCATCGAACAGAATCTAATGTCGTTTAATTGTTACTATTAATTGTACTTTCTGCTTTTAACTTCCCGTAATTCCTCGTTCATACCAAGTCTGATATTAATGTTGAGTACTGTATATAATCCTTCTTTATTTGCTTTCGTTGCTTGTTCAATCCTTGCAATACTTATCTTTACTTTTCTCCTTATTATTTGTCAGTACAATACTACGTATAATATTGTTTACCTTTTTCTTAATATTTTTATCTTCCTAGCTCTTCAAACGTCCCTGCAGCTATCTTTTAAGTTTCATTTTTTCTCCTCAGTGCTTTTTCACAATTACGTATATTTGATTTTTTATATTATCTATGCCTGCACATATTGTAATTGGTGTCTAATCGCTAGCTTTAACTGTTTCTTGTACTCCAACACTATCTTTTACTTTATCTAGTTTTTGCCTTCTGTCTTCCAAGCTCCATCAGCCTAGTTTCTTGTATGTAATTCTTGTCTTTCCCTGCCTTGTTTTCTACGAGTTCTGTCTTTTTTATGTTTCTTTTTATCTATAACTTGTTTGTCAAGTCATGGCTTACATAGATTACACAATCTTTGTGCTCCACCCTCAATGTCTTTCTCATCGCTCTCTCCTTGTCTTGAAATTTCTTTAGTTTCACCAGACAAACCTTATAACGTAACTTATATGTTTTAAAAATTATTCCCTTCTTTTTAATACCTTTTTCAAATAATTTTTTATTATCTCTTGAAGATTCTCTATCCTTCTACGTCTATTACTAGAACTGAAATAATCACATTCTAAGTTCACGTGTTTTTGGTTACATGTATTTTACACTCCTTGCAACTTCTATAACTACTTTTTATTGATACAATTATAGTCTTCCAATTTTCACTCTCAATTATAAGTCCCTTGTCATTTCCTTTAACCTGTCAACCTTCATATGTAATTTGTCAACCTGTACCGTACATCGCGTCTGATTCATTTTTAAAACTTAATTATTTAGGACTACTTCACCTGATAACTTAAAAGATATTCTATATTACCGGTAACTAAAATACAATGACCAGTAACTGTTTCTGGTAACTTAAGTCTATTAATATTAGCCCTTTCATTCTGAGTATGCTTATATGATGAAGTTACCGTCTTTTTACGCTTTCAAAAATGTCTTCCTTTCCTATGCTTCCTTTTTATTTTTATCTCTTGCTTTCTTTAATGATATACTCTTTACTGTCCACATTGTATGTACTTTCTAGTTACGTCTACTCATTTACGAATGCGTGGGTGCAATCCTCATCCCAACACTAGCAGTGCAAAATACTAGCAGTACTAGCAGTATTAGCAATAAAACTAGATTTGAAACCCGTCACAGAAAGAAGCTAACCGCATTTCCCGACGATTTATCTTCATCTGGTATTTTCTACTGATCTTCTCTTCAGGATTGATATGATTAGTTACCACGAAATGTGCCTATCCGGTGTGCTAATTTCTGCATTCTGGGGTAAATTAAGAGAAAAGCAAAAGTTTTGTAATGCGCAATCCACAGGGGATGGCAACAGTGAAGTATGTACTAAATGAAGAATTACATCGCCTGCTATCAAAATGTCAGAGAACATAGGTTGAAGTCCAATGAAGGTTGGTAGAGAGCATATACAATGCACTTTTTGAGACCTGGTTATACTGCAGATCACTGCAGAGCTTCGTTCCTTTCTTAGGTATCCTTTATGCTGTGTATGCTGTACATAGAGCTAAGGAGTATGACGGGGACTGTTCTAGTATATGACGGGGACTAAAATTCTCACTTGTCATGGAAGATATGACCTTGAGACGGTCTCTGAATCTGTTTGAAATAAAGTGTCTGTACCTGGTGACAGAAACATGCTAATTTCGTGTTTTCCTTTGCCCCTTTTGGTCCTTCCACGTGTCCTTGACAAGTGTCTGGAATAAAGAAGATCATCGTCCACTTCATCTTCAAGACAGATTGAAGCGAAGATAATCGGGTCCCAAACAGATAGACTAGAGCTTGGTTTCAGGTTATTCGTTCATTTCCGATCTGACGATGAGCTGTGAACCTTGAAAGCGCTAATCGGAATAATTTTTATATACTGGTGTGCAACAGTGATAATTCTGCTTAATATTAAAAGATGCAGAGAACATTCAACATAAGAAATGTTTTTACGAAAAATTCTCTTACCTAATCTTATAATTATTAAAACTATAGAAGCTGAAAGAAATCATTATCATGGTACTGTAATAAATAAAAACTAAGGTTTTTTATGAATAATTTAAAATACGGTTTCAATGTATGCTCTACCACACAAATATGTTATATTTGTGTGCATCTGTTCACACAATATTTAATAAATGTTAAAAGCAACACTTATTCTACCCGATATATTTAAATGTAAAACAGTTAATGTTAAATTATAATTGATTTGAAAATTATAAATATGTTTTATTTAAAAAACTAATGATTTTTTGAACCAAAATGTTAGATACTCCTGTAAAATAAAATGTTTATATTAAAACAATGTACGTAGTTGTAATCACATAACGTAACTGTCCAAACACAACGCCTACATTTCACTGAAATTACACCACGCTAGTATATAATCGTATTACAAAGAGGAAATGAACGCACCCACAAATGATCGTTTAAAATTTTATTGTATTGCCTGACAGTTAATCATTCAATGTATTTCAAATTGATAAGTTGTGTTGTCGATTGCATATATCTATAAGACAAAATAATTTGGTATTTACGAGCAACTGGCTGTTTATGCTCGTAGGGGGAAATTTACTGTCTAATCCATTGACAATTGTAAACCGTGATTTACTCATCGCAGCAGATGAATACAATGTACGAGTCATGGACTCTGTATATAAGTAATAGTAACACGATAATGAGCTAATGACAAAGTAATTGAATACAAAATTTTGGTAGTTTACAGCAGTGTACTAGTAAAATGTGTCCTGTCCATTAGTAAAACTCAAACGAATACACATTAATAAAAATTTCACTAATAGCTAATACTAATAATACTTTAAAGAGTTTTTTATCATCTCAAGGAAAATAAAATTTACCATGTAGATTTTTTCTGAGTTAATGATAACCGTATATTTGTGAAGTTTGTCAATTTGGCTATATCTAAAATATTTTTGGGAAATATGGAACGCAAAAAAAGTCTATGAAGCCTGTTCGCTATTTATAATTTTTAAAAAAAGGAGCCAAAAGAGTAGAAAACCATTTTTATATAGTATTTGTATTTCTAAATACAGGTGGTAAATAAGAAATACTTCGGTTTGTATATTCAGAAATGAACAAACTTGACATCTTTTTTGTTTTTACGTATTTTCGTTGAACGCATGTGTTAACAAACTGTGTAAAAACTGGAAACAGTGTTGCGTTATGTAAAACCTGCAAGATTTCAAATTAGTATTTACCATTTTAGTAACTACAAGTTCGTGTGCTTTCATGATTTGTCGTCTTCTTAATATTAAAAATATTCTTATATATACCTAACTGCCTTACTCTCATTTTACTTTAATATTTTGTTTCATACATTCATATATGTATTTCCACCTATATTTTTCATTTTCCTCATTGTAGTAAAAAAAGAATACCCCCTGCTCAAAGTCCGTTAAGGACCAAGGTATACTGCACGGCTTTGTGTTTAGTGTGACGGTTTCATGGCTATTGCAACGCGTTGCCAACCGCTAGTTGTGGTTTCCGGTGCCAGCAATTGTAATAAGTTTTATATTTTGTAATCTTCTATCTACAATAAAAATTATAATTTGTATTTAATACTAAGGATTGTTGGTGCAGTCTCATTCCCCTTATCAAAACTATTAATTAGTATATAAGGATATTATTTAATATAACAAAGAAAAAATGATTTGGCCTTGAACTGAACCCACAGAGGCATGTCCACTTAACTCTATTCAAGGCTAAATCTCTTTCACTGAGCTACTTCGCTGCCATAAAAGTTTATGTTCTTATATAGATCTCTCTCTCTTCTTTCCCCCACACACACACAAACACACACACACACACACACACAAGGATCTATTAGTGTTTAAAACATAATATACCGGCTATGTAACTGTTAATTTTTTTGGTAGGCACAATTTTCACTTCCAAAAATAAATTACAACTAATCGTGCCCGTTTTTCTTCCTTTTCTTACTGTTTCTTCATATTTGTTTCACAAGGTTGACGGAAAAGAATATGTACAAATGTAATCGTATCAAAATTTATACAATGGTTGAAAACTTATGTGATGTAATGGAAAGAAGAAATATTTACATATGACAGCAACTTTGTAAATCGAATACCTACAAAAGGGCACACATTACTGAAGATAAGATAATACACTGACGTCCTTAGAGACAGGATTTCTGAAAGCTGTAAAGGAGGGAACGAAGATAAAATAAAACTGAGTGCTGAGCGCTTAGACTCGGTAGGGATCCGCGTATGTGTCCCATAGGACTACTGACGTTCGCAGTATAGCAGACTGCTCATACTGTACAGTAACTGTCTTGTCTTCTTACTGAAGTATAAACTTTATCATTATTGACAGTACTTATTTATTTCACTCGAAGTTCACAGATGTTAAATGTAATGATAAATTAGAAATAATTGTTTAAATTACTGTATGTTATTTAGAATGACACTCAGTTTTTGACATGATAATGTCTTTTAGCTGGAAATCATTTAAAACTTTCTGTAACATTTTATTTACCGTCACGCTGTATACGTCATCATTGCGTGACGTCATCATTGCATGACGTCATTGGGATTGTTGTAAATAAAGGTTTGTTTTGAAACGTTGCGATATATATATATACAGTCATTTAAAATTTATGTTTATATTACCTCAAGGTGTTATTTATCCTAAGCCTTTGCGATCTTGCGTCTGGTGAAGTATTTGTGTGTTGGCTGGATTCTATTAAGGTTTCTTGTTGGTCTCTGGTAGCACAGAGACTTCAAATACTTCAGCAGACGCAAGATCGCAAAGGCTGAGGATGAGAGCACGGGAGCTCTCGAAACATGTTCCGAATAAAGAAAATAACATCTTGAGGTAATATAAACATACATTTTAAATTACCTTATATATATCAAGAAATTACCTTATATATATAAGTCGGCGGTAATATATATATTATAATACGCCGACTGAACGGTTTTTATTCTGCCACACGTTGGATGCGTCAATTTATTAGATGACGAGTATCCCGTGTTTATAATTATTTATATTTGTTAATCTCAGGGTTGTTTTTGTTTAATATGGGGTCTAGCAATCTGTTGATTATTATTATTCAGGCTCGTATTTTATTATTATATGGTTTTTTAGTGACTTATTCCACTCAATTCAACCTATTGTTGAATCCAGTAATGAATAAGTCGGTTACTTACACTCTTTTTCGACGTTTTAATCGTCAGTTTAATTGGTTTAATTAAATGTATTTTATTCGCTGCTTAGAATGGTTCCAATCAAAGTTCCGATGACTCTCCGTTGATCAGTGGTGGTGAGAAGATCAGTAATGTCCGGCCTATACACTAACATAAACATACACAAACATGATATTTATGGTAACTTATACTTTGTAATAATATATATAGGTCAGAACGGTTGTAAAAAATCACTCAATTTGAATGGTTCGCACTGTAGGTAGGGTACCAACCGTCTCGTTCTTCTCACTAAGCTGTATTTACTGATTACAATAAAAGTCAACTCTTTCCAAGGTAAAAATAACAATGGTGATTTATTCAATTCTAGAACAATGAAATGTAATACAATAATATGGTTTGCTCTTCTTTCTGGTTAACAATTAATATTTATATTCGAACATGGACTCTAAAACATTTAAAAAGCTCAAGTTGGCATGACTGCCTTTGGTTAGTCACAAAAATGTGTTGACAAACAAATAGGTTCTGTAGTGTTATTAAACTTGTAATGTCATTAATAATTGTAGTAGTAGTAGTAGTAGGTTCATTGAGTCTGCAAAATACACATATTTGATAAAATTGCTACGGCTATAACAAGTATATAAGATATGAATTCATGGATTATTAATTAAAAAATATAAAATATGAACGACTGTTCATGGTTAGACATAGGCTTTAAATATAGTTTAGTGCAACCTTGTTTGGTTAAAAGTTATTAATGAATTGTTAATAAGTGATAATAATCATTATAATTCAGTGTCAAGGATTATGACCATCTCCAAAACTGGATGTACCTATTTCTGGTAATGGTAATTCATTGATTATATTTATATCACTCTCTGGTGTAACTATTATTTAATTTTAGAAACAAAATATTCAACACCTTTATCTGGCTAATAGAATTAGGGCACATACTCCCTTCATTGATGATACAATGTCTTTAATTATTGTAAACATTCATGTTATACAAATCGTTAAAATTGTCGTTAATTATATCGTTCAACTTTGACATTGTTTATTTGTATTTAGAGATCCCTTCCTTTAGGAATAGGATATTTAATTGCTTATCGTATGTTAATTCAAGTCGCTATTAGCGTTCAGTTATATTTCTTATCATACAATCAAAATATAATAGCTGTGGGTATTTGATACTTGCGTAACTGGTCGTTCGTAGTGTTTACACTTTTTTCTTTTAAAACTTTTTAATTAATTAACATTTTTTTAAATTAATTAATTAATTAAATTTTATCACTGCACTGCACTCACTCCTATGCGCATGTACTCCGAATTAGTTTCACTTAAAAATATACTGCACTATTTCTTCAGTGGACATAACCTACATTCCCGGTTTGAGGTTAACGTGTGTTTACATCTGGTTGCTGTCAAAAGCACGTTTTTCTGGAGATACGACGAGCATGCAGTTCGCTTCGTGGGTGGTGAAAGACTGGCCTCGCTTCCTTTGTCGGAATGATGAATCTCGGATTTTTTATAGGCTCTGATTGGTCAATTTATTTTAATTCGTCTATCTCTGGTGGGCTTCGTCAAAACAGACGCCTTCAAGCTCGTCAATTTTTGGGAACAAGATCAAAAATTTCTGGTCGACATACCCACACGGAGGGGTCCAGCATTATACAATTATTTTTATAAGTCCAATATCTTACTTATAATTGTACTGATGACATTGTGATTACCCTCATTGTTTATGATTTTTTATGACGATTAATTTGAATCCCCTCATCATATATTTCGGAATCGGGGTTGCTGAATTCGAACTTGGTATTTATACTTAGTGTCCATTAAGCCATTAATTATTAATAATATATTGTTTTTATTCCATTTTCCATGGTAATAACTTGTTCTCAATCTACTGTACAATTTTCACTTAAAACTATGCCTTAATACTAACACTATGTCCGTTTTCATAGATTCGACCTTAAGCTTATGATTATACATTTTTGTTTTTCTTATATTCTATTAATAACAACATTTAATTAAGTTCTAACATGGTATATTTATACATTGATGGGTTAAGTCACTACTGGCAGTGTTCTTTTTCCCTACATTATTAGTTTAGTGCCTTAATTATAGTTTATTAATTAGGCTTGTCATACTTTTATGGAGTTACCTTGCTGTATGTTTGGTACTCTTCATATACTATTCGGATTATTCTCCAAATGATAGTTAAAATAGTCACAATGGTATTGTTATTATTGTGATGCAGTTCATTCTGCATTTGATTCTGTTATCATCTTGGTTTAGTAGCTGTCAACTTTACTTGCAGCTAGTCGTTACAATAGTTTTGTTGTAATTACATTTATATGGATTATTTAGATAGTTATTTTGGTTGCATTTGTTCATCTGAACCGTATTCTGTCTTACTTCAGGTTGTTAGTTGAGTTACTATCTTTGTATAATGCGTTTATAACATAATTTTGGTTGCATAATGTATTTTTGCTATTACAAGCATATTGCCATATTTGGATTACATAAATATAGCTTTTATATTCAGTTATTCTATTATCTACTGTGTACAAAACATTCCTTATATTATCTAGTTACTTCCTAGCTTAATACATTTTGGTTTAATATTGTTTTGGTTTTGTTTTCATTAAGTTTTATTGAAAACTTGATGCCCAGATTAGGTTATGTTGTAGGTTTAGTAAGCAGTAATGTGTTGCTGCTGGCTGTGTATTTCTACATTAATCTTGTTGACTGGTTTTCATTCAATGGTTGTACATTGGTTATTATTATTTCACCTTTAGCTTACTCTTGTATTGTCTTATTTATTGTTAATTAGTGGGTTTTTACTAAGATCACTCCCACTGTACAATTGGTCATTCATATTTTGGAACCTTGTCTTCTGTTTATTTTATAACTACACAACATTTAGCTACAATAAATTTATCTTATTCTTATTCAGTTTACTTGTGACTCTTTATTTACAATATTTAGTCCTTATTGATAATAATGTGTTTTACATAGACAATGAATGTATTCATTAAATGAGTTGTGGTCAGTGTTGACTTTACCATACAGCTTAGGGATTTATATCATGTAATTTATTAACATTTCTTCTTTCTTCTTAATACAATTATTCTTTTTTAAAGGTTCATGTTAGTTTGTTATACTTCAATTTCCTTCCCTTGTTCTTGTGTTTGGTCTGGATATCTTCCTTCTTCCTTCTTCACTGATCTCCTTCTCACACTTATTCATTTTATACATGATGTGGTTTTCACTTGTCTTCTTCACATTGTTTCTTCCTTCTTCTTTCTTGAAGTCTTTATTGTTGTGTTCTTCTCCCTGATTCTTCTTTCTTCTTTTGTTCTCATGTTCTTCTCACTGATTCTTCATTCTTCTTTTGTTCTCATGTTCTTCTCACTGATTCTTCATTCTTCTTTCTTTGTCTTTTGTCCTTCTCACTGATCTATTGGATAAGGTATGTCAGTCGTCTCGTCTTTATTCTGCTTTTCTTCTTTATTGGTGCATTTACTAGTGATTTCTTTTCAATGATGCTTCACTTATTTAAACTTATGGTGCTTTCTTCTTCTGTATCCCTGGTGGTATTCTAGACCATTTAATGTATTTTTACCAGTGGTGGCTTTTAAATTAATTTTCGGTACGTTGGTGGGGTGGTGTTATATGTACCGTTACATATTGCCTCCTTATTAGAATTGATTATTTCTGATATCTTTGTTTTATGATTGAAGAAATTATCAATTTTTCATTTCACTCTTAAGTCACACATGATGTTTTCATATTTTGTATTTACTCTTACACTTGTCTTCAGTTCATTATATTTTCTACATCTCCTCCTTCTTCATAATTCTGGAATGTTGTTTAATTATATTCTTGGCTGTTGTGTTTTTTCCCTTATATATTTAATTTCCCTAAGATTTTTTCCTAACTTAGTAGCGGAAATCGATTCGGGTGGGCTCTATTGGCTTACCTACCTCCGTCGTTCATAACTACACTCTTTCTGAGATCAGGGGAACATCATCCCTGCCCAGTTAAATAATTGCTGGAACTTTTCTACATTCAATTCATTAAATAATAATACTTATAAGCAGTCTTTTTCGACTAATAATAATAAACACTCTTGGGGTTATTCACTCTTTTGCCTTTCATATTTTATTATACACTCTCTTCAGGATTCCTTCTTCTCTTCTGCAGATCTTCATTAGTTAATGTTGTTGACAAATAGCATGTGTAAATATTCTTCTTTTTTTTTCTCTTCTTATCGTGACAAAATTGTTCTTCATATTGATTGGTTCTTTTCTTCTTCTTCTCGGTCAATTCTCCTTCTCACTATCTCCTCTACATAATATTCTCATTAATGGTCTTCTTCTCTCTTCTAGCAAATGTCATATTTTTTAACATTTTATTTTGGATAGAACAACATTTTTCTCAAAGTGATAGTAAACATTGTTTAAAATATCTTAAGTGCGTTCACTAGTTGCTTGTTTTGGTTATGGTTTATTTATTAGATAATAGTTTTTCCTTTTTCTCTTGTTACTTACAATATTCATTTAGTAAACATTTTTCTCTTCCTTCTTTCGATAATAATAGCCTTCTCTTTTATATTACTCACTTTGGTGTTCTTCTCCTCTACTCCTTCAAGTGTTGGATTTTTTAACACTTATTCTGGACGGTTTTAATTTTTTCTTGTTGTGGGGTATACATTATTTGCTAAAAATTCTCTCTTCTTTCCATTATAATAGCCTTCTCTCATGATACTCTCTTTGGTGTTCTTCCCCTCTATTCCTTCAAGTGTTGGATATTTTATCACTTATTCTGGATGGTTTTAATATTTTTCTTGGTTCTTTTTGTGGAGTAGATAATATTTGATTTGATAAACATTTTTGGGGTTACCATATTTGATGAAGTTTTTTTGGGGTTACAATATTCATTTAATAAACATTTTCTTTTTCTCTTCTTTCGATAATAATAGCCTTCTCTTTTATTACTCTCTTTGATGTTTTGCTCCTCTACTCCTTCAAGTGTTGGATTTTTTAACACTTATTCTGACGGTTTTAATTTTTTCTTGTGATATACAATATTTGATAATTAAAAAAAATCTAGTTATATACATTATTCATTTAATAAACATTTCTCTTTTTCTCTTCTTTCCTTTATAATAATAGCAGCCTTCTCTCATATTACTCTCTTTGGTGTTCTTCTCCTCTACTCCTTCAAGTGTTGGATTTTTTAACACTTATTCTGGATTGTTATATTTTTTCAATGAAGCTTGATTATAGACTCCCTTGGTTCTATTGGTATGGGGGTCCATAATTTCGTATGTGTTGTTTTGATTATCTTTTATGATTGTATAGGGTCCAGTATATAGTAGCAGGAACTTTTTCGCAATTCCTTCAATGGTACTAGGGAGTTCTCGATTTTTTAGCAATACTAGTTCTCCTATCTTATACTTGATTATTTTGGGTTGTTGTTTCTTATATTTTTCTCGCATTTTCTCTGCTCGTTCGACAGTCTTGTTATAAAATTTTACTTGGTCAAATGTGTAATCGTTGCATGGGGGAAATTCTATCAATTCTGCAATTTCTCTAGGAGGTCTTCTCTCAAACATAGTTAAAAATGGGGTTGTATCTATTGCTTGGTGATATGCCAGGTTAATAAAATCCTCCGCAGCTGGTAAATACTCTTCCCACTATCTTTGTTGTTGGTGACAGTATGTTCTCAGGATTCTTCCTACTTCTCGGAGAACTCGTTCAGCGGGGGGTGGTATACTGAGGTTTTGAAGGTTTTCACTCCCTTATTCAGCAGTGTTTCCCTCCATCTTCTCCCCTTGAATTGGGTCCCATGGTCAGTGATTATTGACCCTGGCGCTCCTACTTCTGTCATTTATTTGTATATAATTATACTCAACAGATTTTTTGTGGTGGCTCTGTTGATTGGATACAACTTTGTAAATTTAGTGTAGTGGTCGAAGATAATGACAATGAATTTGTATTGTCGTCTTCCCCCACTCCTAGGTAATGGACCGCAAATGTCAACAAATACTTTTTCTAGTTTCTTGGATGAGGTGATAGGTATCATTAAACCTTCCTTCCGATCGTTGTTACACTTTACCAATTGGCATAGGTGGCAATTTCTAATGTAGCTGCGTACTCTCCTGTTGATGTCCTTGAAATATACATTTTCCTCTAATGCTTTGATTACCTTAATAGCTCCCATGTGCCCATATCTAATGTGGTAATCCATGGTGATCTCCCTCTCAATAGTTTTGGGTATAATTAGTTCCACTAGTTACCTTGGTTCCGGTCTTTTATAAATAGAACGTCTTTGTATATATACAGTAGTATGGGGTGATTCTATCGTCTTGGTCAATTAATCTCTTGCAAATGTTGCTCAATTTCTCATCACATTTTGCTGGTGTTTGATTTTATTTATTATCTCGGCTAGTTCTGTTCTGTCCTTTATAATATGATACACTTTTGCTACCGCCTCCCTTTCTCCCTCGAAAGTTTGGTTTTGTATGTTGACTCTTGATAGCACATCTGCTGCTATGTTGTACTTCCAGGTACGTACTCCCAGTTAATGTTGTATTCCTGCAACGCTAGTGTCCATCTCGTAAGTCTCCCATGACTCAGTTTGCAATTTTTCAGAAAGGATATCGATTTGTGAACTGTCCTGACCGTTAATGAGTAACCCAAAATGTAAGTTCGGAATTTGTTACATGCAAATACAATGCTGAGTAATTCCTTCTCTGTAGTATGGTAGTTACGCTCACTTTTTTCAGTACTCGGCTTGCGAAACTAACCACAAGGTGATTTCCCTTGTCATCTTCTTGATATAGGACGGATCCTAGACTCACGTCGCTGGCGTCGCAATTCATATAAAACGCTCTTTTAAAGTCGGGTTGGTGTAACATTATTGACTCCAAAAATTTTTCCTTTATTAGCTTGAAAGTGGTATCCTGTTCTGCTCCCAACTTCCAGTTGTCTTTAGAGGATAGTTGTTGTGAAAATTCGGCTGTTAACTTTGAGTAGTTGTTTTGGAATTTTCGGTAATAGTTGCAGATACCTAAAAATGATTCTAACTGCTTTTTGTTCTTGGGTGTTGGGAATGATTGTATTGCTTCGATTTTTTCCTGTGATGGGGTAATGCCGTTTTCGGATAGGTTGAACCCCAAAAATTGTACTTCATCAGCGATGAACTTTGACTTCTCTAGTTTCAGCGTCACATGATTTTCTGCTAGTTTCGATAGTACCTTCTCAATTCTGTTACAATGATCTTCCCAGTTATCAGACGTAATCAACAAATCGTCAACATATACCGTAGTGAATTGTAGGGCCTCTTGTCCTAGAATCTGGTCCATACACTTTACAAAAACGGCCACTGAATTTACCAGACCGAAGGGTAGCCTCTTAAATTGGTAGTTGCTCCCTTCGAATATAAATGCCATATATTTTCGGCTATTGGGGTGCAACTCCACTTGCCAATACCCGCATACGGTGTCCTAGGTACTGATAAAACGGGTACCGTAAAATTTCTGTAACAGCTCTTCGATCTCTCCTGGTGATGTTCGATCGTCAATTATGATTTTGTTGATTTCTCTGGCATCCAGACATATTCTCACTTGACCGTTTTTCTTTGGTACTGCCACTATAGGATTTGTATAGGGTGAACAACTATATTCAATAATATCTTCTTCAATGAGTCTGTTTATTTCAGCTCGGACCGCTTCTTTTTGAGAATAGGCAATGGGGTATGATTTCTTTTTAAAATCGGCTGCTTCCTTGAATCCAATCTCACATTGGAAGTCCTTTACTTTTCCGGGAGCATTGGAAAATACGTGTCTATATCGTTCATAAATCGCAATCAATTTTTCTACTTGGTTGTCGGTTATTCTTCTATCGCTTTTGGCTGTCTGGAACCTCCGGATTTCTTCTAATTTCTCCTCCCATAGGTCGTCATTTTCATGGTCACAATTTATTTCTTCTCTGGGTATTGGATTCCTATAATTATTATCTTCTTTAATATAACAAATGATCAGGTCGTGAGGGGCTTCTTCGCTTCCAATTAACTCCGCCGTCCATTGCACACAATTTGAGCTCAGAGATACTTTTGCTCTGCTCATATATATTATAGCTGCGTATTTCCTTAATACGTCACAGCCTATCAACAAACTGAATGGTAACCCACTGGCTACTAAAAATATTATAGGAAGTGTTTTCCCTTGACTGGTGACTTCTAGTTGGACCTGCTTTCTTATGGTTTTATTTTGTCGTCCGGTCGCTCCGATCAAAATGATATTATTTATCGGTAAGGTTGATATTGTCTCCTTACTCCTACTCTGTATTTTGTTCAATTCTAATTGATCGATGAGTGATACATTGGCTCCTGTATCTATCATGATTTTGGTAAACACGCCATTCACTTCGGCGGAAATATAAGCGATTTCGCTGTTATTATTATTATTTTCTGTGACATCTTCTTCCATCAGATCTCCTCTGATGTCCTTCAGGTAGTGATTGCGTATGATAGTAAATGTCTCTTAATTTTTTGTCCGTCGTCGTAGTTCGTCGTACCCAATAGATCGGATCAGTGAGGGTTTTAAGTAAGTTTTCACTGTCGTTGTCCGTTTAAAGAGGTAGCGTTCTCTTCTCCGCTCCTTTCGTTAGTGCTGGCGGTTCGATTCTCCCTTCCTTCTGGTCTATTTGTATTGTGGTACTGACGTCCGCTATTATTATTCCTGTGTAAATCCTCGCTACTGCGGCTCCTTCGTGTGTCGTACCCAGATTCTCTGCTCCTTACGTCCTGGCTGTACGGATTATTATCTTCATTAAAGCTTCGATGTCCCTGATAGAAGTATCTCCCTCCGTTTCTGTCGTCAGCACGAACATAATTAGCTCTCCTGAAATTGCTTGGGTTTTGGTTGTTCCCGTTGTTCGGTCGGTACTGGCGATTGTTATTATTTGGACGGTAGGGGTTGTTACCATTATTTGGCCGATACTGATTTCCACTGTTATAATTAGGGCGGTGGTTGTTATTAGGAGGGTTCTGATTATAATTATTATTATAATTTGGTCTATAATTCTTGTTATTCCTATATGGCGGATAATTGTTCCCATTTATATTTGGTCTCGGATTCTGGTCAGCATTATCTCGGTTTGTGTTATTGTAATTACCTCGATAATTATTCCGGTATCCGGCCTGACCATTTCTATCAAAGTATGGGCCTGGTCCCCGCCGACTCCTCCGATAATACTTCTGCTCATAGTTTTCTAATAAGGCGGACATAGTTTGGATTGTTCTTATTTGTCCGTTCAGCCTCGCTCTAGCCACGCCCTCTTCGAAATGATACGCCAATTTAGTAACGAGGCATTCTTCAGGTATCTTCGGTTCGAGATTTCTGGCCATACACACTTTGCCCAGGAAATACGCGGTGAATGTTGCCCCTTTACTACGGTCATACTTCCCGTTGCAGATGTCGTCACGTACTATATTCTGTGTCGATTCGGACCAGTACTTCGTTTTAAACAGCGTCTTGAAATCCGCATAATTCTGTATTTCATGTCGGGTAGCCGTCCACCAATTATCGTGCACGTCTTTAAAATATTCGTCTAACATGTTTCTGATAGTAGACCATCTAGTTTCGCGTGTACGGGCGATATTTTCTTCCACTCTTTCGATTAACTCCATGGGATTCTTCTTATAATTTTTGAAATTTATTAATTCACAATTCTCCACGTTCGTTATTCCGGTCACTTGTATTGGTTGACTTCGGAATAAATTAATTTCTTCCCTAAAATTATTGAGTTCTCGCCGTTGAAGCTCAGCCATTTTCTCTTTGTCGGTGTGTACTTGTTCCCGAACATCATTCACGGTGGCGGTGATTTCCTGACATCTCGTTCCCAAGTCTTCTTGTTTCTTTGTCATGACTTCGAATTTATTTAAATGGGATTCTTCGATGTTATTTACTCGGGTCTGAAGTGTCTCTTTCGTTCTCTGTATTTCTTGTTGGTTTTCTTCACACCTCTCGCAGAAACTTCCCGTCTGACTTCGGTTATTTCCTCTTCTATTTTCATATTTAATTTTTCATGACTGTCTTCGATTCTCTGGCTGATAATTTCAATATTCTTGTTACTATCTTCGATGCTGTCATCAATCTTCTTGCTCAATTCTTGGGTGTCTTCCTTCAATGAAGCTATGATTTTATTTGTCTCTTCCGTCTTCTTGTTTAACTCCCCTTTGAAATCTTCCTTCAACGATTCGATATTTTTTGTTAATAATTCATTATTTTTCTGGCTGTCATCCATTTTCTTGTTTAACGCTTCCATATTTTTGGTTAAGGACTCGTTATTTTTATTTAATTTCTCATTAAAGTTTCCTTTAATAATTCAATATTCTTCTGGCCGTCTTTCTTCAATTCTTCTTTTAACGATTCTATATTTTTATTGGTCTCTTCCGCACTTTTCTGACTATCATCAATCTTCTTATTAATCGATTCAATATTTTTATTGGTCTCCTCCGTCCTTTTGTTATTTTCCATGATCGCCCTCATTATTTCTTGTAGACTTACGTCCCCTGTTTGTGCGGGTCTCTCAATTTGTTCTTTTTGTTGTACAGGTCGGCTGGGTTCTGTAGGAGGTAATATTTCTTCTAGGTCTTCGACTGGCGTCGCCTCCTTATCATCCATGTTTATTTCTTTATCTACTTCCGCCGCAAGTTTCTTAGAGGTTGCTCTCCGTTGCTTTTTTGGTTCTGTGTATTGCAGCTGCCTCGAAAATTAGGTTGATGATTATTTTTTATAAATTAGGTTGAATATTTTTCACCTAATTTCGCTCGAACGTTGTGCGCCAATTTATAAAATGACTGAACGGTTTTTTTATACTGCCACACGTTGGGTGGGTCAATTTATTAGATGACGAGTATCCCGTGTTTATAATTATTTATATTTGTTAATCTCAGGGTTGTTTTTGTTTAATATGGGGTCTAGCAATCTGTTGATTATTATTATTCAGGCTCGTATTTTATTATTATACGGTTATTTAGTGACTTATTCCACTCAATTCAACCTATTGTTGAATCCAGTAATGAATAAGTCGGTTACTTACACTCTTTTTCGACGTTTTAATTGTCAGTTTAATTGGTTTAATTAAATGTATTTTATTCGCTGCTTAGAATGGTTCTAATCGAAGTTCCGTTGACTCTCCGTTGATCAGCGGTGGTGAGAAGATCAGTAATGTACGGCCTATACACTAACATAAACATACACAAACATGATATTTATGATAACTTATACTTTGTAATAATATATATAGGTCAGGACGGTTGTAAAAAATTACTCAATTTGAATGATTCGCACTGTAGGTATGGTACCAACCGTCTCGTTCTTCTCACTAAGCTGTATTTACTGATTACAATAAAAGTCAACTCTTTCCAAGGTAAAAATAACAATGGTGATTTATTCAATTCTAAAACAATGAAATTTAATACAATAATATGATTTGCTCTTCTTTCTGGTTAACAATTAATATTTATATTCGAACATGGACTCTAAAACATTTAAAAAGCTCAAGTTGGCATGACTGCCTTTGGTTAGTCACAAAAATGTGTTGACAAACAAATAGGTTCTGTAGTGTTATTAAACTTGTAATGTCATTAATAATTGTAGTAGTAGTACTAGTAGTAGTGGTAGGTTCTTTGAGTCTTCAAAATACACATATTTGATAAAATTGCTACGGCTTTAACAAGTATATAATATATGAGTTCATGGATTATTAATTAAAAAATATAAAATATGAACGACTGTTCATGGTTAGACATAGGCTTTAAATATAGTTTAGTGCAGCCTTGTTTGGTTAAAAGTTATTAATTAATTGTTAATAAGTGATAATAATCATTATAATTCAGTGTCAAGGATTATGACCATCTCCAAAACTGGATATACCTACTTCTGGTAATGGTAATTCATTGATTATATTTATATCACTCTCTGGTGTAACTCTTATTTAATTTTAGAAACAAAATATTCAACACCCTTATCTGGCTAATAGAATTAGGGCACATACTCCCTTCATTGATGATACAATGTCTTTACTTATTGTAAACATTTATGTTATACAAATCGTTAAAATTGTCGTTAATTATATCGTTCAACTTTGACATTGTTTATTTGTATTTAGAGATCCCTTCCTTTAGGAATAGGATATTTAATTGCTTATCGTATGTTAATTCAAGTCGCTATTAGCGTTCAGTTATATTTCTTATCATCCAATCAAAATATAATAGCTGTGGGTATTTGATACTTGCGTAACTGGTCGTTCGTAGTGTTTACACTTTTTTCTTTTAAAACTTTTTAATTAATTAAAAATTTTTAAATTAATTAATTAATTAAATTTTATCACTGCACTGCACTCACTCCTATGCGCATGTACTCCGAATTAGTTTCACTTAAAAATATACTGCACTATTTCTTCAGTGGACATAACCTACATTCCCGGTTTGAGATTAACGTGTGTCTACATCTGGTTGCTGTCAAAAGCACGTTTTTCTGGAGATACGACGAGCATGCAGTTCGCTTCGTGGGTGGTGAAAGACTGCCCAGCTTCCTTTGTCGGAATGATGAATCTCAGATTCTTTATAGGCTTTGATTGGTCAATTTATTTTAATTCGTCTATCTCCAGTGGGCTTCGTCAAAACAGACGCCTTCAAGCGTGTCAATTTTTGGGAACAAGATTAAAAATTTCTGGTCGACATAACTACGCGGAAGGGTCCAGCATTATACAATTATTTTTATAAGTCCAATATCTTACTTATAATTGTACTGATGACATTGTGATTACCCTCATTGTTTATGATTTTTTATGACGATTAATTTGAATCCCCTCATCATATATTTCGGATTCGGGGTTGCTGAATTCGCACTTGGTATTTATACTTAGCGTCCATTAGGCCATTAATTATTAATAATATATTGTTTTTATTCCATTTTCCATGGTAATAACTTGTTCTTAATCTACTGTACAATTTTCACTTAAAACTATGCCTTAATACTAACACTATGTCCGTTTTCATAGATTCGACCTTAAGCTTATGATTATACATTTTTGTTTTTCTTATATTCTATTAATAACAACATTTAATTAAGTTCTAACATGGTATATTTATACATTGATGGGTTAAGTCACTACTGGCAGTGTTCTTTTTCCCTACATTATTAGTTTAGTGCCTTAATTATAGTTTATTAATTAGGCTTGTCATACTTTTATGGAGTTACCTTGCTGTATGTTTGGTACTCTTCATATACTATTCGGATTATTCTCCAAATGATAGTTCAAATAGTCACAATGGTATTGTTATTATTGTGATGCAGTTCATTCTGCATTTGATTCTGTTATCATCTTGGTTTAGTAGCTGTCAACTTTACTTGCAGCTAGTCGTTACAATAGTTTTGTTGTAATTACATTTATATGGATTATTTAGATAGTTATTTTGGTTGCATTTGTTCATCTGAACCGTATTCTGTCTTACTTCAGGTTGTTAGTTGAGTTACTATCTTTGTATAATGCGTTTATAACATAATTTTGGTTGCATAATGTATTTTTGCTATTACAAGCATATTGTCAGATTTGGATTACATAAATATAGCTTTTATATTCAGTTATTCTATTATCTACTGTGTACAAAACATTCCTTATATTATCTAGTTACTTCCTAGCTCAATACATTTTGGTTTAATATTGTTTTGAGTTTGTTTTCATTAAGTTTTATTGAAAACTGGATGCCCAGATTAGGTTATGTTGTAGGTTTAGTAAGCAGTAATGTGTTGCTGCTGGCTGTGTATTTCTACATTAATCTTGTTGACTGGTTTTCATTCAATGGTTGTACATTGGTTATTATTATTTCACCTTTAGTTTACTCTTGTATTGTCTTATTTATTGTTAATTAGTGGGTTTTTACTAACATCACTCCCACTGTACAATTGGTCATTCATATTTTGGAACCTAGTCTTCTGTTTATTTTATAACTACACAACATTTAGCTACAATAAATTTATCTTATTCTTATTCAGTTTACTTGTGACTCTTTATTTACAATATTTAGTCCTTATTGATAATAATGTGTTTTACATAGACAATGAATGTATTCATTAAATGAGTTGTGGTCAGTGTTGACTTTACCATACAGCTTAGGGATTTATATCATGTAATTAATTAACATTTCTTCTTTCTTCTTAATACAATTATTCTTTTTTAAAGGTTTATGTTAGTTTGTTATACTTCAATTTCCTTCCCTTGTTCTTGTGTTTGGTCTGGATATCTTCCTTCTCCCTTCTTCACTGATCTCCTTCTCACTCTTATTCATTTTATACATGATGTGGTTTTTCACTTGTCTTCTTCACATTGTTTCTTCCTTCTTCTTTCTTGAAGTCGTTATTGTTGTGTTCTTCTCCCTGATGCTTCTTTCTTCTTTTGTTCTCATGTTCTTCTCACTGATTCTTCATTCTTCTTTTGTTCTCATGTTCTTCTCACTGATTCTTCATTCTTCTTTCTTTGTCTTTTGTCCTTCTCACTGATCTATTGGGTAACGTATGTCAGTCATCTCGTCTTTATTCTTCTTTTCTTCTTTATTGGTGCATTTACTAGTGATTTCTTTTCAATGATACTTCACTTATTTAAACTTATGGTGCTTTCTTCTTCTGTATCCCTGGTGGTATTCTAGACCTTTTAATGTATTTTTACCAGTGGTGGCTTTTAAATTAATTTTCGGTACGTTGGTGGGGGTGGTGTTATATGTACCGTTACAATATATAATGTGTTAAAAATAATATCACTGCAAACAATTAAACCAGGTTTATAAAGTGTCCTGAAAACTTAAAATCAACTATTAGCACAATTTACCAGCCGGGAATCGTTAACTAAAACCGCGACCGCTAACATGCTAACGTCGTCGCAGATTAAAGACCTAAAAAGCAAACAATACTGCATAGCTGTAGATAGGTTATTGTCTCTAGTTAGTGGTTGTCTTCGTATGTGATTCGTTATGGTTACTGACTGACTGATTGTTTCTTTTGCGTAAACGTTGCGTTTAGCTGGCGGCTGAAAGACATTATCATACTCTTAAGACTTTACCATTTGGTAAACGGTATTGTATCTTTTCTATTGTTCTTTTTATTTACTTTTATCCAAAGCTCCTTCTGCCCAATTCTCCTGCACAGGCAGAACACTGCAAAAGCAATATTGTCAGAACACAACAGCAATCAAAAAATTACAGTTTTTATTAAATTATGTAGTCTTTCATGCCAAATGTTTTAAGTCTCTTGATCATAAATACTTCCGCCTCAGAACATTAACAATATTTCCGGCATTATTATTGAATCGTAATCACACATAATAGGCGACCACTATAACATTAATTGCCTACCCACTTGCTACATTTTCGTTCATCTAGGTGACAATCGGACCCATTGGTGGCACACTAAAATAGTCTTGCCACTGGGGCATACTTAAACCCGTGGTTCGTTAGAAACGATATAATTCGTGGAGGCCTTCGAGTTTCTTCTCTTGCTTCTTTTGTTCGGTCTCTTGCTGAAACCCTCTTTGCTTCAGCAGCGACGTCTTTCTTCCTCTACCTCAGCATTACTAGTACATCTGCACCACCACCATCAATTAGGGTCAAACGCACTCGGACGAATCTTGATGTCCACCCCATAAAGTCAGCCTCGACAAGCTATTTCAGAATAGCGCCGAGAAACTTCATATCCTCTGTGTCTCACCTACGGTCCTCAGGGAAATCCTTTCCCACCCAAGTCTCTAGCACTCTGCTTGGCCCTGTTACCATTTCTCACCGCCGTGGAGGTTCTCTTCCTCGTGGCGAACGACCGACGCATCAAAGGCGTCAACCTACTGTGTCCGGGGTGCCTGCCGTCTGCATAACCACCAGGGGAAGTGAAGTGCTATTAAAGCATAAATCAAGTTATGAAGAATAAATCAAGACAAAATTCCAGCGTCATCTAACAGATGTCCGCGTTGTCGTGTCCCCTCCCATTTTTAGATACCCCGTTAGACTGTCCAGCACTGATTTCATCTGACAGTCGTCAGGCACGTCCCGGAAGCTGCAATCAAGCCACGGGTTCAAAGACGCCCCACTACCAAAGCAAAGGCATATTCAAACATGATTTAAGTCCTATATTTTGCTATTTACAGCAGTTCGGTTTTGTTGAACCCTTCAAATTATTTATGACTTCACTAGTTTCTTTAGTGCAGTTTGCTTTTACTTTATCTCCCTTTTTGTGTCGACTTGCCAATATTTTCTCAACGATAGTTTGCCAGATGGAAACTTGTCGCCTAAAGGAACGTGAACCGTCAACTGTCTCTCCACATTCATCCGTCCACGTAATCGATCTCCCACAGTCATCGACTTCAGCTTTACAAGTCAGACCATTCCAGTCAAACGCAGACACACTACTTCCTACACACGCGCGCGCATACACACACACACACACATGAAATTGTTGTTTGTCTACGAAACTTTTAAACCGGGGAATTGAGATTCTTGGCTTATTAATTTACTCTTAAGTGAATTAAGTAAATTTGGATGCGATAAGACTATCCCCATAAATTTTAAATCTTAGCGATATGCCCGCGCTACTGATCAATGTATCCGTTTACTTAATGCGCAAGTAATAAGTTATTGAAATAGCAAAATTTCAAAATGATTACATTTTGTAGGCTAATTACAATTAACGATGTAACGAAATAAATTAAAGGTAAATCATAATTACGGCCACTGATATTTGTAAACTCACCAAATGTCATAAGTAGAGGTGGTTAATGGCTTTACTAGTCAAACGTCTGTTTAGTGTAACTACAACTTGCAGCCGTCTTTCAAACTACTGATAACCGTCCGCATATCCCTACTACCAGTGGGTGTCTGCTATTAATTAATTAGTTCGGTGAAATATTAGACATTTCTGTTCTGGAAATGTCAGTGTCTATTTCTAATTAAGTTTACAATTCTCTGACAATAGTGTTACCTAATACGGAACATTCTCGTACAGTCGACAGTGTCTTTCTACAAGCTTCTCAACTATCCCAGCCGGTGCGTGTTTCTGCGAAGGCCGTGCTGAAGTATTCTCTAGAATTTTCGAGTGCTTGTTAAGGACGCATATTATGAAACCCTGCAGACTATAAATAGCCAACACCAGCCCCTTAGTTTTCAGTTTTACGTCGACGATTACACAGTGCGTTCAAGTGGTTAGTGAAAAGTGATTATTATGCGGTACTCTATTAGTCGACATTATTATTGCGTGTGTACAAATTTAACTGAATTATTTCACAAGTATAATCTTGTTGAATAACTTGTTGATTTTAACCTGTTAATTGTGATTAATTGAAGCTGGTGATTAGTGACTTAATTGGTGTCTTTATTTTGTTTTCCACTGTACCATACGACGATGAAGGAGACAGTCGTAACAATAAGATTAGTTTGTGATGGTTTATCACGATCACATCCAGACCATACTAAACTTTAGCTCGATTTTATAAGACACGTTAAACATTACTCTGGCTTACAAGGATTTTTTTCAACCCCTGACGTATACCATCATAAAAAACTAACGATATTCTCTAAACGTTATCATTTTTTTGTATTATTTGACTCATTTCCTAAACAAAGTAAACAAGAAAATTTGGAACCGTATCATCAATGGAGTGATTAGCGTAAAATGTCTTTCTGTGATTCATGAATTGGTATTATTAACACAGTGTGGAGTCGCAAGGCTGGCACGTGTTGTGTATGCGACACCGAAGATTTCAATTTTCCATTATTATTTTTCCGGTATTTATTATCCTAGTATCAGGTAAGGCGCTATTCTTTTATTAACTATTTGAAGACCGGCATTTTTACACTGGTACTTGCGAAAAACCCCATGCCGTTTTTGCTGTTTTGTAGTGACTGAGATTATTCTTCGTCCTCTTCCACATATGAAACATAGTTAGGTACATATGGTGTTTTTAAATTATAATTTATGAATACAGAATATAGTATAATAAATTATATTTTTACTTTCTGAATTAAAATATTACTAAAATATTAAAATGATAGTGTTCTATTTTTGGCAATACAATTCTATTCAACTCACTCCTTGTCTTACAAAACAAAAATTACAGTTGATTCTCGTATATATTAGTCTAACTGTGTGCAAAATATGAATACTCTGTCTGTAACAGAAGAAAAGATAATAGCATGAATGTATGTACTATACGCGGCAAAATACACGGAGTCTGTGTCGCAAAATGTAAACACTCACGCAACACCAATGTTTAAATCAAGTTTTCGAAATTAGTACACAGTTATTTTAACAAAAGGACTTAGAAAACCACACTAAATTAACGTATAATTATGTTTATTAAATAATGTTACTTATAAATATAGAAACACGATAAAACACTGTAAACGTAACCAATACGAACGCCAGCAGCGAAAAACAACACAAGATCACTGCCACTTTAATGTCATGTAACTTCTAAAAGAAAGGAAATCATGCTATCTGGTGGTTATATTGAAAACTAGAATGTTTTCCTACTATCTGGCACGCTGGCAACAGTCAGTAACGATCCTGTAGAAACAGCGGCAATTTTAAATAACGTCCGATATATAGGACGTCTGACGTCAAAGGGATAAGAATTCATTGATAAGATATATATGACAAAGTACATTAAAATATGAGTCATTTGCACTCTTACCTGATTGATGAGTAGGTACTGTCTGTGGCAGGATACTCAATGAATATGTGTTTGCATATACACAACTTATTACTCTAACAGGAATGAAGCGTTTGACGCACAGGTGGTGCAGCTAGAGGTTTTTTGCACTCCTTTGAACCCTCGCGCGCTCAATAATCACATCATCGCTTCATTAAAGCGTAGGCCTACAGAAAATGAAATACAGGAACGTATCGCTGTATATACATAAGAGTGGGTCATTTGCACTCTTACCTGATTGATGAGTAGGTACTGTCTGTGGCAGGATACTCACTGAATATGTGTTTGCATATACACAACTTATTACTCTAACAGGAATGAAGCGTTTGACGCACAGGTGGTGCAGCTAGAGGTTTTTTGCACTCCTTTGAACCCTCGCGCGCTCAATAATCACATCATCGCTTCATTAAAGCGTAGGCCTACAGAAAATGAAATACAGGAACGTATCGCTGTATATACATACAGCAATGTTGCTGTTGCTACAGTGTTAAACCATCAAGATGGTTTGTCTTAGCTCAAAGAGAAATAGTAACTGAGTGATAACGGAATTATTTTAGTTCTATGCATCATGTAATAAATCATGATTCATTTTTAATATGTATATATAATATGATGAAATAAGCAGCTTATATTTGAAAGAAGTATTCATTGCTTCATAAATAATGGATTATGAATGTTGTCTGTTGAATGGAATTAAGGCGCCACTTGTTATATTTGCGTGGGAGAGGATCCTCGTAGTTGTTGGTAATACAATATCATAATGTAGGTTCAATCCATATAGGCGAGGCATGGACACTAATAAAAAAGGAACACGAAACACTAAGAAGGTTTGAAAGAATTGAAAGAAAGATCATAAGACGTATTTACGGCCCGGTTGAAGAAGATGACGAATGTAGAATAAGAAATAATATGGAGGTACTATGAGCTATTGAATCATGAGGACATTGTAAGATTCATAAAGGCTGAACAATACAATGGCTAGGTACCTAGCCGATGGGTATGCCAAAGAAAAATCCTGAGGGCGCAAGTCTATAAAAGCAGAAAGAGGGACCGACCTTGGATAATATGGTTGCATTATATGCTATAGAAGATCTCAGAAGAATGTATGTGAGGGGTTACACTGAGATGGCAGTGGAGAGGAAATTTGGAGAAAATTGATTTTGGAAACCAGGGCACACGTTGGGATGTAGTGCTGAAGAAGAAGAAGAAGAAGGAGGAGGAGGAGAAGGAGAAAGAGACGGAGAAGAAGGAGGCGAAGAGGTTCAATCTATATATTAAATTGCTAATTAAGCAACTGGTGAGTAGTAGGTGAGTAGTAGTCAGGGTGAAACACTGTTACTGTTCACGTAATACGTATGTTTTTGACAGGTAATATTTCACCTATTCTCAAAGTTCTATATCTACACTACAAAGCTAAACATTGAACAAATCGAGTCAGTCTACCATTATTCTGCTCAAAGTACAGATCACATTTTACCGGAACCAGTGACGCACATTGACCTAAAGAATCTTCTAAAATGATGTCAGTAGGCCTATACCCATTCTACCTGAGCTGATGGTGTTCACTATTCATGAAAGGTAAAAATAAAACTTAATGCTGTTCCAAATGATTTACTATGTGTGACAGAAATTCGTCACAAGAGCACTGAACAAACAAGTCATAATAATACTGAGGAGACAGTAAAAATACAACAGATATTACACGAAATAAAACCAGTAAACCTGTAAAAATTAAAATTAAATGAAGACGATCTAATAATTGCAATCAGAGCTTTTCAAACTGTAGCTAATGGACGCAGTAAAAATTACGTACAAAGAGGAATAGCAATTTACACATAAACACACAACCACGTACGCGCGCGCACACACACACACAAACACAAAGTCATGAGTGATCATTTAGGAATCAAACATTAGATTATAATAAAATAGCATTCTAAAAATTATGATCTCGTCAACTTGGGATATACAGTATTTGGAAAACTTATGTAGGTTACTGGAGTGTTTAGGATATGTAATATATAGGAGGCCTAAGTGACTAGGATACATATGCCTTTTATACCAATGTTGTAAGTATGCAACGTTTTGAATTAATGGTTTTCAGAATATTCTGTGTGTGTGGGGGGGGGTGCTGGAAAAAGAAGGGTGTAATATGATATTGAAATTCATTGGTTAAAGTTTTATATTTTTGCACGCTTGTCTTCTTCACAAGATTAAGATAATTATTATATAATTTCGCTATGCATTTGTAAATGTAATTAATTTTACGGTCGTTGAAAAAACCTTTCTTATATGTATTCACCAACTGACAATTTCATAAATGTACGTATCAATGTTTTGAGTCGTTCATTTTGTATAAACTTCCTTTTCTTTGTTTATATTCTAAAACAAACGTTAGCGCGTAAGAATTTAACATTAACGAGCTTAATATCAGAGAACAAACTAGCCCAAATTCACTAAGTTTAATAAACTGTGTGTGTACGGACTTTAATTAACACTACTGGGCGGGGTTTGAACAAAATAGATTAATTGATTTGTATTTAGTCCACGCCGTGCCTTGGTTTGGAGAGTTTAAATTGTTTTTGTTTCTGAGTTAAACATTGTGTAAATTTCCACGTCCACCAACCAATGCACCATTAATAAGCAAACGATGTTTGAAAATAAAATTTGAGCACTGTCAGGCAATTGTTACGTGTCTGTAACAATTTTCCGACTGTTTGTTACTTTTCACAGAATAATTCCCCAACACAGTAAGCAAATTCACGCCTACATCTGCCTGTTTCAACAAAAACACTTATTTCATAATTCTTTTTCCAGGAAAGGTAATTAATTAGTGTATTGCGTAATATTTAAACGAAGATTTTGAAGTTGCTACGATTGCTTACAAATTTTCAATGTTTTCTATGGATTGGAAACCTGGTTTAGAAAAAGAGACAATCAAGCAGCCTATGTGAGGTTTACAATATATACACTCTGCTTTAATCCTTAATGCATGGATAGTTTTTGTTATTTACGTAATTGACAAGTACAGAGAGCACACTCTATAAGAGAATTATAAACGTTGATTAAAATTAAGAGTATTTTTCTATACAAATTACATTCAAAATCGTTGAACTACAAATCGTTTAGTAGTATAAACCTTACTACATTCCTAAGACATTTACGAGATTTTTCTTATTTTGAGAATAGGACAAATGATAGTGTTACTATTGAGAGACATATGACAAATGACAAATGACATAGAAAGAAAATAAAATTAAAATATTTAATCGTGTAGCGGCCTTCGAATTAAGTCTCTTCCCGCTTTTGTCCGGTCGCTCGCCGAAACTCTCTTTGCTTCTGCAGTGACCTCTTCCTTCCCCTACATCAGAACCATTAGTACGTCTGCACCACCACCTCCTATCAGAGTCAAACGCCTTTGGGCAATTCTCGATGATCCCCCTTAAGTCAACCTCGTTGTGCTGTCTAAATAGCTATCAGCTACTCATCTTCCTTCCCTTTCTTTTACACCTTCACTCCTCAGGGAGATCCTTCCCCAATGGTGACTAGTACACTGCTTGGCCTAGTCACCATTTGCCACCGGGACGGAGGTCTACTGGCTCGCGTGGAACGACCGACGCCTCAAGGCGTCTGCCTACTATGTCCGATGCCGGTGCCTCTGTGATTGACCGCGTTGGCATGTCCTTTCCAGGTATTAGGCCCCGTTCTCATGAATGTCCAGCACTGTATTCATCTTACAGTAATCTGGCACGTCTCAGAATCTGCAATTCAGCCATGGGTACAAAGGCGCGCTACTACCACAACGCAATGCATCGTAACACCATGAACGTCCAATTATCTCTGATCCTTTGTACATTGAAGTAATTTTGTTGTCACATATTTAATTATGAAAGTACACTAGCGTTTATAGAAGTATGTTTTATAATAATAACATAAAGCAATATACATTTCATAAAAACAAATGATGTCATGAACATTGTGTCTAGTAGCAATAAGAAAAAAGAGTAAGTAAATGATTTTTAGTTGTGAAAGAAAAAGAGAATATAATCCAGATTCCTTTAACGTTTTTTCTAACAAAAATTTTTTTTTACTATATGTGTTTGTAAACTTACTTCAAAGATCTACAGGCATAAGCAGATTTTTATAAATTATGATTAATAGGTTTCTGCTTAATTCCCTATATAATTGTGAAACAAAAATTTATTAACTATCAAAATTACTCATTAAACATTCTAATATTTCATTAAATCGTATTCAATACACATCTATTATATCATTAGGCTTACTACATTTCAAATCCGTATTAACATTAATTTTACAAAAATGGTTTAAGCAATTAACATCTGACCAAGTTAGTTTTTACGAATCACACTTAAGCTCTGTAAAGACCTACACCAGAGAATATCTCTGAATCAGCCACTGAGAATATCATTTCTGCAGCACGCCTACGTATAAACAGTACTGAAATAAAATTATCATAAATAATATATCACATTTTATAGGCACTTAAGACCTAAATTAAACCAGTAATTAAACTTAGAATTTTTTTTTCTTCTAAATAATGGAATGATATTTCTCTTTCACAAGGCTGGCACTGTTTTAGTGGAAGCGAAGTGGATTGGATAGCAAATGTTATCAATGAATAAATCACTGTCAGCTGAGTTTTTTTTAACAGACTTTGTTTTCTCCCTTAAGACAGGTAATGTCCGTCCTCACAGATAAAAGGTGTAGCTACATTTAGTAAGCTGGGTAAGTTTATAAATTATATTAAAAAAGTGAGCTTATCTAATTTAAATATAATGTGAGTTACTTAACAAACTTTACAAAAGCTGTCTAATAATAATAACTTTGCGTCTGTTTACACACTGAAATACAAGTAAGTTGTGTAACACCGTATTAGAACAAATTTTAAAGCTTTACTAACGTTTTTTACTGTATTAATAATTCCACAAACTGGTATGGAATTACAGTTAAAACGTAACAAAAGAATAATAATGGTAAACCTTTAAAATTAAAAACTAATTGTAAACATCTAACGAATAACAATCAGAGCTTCAAAAAAATTTTAGATTATAAAAACAATAAAAATTGCATACAGAGGGGAACAGCTATTTACACGTAAAAGTGTTTTGTGTACACACGGGTGCGCGCGCGCACATAACGCTCATATATAAGTGTGTGTGCGTGTGTGTGTGTGTGTGTGTGTGTGTGTGTGATAGGATTAATTAGTAGCGGTTGAAATGAGATTCTCATGCACGTGGCAGGGTATACTCTCCATGATCATCGAAGAAGCACAGATATACGGCAGGATCTGAATATAATGAGTACACTCGACAGAATTGCCCAGTATCGGCTGTAAATTTGTAGGAATATCTTTATCGAATGGATGACTGCCGCATTCCGAAACAACTATGGAACTATAAGCCGAAGGGACGGAGAGATGCGGGACGTCCGGGGAAGCGCTGGAGTGACCAGGTCTAGACATTGCCTGTTTGAGATCGGAACAAACCATCCTTGGATTAAACCCTTGTGCCGTGTTTTGATGAAAACCCGACGTGAATAAAATAAAAAGGGTCTAACTTCCGAATTAATATATTTATGTAATGATACGTATGCGCGCGTTATCGTAATTACGCGTTAGGGTTTGCGCTGGATACTCTCGCTACCTGCGGCGGAGCGCAGAGTTACGTTTTTCGACATGTGGTTTGCGACTAGGCTGGCAGTCAGTACTAGTCAGCTGAAACGCGCAGATCGAGACGTTCTTCCCAGCCGGCCTAAGTTGCTTAAATCTACAATTACTATCTACTATGTTCCAGTAGAGGCTACAGTGATCTCCGGTAAGACACTTTAAAGAATATTGTTACCTATTTTATAAAAGATATAAAACGAAAATTGAAATTAGCTTGGTTGTGAATCAGATGAAAAATTGCACGTTGCCGCGTGGTGATAAGTGAATGGCTATGTTCATGATCGAATGTTTGATTTTTTTTGTTGCTCTAGTACAGCATGATAAATGTTATTATAATTAACTATTGTAACTATGAAATTGGGACGTAAAAGAAGGATGATTTGTAATTGTAAAGTGAGGGAACTTTATTGTATAGTAGCACGTGCTAATGAATGCTTATACCTGTTTGAGTTTGTCAGTTTGCATAAAGTCATCATTTTCTGAGCCATAATGCAATACATTATTGTCCGTTATGAGGAGATATTCATATAATATTGAAGCTTTGTGGCCGCGAGTGTGCTCTAGTATTTCAAAAGAAAATTTAAAAAAAAAAGTTAAAACTGGTCATGGTGTGCTGAGTGAGTTTTAGGCTGTGGGACGTGGGTGTTAAGAATGAGTGACGATAGTAATTTCCCTTAAAAATGTTTAAGGGTTCCCGCCCCGCCGGAGTACAACCCATTCCAGCAGATGGCTGTCCACCTGCCATAATGCAACGAACAACCAGACTCGATGTTGGCTGCTGCTGGAAGACCGTCTGCACATCATGCCAAAGGTGCCCATGAGACATACTGGGACAATACGAAGGTGAAATTTAAGCTTTTTATATACATTTGGCCACTTCACCAAACCTCCTGTGTGTGACATTTTTTGCTGTTAACAAGTTCTACGCTATGGTGCTCGCGTCTAACTAGACATAATTGGGGGGGGGGGTGATAAACTTTATTCATGTCCTCTTCGTTAACTTGTACAGCAAGCGGCTCCAGCGGCGATATTTCACAGAGTCTCGTAGTTATGTTTGACTGCTAGAATTTTATAATTTCTTAATCTCAGGCTTTATCTGGGTATTTACTACTGCGGTGCGTTTAATGTACACCTTCCATGATAGCTTGTAGTGTCTTTAAGTTCCATAAGCGGATATCTTAACTTACACGACACAGCACTGTATTTTATTTAAAATTTTATTTAATTATTTACCCTCTCGGTTCTTATCGCAAAACTTCGTTAAGAATTTCAAGGTTTATAGTTTACTTTATATAAAATATTCCTCTATTCCTTCTTGGTTCTTACCGCAAAACTTCGTTCAGAATTTTAAGGTTTATGTTTCATTTTATATAAGATATTTTTACGTTTGTAAGAGAATAACTCTCTTACCCGGGGCACAACTTCCCCTAGCAACGTCGACAGACAGACTGTGTCCAACCTAACTCTGCAACGTATGAATCTCACTGAATTTGGTGTAATTTGATAGGCCAAGCCCAAGTCACATGATTGATGGAACAACCAGATACACAAAATTCATGAAACCTTTGTATAATTTTGCATAGTCCTGCATGGAAATTATCTACAATTATTATTACCCTATCATTGATAAGAGTTACTCTTGAGTTTTGCTTTACTTAAAAAACCATATTTCTAAAATAGTTACAGACCTCAGAGTATACACAAATCGAAGCTATTTATTTAAATAATTCCTTGTCAAATTTACATGTTAATCGGTTAACTACCACTGCCGCTATAGCGATCGCACATTATCACCCCCGCACAAGCGCACCAATTCATACAAAAAATCCATGACAATATAGTACATTTCTTTATGAAGAGTTTGGTGTAACCTATATGCTTATCAATTTTTAAATACAAAACTTATGACTAAAAAACAAAATATTACACAAAACAAATTAAAAAAAGGATATGCTCGTCATTCATGTACTCTGATATAAACAGCATATCTTATCATCCTGTGTTCTGTTGCAATATATTTCTTCACAGTTTAATTAAAGGAATTTCGCAATCTTATGAAATTATTCAACATGTACCACGACTTAAAATCTTTATTACTGCCATTGTCACTTCAGAATGTCTTAAGTTTTTTTGTATACCTTTATAGGAGGATTTTCTCATTACTTCACTCTAAGTCTGTAAAGTTATAAAATTAGCTTCAGTTTTCATTCATATTCAATTTGCTGGTGGTCAGTTCCACTTGGAACATTTTTAAAATGTTGGATTTTTTTGGGGGTAAAAAAGGAAGTAAGAAACTTACTTTCTTATAAATCTATACAGTTATGTTGACTTGTTATGGTACGCTACTAAAAGGGGACTTTTCCAGAATGATAGTTTGTAGTTTGATTGATTGTGCAGGGCTACTTCGCCAAATTAGCTTTTTGTATTTTCTAATCCTGATGTTTTATTCAGTTTTTTTCAATTTCTTTTACACTGATGTTTGAGTTATGGGTCCTGATGGCCAGTCCAGATGTCTCTCCATTCATGTATGGGTATGTTGGGTATATACAGGCTTCCTTCCAGAATCAACGTGATATAACGTGATGTGTGATATCATGCGGTATTTGTGTCTGCGATATCTATTTATGTATATCTGTATATTGTAACATTACATTTGGCAAAACATGATATCATACCAGATTTAATGAAGACCATGGATAAGAAACTAAACAAGAAGAAAAATATCTTTCAAAATGATAGTGAAGATGAACAAATAACTACTTTAGACTGACTTGTACTACAACTGACCGTACCCAAATTAATGATTAGGCAAAGTGATGCAAAATACCCCGATTATGACATGAACTTCAAATAATGACAAGAACTAATACTAATAAAGACAGACAGCTTATGTACCAATACTATAAATAAACTAATGGTTTTATTAGATGTATCAAAATATAAAAATAATCAAAATACAAATTGAGGGATAATAGGCCCAAACATACAATACAATGTAAATTTATATATTAGTAAATTATTAATTTGAATGATATAATGAAATAATATGACAAAACAATTGTTATAGATACATGAAACATGCAACTAATGGTAATTAATAGTGGACATAATGTTGTCAAAAGAATAATGAATAATAACCTATTCACATTATTATTATATGAACAATGTGAAATTGACTTCGAATAATTAATTAAATAACAGAGCAAAATAGATTGAGGAGAGATATTATTATATGTTAAACAGTTGTTAGGGTTTAATGAAAGTTAGCTTATTTGTTCAATGTTCATTAGAGTCATAGCCATATGGGCATGACATTAAGTTGATATGATTGTATATTGTTTTGTTGTTGTTTAACGTAATGATGTTATTAGAATGCAATGAAGATGTTAAAACCATGTGATTAACCAGAAGGTCTTAAAACAATGGGCCAAATGGAATTTGTAAAATTAGAACATGCTACCAAACACACTAAGAAATAGGCCAATACTGATATAGTATAATTGACCAACTATAAAATAATTATGGAAAAAAAGAAAAGAATTAATGTTATTTGATGATAAACAGTTTTTGTTTTTTTTGGAATTTAGTTTATTTGTTTAATGTTTATCAGAATCTCAGCCATGAGGGCATAATGTTTAAGTCAACCTGTTTGTAATTTTGTTAAAGTATTCACATTATGAGAGGATGATGAGTATTTTTTAAATCTCATGGGTTAACATCCAATATAATGACTATAATTAAATATAAGTGTTCAAGCCAACAGGCTAAATAATAAAACAAAATGTGACATGGTGTTGAAAGAATCACCATGATATAGGCCAATGTTAAAATAAATAAACTATTATCAGAATAGCCAGTAAAGTAACAAATCATTATAAATTAATAAGAAATAGTAAAACTAACAAAACAGGCAGTAGTTCTATAAGGGTAATCACATTTTTTGAACAAATAAATGAATTAGCAAATGTTTTTGTGGATGGCAAACTGTATGAAGCCATGTAAAACCAACTTTTGTAAATTTTAGGAAATACTGTTAGAATTTTGTAAAACAAATGTTGAAGGATGAATAGATTTATAGTTAATGGTATACACAACAAATCTAGAATCAAAATAATCCGTTTTAAGTTATTTAAGAAAAATTCAAATAGCAAAAATGTAACATCAGTATTTCTTAATTAAAAGTAGGCATGTTTAGTGTCTATATGTCACAAATGTAAAGACCAAAATAATGATGCTAGTAGTTTTAAATTCCCAATCAGTACAGAAAAGTTATACTAATTTAAAAGTTTTGACCAAATTCAGACATTGAAATAATGAGTTTGTATGACAATGTATATCTGAATCAACCAACCAGATTTCAAGTTTTACCTTAGCAACAAAAAATTTCAAATAAATAAAATAGGACTTCTTTAACAACGGTCATTGAATACAGACGCGTTAATAAAACGTCTTATATAATTATATTTTAAACAGTGAAAACACGTACCAGACTTAGTAAAACAAATCGATGTACATAATACAAAATATTATAATCAAGAAAGGAACATCCAGCATTTAATACAGAAGAATTGAGATCCAGGGAGAAGAACAGAAGAAGACGTGGACCCTATCTTCGTCCTGGAAGAAGAAAGAAGAGGATCTGGTGAATTTGAACAATTTATTATCTTATGTGTCAAAACCAACATTTGTGTACACGACTTTCTAGGAATTAAACAAAATAAAACTACAGACACTATATCACACCAACACTAAAGAACACTCACAAATAACACGAATTGAGCTTTACACTTTTTTGAACACCATAAGAAACTTTAACGAAAACTAATAAGCAAATAAACTGGTCATAACCTCTAATAATAAGTAACCAATACACGACTGCCAGTTTGCACTTTACACACCAAAACCTGGTAATATCCTTGTACTGTGAAATTTGTATTTTGATTTTAAGAATAGTATTATTTGTTTAACCGTAATCCCCGAACCAGATACGCCCTGAGATAATTTATTTTAATAGAAATAAAAACAATCTGCATCATTCCTTTGGTCCGGCTGACAATATTTTCAGCTACTGTACCAACTGATAAAAGAAGACGCATAATTTTGTCACAATTGTAATTACCGTAAAAAGAAAACGAGAAATAATTAACCAATGCTTCATTGCATAAAGATCGTTCAAGGGAAGATATATGTTTGGTGTTATATTTGCGTCATTATTATTGCTGTTTCATTTAAGAAATAAGTTAACATAGCACAGCGGACGGAGCAACTGTTGGCAACTGTGAGTGACGTCATTGGAACTGCACGCATAGTGGAAGCGAGCGGCAGAATACAAAATAATTTACCGTTCAACATATCATATTAATTGTTACAGATTGACAACAACAACGGTGTGGTTTAATAATTTTACACATATATATTAAATTTGTTAAAAAATTGACGCATGCTACGTGGAGCATAAGAACTCGTATCTCAACATAAATTGTTACCTTGTTTACTCGCGAGACCTCATCTCATTTATTTATTATCGTTACAAATTGACGAATCCAGCGGGAGGCCAAATAAGTCGTAACATATAAATTTGTTACAAATTGACGACTCCAGTGTAAGGCGAAATAAGTTGTAACATATAAATTTGTTACGATATTTATGTGAAATTATGTGTTGTAATGTTGAGTATTGTAACGGGTCATTTATCTAAGTCATGTGCTATGTTTGTGGAATTCAGCTGAATATGGTATTATGTAAAGAATATAGATATTGGTGGTTATGGTGTCGAGAATATTCATACCACTATGAGGTTATACATATTTAGAGGTATTAAGAAGATTTTAGAATGATGATGTTAGATGTTAAATAATGATAGTAATTTTTAAATTGCAAATTTGCAAATTTGGAAAAATTAAAATTTGAAGTTTATATTCCATATTAAAATTGAGTTGGTGAAATTTACAATTTATATTCTGTATTAAGATTGAACTAATATTTAAAAGTTGTATATTCTATATTAATGTTGAATTATTGAAATCTAAAATTTAGATTTTGTATTGAGATTGAATTAAAATATAAAGGTTGTATATTTTATATTAATATTGAATTATTGAAATTTAAAATTTATATTTTGCATTAAAGTAGAATTATTGAATTTGCAATTAATATGCATGAATGTGAAGATTTAAAATTTAAAATAAAAAATTGTTATTGTTGTTCAACAGCCGAGTTTAATTACAAGTCCCGTCTCACTGGACCCAGCGCATGTTTGGCTTCTCTAGGCCCTCTGCCTACTTTTAATTACCTAGTGGCCCCTCTTTAAAAAAAAAATAAATAAATAAAATTCTAAATTTTTATAAAACAAAATTTAAAGTGTGGTTACACCCTTGCAGATGATGATGATGATGATTAATTAGTTATATATTTGGAATGCATTTATATTTATTCTTAATATATATCTCCTTGAACCTTTGATAGTTTACCAACTTTTTAGTAGTAGAACCTTTGTCTAAGAACGTGAATACTCAATGGAATTTCTTAAATCTCATGGTGGTAAAAACGTAAGCTACTATAAAATAGGATAGCATAATTAATTAATCAACTTCCTTAAAACAATTCTTTCAATTTCCTTCCATAATTCATTTTTAGATATGTAGTCACAGAAAGAACGTAAAATTATAATTGAATGCAAAACAGATAAAAGTAAAATAGTAGTAAAGTCTACACTATTAAGAATATACGTATACAGCGATTACTATGGCTTACAATTAAACCGGTTAATAGTACACACAGTGAGCTAAACATAACGACTTTCAGAAAATTAAAGGAACATTAATTCGTTTAATTAGTAACGCTGTTACTAACACATGGAAGAAATAAAAGCTTACACTTGCACAGACGATCATTGTTCTCTCTCTTCTTCTCCTCAACCTAGAGGTTGGTGGACTTGCAATTCCTTTTCTCCCCTTCCTTGATCACCACAAATTGTTTACCCTATCCGAGAACTATCTGGTCGTCCCTCGATCAGAGTGTTGAACCAGTTTGAATGGCCTGGCAAGTGACCAACCATATTACTTCTCGTTTCTAAATGGATGCAATCAACGTCCTGATTTGACCTACAGTCGTGATTATTGCTTTGTTGGAAGTAGTTGCGCACAGCCAGAGGCGTAGATAGGGGGGCCAAGGGGGCATAGGCAGGAGGGCGGCAAAGTGAGCATAGACTTGAAAAAATTGTTTCCAGTTTATAAAACAAATAAAAAATGTGTTTCTTTGATATGATTATGCCTTTTATAAAAGAATCATAACGAGCCTGCTTGTCTGTTGTCATAAAAATTGCGTGATAAACAGTATTAGTCTTTTTTTGCTCAAGCATCATAATTAAGGTCCATTATGATAACAAATTTGTAGTGACTTTGTAGTGAGTTGTGCTAAAAAGGAGAACTGATAATCGTACAGTGTTAGCTTTGTATACATAATCTTAACTGCTATTCGTATACAGCCGTTTAATGTCTATATTATTTGCAAACGTGTAAAAAAAAACGTTACGTGGGCTACGTATGTGTTGTTCTTCCCGGTTCGACGCAGCGGACTTGTTGATCATTATTTATTGATGAGTACCTTGAGTGTGCGGTTTGTTTTTGGTTTGTGCGTCTTGTGGGTATATACCTATAATACTTCACGTGTATGTCATACTAATACTATTATTGGAAATTGATTTTTTTTAATTTTATTTGAAGCTGATATGAAATGAAGTGAACTCAGTGGCGCCCCGTTTCGGAAGAGGAGGGAAGAAAAATTAAGAACTACAACAAGTTCCAAAGAGTGTATGAAGTATTTTATTTAACCCGGAGTGTCAAAATATTACAATTAACAAGGAATCAACTTGCAATCATAGAATGGTTGTTGTTAGCGACGAGACTGTTGATAAATACAATAAAGTTAACGACGTGAATACTTCAAACTGTGAAAGTGTTACAGTACAGTTACAAAATTTAGATGGTTCTAGTACCATGGATGATGTTGCATCGTGCAGTCTGAAAATTACAGGCGATGAAGGACAGACTAGCAACAATGTAGACCTTGTTCCCGGTGCTGCTATACAAGGTCATGAGAGCTTGGCCAAGCGAGATATTTCAATCCTTCAGAGATATAATGGTGAATAGAGGAACATGTCAGTTGCAGAATAAGGACGCCGATTTTCCTGAAGGTAAAGCTGGACGATCCTTAAACAAGTATTGGTTTGATAAAACCGAAAATGTAAATCGCACCTGGATGTAATCCTCTCCAACTAAAAAATGTCTATTTTTCTCTTGTTGGACTTTATTTCGTCGGAAAAAGAAACTATCAAAGAAGCCATTTCAATGGTGAAAATGGTTTCGGTCGTGGCGAAAGTTAAACCCTTATATTCACAATCATGAAAATAGTCTTGCTCATCGTCTGGGTTTTTGGAATAGAAGGATTGGATCGTTCTTTCATTTTTTAAACAAAGGAGGACTTGTTGATGATCTACTTCAGAAACAAATTAGTAAAGCAGAGTACATTTTTTATATTACTACATTTTATATAGTCTACATTTGTTACCAATAAATGTATACAAACTGAATACCGGTAGTATTATAATATGTAATTTCTCAATTTTGACTTAACAAATAAATATTCTTAAAACGTTTGATGGACGTGCTTTCGTACAAAATTCTACACATTTCCATTTATTAAGTACTTTGTTCACTGGATGGGCCTTTATTTTTGGTCTTTTCTCCCCTTTCAATATTGTGAAGGCAAGGCGGCTGAAAATCTTCTTGCCTCGGGCGCCAAAAAGCCTAGCTACGCCACTGCGCATAAAACCAGCATTTTCAAACAGTTCAGTTAAAAAAAAAAAAATAACTGAGGATTCCTAACGTCACTCGAGTGTAAAGAAAGTTAGAAAGTTGTGTAGATTACTGTCCCATAAAAGAGTGGCAACTTTTGTATTTGACACAATACAGGTCTATCTATGCTACTTTTATAAGTTCTTGGTATAGCAACTGCTCCTTACTCCTGCTAACTAACAGCTTTGTTCAGTCCTGTTAACTAAAACCTAAGCAGTCACACATTTTTAAATTAAAGATACTCGTGCATTTTATATATTAGATATCGCGTTTTCTATAGGCAATTCACATATCTAAATAATGGGAGATGACAACAGGAGGTAGGTGTAGTTCTATAACCCAAACCAAAATAAAGAATTTAGGCCAATAAACGTTACATTAAAAGTATGTTGTCTTATATAAATTATTTACCCGTGAAAGGTGCAATCGACTCCCTCCATATGTCCAAATCAGTTCTATCTCATACGGGATATACGCTACCATAGCCCGGTGGTTTACTATGAAAGGTTAAGTAAGTTAGTTTTGCTTGTATTTATTAATTTTTAATTGTAATTATATTATGTGAATAAGCTTTCTTTCCTTTGTTCTGTAATTTTTAAAACTTGTTCATGGTTACGTACTATTTATTTGGTAATTTCCGTTTTTGTCTGTTTTCTCTTACGAGTTATGCGTTTTGTCGCGTTGACGTTTATTCAAAATATTCCGACAAAGGGTAAAAAATTGTTAAATAAATGAAAAGTTAGTCTTGTTAATATATTATAGTGACTGTTTTCGTCAATAGGAAGATAGATAAAAACAGACGTTGCATCTACAGGCGAGGTCAGAGAGCACGATTTCGATTCCACACATCTATACCCAGTGTTCGAATTCTGCGAATATAGTACGGGATGTACTTCTAGTAGTTCTTCATGTTACATTGACGTCGCTTTGACGCGATATTTGGAGTTAGTAGGCGCTCCTCCTCACATCTTTTGTGTTTACAAACAGTATCGTTTACCTGTCAACTCACGTGACTATGTGGTTTGTGTATTTCGTCACCTTATGGCCAACACGACAACGTCATAAGTGGTGTCACAACGAAGACAACGGAAGTGTGACGCCTTCTGTATACTCTTATTATCCTACACAATCTTAGGTTGCAAGAGGTATTTGCAAATAAAAACCACAGTTTCTGTCTGCAGAAAAATTTTCATCTTGTAATTCAAGCAGAGTTATTGTAATTAAAACATTTACCTCTGGAGACTGCACTGATTGTTTTGGATTATCCGCAGACGCCAATATCATCGTATTCTTCGAAGAACAAAGTGAACGAGCTGACAGGTTTGTAAGTCGTTAATATTATAGTTATTTTTTGAGGACGTTAATGACAATGACAATGACGATGATATAAAAGAACTGTTTTAAAACTACCCATAATAATTATATCAAGCATTATTAGTCTCTTACTTTATATGTGGATTAAAATGTATATTCTATGTACTAAATAGCACTTGATAGTACATACTAATTGGAGTTATTACGTAATGTTTCCAACGTCATGAAGTATAAATTTAATTTCTGCTACAGTTTATCAAGCAACTTATTATTTAAAGACGTATGTCCAGTAAATTTGGTTAATGATTAACACAGAAACTAAACTAATAATTATTCTTAAAGATAATGCATAATAAATTGTAATTTGTTTTTCTGACGTTAATCAAATAACAAACACGTCGTTGTTGCGTTAAACGCTGAGAGAATAAAAATCCATCCTTTAAATAGAGCGCTTAAAACAAAATTAGAGACAATTAAACTACGTTGCTTAGAAAATTACGACGATTTTATACACAAAGCAGTAAGAAATAAGCACCCGGCAGAGGCAAAACAGCTTTGCGGTTTGAAATTAATTGCCTTGCCTCTCCTAAAGTTTATCGGATAAAAACAGTATTTCGCTTAACGCTAACCCTCAAGTATTTTTAAATTTTTCATTTACGTACTTTAAATTTTTATGTGTTTCAGTTCTTCCTGCTTCTAATATTTATTTTCTAGTATACAAAGTAAAACTTGGACTGTAAAAACATTTTGTTTTGTTGAAGTGTAACACTACTTTCTTATAATCATATGATTAGTTTTTAACCAAATATCAAGAAATATTTGACGGTTTCAGTGAACGTAATTTCGTCAAAACCCTGATGTTTCCTGATTATCAGGTCATAATAGCAGACAATGAAAATAGCCTTAAGAGAGCCCTCTGTGAAATTCAGCAGATAATCAAAACGTATGGTCTGGAAATTTCTGTGATCAAGACTAAGTACATGACTTGTAAAGATTTCCTTTTCTGTAAGTAGTAAACTAGTACAAAATGATCAACTAATTAAGCGAGTGAATTCATTCAGGTTCCTTGGATGTGGCTTGTCTTATGTTGGTAAGATAGATGTAGACAAAAGAAGTTTAATCTCATGTGTGAAACGATAAGAAGAACTCTGAATGGAAAGGTAAGAAAAGATACACTTTTGAAATTTCATAAAGTTTCTTGGCGGTCTTTACGGCAGTGAAACTTGGACACTGAACGCAAAATAACCTAAACCGGATACAGGCTAGTGAAAAGGGATTTTTACGATCAGTACTAAGAGTATCACGGATGGTCCGGCTAAGAAATGATGATATAAGGAACTTTCTTTTAATATACAATCTAAACGAAAGGATAAAGCAATACAGACAGGATTAGGCAGACCATATTGAAAGGTTGCATAAGAACAGGATACCAAAACAAATTTTTGTGAAATACGCTTAACGGCTTCGCACAGTGTTAAATGAAAATGATCCAGTGTATTATCCTACAGAGTTTCCGAATAATAATTTATTAGTGTTAGGATTTCCAGCACACATGTTAGCTTCAAAAGTAGGTGTTCCGATTGTAACCTACTTATGAAAAATTTGAAGTCCCCAGAGTTGTGCAATGGTACAAGTTTGAATGTTACATCGATTAAAAAATATCTTAATGGGACAACTATACTAAAAGACTGTAATAAAGGAGATACAACATATGACCTAAAATTTCCCGTCGTATCATATAATTTTCCGTTTCGAAGACTTTAGTTTTCGAAGAACGTCTGCTTTGCACTTACACTCAGTAAATCATAAGGGCAGATTCTACGTACAAAAGGCACAGATTTAAGTACTGAATGCTTGTCACTCGGCCAATTGTGTGTAGTGTGTTCACAAGTCAGCAAATGTAGCGATCCCTTTATTTGTTCCGACGGCAGTACAAAAATTTACTCTACAAAGAAGCAGGTCAATAAAAGCATGTGTGTAATTGTGTGTAAATTCATGTATCTAAATAAATATTGTAATACACGTAAGGACACAAATGCATATGACTTCTGTTACATATAATTTCATTTTTATTCAGTATGTACTAGTGACGCGACCGTGTATTATGGCCACAAGTTAATGAAAGCACGCGATGAATACGATGAAATATTCTTATGTTACGGGTTAAATTAGCGTAGCACCACAGGTATAGGTTTTACGATATATGTAACAATTGTAATTTACAGTGGCTTTGCTTGAACTTTTTGTTTCTTGTAATATCTGCAAATAACTACACTGTAAGTACGATTATTTTGACCTGACGCATGTTTTACAGAAATTATTCTGTATCTTGAGAGGATTGTTTGAATTGTAATTGAATGTTTCGCTCAAAATATATTTAACGGATAATCGAATTTACTTCGATTCTATGATTCTATTTTCGATTGTTGTAATGTTTATGTAATCAGCTATTTATTATGTACGAAATATTTTATTTTATTATTCTATAGATGTATAATTTTAAATAAATCGACTTGTTTGTTTTATTTGAATTTGTTCTTTAATTATACCGTAGTAGATTATTTTTATTGTGTTTTTAAATATGAAGATTATCCCACATATTCCTTTTGTTACTTATTTGTACGTTTTTAATTAATTTGACATTTTGGATGTCTGAAATTTTGTGTTTAATATATAAACAATTTTTGGCTGCACTAGATTTGTAAATATTAGGTTTTAAAACGCATTGCGATGTTGAATGTATCCTCGGACAGTTTTTCTTCGTCTGACCTACGTAAAATGTATTGCAATCTGGACATTCCTTTTTGTAAATTCTATATTTATTATGAATGTTGATTTTCTAACATAATAACTTAAATAACAACTTTTTGTTTCTGTAACTGTGGTTTCCTTAACTGTCTAATATGAGTGTGTCAGTTTCCATTCTTCGACTTCCTGTTTCTGAATTAAAAATTTGTCATCTTCTTCCCAATTTTCATGATGTTCTGTTTTGCCACTGTGGATTTCGTTTAGTTTATAAAAAAAAATTGGAGAGAATAAAATGTAATAGAACGAAATAAAAATAACTGACAGGTTAACAAACATTATCACAATCTAAACGCAGACCATAAACATTGTATCACCAGTCCGCCGCACATTCTAGTGATCGCACAAACGCACAAGCTATCTGGATCCTCTTATTTTTAATGTCAATTTACCCGCTTAGGAAAACTCTCCACCTAAAACTTTTACTCGGTAGTAGCTTTATTTTGTTGACATACAGATGTACACTCCACCGTACAAGAAATAACTTTTAATAAATCAATTATTATTGATAACATATAATGTGTGGGAAAACCAGGGAATGTCATTTCATAAGCGATTCAACGCATCAAGTACTATTACAGAACTCGGTACGCGTACGTTTCTTTATCAAATAAAAAAATATATATATACATATCTTTATATTAGATTTCAATTATCAGACAATTTGTATTAGCTAAACTAATTTTAGTCCATAACATAATAATATTAACTCATATTCGTCGCATGTTTTCATTAACTTGTATCCGTAATACACACGACCGCGGTACTAGTACTGAAAAAGAAATGAAAATCAGTGCAACAGTAAGCATACGCACGTGTTTTTCTATGAGCTTTGTAAAACGCTGTCACTTATTTCAGATTTATTGCAACACTAATTTTAAAATCGTCGAGTTTCCACAGAAAAATTTCTTTTGTTGACAACTGCTACGTAGACTCCAGTTTTGAATTCTATGTAATTTTATATAGACGTATATAACTTTACTGTGTGGCCGTGACAGTTAATCATTTTGCTGTTGGTATATGTCCTGTCGGGATGTCAGTAGACAACACTGAATCTACTAGCCGAAGTTAATGTAGCCGTTTCTTAAAGGCTAATTTGAGGAAACAGTATAGAAAGTTTTAATGATAGAATGAATACATGCAAATTTGTTGCGCAAAAACATCACTGAACAACACCCTCAAATTGGGAGAAACATGGTTGTACAATATATCTACAAAACTGTACATTCTTTTAAAATTTGTCAAGAATATGAATTTAATGTCGAGATGATTTCTGATAATATGAGGGGTTTAGATCAGTATGGATGAATATACCACGAATTGGAACTTCATGAAAGTAACGCTGTTTTAGTACTTTTTTCAACAAATCTCAACAATTATTTTACTGAAAAAGTAGAATCGAACATAAGTTTTAATTTATATATCATGGACAATCAGTTAGTTTCCTTTAAAGTTGTATCTGTTATCTCCGCGTATGGCTAAAACAAGTAAAAGAAAGCGTCATGATCAAAATTCTGAAAAATTTGAGTCTTGAATAGATTGACTTTGGCATATAATGATATCAATGAACAAGACCAGAAACGTCAGGAAGTTGTAGTGATTCATTAATCTGATGTTTATGAACCCTTTGTTCATATTTAGCTGCCATCCGTTTGATCTCACCAGTAACCATTGTTATGTTCAGGTCTCGATACATGACATCGTCCCTCACATACTACGGTCCATCCACGATAATGAGAATTACTTTATTTTGAAAAATTTCGATTATTTTGATGTTTGATTTCTTTGTGGAACCCTAAAGTTGCACATCAAAAACCCCCACTTGATTCAAAACTTGTTTTTATTTTAACAGTTTGTTATGTAGTGACTGTTAAGCGTGTTTCTAAGTAGCCACCACATTTTCTTAAAATTTATTTCAAGTGTTTCACTTTTTTTTTTACATATTATTGTTGTGTAAGTTTAGAATTTAGAGTCATGTGTCCAAGTACTTTGCCAAATTTGTTTGTAGAATAGTAGAATAAATCATTTTGTTGACCGACTAAAGTAGGTAATTGATGTTTTCTCCTGCTAGGGAATTTGACATGATCAGATTTTTTCTAATTTTAATACGCCTTTTGTTTTGTCTATCTGTCGACATAATTAACTGCTATCATTAGACTGTTGCTGTTTTTGCATCACTACTGGTAGCTAATAGTGCAGTGTCATCAGCAAATATAGCTATTGTCACCCCATCACATTTCAGAATAATTTACCGTGTACAACAAATGTAGTAGAGGTCCAAGAACATTCCCTTACGGAACCCCAGCTGAAATAATTTTTAACTTAAAACAATTATCACCACACTTTACTCTGAACTGTCGTTCTGCGATATACGATTTGAGGATCTAGCTCATTTGTGGATGTATGTTTTTTATATATTATTTATCAGACCGTCGTGCCACACTTTATCAAAAGCATGGGCTATATCCGAAAATATTCCTATGGAAATTTTCTTGTCTGCCAGTGACCACTCAGTTACATTATCATACGATGCACCTATCTGTAGTAGTGTGTATTGAGAAGTCCAAATTGGTGGGTTAAGAAAAGTTACTTTTCTTCGATTATTGGTGTCAGAAGATTGAGGAGCAAATTCTCAGACGATTTAGATATAATTGCCAACAAGGATATAGGCCGATACAATGACTTTTTGTTTGGTGGTTTGCCATATTTATGGATAATATAATCATATATAATCATTTATGGATTATATGTCATAATAAACATAGAATAAAGAAATTCGTTGCTGGTATATTAATTGAAAATATAAACGCTTCTGATTAAGTACGGTAGGAATTTCTTTGCTGTTCCTCCTGTAAATAATAGTTTATTTGGATTTTGCACCTTTGTTAAATTACAGTTTTGGTAGAGTGATCAGACCAAAGTTATGGGACATACTTAAAAATAAAGTATACCACAACACCTAGTTCACGCCATAAAATGTTTATATATACACACCGCGGTAATCATAAATGACGGAGAAGAATTTATTCCGATTGACAACGTTGTTGTCTGTCAGCACTACTTTTTAACCTTTATGAAGATGATCTTCTCAAAAAATTGAAACAATAATCCTCGGAAGGTATTAAAAGCCATCAAAATACGAGCTTGAAAAGGTTGAAAAGCTCGTAAAGTCTTGAAAAACTTTCTCTTCGCGGATGACCAAGCTATATTCGCCACTTCAGAAGACGATCTCCAGCAAACAATATACATCTTACATGAAATAGAAAAAAAATATAAATTTATTATATCTAAATCAAGAAAAAAGTAATAGCCCTTATGAACCGGTTCGGACAAAAACATGCATAGACAACACATGCATAGAACAAATAAGACATTTCAAGTATCTTGGACGTGACATTACTTATGGTCAAAATAGAGATATTGAAAATATAGTGACGAATTTCAAAAGAATGTGTGCAATAAATGTAGAGAAATAAATGTAGTAAGAAAAAAGTTTAATAAAACAATGGCAATACCTACACTACTCTATGGTTCTGAAACTTGGGTCGTAAAAAAAAAGATGAACAGAAAATGCAAACTGCACTAATGAAATATCTGAGATCAGTTAAAAGGTGTAATAGACAAGATCATATAAGAAATGAGAAGATAAGAAGTGATTTAGATAAATTTGCAGTTAATGAGAGAATTAAATAATAGAGAAGAAAATGGATTCAACACATGGATAGAATGGAAGAAAGTAGAATACAGAAGACAGCAAAAGATTACAACCCTAGAGGCAGAAGAAAAGTTGGTAGGATAAGAAAAAGGGGACTGCGGAATAGGAACAGGCCGCTAAACCTAAAACCTTTAAGAAGAAGAAGTTAAATTACAGTTATAATTTTGTATTTGCTGAGACTAAACCGTCCGTTATTGATTTTTTGACATATGTCTTTGGAAAAAACTAACATGATATAAGACAATACTGTTGCAGTGCCATTAAAACAATTATTTCATCATTGGTTATTGTTTTTGTTTGTGTAATTGTCACATTACACTAATAGGATTTCTTTTAAATAAAGGTGAAAATGTGAATTGATTCTCTTGTTTTGTGGGATGGTGGTCAGAGAGATTGATTAAGACACATTTCTTACTCCCAGTAAAATCGGATTTTAAAATGACAGCACGAGATACAAGGTGGTCGGTACCAGTTTGCTTAGTCGGTATCTGTACATGAACTGCCGAGGCTCAGCTTTTAACTCGGTAGGAGGGAAACAGAAGATACTTCTCCTGTAATTATTATAAAAAGGAGAAAAGAAATTAGAAGTTATAGTCATGATTTTCCGTATGGTGGTATTCTTAAAAACTAGAAGTGTCTATGAACATGTACCGTTACAAGCAGTACGGATTCTAATTTACAAATGTAGGTGTGGAGTGAACGTAATATTCAAAGACAGGATAAATAAGTGTCAGCAATCTTAAAACATGGAAGTTGTTATTACATACCATTAAGCTGAAAAAAAGGTTAAGGCAGACGGAAGAAAGTAATTTAGATTAGCAGCAAACGTCGGACGATAAATGCAACTATTTTCTTCTGGTGACTTCTCTGTGTGACTAAAACCGTGTTTGTGTTTCCCTCACTGAGAACAAATGCATCTGGTACAAGTCTAATGAAGCAATTCATTATATGTGGTCAACAACAAGGAAAAACGTTTAGCGGTCATTGAAAGTACGTGAATGTGATGCCATTTTACGTTAATTTCTGTAGAAATCAATTCCTTGTTTTTTCTTGTAATACCACTAACGGCGTTCCCTCTACTTAGTCAATAAAATGAATTAAGTCTTAGACACTATAATGATTAAAGAAACTGTTTATATCTTTGTTGACATTGATTATCCTTTAATAAGTACGCTTCTATTGAACTCGTCCTCTGTTCCCCTACTGAATGTCCTTCTATCCCACTGAGTGGATCAACAGTGTGTAATGATGTGTCGAAAAACTACAAAATATTAAATAAAATTTAATTGTTATTATTGTTGTAATTATTATCACTGTTGTTTAAATTTTCATTAATATGTGTTTGTTATTACTTGTTTAGCGTTAGTTAATAGATTTTTTTAATATTCGATCAATTAAGTATCAAATAAATAAAAAACGTTTACACCCCAGCGAAAGGTTATTCCAGCTCTGTAAGTAACGAGTGTCTTTGAATCACCAGTTTCAGTTTTAGCATGCAATGTCGTGCACCATAAAACAGACATTTCGGTGCACATAATAACAATTAATATTTTAAAAAGAATGAGTCTTCATTGAATTTTCAATCAACCTACTGATGTTGCAAACCATTAATCAATGTCACTGAATCCCTGGACATTGATTTCTAATTTATGAGTACGATTAATGACAAATTATTAAATGGTGGCATGATACCGTCCCTTGTCCCTCTAGTTAAATCCATCAATTTACAATACAAGTCACCAACAAAATTAATTGAAGGTGTTATTGGTTTACAGCACATTTTATCTACACACTCTACAAAAGATTATTTTTAGTTACACGTTAGTGATAATACTGCTGCTGCTGGTAAACTGTATAGGGAAGAATTATATTTTTTGTACTTATACATTTTTTCAAGCATTTTATGTAACAAGTTAAACTTGGTTAAAACAATTGTAGTTTCGTATTTTTACCTTGCATTCAAAGCAATATGGTGCAAGTGTTTGCTAATTTTAAACGACGTATATGTAAATATATTATAGAGTTCACAAAATTAGTCTACAGCAGATACAATAAATTGTTAATTACATAAACAAAGTGTGATGATGCAATATATGTTTCTATTAATTTCTCTTGCATGACGACTTACCGTTTCTGAAAAAAAATAAATTCAAGTATACGTGTATAATCCTTTTTCCCTGCAATATAATTTTGTATGTTGTAATATAACGAGGTACGGTGTAGAGTTTGGGGTTCTGGAGAGCTAACTTCCCGTTTAGTTTTGTTTAATATTTGCAAAAATTTATGTTTATTGATGTATTATTATTGACTTATGGCTCAATTCAACCTAACGTTGAATCCAGCTTGATAAGTCCGGTTGAAGCACAAGAAATTATTTAACGAAGTATTTTTACTTCGGTCAGTTTATTCACTCAGAAGTTCTTCCGTTGACTCGTTGAATCGGTAATATAGTTTCCGTGCTGAAAACACAAACAATTTTCACTAATGAACACTTACTTGGTGTCGTGTCTAACTCGCAGGGTCGTACTCTCAATCCAGTATATACGGACTTACCGTTTTTGTAATCGCCGCTGCTTGTTGAGTTGACCAATCAAATTCATCCACCTGTTTTCAACTAATCTATAGAAATAATCTGACTGAATCTGTTCCTTATATCAACAATCGTTTTATTCAAAATAATTGCTCGTTCTGAATGAGCATAAATATGATTTATAATTAGATTCAGAATGATAATAATAGTAAGCATGAGACTTTTAACTTTACAAAAATTTGCCACAGGGTGGCAGAACTGTTTACAAATTTAATATATCTAAATGTTTGTTGGTTAATATTAATGCAGTACCTTCGTGTGTTCTTTGAGCTAACAGGATACCAAGCCATTGAATAGAACTCTCATCAATTGTTTTTAAATACTTTGATGTTGACTATAATTCAGTCACTTATAATTAATACACAAAAATAATAACCATGAGTCTAATCTGCACATTACAGGTTAGTAGTATTTTTGAATTCAATTGATAATATATGCTTGGAACAAAGTTAATTAATGTCCAGATAAATCTTGATAATACCATTAAAATGAACAATGAAATTATATATTTTGAAACAGTGTTATTTGGTTAAACATCTGATTCATTATTTAGTGTTATATGAGTATAATTGTATGGCTGTCAGTAATCATATATTCTGGTAACCTTGGTTATTATTCACAATAAGATTAACATTGAAATATTATAATAGTAGGTTCCTTTCCTAAATCACAAAAACATAAAAACATAGAAATATTATATTAACTTTCGTTAATAATTCAATCATCTGACAAGCCTCAGTCATTGGCAATTGTTGGTTAAATTAATTGATATGTTATGTTTGACAACTGTCATCAAGTGTGGTAAAGTCACACGAAAAATAATTATTATGCACAGAAATTAATTATAAGGTTAATAAATTCACAAAATAAAATTAATTAAATCTCTGAAGATTGTCATTTATTGTTCAGTTACAGTTACAAATATATCTTAACCTACGTTCATTGTTATTAAATGTTTCGATAATATCGTTTTTCATGATTTGATTGAAATAGTAAAAATCACTTATACTCCCTTTTATTTTTATAATTTTAACTCGGAATTGCCCTGGATTATACACTGGGCAATCCTTATTTCGCACTGTTGCACTTCACACACTGATACTAATGTATATTCGTTATCACAATTTTTAGGTAAGGTCACTCTGTTTACTTGGTGACGCGCACACATTAACAAATCAGCTGACTTTTTCTCTCGCTGAACGACATCTCATCGCTTCGAATGTTGATTGAAAAGTGACCAGAACGCAGGCCTCGCTCTGCCGTTCCGTTCAGTAAACGTCCAAAATTTGGCTAAATCCGTGGGTTTGATTGGTGGGCGATCTTCAATTTTGTGTACATACCCCCTCGGCGTTTTATTTCAATTGTTAAGGTTGGAGTGGGCCTTTGGTTTCGAGATTATGAATGTTTTTCTCATTTTGACAGAAATTCTTTATAATTGTAATAACTTTGTTAATATTATTCCGATTTTATATCTGAGCGTATCACTGGATTCGTAATACACTTGGCTCTATTTTTTGAGTCTACTCATGGTGTGCTTTGGTCCATTATTAAGGAAGTTAATGTTTGTGATTAGTACTGTTTACTAGACACTATTATCTTATATTTAATTCTTTATTATCACTATATAATGGCACTCATACCAACTTGAGGGCATGCCTTCCAAGTTCTCATACACTCCTTAGTTGCTATTTACTTAGATTTATTTATAAATTACAATTCTTATTCTACTGTCATCTTAGCCTAGGGTGTACTTACATTTATATTTACATATTTCAATTATTAGAAAGCATTTATTTACTTTCCATTTGTTTCCAGTTGATGATAACAAAGGGTTAACAAACAACCCTGTGTTAACAAAGATAACTACTGGTTATCTTTGTTAGCTGGAAAATTAAGTAATTTTGGTCAATTTTGGTTAATTAAGTGGTCTCTATTTTTCATCATTAGTTGCCTATTTAATGTTATTCTTTACTGGTATTTGAGTTCTTTTTGTTATTATCTCTTAGTTACAATAGATGAGTAATAACATTGTCTTAGTACTGGACTTGGTGTGTTTATTACAATAGACTTTTCTACATTGCAGTTGGTTAAACAATACTAGTTACACCTGGTGTCACATGACATGTGTACTTAAATACAATTGTAATATACTGTATTCAGTCTTCTTATCTTTGTACAATAGTACTGTTGCGGATTGGAAGCTCTTGAAAATCTTGAGTTGTTCCAAAAACGCTATGTAGAAAAGGCTGGGTTTTAAACGAAAAGAAGTGGACTGTAATTCTGTTGTTTGATATGCGTTTATTGAAATGTTAAATTTTATAGACCATTGTCGACACGTGCGGATGTTTTTGAGGCCATAACGCCCATAAAATTAGCTTTGAAAGAAGTCGTAAATGGACGCAGGTTGTCTGAGTAAATTAGTAAGTACGATTCATGAAATAATTAAGAATGATCCAGAAGCCGCGGCTGGAAGAGAGAATTGTAACGAAAGTACAGCTCGGAGTGTGGTTAGAAACTAAAACTAACTTGTCTACCGTCAGTCAGCTGACCGCCGGCAGCGCTTGACAAGCAAGTGACGTCATCCGCCCGTGTCGCATTGCAGTGGTCACGGCACACAGCTGATAAATAAAGTACAAAGTTTGAACAAGTACAGTAGTGGTCTTATACTCTAATTGTGGCATTGACATCGACATTTCATTTCCATTTGTTTTTATAATATGACTTTATACAAGTTTTATTAGAGAATTCCATTTTGGTGCGTTTTGGTTCAATTTCTTTGTTTATTTTCTTATTCAAAGTTTATTTTGGGTATCTGATTTTGTTACCTGTAGAGACTGTTATTTCTACTTGCTTTTACATATAGTACATTCTGGTTTGAGTATGTTTTTACTACTGTTAGTTGTGAATTCAGGTGAATCTTACATACTTCATAGGTTATGTTATTTGGTCATTGGTGCTAACAATGTGTATGTTAGTTTGACTCACATTGGTATTCTTTTAACCTTATTTTTTACATGTCTGGTTTTAATAAAGATAACTAATAACCTTTTACTTATTCTCTTGCTTTTATACATTATTGTCAGACTATTTGACTAGTGTTTGCTGATATTCTGAGACAAATTAATACTCCTTTTGTTACATTGGTGCTGTGCATATCTTGTTACCGTGCTTAATTTACAGCTTCTAATCAATAAGTATCATTGTTATTTTCATTCCTTGTATAACATTTCTTGTCTTATTCATTTATAACATTATTTACAGTATACTGGTCATCTCAGTTAGTCAGTTTTCTGTCTATCTCTTTAATCTGCAGGTTGATTGGTCATTACACATACTGGTAGGTGTTGGTTTATAGTTGACTGGCTCTTGTAATCCTTATTCCATGGTTGTTGGTTCTTCTTCTCGTAGTAGGTTTCTTCACTGATTCTTCTTTCTTCTCTCTTCTTTCTTGTTTTGTTTTTGTGTTGTTTCTTCTTTCTTCTTTCTTGTTCTGATTCTTCTTTCTTCTTTCTTCTTTCTTCTTTCTTCTTTCTTGTGTTGTTCTTTCTTGTGTTGTTTGGTTCTTCACTGACCGAAAACTATTGGGTGGTTGTTTCTGTTGGTACAATCATTGTGTGGTGCAATTTCTCTTCACTATAATGTCATTTCATTTGTATTTACCATCAGTTTATTGACTATTATGGCTTTGAGTTTATATTTGGTGATAGGTAGCTCATGTAGCGTTGAGCTTGGCATTTTAGACAAATTATGTGGCTTGTCTCTTTGACTCATTATCTGACATGTGTTATCATTTTGTATCACTGAAATCTTAGGGCTCATATGTCATTTTACAATGTGTACTTCAAGTTGTATCGTTAGACGCATATATGTGCGTTGTGACTTATGCACGAGTTATTTACATTTCTTATCATGGATCAAAACTATGAATGCCCCAATAATTCAATTTAATAAAATCTAATTCAATTCGGATTTTGTTTATTTAACTCTTTAAACCAGCTACAAATTTATAGAAATATTTAACGAGTTCAGGTTAGTACAGTAATTTATCTGTGTTAGGTTATTTTTGACAGAAATGTATTTATATTTTAAATTTTTTTTACCAGTAGGCATTTTATTAAACGTCTTCGTAATTGCCCTGTGGTGAAAGGTACGTTGTAAAAGAATACAAAACACACAAAACAGTAATATAGCAATAAACACACTCAGTTGACAATTATTTGATTAATAAAAGTACAGGCTTAATTTTTCGTCCTGATCTGTATTGAATTAACCTTTATGTTAACATACGTAAATATAAAATTTAAGATAGAAAGTAAACTGAAAAAATGTAGTTCACAAAAAAGTTATAAATTAACGGTTATACGATTCAATTGTACCAAGGAAAATGTTCAATATCAATTATCAATGTTTTATAATATGTAAAAAATATATCAATAAGGCGGAAGCGCATTTACACAATTTTTAGTCTTTAAAATTTCGTTATAATATAATTAAAAATGTTATGTAATTTGAACTTCCCTGACACGCAGATTAAAAAACATATTTTTAGGAAATAATAATAGACCCTTTCATTTAAAAAACCAAAAAAAAAACATTATTTTAAAATGATTTTATTCACTAGAGCCAGATCAGGGTAACAAAAAATTTATTTAACAAATTACATTCCGTTTATAACAGACAGGATTAATGGTAGGTTAAAAAAACATGTTATTAGTAAATTAACGTAATGTTTTTTCATTACTGGTAAGCAATAAAGAAAAAACAACCATACTAAAAAAATGGAGTTTATAACATACAGTGTGCAGAATGCGATACTATTTATATCGGACAATGAGGCAGTGTTCTGAAACATCGCATTTCTGAAGACAAGAAAGCGATTTCAACTAATACAGCTAATACAGGTTTTACAGATCATTGCTTACAACACAACCACATTATAGATACAAAAAACATAACACTACTGCACAGCATACAAAAAGGTAAAAAATGGATTTATTTAAAATTCTAGGATTCAGAAAAGCAGTCAAAAGTAACAAAAATTTAACGAACGAACGAACTGAATTCTGTGTGCCCCGTTTATTAAAAGTTGTTATTTAGTTTAGTTAATTTTCAGAAGTGGCCTTCCTAGCTTGACATTCATTATACTAGCTTCTCCACTGCTTCCAACATAAACACCCCACACACCTGTCCTTGCACACACCCTTAATAGATGTTCACCACCATCACATTCTTTGTTTAACTGTTTCTATGGTCTTTATTCGACGTAAAATATAATTGTTTCCAGATTCGAAAGAAGATATTTGTTTAAAATAACGCACAATCTGCAGTACTAAAACTTTATTAAATTTTTAGGGCATTAGATTTGGTACCTCATTTCTAAGTATAAATCATATTTCATTATAACTTTTGAACTATAGAATTATATTTAACCTGACATGTTAAATATGTCAGGTATGGTATTGTCAGATCCTGTCACTTGTTATTGTAGTTATGTATAAGTACAAATAATTCCCTCACTAAATAAATTTTGAGATTTTTTTAGTGTTTGTAGCGTTCATCTACAAAATTAAACCTTAAATCAATAAACCAAAGTCACTATCTGTGAATGGTTATAATTGCAGCTTTTTCATCTATAAATGATAATTTTTCTTACGCATGAAAATCTACGTTTTACGTTGTATTTGTATTATTTACTATGGTCGCTACGCAGTCATATTTTTTGTGTGCAAATTTAACAAGGTTTTGTGCACGTTGGTGTGACTGCGTATTTGGGTGAGGGTGTACACTTGTCTGTGTGGGTGTGATTACGTGTGTGTAACTATCTAGATTTACAAAGTCAATGTTTGTATAAGCAGAGAGTGTATGCACCGTGCTTGGGAAGAGTAAATGCAAACAGTCAGGAAGTAAGCGTTTGTATGCACCACTGACTTGACTGAACAGAATAAAATTAAACTTCAAAATCGTTTTTCAAAACGGAGTGAAATTTATAAAGACATTGCATTCTCTTAGAAAATTCATAAGACATCTAATATTATATCTTAGAGATAGGGGAGAGAGAGAGAGAGAGAGAGAGAGAGAGAGAGAGAGAGAGAGAGAGAGAGAGAGAGAGAGAGAGGGAGACGGACAGACAGACAGACAGAGAGAGAGAGAGAGAGGAGACGTTAGTTGAAAAATATTTTATTTCTTGCTTGGAGTTAAAAAAATGAAATTGCTAATTTATAAATACATAATCTGAATTGGATTTACAAATATTTCTTGTATGAGAAATACTAAATACTTAATAGTATTAATAGGCCTACAATTTAATGAGAATAAAAAAGTTTCAAAATTTCCCCTGACCTGTCGTAATTACTGGAAGCCTAAATGTAAACGCAATTATTTCTGTTATCTATAAATTTCACCACCGATCAGCTTTATCTCGTGCGGTTTTGTAATTATTCATCACTTTCTTTACAGTTTGTAGATTTTTTCACAGAATTTGACAATTTAACAATAAATCAAAGAAAAATACGTATTACAATCTGATATGGATACGTTTCCCAATACGCTGAGTGACAACATTTGTGTAATCATTGTTTTATTAATTAAAAAAAGGTAGGCGGTATAATGCTTATTGCAATAAATTAACAGTGGTAGCGTGAAACATTTCTTACACTGTTGTTACGACAATCGGATGAGTCGTCATATTCAACACAGAAACAGCATAACTGACACCAGATGAAATCAATAACTACAATTTAATTTTAGCTAAAAACGAACGAAGAGACTTTTCAAGATAAAGACTGTCCCACACCTAGTAATATTGCACACATTAATATCGCAGATCTAACAGGCCGGCCGCTAACCATTCATATTTATACCCCGCTGAAGTTCCAGAACACTGTTTTCCAGGTGACGTGTCGAGAATAATTGCCTAGTTACAGGCACGCTGGAACACAGTGGAAGCTATGTTAAAGCCGACTTTGAACAAATGCCGTTACGTTACGCTCGTCAACTACCTCGCTGACGTAAGAACTGGTAAATCCTCTTGTGTCCTTTGCGTTAAGTGCGATCCTAGATTGTCCTCTTTCCGCTTCCAGGGCACTTTTCCTATCACCCGACAATACCTATTCTCCGATTTCACTTTGCAATCGTAGATCGTTTCCAATCGCCTGTACAACATCCTCTTCAGCCAACGTTTCTGGTACCGTAACAATTGACTTCCCATATCTAACCTCTTCTGTTTCTTGTACATCCAGTATGTATTTTCCTCCCGCTCCTACGTTATATTTGTTGCAGCCAATTCTTTCTCTTTAGCAGCTTCTCCCACGGACGTTTCCTTTAACTAAGGAACGAGCACTATCATTTTCACTTTCTTGTTCTGTTCTTGTTCCGTTTCCGCATCCGACACTAAAGATTCCTCTTTTCAGAATCTGCTGATTAATACTTCAGCTATCGTCACGTGCATTGTCAATCGGCCGGTGTTCTTCTGGAAGCTTTCCCCCGAACGCTATCTTCTCGCTTTGAGTTGAACACAGTACACATAACACAGAAGATGGTCGCAGTACCGAAATTCAGTGGCTTTTGTTTAGGTGTTTTTTACTATAAGGTTGTAGTTTATAGAATAAAATCTACTTTAATAAGCCGCTAATGTTTTAGTCAAATATGACACTATTTGACTAAAACAAAGTTTTTGTAAAATTTGGGTCTTATGTCATTCCCACTGGTCAGAACAATCGTTGTGGCGCTACTGACTTCTTCAATTGTGTTTCTTGAATCGTCTTTTTATTGAAATCATCTGAAACAGCGCTATTGAAATTTGAATTTTTTAATGTACAAAGTCAGGACATAATTTTATTAATGTGTTTCGCCGACTTGGCATCTTTGAATAATGAGAGCACGACTAAGAAGTGTCTGAACTATTCTGGTGCCGTGTCATTCTTTCATTTGTTGTAACTCACAATCTCTAATACCATAATAAACGAAAGAAGAGCAATCCGGGTAGGAAGTCCTTTGGTACTTCGGGATAAGCTAATCTTGTCAATCGGCCGGTGTTCTTCTGGAAGCTTTCCCCCTAACGCTATCTTCTCGCTTTGAGTTGAACACAGTACACATAACACAGAAGATGGTCGCAGTACCGAAATTCAGTGGCTTTTGTTTAGGTGTTTTTTACTATCAGGTTGTAGTTTCTAGAATAAAATCTACTTTAATAAACCTCTAATGTTTTAGTCAAATATGACACAAAACACAAACGAGTGTTTGTATGAACCCGCAAAAACAAGTAACGAGTCCAAACAGTATTGATTAACTAATTTTGACTCTTGCAAATTTCACTTCAAATAAGAAACAGATTAGCTGTCAAATTGTATGTTTACCTGAGGAGTTTAACGTGTAACAACCAGAAAGCCAAACATTTCGCTTACCTTATACAATCTATTTCACATGCAATAACGCAATAGCAGCATGTAACGCTAGATTTTTTTTTGAAAATTTGGGCTTGATGTGGACACACAAGGGCAGGCGTTGGCTGTCACAGCATTGATGAATGTGTACGGTAGCAGCAACAGTTGTTCAAAGAAATGGGTTGACAGACAAATGATCTACGCCTTGCTCGACATGAACAAAGGAAAATAAGTATAGCCGAAGCGAATAGGGTGAAGGGTGCTGCATTGTTTCGAACGGAAATGTAACAATGAAATGACCAGCACATAGCTTACTTAGAAATACTTTGTACATAGTCGATAGTATTGTTGGTAATACGTATACGAGACAATACGACAAGACGACGATACTGCTTAAAAGGGTAGACGAGAACTCAAGGAATGAAGCAATTGAGAAGAATACGAAACAAAGAAATAACGAGGTCACACACAGCTGGGATCCAAGTAACTCTTGAAAAGAAATAACGCTTGTTGGCAGAGAAGATGTAGCGAGAAAACACTAGTACAATACCACGATTCGACACGCTGGAAGTAGAGAGGTGACAAGGAGATGAAAATTTATAGCTTGAACAGTAAGACTACTGAAAGGATTGATCGACAGGCGAGAATATTGCTTTTTCATGGAATCGCGTAGGAGGAGAGTTTAACCAGAGTTTGGGGGTGACTACGTGAACTAGTGTCGACCTATAGGAAGCCGAGGATTGACAAGGGTTGGACATCTAGACTACGTCTCCATGGTGATGAAACCAAAACGAATCATCTGAAGGTGGTGGAAACGAGTCAAGACGTTGGGTGGAGTTTTCTCCGGAATTCGAGATGTTGGGAGAAGAATTATCTGGAACTTAGGATCAGAAGCCAATAAAACACAGCTATAGGGATTGGACATAAAAGTATGAAGTAGCTTGGTGGGAACGAAGGTTATGAAAGATAGTGTTCGCCAAGAGAAAAGAAGTTTTTTTTTTCGAAGAGTCGTGAAGTCTTCTTAAGAAAGTTGTGAACTCATCTTCTAAAAGTGACAGTCGTTGAAATAGAGTCTTCTTAAATGAGAATCTTCTAAAAGTTCTAAATTCAGTGTTACTATTTGTGTTTCGAATACAAAGAGACTTAGAACATTAACTAACAATGTATTATACGGACGTTTTGTTTTAAACATAAACAATTTATAAGTGTATTATTCGGTATAACATTAACCGATGAATTGTAAACTCAGTGCCATAAAAGATTTATAAACGGAGTTGAAGTGATATGTATACATAAACAAGGACAATGTATGCGATGCTTGTATGAACTATATACAAACTGTATCAAGGTCAATCGATATAATTATCTTGAATGCAGGAACTTTGAATAAATAAGTGAAATTACAAGCGACTCATAGTATGTACAATCTGATCTTTGCGTGAGAATTTGGTGACATAATGACGCAGGAGTGCGGGACAGACGCGGAAAGTGGAAACGACCGTATTCTGATCAACAACATTTTAAACAGCAAGTGACAACGGCAGCGCTGGAAGGAGGATGGGAAATCCAGAGTTGAGCCAACGCACTATGGATACTCAATATCAAGTAAAATTTCATATATTATGTTAACGTAGAAAAACCACTGACCTGTAACTTACAAAGAAACCAGCTTGAGAAAAACATAGTCTTAATAATAAAAGAAAATTCAATCTAGTAAACATATTAATCAAAGCGGACCATAAATCTGGGGTATGAATACATTAAAGGAAACAAAAATGTGTAGAAATAGAAGTAGTAATAATGTGAATTTTATGATGTGTACCTTATGTATGTGTTCTATTTCAGGATATATCCCCAACTAAGGAGGGAATTGTTTGTTTTATGTATCATTTGCAGGAATATATGTATTTTGTATGTGTAAGGTTAGATGATAAATGCATGATTATAATAAACATGTTTTGAGAACCCAGATCCGCATAACTTTGTATTATTTGATACACCTTTTGATAATTAATAAACAGTCACTTAATTACTCATTATTAATCAAAAGATTATGCATATAACAGCATAACAAATTTACATTTTTTACAGTCTTATTTAATAACTTTGTTAATTAAATAGTTAATCATATTAATTATCATATCAATTAAATATAATGCATAAATTCGCATTATAAGCAGACAAAAGCAGCCATCTACAGACTAAAAGATTTAATGTTTACAATAAATGCGACTTAATTGAAGATAATTCTATTAACTTATTCGAATGGTTAATTTTAATATGTAGATAATGTTTAATTGTTAAAACTACGAGATGACTCGTACATGACAGTAAAGAAATTAAATATGATGGTAGGGATATCAGATTGAAATAGAAGTACCAAAGGCAAGAAGTTAAACTTTGGTAGCGTGCAGGAAAGATAATGTTTTTACCTATCGGTGTAAATAGTAAAAATTGAGAACATACTATTTTGTGATGTAGGCGTATATAGATAGTTTTTACCATATATAGTTTAGGTCCTATAGAGTTATTTTTATGATGTCACATTACATTTTACTTCCATGTTCCTTAAGGAAATGGAAGTATGGTGATGGCAAAAAAAATCGTGTTCGAGATTATTGCAGATTCTGATTGTACTACACTCAAAACATGAAAAAAAGTCATTTTTCGAAAAGTGTGTGTGTGTGTGTGTGTGTGTCTGTGTGTGTCTGTAGATTTTTTCCTATGGCAAACGATAACAGCCGCAAATTGAAACTGAATCAAATAATTTTTTGCATACATCACTGATTTGCAGAGTACTCGCGACCTATTGTTTTTGGTGAAGATCAGTTGAGGGAAAGGGGTAGTTTACCAGCAACGGTTTTTTTTTATCAAGGGTAATTTTGTTTGTTTGGCAAACGATAACAGCCGCAAATTCAAACAGAATCAAATGATGTTAAGTATACAGCCCTGAATTGTAGAGTTCTCAAGATCTGTTGATTTTGGTAAAGATTGGTTCAGGGAAAGGGGTAGTTTAGCTGCAACGTTTTATGTTTTAACAAGGGTATTTTATATGGCAAACGATAACAGCCGCAAATTCAAACATAATCAAATAATGTGTAGCATACTGCCCTGAATTATAGTGTTCTCAAGACTTTTGGTTTTGGTGAAGATCGGTTAAGGGAAAGGGGTAGTTTACCAGCAACGTTTTATGTTTCAAAGGGTATTTTCTATGGCAAACGATAAAAGCCGCAAATTCAAACAGAATCAACAAGTTTTTGCATACAGCCCTGATTTTTTAAGTTATAAACACCTATTGTTTTTGGTGAAGATCGTTTAAGGGAAAGGGGTAGTTTACCAGCCACGTTTTTTGTTTTATCAAGGGTATTTCCTATGGCAAACGATAACAGCCGCAAATTCAAACATAATCAAATAATGTTTTGCATACCGCCCTGAATTGTAGTGTTCTCAAGACAGTTTGTTTTTGGTGAAGATCGGTTAAGGGGAAGGGGTAGTTTACCAGCAACGTTTTATGTGTGAAAGGGTATTTTTTATGGCAAACGATAAAAGCCGCAAATTCAAACAGAATCAACTAAGTTTTTGCATACAGCCCTGATTTCTTGAGTACTAAAGATCTATTATTTTTGGTGAAGATCGTTTGAGGGAAAGGGGTAGTTTACTAACCCCGTGGCTACGTTTTTTGTTTTATCAAGGGTATTTATATGGCAAACGATAATAGCCGCAAATTCAAACAAAATCATATAATATTTTGCATACAGCCCTGAATTGTAGAGTTCTCAAGATCTGTCGTTTTTGGTGGAGATTGGTTGAGGGAAAGGGGTAGTTTACCAGCAACGGTTTTTTTTTATCAAGGGTAATTTTGTTTGTTTGGCAAACGATAACAGCCGCAAATTCAAACAGAATCAAATGATGTTTCGCATACAGCCCTGAATTGTAGAGTTCTCAAGATCTGTTGATTTTGGTGAAGATCGGTTAAGGGGAAGTGGTAGTTTAACGGCAAAGTTTTATGTTTTAACAAGGGTATTTTCTATGGCAAACGATAACAGCCGCAAATGGAAACATAATCAAATGATGTTTTGCATACAGCCCTGAATTATAGTGTTCTCAAGACTTTTGTTTTTGGTGAAGATCGGTTAAGGGAAAGGGGTAGTTTACCAGCAACGTTTTATGTTTCAAAGGGTATTTTCTATGGCAAACGATAAAAGCCGCAAATTCAAACAGAATCAACAAGTTTTTGCATACAGCCCTGATTTTTTAAGTTATAAACACCTATTGTTTTTGGTGAAGATCGTTTAAGGGAAAGGGGTAGTTTACCAGCCACGTTTTTTGTTTTATCAAGGGTATTTCCTATGGCAAACGATAACAGCCGCAAATTCAAACATAATCAAATAATGTTTTGCATACCGCCCTGAATTGTAGTGTTCTCAAGACAGTTTGTTTTTGGTGAAGATCGGTTAAGGGGAAGGGGTAGTTTACCAGCAACGTTTTATGTGTGAAAGGGTATTTTTTATGGCAAACGATAAAAGCCGCAAATTCAAACAGAATCAACTAAGTTTTTGCATACAGCCCTGATTTCTTGAGTACTAAAGATCTATTATTTTTGGTGAAGATCGGTTAAGGGAAAGGGGTAGTTTACCGGCCACGTTTTTTGTTTTATCAAGGGTATTTATATGGCAAACGATAACAGCCGCAAATTCAAACAGAATCATATAATATTTTGCATACAGCCCTGAAATGTAGAATTCTCAAGACCGGTTGGTTTTGGTGAAGATCGGTTAAGGGAATAGGGTTGTTTACCAGCAACATTTTATGTTTTATCAAGGGTAATTTTTTTTTTGACGAACGATAACTGCCGTATATTAAAACAGAATCAACTACTCCTCTGCATACCTTTTTGAATTATACAGAACTCAAGGTCTGTTGATTTTGTTGAAGATCAGTTAAGGCAAAGGGGTAGTTTACCAGCAACATTGTATGTTTTAACAAGGGTATTTTTTCTATGACGAACGATAACTGCCGTACATTAAAACAGAATATACTAATGTTTTGCATACAGCCCTGAATTGTAGAGTTCTCAAGACCTATTGTTTTTGGTGAAGATTGGTTAATGGAATAGGATAGTTTACCAGCAACGTTTTATGTTTTATCAAGGGTGTTTTCTATGGCAAACGATAACAGCCGCAAATTCAAATAGAATCAAATAATTGTTTGCATACACGCCTGAGTTGTAGCGTACCCAAGACCTGTCGTTTTTGGTGAAGATCGGTTAAGGGAAAGGGGTAGTTTACCTGCAACGGTTTTTTATCAAGGGTAATTTTTTTCTATAGTAAACGATAACAGCCGCAAATTCAAACAGAATCAAATGATGTTTTGCATACAGCCCTGTATTGTAGAGTTCTCAATACGTATTGGTGTTGGTGAAGATCGGTTAAGGGAAAGGGGTAGTTTACCAGCAACATTTTATGTTTTAACAAGGGTAATTTTTTATATGACGAACGATAACTGCCGTAAATTCAAACAGAATCAACTAGGTTTTTGCATACCTTTTTGAACTAAAGAGAACTCAAGGTCTGTTGATTTTGTTGAATATCCGTTAAGGGAAGGGGTAGTTTATCAGCAACGTTTTATGTTTTAAAAAGGGTAAGTTTTTTATGACGAACGATAACTGCCGAAAATTCAATGAGAATCAAATAATTTTTTGCACCCCCTGAGTTGCAGAGCTCAAGGTCTATTGATTTTGGTGAAGATCGGTTAAGGGAAAGGGGTAGTTTACCTGCAACATTTTATGTTGTAACAAGAGAAATGTTTCCATGACGAACGATAACTGCCGCACATTCAAACAGAATCAAATATTTTTTTGCATGCTTCCCTGAATTGTAGAGGACGGATGGTCTGTTGATTTTGGAGAAGATCGGTTAAGAGAAAGGGGTAGTTTACCTGAAACATTTTATGATTTAACAAGAGTAAAGTACTTAATTTTTATAAATAAAGTATCCTGTTAAGAAGCTAATAGTAATCCACTGAAACGTAGATGAAATATCTATAAATGAAGAACGGGGTGGGGATAATTTTCTATTATTAAAAATTATAGTTGAAGGTGGAGGGGAGAATTTTTTATATGTGTACTACGTTATCGGCAACAAAGAAGTAGTTTTTTGATAAAATTGCTTCCCGGGCTCTTTAGCCGTAGTCCAATGTTTTCTGCAAAACCAGACTTTTCGGCAGTGCCATCGACTGCCATCATCGGTGAAAATCGAGTGCGAAAACGTGAGGTGGTATACGTTAGTGACCACAGTACTTTGGTTAATGCTGAAGCAATAAGTAGAAAGACGTAGTTTCTATGGAAATATTTCATTTCGAATATGATTTTGAATATACATCTTAGAACATGGAAGTCATGTATGGTTCTCCATACCGATATTTTAAATTTCTGGAAGAGCAATTAAACTTGTGATTTTGCACTTTACAATCACTGCACTATAGACCTAAATTGAAAAATTTTAATGGTCTTTGTGCTTACTAAAGGTTTAGAAATTTATGAAATCCGATCAATGATAAAATAACAACTAACTATTATGCTAATTGTGGCTTTACAATGAAACATTAATAAAATAATTGTAATAGTCATATAACTCTGTCAATAGTCAATAGTGATAGTGATAGTGATAGTGATAGTGATAGTGATAGTGATAGTTATAGTGATAGTGATAGTAATAGTTATAGTGATAGTAATAGTCAATAGCTGTAGTTATATAATATTGAATTTGTAAAGGGCTAGTCATTATAGGAAACGAAATTGCACTAAATTAACTTAGTAAACTGTATTATGAAAATGCACCTCGGCGGCATTGTTCTAAACGACGTTTATTAAACAGAACCTATTCTGGTCAGATCGCTGTTAGTAAGATAATGTTTTATGCATGAAGTTGTAAATCGAACATCATAACTGAACGACAGTGTTTATGTTTATGAGGTCAATTGTTCTCAGCTTGATGTAATTTGGCCTCTGGTAATCTGGATCTTAAAGTTCTTAAAGTTATTCTGTCTACATTCCCATATTTTGTTATTTTCTTATTGAAACTGTTGAGAAGTTAGCCTGTGCTATTTTAGATTCACGACTTAATATTTATGTATACTATTTATTATTTATAGTATGCAAACACTTAATTAATAAATAAGTTATATTATTTAATGGATAACAAAAATTGACAATTATTGCAATGTTAAATTCATATCCAAGTCAATTATGTTTCCTTTTAACTGTTGGTTTACCTTAAGTGAATGAATTCAATGAAAGGTTTGTAGGTTTTGACTTAAAATGTAGAAACTCCGCTCATGAGCAGGGAAGAAGGTATACACATGAGGGGTCATGAACAACTGGAAAATAATTGTGTATCAACAGTCACAAGCTACGACCAGCTATTAGAGTTACGTAAAGGTAAGTATTACAGCTATGTAAGTTAAGCGTCTCAGTTAATGTGAAAACCAAGATACCGACGATAATACACCACCACTGAGCATGGTTATTACAGTTGTTGCCAGCCAATGTTTTGCAATATTTTAAAATGTTTCGCCTATGGGATCTGTTACTTCCACATGATTTCTATTCGACGCTCTGTTTTGTTTTACTCATAGCAAATTTTCCGTTTTGGTTTCACTACTATTTGTGTGTGGTTTCAGTAACACAAATTCACAATATTCGAACTTTACGCCAGAACGTTTAGTCTGAACATCGACGTTGGTCCACTAATCGCCATACCACATACCTGTGAACTATAGTCTTTCTTTGAACTACAAAAGAAAGACTGCGTCTATACCACATTTCCCACACTTTTCAAGTTATTTACAGTCGATGACTATACGACAAGAAAAGCTTTTTATAATTACATTTCATTAAATAACATGAAAAAATAAATTACTTTCTAGTTGATTCGAAATATTAAGATGACGAAGTTAACTGAATAACATCAAATTATAACGGAATATATTAAAACGGTTTCTGTAACAGTAATGCTGCATATACATGGTTATCAGTATTTAGGGGTGTCTTGTGAAATTTGTAACCAATAAACATAGGAACACTGAGATTTTAATATAAAACGCATTTGACACGGTCTGTACAACTCACTTCATGAAGCAGAATTAATCTAACGTGAAGAGAAAATGTGTTTACTGAGGTATTTTAGTTTTTTGGCAAAACATTAAAATTAAGAAATTACCTGTAAAAGATCTGGGCGACTTTAGGTTTGCGATATGAAATAGCAACGTTTGTCATTTGGTATGGGATTGGAGTCATAAGTATCAGCAAGGCGGGCAGCTCAAAGATCGTCGAATCTTTCTCTACGTCCCTAGAAATAAAAAAAGGTAGATGAAATCAATTATTTTCAATAAAATTAAAAACTAAAGGCCATAACTAAACAAATACATTTTTACTATAAATATACAATATGCAGTTAGTTTTTATGAATGCAAAATATTTTAATATATAAATTGCAATGAATACTTTACAAGCGAAGATAGTGACCTAATTATACAAAATATAATTCTTGTCGACAAATTTTTCCAAGTCATTACTTTTCTATATGTAACGAGTGTGTTGATACAAATTCTGTAACGGCTTCTGAGAATGTAATTTCACTCCACAAAGAGGCTACAAGTTTAAATAAATCGCAAATCTACTGACTAACACAAAATGTATTTCGTTTTCTATAGGCTTCTATTTTTGGTATACAGTATGCATTTTTCACAATTAAAAATACGCTGAAAATGCAAATGGATAAAACCGATATTATCTGTAAGGTTGCCTGAGACAAAATTGTATCGTAGTCTATTTTATTCAAAATACAACAATTTATTTGACAGAGTTTTGGACCTTCAACTCAATGTGATTTTAATATATTAAATATATGATCACATTGCCTCCAACTTTTGCTTTATTAAAAATAACTGAATACTTATTCAGGCTAGTTATTGCACTTGATTATTCCTCGTATGGCACTCAGGCAATTCCAACATCGTGCTTCAACGTCTTTACTTTTATCTTTTAAAGTTCAAAAATGTTTAGTTGCCTACAAATACACTAAAATATGTACGATAAAACATAAACAAATTTATAATGTTTTCAGTAAAGTCAATTAATTGATAGGTATCTAGAAAATCAATACCGTTACGTGACAAGTCTGTTACGTATCCACAACGTGTTCAACAATTCCTTAACACTTGCTAAGATGGCAGAATCATACAGTTATTAAGAAGGGGAGATACTGACATGTGTCTTTGTTGATATTACTTGGATATCGTTTGTAGCTTGGATAGTGTGTGAAGACATCATTGTACAGTAGGCTATAATCGTGTGAGCATTGCAAAGAATAGCCTTTTAAATATGACAATAAATTTTCAAATCAATTTTATCTTAATGTGTAACGTACAGTTTTACCATAGGCTGTAAAACAAAAATTTAAGTGTCACCATGTAGAAACAGCAGAAATATGAACAGGTACGAGTAATAAAGAAACACATTACTCAACGTTATACGAAATTGTGAAACTTTCAGGGAAATACAGGATGTGTTTATTTTCACTAGTAAAGTGAATAGTAATAAAGTGAATAAAATAAAGTATATTTCTATTAAATAATTTGACTTAATAATCATTTTAACTAAAAAAATAATCCAAATTAAATCATACTCTTAGAATAAATATATGAATGTTTGTGTTATACCTGGGCTAATGGTCCAATGTCAACACGACTATAAATTGCTTATAACTGGTCGTCTAATTATAGTCGTTATTAAGTTCATAAATTTTCATAAAGCCTTTACAAGAATAAAGTATAGCCCTAAAAACTTAAAAATTAAATTACAAATATAATTTATTCGTAATTTATTGACCACTTGTTTGCAGCCAGTAAAGTAACCATTAATTTAGTTGCGACCATGAATAAATAATTTACGAAAGGTTTCCTGAGTTTAGGTCAATAAGCAGACACAGCTTAAAATTAGTTGCTTTAGCGTTTCCACTAATTTTATTCTCATAATCAAGGTTTGCGTAGGCGGAATACAGATATAAGTAAACAGAAAAGATTAAGAAATTGTGTGAATGTTTGTGAACATATGTTGCATAAAAACCAATTCCAATTACACTTATATTTTTATTGTTACAAAAATAATTAAATAAAATCTGAATATAATATTGAGGTCGCGACTTATAATGTATACATGTACAATGTATTGATAATGCGTTATTGTAACGTACTTATATTAGTGATATAATAATCTTTTCCTTATATTATAAAAAATATATAATTTAAAATATGTGTGAACTAGACCATATAGTACTAGTTACGGCCTGAATGGTGAGTACGCGTATATTTAAAATATATTTAAATACTTTACTCTAAGTGTCGGGTATTATTGAATTAAATTGTGTAAATTCATGCCATTATTTCAATTATTTAGAATTTTTTAGTATAATTAACGGAATGAAAATATTTTGGTTTAAAATACACACATCAAGCTATTATGTCAAGTGTGTGTGTGTGTGTGTGTCGGTACACAAAAACGTTTTGTCATTTAATAATAACAACACCATAAAACAAACAGGCCACCTGCAAACAACACAAAAAAGAATGTTTCCCTCTTCATTAAAACTAAGTAACGACAACAATGTTGGTTCTAGAACTTACAGCTCACATTATATGTAATTGCCAGCTATGTTTCATTTTCATTTGCACACAAAAAGGTTTTTACAAACACGATTTTATTTAAGAGAAAATATTTTGTCTTAAATATTTCTGTGTGTGTGTGTGTGTGTGTGTGTGTGTGTGTGTGTGTGTGTGTGTGTGTGTGTGTGTGTGTGTGTGTGTGTGTGTGTGTGTGTGATATGAAAGAAACTGCTAAATTGAAGTACACCAAAATTATAAATACTTCAAAATGATCATATTTTATCATGTTTTTGATTGACTAAACTTTATCTTTAATTTTTTAATTGTACTTGCTTGACTTATGCTCCTACTTATGAAATTTTCACAAAAACTGTATTCTTTAAACTGATATATGTAAATTTAACTTCATTAATAACGTAAAGAGTTTACAAGAATTCAATAAGGGGTATTTAATACTAAGTAGCCTATACTAAACTGATATATACATATATATATATATATAATTTATAATTTCTTGGAGACAACGGAGAAAATGTGTTCCTATCTGCAATGTTTCAGGACGACATTACGGAGTTGTCGAAACGTCACATATGTTTATGTAAATGAAGCATAATATAAATTAAAATAATAATTAAAGTAAATAATATGGATGTAAGTTATCAAATATATTTATGATTACACACAGTTTTACAATATTTATTAAACATTTCCATCACATACTTGTAATCAAACTTTTAATCTTCATTAATTATTAACAACTGAAACAACAAGCACGATAAGTTTTATTAGGGAGTAAAGTAATAAAACTCCTGGTAAACATGCAAATTTCATTTACCTGTAACTTGTGGAAGCAAGGTACACAACTTAATGGGTTACATACATACACTCAGCATGGACTCCGACAATGGAATGCTACAGACAATCAAAGAACACTTACTAAAGGAGCCTACACTAGAGTACATCACACGTTGTAACATTAGAGACGGATATGCTGCCTGCCAATTATAATTTCAAATTTAATTCTATAATATAATAATAAAATAAGGTAATTTCTAATTAGATTTTTCAGTCTTAGAAGGAGGAAGAAACAATAGCTTACATATTGGACGTTTCACAACTGAATCGTTAGTTTCCTCATCCGTGATGCATGTTTTTATTAATGCTAGTTCTTTCTATTTATGAACCAAATGTTTTTAAATCGATGCACAATATTACTTACATATCTCTAAGCACAGATCTCTAAAAAGTTTGTTTTTTATATTTTTTAGAGACAAATGTTTCTAAAGATCAATAAGCACAACTTTCCGGAAATTGAAAAATAATATGTTTCTACCTTTAGTAAATTTCCGTAGAGCCATAGGATGGGTGGAAGATGGGTGATCGATGTATATAAAGAGACGACGTCTCCTGCTTCTTCCTGTTCCGTCTTTAGTTTTTAGGTTTTTCTGGTCACTTTTGCTTCTTTTGTTATTTGAAAAATTGTCTTTTTCGCGTTTTATGCCGAAATTGTCAATTTGAAGAAAAACAGAAATAACGCTAAACTCTAATGTTATTTCATTTTCATGTATCACTTTTGTCTCCTCATACCGTAATTACTTCATCTAGGACTACTATTTTTTAAATTTTCAACCCTACATAGTTGAATTGATTCTCTTCCCCAAATGATGTATGTCTCATTTGAAACGTGTGTGCGCCTATGCGCTCATTTAGAGAGTAAATCTTTATTTCAAACATCTTTGAATATCAATTTTGTTGTTGCCATTACACAGATTGGCAAAGAGTTCTTCTGATCATATTCTTTCCCAACTCCAACAAGCTTTGTAAATTTACACCACCTTTCCTCACCTTGTAGGCAAAGCCTATGGTGAAGTTCTTCATTAGTAGATACCTTGTCATAATAAATTGTCCATACTTGTTTTGCATTTACTCAACGTCCCCTGCTTTCTTTTGGCTTGTCAAGTCATAGTAATTTTTAATTTCTACGTCGGTTAACCTACATTTCCCACCTAGAACCTTTCCATCCTATAGCTTCATTTTGTTTTTCAATCGTCGCAATCTAGATTCCACGCTTTGTAATACGTGACTTATACACGCTAAATAAATTAAACGTGTTCTAATTTATAGCAATACGTACGTATAAAAAAATTTGTAAAAAAACTCTTGACAAATGCGTCGGCATTTGGTGAGATAGTGTGGTCGTAAAGAATTATTATGTGTGCATAAATAAAATATTTTTTTAGTTACCTCCAACAGCTACTTCGTATATAAGCTACACACACACACACACACACACACACACACACACACACACACACACACACACACACACACACACAATACATAATCAGAAAACAAGAGGAATAAGAAAACAAATTTAAAATAATTCTGAATTTTTAAAGATTTTCATTCATATCTTCCGTTTACAGTAAAACTTTGAATTTGTTTTACTGGCCTTACTAGTAAAACGGCAATTATACATGTATTAATATTTTGTTCAATTGATCATACTACTGTAACATTTATTTAATATTTTACTTTTGTTTAAGTACACATCACGTTTAAAAAGTGTACATAGGCTGTAAGAGCGATCGAATGCGTTCACATAAAAATATAGTTTTTCATGACTACAGATGTTTTTGTCAACGAAGTGACAACTACTTTTGGCAACGCTACTTAAAATCCATGAAGAACGAATATTTTTAAATTTAATTTTCCTTTGCAAATACTGAGTAAAATTCATTAATTATTACGGAATATTGTGTTTGAACGTTTAATAAAATATCTGGTTACATTTTACTATCTACTTTTGATATTAACATTTTTTATATTTAAATGACATACAGTCTGCTAGCAAAAGAACTTTATATTCTTTATTCTTATCTCAACACAACGACTACTTATTTTGTATTTTTAGTACTATACGAATTGTTAAATTAGGCTTATACCTGTATAAGACATAATTACTAGCAGACATTTTACAAAATTTAAAACTGTGTACAGCTGTTGCTAAATACACAACAGAAAATTACAACTTAGAAATGACTACCCTTACAATTATACATGTGTTCTGCACACCAGCGGTAAGTTCGTTTCAGTAATAAACGACCAACTTAAACAGTTAATGTTTCTGCGCTCCATTTTGTTCCTTTATTGTTGTACACGCGTGTAATTGTACTCTGTTAATGTTCACGCTACAACCATTCTGTTATATACTAATTACAAACTGGATTTAACTAGTTACTTTTAGCTTTATTATTCCAACAACTTTCTGTTCTACGGTCAGATTTGCGCCGTTGTAGTGTTAAACTCGTTCCATCAGTAAACAGAGATTATTTACAGATGTAATACTTAACATGTTTGTTTTCCACGCGCATTCAAAAAACGGCCGTCAAAAATGTACGCTTTTTCAGAAAGTCTTGAATAATCTTTTCTGTACATCAACGTGCATTAACGTGGAGGAAAGTTATTCTATGTGTGATGTCACATAGTTTCGAAAAACGTGAGGTCATAAGTAATTAAAAAAATTACTAACTTAAACATTTAGACGTAGTGCAGTTGATATTAACGTGGTAAACGTATTTAGCACGATATTTTTTGCAATCGCTTGTTCTGAAAACCCAAAGTTGTCACATACTCAACTCCATAATAATGTTTATGTTCAGCATGTAAATATGTATTTAGAGAGCACCATTAAACCTGTAAATTAATCTCATTTTAAAAAATATTCTTCTGCTAATATTAAGACGTAGTTGTCAATACGAGAAACGAATTTTGTAAAAATTATTATTTCTGTAGGTCAGAAAACTCGTTGTCAAGGAACACTTCATAAACCTTAAATGTTTTTAGAAAGTTAATAAAGCCGTCTCATGTTTTTAATATCTAAATATTACATTACATTAGCTTTTGGATTTCTGTCAGCATGTGTATATGAATATCGAGTGTTATATACAAATATGAATCAAGTTAAGTTATGTTTAATTGTTCATCAACGTTTAGCACTTAAGTTACAGGTACACTGAGGCGTTCAAGATACAGAGTATAATTTCAAATATTTAATATTACTTTTTGTTTATATATTTAACTTACTTTTTGTTTTTAATGAAAAATAAATTCAATTATTTCTTCTATTGGAGAGATTTATTCACATAATCTAATATGATTAATATAATGCCGAATTTATATGTTAACCATCCTGAAGGTACAATCAAAACCGTCCGGGGCCTTTCGATCGAGAACGGACTCCAAACGGCCAGGTCTGTCCCGCCAATTATAGACGAGTAAAGGTTAGTACGGGGTGTCAGGTGATCGATATGACTATCAGGCGGCTGTCACGGGGATGAGTGTCGCGTAGGGCAGACTCCACGTTATCAAAGGATTCGCTCTTCAGGGAAATTCATATTCTGCATTAGTTGACGATCGTGTGAGTTGGAATTTTTAAACGAGGCACGTAAAAGCCGCAGCAACGCTGTAACAAGGGTACGTATGTGCTGGTTATTATGTGGGGAAGCAGAATAGATACGAGTTAAACGGAATACTAACGAAGCTAAGTCAATTGATGGAAACCGCATAAGTCGTCTGCCTCATGGAATACACAGATTTAATGATTTCAATAATAAATAAGACACGATAACGGTCTTAACTGTGTACACTAAGCATGTTAATGGGAGCAGAATATGTGTAAACTGTAATCTCTTATTTATAGTCGTATATTAAGTAAAGTAAACAAATTACATTTGATGTCACTTATTTATATTTGAATTGAATATGTACAATAAACGATACAATACATTAATTATAAGCCTACAATACCCAAATGGTGTCTACCCTTGTTACAAGTTCTTCTATCATACGCTGCTGTCGCTTCGTTCAGACTTCTTTCTCTTATGGCCGTCATTTATTTCCAAATTCTGTCATTCCATGGTTTGCGTTGCAGTCCCTACTTCCGTCTTTTTGATGGTGTCGATGCAAGAGATTTTTCTGCAAATAGTTAATAAATCCGGCATTCTACACAGATGACCAAACCATTTGACATGTATTCTGTTCAGAATTAGGTCATTTTCTTTTGTTATATTTCTAAATAGTTCATTTAGCATCCTCGACTCTAACACTCATTCAGAGCTTTCTTCCCACTATCACCGAGTTTTTAAGTAGCCCATACTTCTGTAGGTTACTACCATCTCTACAGTTAAACTTGTTTTTATTAAAATATAATATTTTGCTTGCCGCATCGTATTAGGAATCATTTAGTGTTACGTTAATTGCAAGAATTCATTTATTTTGATGTTCTATCTCTGCAGTAAATTCGTCCCTGGCTGTTTTCGCCCGTTGTGAACAACTCCAGATTCAAAAAATTTTCCTTCTATCATTGCCACGATCAAAACAAAGCATGTGTGTACACCGCAAGCGCACATACTTGCGCGCATCAGAGTGTTTGTTGAAGTCAATGCAAGCGGCGCACACTTGCACTGATCCCCAACACGCAGACTGCAATTCAGGGCATATGTCGGCTCAAGTGGTGCGGTGTGAGTCTGTACGCGCGGGCGTCACATGCGTGGGCGCGCGAGAGTGCGTGCTGGAGTCAATCCAAGCCACGCGCACTTGCATTGGGGTCCAACACGCAAACTGCGCGCCAGCATGTGTCCGCCAAACAAGTGTGTGTGAGTGTGATGACCGTGTCCTAATCGTGACAATCAAAATACTAAAATTTCTATGAAGCTAGAGTATTTCACAGCAGGTAAACAAGCCACGAGAAAAATTTACCAATGGTTGTCGGTTTGAATTAAACTAAATAATTTCGTTTAATTTCGATCCTTTACTTAGAAAAGGGCAAAGTATTGTTGTTAATAATTACAACATATAGACATTTTATTTTACTTAATGTATTTTACTGATGTTTAAAGAATTAATTCCAATCACAACATTAAACTTCGCTCGTTAGGTCAAACGTCTGCTTCAATCCGTAGTTGACGAGTCGTATTGATAAAACTGTGATAAAAAGTGTGCTCAATTGCTGTTTTCTTCTAGACTCCCTTATAGTTTTGGGATCACGATTTTACGTCCTTTGCGTAACAGAGTAGATCTGTTATGTAGCAGCTTTATAACTCGTGACAAATGTGCCAATAACTATACGAGGTTTGATAAAAAATTTCGTCCAATTTTGCAACTTCCACCGCTGCAAATGTCCCATTAAAAAAACTGTTTTTCTATGATATTGGTACACATGTTAGTGACAATCTTTTAAACGTTTAGCCCAGTTTGATGCAAAATAGAAACAATCTGTTATTTTATGGGTAGTAGATTCTAGGATATGTGCATAGAATTATTGACAGCACAGGGTAAGTCGTCCTTTGATGTAGTATGCGATTTTTTGTCATTCTATTTTGCAAGATTGAAGAACGTGGATTACATTTTCTCTAAACTGAGAGATAAACTGCTCTGTTTTGGTGAACGTATTTAAAAGGCTTTTGGGGAGACTGCTGTGGGCGAACAAATGGTTTACAAGCTTCAAAGACTGCCATAAACGAGTTTAAGATCGTGGTTGTCAGATGAATATTATGTTTTTGTGTTTCACGAAATTTCATCGCTAGGAGCAATGATAAGTAGTATTAAAACATTTTACGCCATTTGTATGAAGCTATTTATAGAAAACGGCCAGAATTACGGTAGAATAATATATGAAAATTGCTGCCCGATAATGCGCTTGGACGCACGCCATTGCTTGTTAAGAATTTTGCCAGGCTAGGCAAAACAAAACGTCATAATGATGACATGGCAATTAAAGTATTCACCAGATGTGTCCCAACGCGATCTTTCCTCCTCCCAATAGTGATAATTTCCTAAAGGACAACGTTTCGCGAGCGTTGAAGAGGTAAAACGAAAATCGCTAAGCGAGCTCAAGGCTGTACCAAAAAGTGCTTACATTTAAGTGTAAATTAAGCTTGAAATCTTTTGAAGACTGGAAACGGCTGGCTTAATCGTGTTATATTCGTCTGAGACTACTTTAAACGGGGTAGTATAAGTGTCGTGGAATGAAGGTATGTTTTTTAAAATAAACAAGAATTGTATGAACGTTTTGATGAAACCTCGTTTAACAACTGCATGGAATTTTTCCTGAAAATTGTTTTTTGTATCGGTCTACTACTCTCCGTAAATATGTCAGCTATTAACACGGCTTGTGCTGACAGTAATACATAAATAATATATGTGTATTGTTATGTTAGGGATGCAGCAAAAATTTCATTACAACGGTTTGGGGGGTGGCGGTTTTTGTGGGTTCTGTAAAGGTTTCATAGTTTTGTGACTTAAAATTAAAAAAAACGAGAATCATTAAGTGTTATTTATTTTGCTGTTAAGTTAAAACCTTATCATAACGATTTCACGAACTGATATCTAAAATAATTGTTATTTGTTTAACAGGAGCGTTTGCTTTTATTACTATACAAATACACAAATATATAGAATTATTTGTATGTCAGCTTATATAAATATATTGTTGAAGTTGCAGAAATAGTGAACAATAAGAATTACATAGGGCAGTGGTACTTTAAGAAGTGTTTCTTTTTATGCCACCTCAAGAAAAGCAGTAGAAAGGAAACGAAAGATAAAAGAGGTTTGCAAAAATAACTATTTATTTCCTCTAAATGGGAAAGAAGACAAAAGAAAATTAGGTACAGAAATGGCATAAGTAATAGAAGGAAAGAATGAAATAAGTGATAAAGATAATTACAGTCAACTTAGCCCTACGAAACAAATGACTTTTTAACGTACACCATTAGTTAACCTCGGCAAATTGATACTATATTCTACAGCGCGGTAGGAACTCTGTATTTCTATGTTTTAGGAAACTAGCATTTTAGTCACAGTAAAATTAATTTTCTTTTTCTTAGGAAAGCGTCAGTTGGAACTAAACTTATGATAAACTATTTTAAAATATATTATTTACAACAATGTAGGATAAAACATTTGAAATTTAGCAAGGATATGCTTAATATATTGGCTTGGAATGGGTGTATATATGGTGTTGATATTTAGCAAACATTATTGAATATGTATTTAAGGGCTGAAAGGTAACCTCATTGCAATCAACATTTCAAAGTTTATAGTTTGCGTACGCAGTTTTATGAGAGTCAGTTGAGGGTGGTAAAGCAAGGATAAGAGACTATTAAAAAGGTGAGGAAGTCAATTTTTCTTTTTATACATTTAGCGGACAGATTAAGGAAAATTAATATTTGGCAGGAGAGATAAATTTCTTTAGCATACGTAGTAAGGTAGCAACATATAAAATAGATTGTGTTTAACATCTACATTTGTAAGCAGTGACATATTATTTTGGAAAGTCAGAGTATAACAAACGAAGTTTCGTAGATAGGAAGTGTAACCATAGTGATCCAACAAGAGGCAAAACATAATCAAGGGCCAGCGTTGGACGAAAAAATTACTAAATTAATTAACAAGATACTTAAATCATCTAGAGTGCCATCCTACTTGAAGACAAAGCATAGTAATACCTGTTTTCAAGGAGGGTGATAACAAAATACCGGGTAACTATAGAGGGATCACCTTACTAAACACGACACTTGGGGTAATGACAAATGTTTTGCAGCTCAAGCTATTACAGCGTATTAACCTTTATATTATTAACCTTATTTATATACTATTTATATTATTTATTATTTATTTATATATTAACTTCTATAACAAACTAAGTTTTGCAGAAATTTGGATTGATCGAGTGACTTCAGGTGTTGTGTTTGTGTGTTATCCACTTTCATGTTCTATATTAGAGAGGTGATGTAACACGTGTTCTTTATGGTTTTTCTTCAACGTTCTGCGTTGATTATTAATTAATTAACCCGTGTCTTTAATAACCTGATTACATAAGTACAAATTACCAGTTTCATTAACTTACACTGTTTTTTACGTATTACAGGAAAGTTCAACGATAGACGGAGTGTTGTCTTTACTTTGCGCTACCTAGATGCCTGATGTTTGACACAAACAAACTACAGCAAAGTGATTTCAAATATATGTACTTTATTGAAGTATGGTAATACAGCTAGTTAGTCGTTAACTTGTAACAAAAAGTAAATTTATTCGTGTAGAATTTCGTTACTTTTAGACACTTGGAAATGAACGAAGAAGATTGAAAGTTATATAGACTACATGAAGGTGAATAATTCACTTTTTGGGTCGATGTTAATTTCCCTTGGGATTCCAAAGGTTCTTGAAAGATGAGCCTACTAAACACAAATGTCTACACTTGAACGTCAGACAAACATCTTGACCTCATTACTCTTTACATGCTGATGTGAGCGGTACGTTTGGACAGAAAAGGAGTTTATCGCCTAATACAAATATTATATGTTTGTATAGTCAATAATATTGTGAGGTGCTTATCGCCTAATACAAATAATATAACTTAGGTAGTCAATAATATGTGAGGTGCTTTATTTTTTAATTAATTTTATAATTTCATTGTTACATCTCTTGTTACATCTATTTCACGAAATATTGTTAATTTACTTACTTATTTGGGAATAGCAAATTTTTAGTGTAGGGTACAGTAGGCAGATCAGACATGACTACAATAATGTTTGTATATATTTGAAGCTTCTTGTGTATTCTTAAATAAAAAATTTTAGTTTTGAATAAAAGCATGTTATCGTGTATTAATGAGTCTCGGAAAACGCCCTACAACACTACTAACGCTGAGGGCGTTGTTGATCGCATCATGTAACGTAATGACACAAGAAATAGTGACTTTGCGCATAGTGGTGTTTTGAACATTACATGCGAGAGCCCGTGTCGAATGTTTCAGAAGATGATCCTTTGGTAGGTTATATGCAGACCAAAGAAAACCGATGAGACAGAGAACTGATTTTTAAGAGAACACATTAGATAATTTAAAAGAAAAGAGTTTCCAAGGTTAAATAGAGGAGATGTTCAAAGTAAAGTGATTAACGATCACTGATATCCGTAGGGTAATAATTGGCTGTACAGACCGCATTTGGCAGTAAGAGTGTTTGATTTAGCAAAACGAACATACTTAAAAAGATATAAACGGAAAGTACTGTAAGTAGAAGACATTATTGCTGACAGGCCAAGAGTTCTACTACAGAGTTCTTTTATTCAAAATGATATAGAAAAACATACTTATTTAGTAGCCAATATAACGAATAAAGAAAGTAGTGACGAGAAATTTGAACAACAGATTGGAATGGAACGTTAGCAGTGCAACAAAATTAAGTAAAATATGTAAACTGTGCCTTCAGAAAAGAAACGAAGGTGACGAGTTAAGTTACTACGTGTCTTAGTAATTATGAAAACGTTTTTAGGTATATAGACGAATCGCTTCTTTCTGAGGGACTTGTGTTTCTAAATGCCTCATCTATTAGAATTGCAGAAGCTGAGGGCTGTTCGCCAACGTATAACAGAGGCTTTTGAATTACCGTTTTGTAAAAACCGTATTGCACTGTAGTATATGTATAACTAATGAATCGATTTTGCGGGAATTTTAATTAACCCATACAGACGCGCTGCCACAACGATACAAAACTTATTCTGGTTTCTTCGGCCACATCTTGAGTCGGTGTGGACTTGGCAAGTTGAATCTTCAAAGCAAAATAGACGAAAAATGAAATAAAGGTCAAACACCCATTTTCTCCTTTATTGACCTTGTTTCCAGATTATATTTAACGAATTTGCAAGAGCAAGACATAGTGAGAATGGTCCATGACAGAAAAACTTATACACCGTGTCGCGGCGCGCAAAGAAAATAATGAAGAAAAAGAAGACGATGTAAGTCACTTACAGTCCCGACGTAAGTGACTGCACTTAAGTAACGGTAAACAGTTATGATAAAGGTACAATAAGGAGTGATAGTAATATAGTACCTTTTTCGGTTTCAAGGAATTGTTCATGGGTCTTCTTCTTTTGAACCTCACGGAGTAGACACTTTGCCTGTTCCGTCTTCACAGATATCTATTTCACTTTTAGTCTTCCTACATGTTTTGTACCAAAGGGTTTATGTCGAAACGCAGCGTTAGGTAGTCATCGATCCTCCGTTTGTTCATGGGTACCAAATGTAAATAAATTACATCACATGATATTACATTTCTCTGTGTTTATTTATAAAACGGTACTTCATACTGTGCATGGACCTTAAATTCTAATATTTCATAATTTTCAGTAATAAATTTAATTATTTAATAATAAATTGAAAGTAATCACAAGAACAAAGCAAGAGCTTGGAGTACTAATAAGTAGGGGTAAACTGACAGTTCTACCCCGGATGTGACGTCATATGGCGGGAAATTCAAAAATCTAGGTGGTGGGGGTAAAAATCTGGTAGTCGGCTTTCGGTCATGTTGTGGGCGGTCAGTATAAAGTGGGGTTATGTGTGCGTTGATTGGTGTATACGTCGTCGACGTTGCCGCTTCGTGCATGTGTTATAGTGTACGGGTTTGTATATGCAAGGTGTTTTTCCGGTCGGCCATGTTGTAAAATCGTCGTGGTCGGCGTTGCCGACTCGTGCTGGTTAATCGCCGTAGTCGACTCTTGCGTGTGTTATAGTGTACGGGTTTTTGTATATGAACGTCGCTGCGGGCGATGGTCGATGCGGTGTATTCTTGGCAACGGCGTGTCTGTGTGTCGTGGCGAACTGTATCGCGAGCCCGTGTAGTGATCCGGTTCGCCGTTCGCCGTTCGCCGTTCGCCGGCCGCCGTCGGGTTGATCTGCTGTCGGACGCCGTCCGCCGCCGACGGTGAATGGGCGAACGGCGAACGGCGAACTGGTTCGTGAGGCTGCGTCGTGATCCGGTCGGTGCCGTTCGCCGTGATCCGGTTCGTCGTCGAGGATTGGTCTGTGTGTCGGATATTCTGATTGATATGTAATTTTCTATAGGTAAGTAAATATATACAGATTGTAAAAATACGTTCGCACCAACCTGTTGGTCTAGCGCTCGCTATAGCGGGCCCTACGTTTGTTGTTGTAAGAAACACACATGAGTAATAGGGACAAGTGGCAGTTGGCTTCCGCTGAGATTTATTGTGGAACGCACACACACACACACACGCGCGCGCGCGCGCGCATCATGCATGGAAAAGGAAAGTTGAAAATAAACACTTAAGCAATTACAGATACACTCATGTATTTATTTACATGGACACATCTTATTTACAAAATATTTACAAAAACATAAATATATACAAAAAAACTATTGTGCACGCTCATATATTATAGACACATATTATTTACAAAATATTTACAAAAACATAAATTAAAAAATAAATACATTTTTAAATATTTACAAAAACAGAAATTAAAAAATAAATACATTTTTAAATATTTACAAAAACAGAAATTAAAAAATAATTACATTTTTAAATATATATACATAAAAAACTGTTGTGCACGTTCACGTTCATCTGTAAGAAAAGAAAGGAAGAGTATTAGTGACGCACAGTTGATGCGAGTAGGATGGTTTAGAATAACGTTTATCAGTACTGTAACATACCTCAAAAATGCATACGTCTGTAGAATTCGCGTTTCGGCTTCCCGAACGCGTAGAATCGACATTGCGGACATCTCGGTTCCGCCCCCTCCGACGCCATGGTTCGAAACCAGTTGACTGTGCACCTAGAATGGAATGTGTGGGTGCACGGCAACCCGAGGAGCCTCTCCCCATCCGTGTATGGAGCTACACACGCACCACATGTGGCGTGTGGTAGCATACCCTGGATGGGGCAGTCCTCTCCACGGGTCCAACACCACGTTGGTAATGACCTTCTAAATAATATCATCATCAACGTGGGGTTGTAGTTGTTGTGCACCCTTGGTGTCATAACGTCAATAATTTCAAACAACGGTAATCTTTGTTGTGGTTCCCGTTGTTGTGGCTGCGGCTGAGGCTGAGGCTGAGGCTGCGGCAGCGGCTGCGGCTGCGCCTGAGGCTGTGGGTGATGTCTACAATGCAGCGGATGGTGTATGCAATTTGGGCGAGTGGTGTTTATCCGCTGCGGTTGATGCTGTGACAACGGTTGCGGCTCATGCTGTGGTGTCCGAGGTCGTAGTGGTTGATGCTGCGATTGTGGGCGCGGTTGAATGTCACTGTGTGGCAGAATATAAATAAAAAGGATAAAAACGTGTACAGTCATGGAAAAAAAATATATGTACGCATAAGAAGATGACTTACACATCGCAGTTTGGGCGAGTGCTTATCCACTGCGGTTGATGATACGACAACGGTTGCGGCTCGTGCTGCAGTAGAGGCTGCGGTGTCTGAGGTCTTATTGGACGATGCTGCTGTTGTGGGTGCGGTTGAAAGTCACTGTGTGGCAGAATATAAATAAAAAGATAAAAACGTGTACAGTCATGGAAAAAAAATATGTACGCATAAGAAGATGACTTACATACTGACGTCGATTATGGAAATCGTTGATGATGATGAGTTGTTAAATATTTCATCATCAAGAAAATCTTCGTGACTGTCATTATCATCATCATCATCATCACTATCATCACAAAGATTGACCATCCTCTCATCAAATTCCACATCGTCCATGTGCATGAAGACACCGCTGACAGTGTCACCACTATATCCGCTAGATTCATCATTACTGGAAAAAAAAGAAGTACAAATTTAAATATCGAACGTAAACACAACAGTACAACGGAATGTTAATGAAAACGGTCGTACCGACTCGTGCCGGGTTCAGGAGATGCAGGAGTTCTGCTGGCAGCAGTAGTTGGAGCGACAACATCACTGAAAAAAAATAAGTATAATTTTAACACCCAATGCAAACGTAATAGTGCAATAGTTTGTTAATGAAAACGGACTTACCGACTCGTGTCGGGTTGAGGAGACGCTGGGCTCGTTCTGACAGCAGCGGGTGGACCATCAGCATCACTGAAAATAAAAAAATATATATATAAATTTAACGTCTACTGTAATCGTAATAGTATAAAAGATTGACAATGAAAACTCACTTACCCACTCGTCCTGGGTTGAAGAGATGTAGGACTCGTGGTTGCCAGCAACGCACGTTGTATCCGTTGTGAACTACAAAAAAAAACAATAAGTCAGCCGAATGGAATATATTGTTTATGCTCATTAATACATAAAGAAAGGTGTACTTACTATCTTACACGCCGCTGCTCCTCTTGAATATGGTGTTTGCATACTCGTCCTCGTCCGTTATTATGCATTCTGTAAAATATAATGAATTATGTATATTAATTAGTAAAAGAACATAATAAAGTGTGTGTGTGTGTATTGCTGAAATTAAACAGAAAATACAGTAAGTACTTACATGCAAGGTGTAAAACAAACTGAATATGATAATCGTAGCGACAAAAATTTTATATATATATATGCATTTGCTCGGTGGGAGTCTGCTACAGACATGCTCCCCCCTATCATAACGTTCACAAGGTCAGACAACATCTTGTTGTTTAAAATTAAACGCATATTCCCCCTCTGTCTCGGCGGGAGTCGATTACATCACCAGCGGCTCGCGTCCGGTTTCACAAGGTTAAACTGACGTCATCTAGTCGCCTACCTCCCCACACTTGCACTGTGTGAATTGTATTAAATAATTTTTATACATGAAATACGAGTTTATTCTTACCATGTGTTACTGATCCGTATACCTCCGCCTCTTCACTTCATTGTTAGGACCAGCATTGTCGTCGGATATCGTGCGTTTACGCGTTCTGTAGTGTCCGTACGCGAGCGTAGTTACGCCGTCGTCCAGTACATACCTCTTATCGTCATAAGGTGACAGGGAAAGTTTCGTTATACGTTGCGTGTACAGCTTATGACGATCGCTTCGTATACACTCGGCAGAGGTGAAAACAGTACGACTATCGAAAAGACACTCGCTGTACAATTGATGACGTAACCTATTTTTTATTGCCGTCCTTGGCACACCTTTCGCCACCTTTTTGTCGGTGCGGTCGGACAATAGAAGTGAGTAACATTTCGCTCTGAGTCCGACAAATTCCCTGATGGGTTTCCCGTGGGTTTCATCCTTGAACTTCCCCACGACCTTTTTGTTGTCGTCGCTATGACAAGAATGATCCACGGGATAGTCCGACGTGTCGAAAAGGTGGAGATCCTCTTTCATATCAGCGTACACATTATCAGTCCGTATGCTGTAAAGTAAACTGTCTGTATCAGTCATCAGTAATGTCAATCGTTGTCCGTACTTGGCGACAGCGTACCGATAATGAAAGTCGTACATTATTAGTTTGCTGACGTCGAGTACTGTGAAGCCGACGTACACCGGACGGGAAAGGAATATCGTCCTGTTTCGTAAGGCCAGTCCGACCAAGTCATCGGTATAGCGGATCATATGCTTTAGTCGTGGATTGGAAACCAGTTTCTGCAGCCGTTGTTCGTTAGAGACTAGTTGGAAGTCTATTCGTTTCCTCACGTTCTCCAGCGATTTACCATAGACGGCGTTGACCATCAGTTTGAAAAAATCCTTTTCAAAACTGTTTGTGGCTGCCGCTCTCTTTTGCGTGTTGAAATCGATAAACGGTTTCATCCACGCTCTCTGTTTAAAACTCAACACCCTATGGATCGCTTTCAATTCTAGTCCAAGACTCAGATACAACTTTAAATTTCGAAAATGGAGAACGTATTTTTGTTTGTCGTCCAAAGTCGTCAGCAACTTGCGAACGGACGACGAAGGCGTTTTCGATCCGCTAAACCCTTTTGTATAGTGCAGACGTGTGTGGAGTCAGTGAGAGTATGGTGAAAGCTTGTCGGGATTGACGCAGGAACGGACGGGCGCCAGTGGATAATCGGAGTGGAGGTCGTGAAGTTCACGTGGATAGTGTAGGTCGACTTCGAGTATGTAGCCTGTGTCACTGTCATCGCTCAGAGTACGCACGTCCAGTGAGTCAATCTCGTTACGATCAAGCCATCTGAAGTCGGCGTAAGGGAGCGGTTGTGACATGGCTGCACCGTAAAGGTTGTTGCAGTCAGTGTACAGTATGAAAGAGGTGGGCTTTGAAGCATCGTACTGATCGATGATTAGCGGGTTGTTGGCCTTGGCATGGCGGTTGGGTACCATGCTAACGCCGCCGCGAACAGACGATTCGATAAAGAGATGCTGATCTATATCCGTCAACAGCTCCAGTTGCACACCGTTCATCTTCAACATCGCGTGCCAAGCGACGCCAGGAAGCGAGTAAAGATGAGCCGGGTCGATCTGGTAGTACCGCATGGCCATCTCACGGAACGCCTCGAAGACGTCGGCCAGCAGCAGTACATCTGTTTTCAGATACAGATCGTGATATTCACCCAGCGTACGGATTCCGAAAGTCCGCCACACGTTCTGCGCGTGAGCGTAATCTTCGTCCGACACAGGTGATTCACTCAGCCTGTTGAAAAAGTGTTCACGTGCAGGCAGACGTGTTTCGTCGAACTTCTTGCTACCTGTCATATAATCATAAGGGTAGACGCCCTTACGTAAGAGTAGCTCGAAGTGTTCTTCGAAACATTGCTTCGTCAAAGCGAAATCCGCACCGCTCGCGCGCAAGTTTCCAACCAGCATGTCCAAGGACGTGTTCAAAAATTGAAGCGTGTCTACGAAACGCAGGGCACCCAACGAGACCGATACGAAGCGTTCACTAGTGGTAGCGATACAAGCGAGATTGTCGTATTTGCCCAACCCTTGTACCAAGTGATGCGCATCGTAACCTCTTAAGTTATGAAAAAAGACGGGTATGTGTCGGGGAGTCTTGAAGTTGAGGTTACAAACGTTGTGCGCTGCGCCCAGGTATTGACCGGTCAGATGACAGTGGTTGCGCACATTGTCGTCGTCAGTCAGAGGTTTTCCACAGAGATGGCATACGACGGTATTTGCGAAAGATAACACGTCATGCTCACTCATAGTCATAGGCACGATGGAATGTATGATTCTGAAGAGTTCACGCTCTTTGACGACCAGTCTATCGAGAAAGGTCTCTACCACGTTCTCACCGTGATAAACGACCTGAGGTTTGAAAATTTTACGCTCGTGGTCGACTATGAGGTAGGAGAAACCTGAAGGAAGGTGTAACGACTCCGTTGTGGTGGACGATGTGTGAGGAGGAGCGTCGCAGCGATGGCAAGGGATGATAAAAGATTCAAAGTCTGCGTATATCGCGAAAGGGACCTTGTGACAGTAGGTGTAATTTTTGAAACACGTCACTTTCTCCTCCTCCTTCACAGGTAAACGAATTCTCTGTTCACCGTACGGTGAACAGTGGGGGACCTGTTCGGTAAGGAGCCGTTCTTCGTAGAACCTGTGCAGACAGTAATCGCAATAGAAAGAACGCCCGTCGTGTTTGGTTAGTGATGACAATAAGCGACTCATATTTTTTACTAAACAGTAATGTTTTCGGTCGTTAGTGGTAAGAAGTAATAGATTAACGTGATGTCGTCTACCAATGGAAGGAGTTATTCTTAACGGGTAAATTTCATTGTCTTCGTATCCGAAAACATTTATAGAAATGTCAGAATTGTCTCGTTCGAATTTCACAATGTCGCATAGACGGGTGGCATAAGTTATACCGGAAGTGATGATACTGTGGAAACGAGATTTGTATTTCGATACACGATCGTTGTGCGAGTGTTGAGGAAATAGTGCGGCCAATACTGACCATACGAAACACATTTGATCGCCCGTATTGTTTACGTTGATGATGGATTTAGTACGAGACAATTCGGGGGGTGTACGGATGAAACTGGAGGCGGCCAGCGGTTGGTACCGTGAGAGAACGAGTTCTAAAGAGACGATGTGGTCCAACACCCAACCGCTACCCTCGCGCGTGAATTTATAAATTGATTCAATGATTTTTTCGTACGAAGCTTCTAAACGATCCGGCAATATGTCTTGGTCACCGATCAGCGTCGTATGGCATCGTCCATGAAAATAGGCTTCAGTAGTCACTTCTTCGTCCTCGTCTGTGTCAGCGTTTACTATGTACTTGACAAATCTCGCTTTAACCGTTATATGCCACTTTATACTAAGCAATCGTGTCAGTTCGTTTAGAATGTCCGTACGTAACGTATCGTGCATTTCATCGAAAAAGGTTATGACATCGTTGACACATTCTTCGTCCTCCCTAACAGGCGTGTAAACGTACGATATCAACGCGCCACGCAACGAATGTTTACGAGCAACAGCAAACGACTGCATTCTTGGTACAATTAACTACAACAACAACAAAAAACTTGAAACGATAAAAGCAAAACAATTACTTGCTCGCTTGAGGAACAATGTAATACTGATATGAAGTTAGAAATTAATCACCACTTTATATACACCACGTGAAACTTAGTCTGCACGAGACTTGCAGGTTAACTACAAAGTGAACGTGAACAGCGATCTCCTCTCCGCTTACACTTCAGGCTGCGCGCGCAGCTATCCGCTCCCACCACCATGATACCGAACTATTACCGTCAACGATCCCCCACTACCAACTGCGTGCGCAGCTATCTGCTCCCACTACTGTGCTTTATTTCATACCGACCAATCGACGACAGCCATCCCCACTACGGATGCTATCGCTGAGGAGGTGAAATGCAACGCGACAAACTAACATTCTTGCTTCAGATATGGATGTGTACACATATTCTTTTGCAAGCCGATTAAAAAGCTTTTATAACATCAGTCGTCGTGGTAACATTAAATTTTACATTCATAAATTTCCGAATGCGAACGTAAAAATTTTTGACCTAGCCAAAGCCGGGTTTATTTACGAAGACGATGGTGATGTTGTAAATTGCTGCAAGTGTAAAATACGAATTATGGATTGGGCAGTGGGTGACGATCCTGCCCAAGTCCATAAGGCGTCAATGCCCGCATGCGATTTCGTTCGTGAACACTTGTAGAAATCGACGCACGCAAAAACGGCTCTTTTCAGAGCCGACATAAACTCACGTACAAACATACCCGTTTGGGTAGTACTAGGTGTTAGTACTACTACTACTACCGAACGACAGTAGTCACTCCAAAAGTGTGAGTGAAGACACCCATAATAAAAAAAAATTATAAATAAAAAAATTCCTCAAACAATATGCGTATACACTATAAATATCACGATCATGACTAATAGCGTATCACTCACATCGCAGATCATCGACACGATGGACGTCTATCGATACGATGATGGGAAACATTTCACAATAACAAAAGCTTCACGAAGCGCGATACGGTCCAACTTATGTTCCGTGTATTTTGTGAAGAAAAGACGATTTTGCGGCAACTACTGTACACGTTACAAGTTCGGTGTTGACAGATATCACGGACGTTGTTGGCATCACATTAAAAAACGTACCAGTGATCTGCCACCTATCGTGCTGTTGATGATAGTCTCCGATCGTATACACAACAAATCACGTTGGCTTGAATTTATCGAAGAGTGCGAACGAAACAACGTACCGATAGAACTCGTAGTTTACGAAAAGAGTATGTTCAAGTGTACCGTACGTCATGGATGGAATTTTCTTTCACGTTTCCGTCCGATTCCCGAACTGTATCGTACCGTTCAACGCGTGCACGGTTTACACGATTCGCACGGACGGATGAACTACGCAACGGTGTACACGGACATGCTCACATATGGAAGTTCGATCCCTCACGCTTCGTGTTGCATTGTCATTACGGAGCGCACTATTCCGATACGTACACCTATTGAAATATACAGAAGCGCGACAGCGATAGCACCAAAGTGCGCACTAGATCCTAGCTACAACGTAAGTTTTGACGTGCGCTGCCCGCCGTCCTCGTTACCGACACTAGCGAGAGGGAAACAGTTCGCGATAGTGAACAACAAGGCGCAAGGGTTGTTTTCGGTACCCTTTCTGAAGGAGGCGTTGCCTACGCTTCGCGAGTATTGTGAATACTTCGGTCTGCAGTATTCGCACGAACAAGGGTACATGGTGAAAGACCGACGTTTGTACAAACAGTGGCAGCGGTGCACCGGTGCTATGGCTGACGAATTTTGGTTGTTGAACTCGTACCTGATACGCCTGCACTTGGAGTCAAAAAGTCAGCGCCCGATCGCTGAACTCAAAGCTAAACACATGTGCGAGCATCTACCCGAGAACGATAACGTCATAGTCGCGGAAATGCACGAGTATCGCGACAACGTTATACGTAGCGTCGTATTCAAAGACATGAATTCCGTCAATACCGTACGAGCGTTGGACACGAAACAACATACGCTCATGAGATATTACAGCGGAATGGGTCTCGTGCGTAATGGGTGTATGAATATCGGTTTAGCTCACGTTTTAACGTACTTGCGCAATCACAAGAAGAACGCGCTGTTCTTCGGTTCAGTCGAGATGATATAATTGGGTGTGGTGTGGTGGCGTCGCGACAGTCATGTGATGGAAGGCAGTCGTACCAGAACGGTACCAACGAGAGTTACGTTCAGCACAGAGCGGACGGTTTACGACGTGCCAGCGTATTGTGAATCACGGTTTGCAACGCGACGACATGAGAATGAAACAACGAGCGAAGAACGTACAGCAGACCGTTCGCAAGACTATTGCGTCGGAGTTGCACAGACCAGTAAGACGGAATTTTCCGAGACGAGCGGTCGAGTTGAAGGGACTTCACGACTTGTACCAAGCGGACCTGGTAGAGATGATACCGCACGCGAAGGTGAACAAGGGATTCAAGTACCTCATGACGATGATTAACGCGGTTAGCAAGTACGCGTACGCAGTTCCGTTAAAAACAAAGACGGGTGTAGAGGTCGCACGAGCTCTGGAACCGATTCTGCGCGCTAATAAAATGAAATATCTTCAGACGGACAACGGGAAAGAGTACTACAACAGCGTCGTACAAACGTTGCTGAGGAGATATGGTGTCACACTGTATTCTACGTATAGTGAGAAAAAGGCGTCCATCGTGGAACGCTTCAACCGTACGTTGAAAACTCATATGTATCGTGCGTTCAGCGAACAAGGTCATTACCGTTGGTTGGATATGTTACCGGAACTGGTCAGAGTGTACAACGACAGCGTGCACAGAACGATCGGAATGAAACCATGTCAGGTGAACGAATCCAACGAACGCACGGTGCTACGACGGATTCACAAGAACACAGCGAGGAGCATCGACTATAAACAACCAAAGTTCAAAGTAGGTAATCGAGTGCGTATAAGCAAATACAAAATGACGTTCGCCAAAGGATATATGCCTAACTGGACGAACGAGATATTCCATGTTCACACGGTACGTACCGCCAGCGTACCCGTCACTTATTCGTTAAAGGATCATACGGGAGAAGTGTTGAAAGGCGGTTTTTACGAACACGAAATCAGTAAATCGAACGTTGGTGACGTGTACTTGGTAGAAAAGATCGTACAACGTAAAGGTGATCGTGTGAAAGTCAGGTGGTTAGGTTTCGATGGTAAACACGATTCGTGGATACCCAAGAAGAACTTGCTATAACAAGGAATTGGCTTGCGGAATAGAACCAGTATGCGTCGGTGCGTTACGATGACAACATGCGCGCTGTGTGCGGTGTGAAAGACGTTGTGTCGCATCCTGGCTACGATGTGTACGTCGTGAACACGCCCGAGAACGAGATCGAGCGCATGCGCAGGATATTAACAGTACACGAGTATTGGCAACGGGTTACTAATCGTGTGACGAGATTCCGACTCAGCGAAATAGTACACAGAGGCACCGGATTCGATCACTACAAAGAATGTGTTTGGTCGGATCCGAACTGTGAAACGGGTACTGACACTTGTGTGTGCAGTTACATATCTGTCGATTGTACCAACATAGTGCGAATATTAACTAGACTTTGGAGGGAACAAAATGAAAATAATACAACAAGCGCACAGACTAAAAATAAAGGACGTGGACTATTCGAAATTGTGTGGCGATGGTGGTGGCGGTGGTTGTGGCAGAAAAAAACGTAAGCACGGACGTCTTCTGCCCGATACCGTACGTTCGATCATCTGCGGACCTTCCGCGTGTGGAAAGACTAACGTCATGTTCAACCTATTGTTCGATGTGAACGGGTTGAGATTCGCGAACCTGTACGTGTTTTCTAAATCATTGTTTCAACCCAAATATCAGATGCTGGAAACCCTGATGACACGACTTTTCAACGAAGGAATGGGTTATCACGCGTACAACGATAACGATGAGGTACCCCCTCCTGACGAGGTCGATCCCAATTCTAATATTGTGTTCGACGATGTGTCTTGTGAAAGACAACACAACATACCCAAGTATTTCGCTATGGGACGACACAGTGGAGTGGACACGTTTTACCTGTGTCAGACGTACAGCCAAGTGCCGAAACAGTTGGTACGCGACAACGCCAATCTAATAGTGTTGTTCAAACAGGACGATCTCAACTTGAAGCACGTGTACAACGATCACGTCAACATGGACATGAAATACGACACGTTTAAGAACGTGTGCGCTGAAGCGTGGAAAGATCGTTACGGGTTTCTCGTCGTGGACAAGGATTCTTCTATCGACATCGGTAGGCACAGAGCTGGTTTCGATCGTTTCATAGTAGTCACGTCTAACGATTAACAGCTGTTCACCAAAAAAATTGTCGAGCGTACGGGTAAATACAAGTGTCCCGCTGTCAGCAACGTTAGTCGACGTACCGACGCTTATCGAGATGGACGAAAAGAAGAAACGATTAGCCCACGATATCGACACGATCAGCGATGACATACGGAAGAAATACCGTGCGTTAAAACACGATATCCGTGAAGAGGAAGCGACTTTATCCAAAAGTTACAAACCGATACTGGAACCGTTACAAACTATTTCGCAAGCGTTGGTTGAAAAAAAACGTAAAACAAAAGTCGACGAAAAAGATGAAGCGTGAGGAGGAGGAGGAGGAGGAGGAGGAGGCGGTGGAAGAGGAGGATCTGATGGGCGCGAGTAGTAAGATCGATATAGGAACACCGCTTCGTCACCGATCGACACCACGTTTCCTGAAAACACCCGTGATAGCCGAAACATCGGACGAGGACGACGACGACGAGGACGATCCTAGTCTCAACATCGAAAAAATGTTAGACACAACAGAAGGAAGGCGTGAAGCGCGTAGATATTTTCTGTCCAAATACGACAGCGCATCGTTAGCGAACAAGTACATGCGCATGATCGTGTCGGCCGAACGTGATCGTCTGATGGACTATACATACGGTGTAAGAAACACAAATGGAAAACGGATGATCGGTGATTCACCGTTTGAAATCGAAACGGACGATACGATCCTCATCAACGGTAAACGATATAAAGGCACACCGGGTCTATACGAACTCGTGTTCATGAAAGACCCTAACGAAAACATTTACAACGAGACGGATATGAAGGCGTACAAAGATATACTACGCGCCACCAACGCGCACAAGCATTATTATTTAGCGAACGCTCAGGTAAAAGCGAACAGAGGTGTAAAGTATAATCGGATAATATCAAAGCTGTTCCCACCGAAACGTACAGGACACGGGTATAATACCGACAGAACGTATATGGTAGCGTCGAAAAAAAAAGACAAAATCGATTACGTGCACTGGGACGATCCGAATGAACTGGTGGACAGATTGCGAGTGTTGATAGCGTCACAGCGCGCTGGAAACGGTGGGCACACGAACGAAATCGTTTCAATAGTAGAAGAACTACGTGAAGCCGACATCATCGTATAAATTAGACGGGTATACGACGACTACCGTCATTAGCAACAGCATCGAGACACGATTCACACATGTATACCACGCTAGTGTTTATTATCGCGTCCACGAGAGTCGTCGCATCGTCCTTCGAGAGTAATAACGCGAACGATATAGACTTCGCTATCGATTACTTGACGCGTTACGGATATGTGCCCGACGATAGTTTACAAGACACAGACAACGCCACCGTCGACGGCGGCGTTATTACGTCCTACCTGCGGACGTTTCAAGAGAATTACAATTTAACCGTAAACGGAGAATTGAACAACGAAACGATGAATCTGATGCAGGCGCGGAGATGTGGTAACAAAGATTTTGCGTCGTACACCTTACGAACGCCTTGGACCAAGAGACGACTGTCGTGGCGATTCGTTCACGGTACCGCTGACGCTATAAAAGCGACACGACAAGCGTTCGCTATATGGCGGAAACATTCAAATTTGGAATTCGAATATCGACCCAACGACATAAATGTGGACATAGCCATCGCTATGAGATATTTTAAACACAGGTGTCTGACCTCCAAGTGTACGATCTGTGGGTACGATTTGGACGGACGGGGAGGTATACTCGCACACGCTTACTACCCGCCCGATCTACCTTACAACACTTCCGAAATACATATGGACTACTACGAATCGTGGAATTATACGAACGCAACCGAAATACCGGACGATCAGACCAGTTTTCTACAGGTGCTAACGCACGAGATCGGACACGCGTTAGGACTGGCTCATTCCCTCGAGAAGGAATCGATCATGTACCCTTTCTACGTACCGCGCTCGGATGGACCGTTCGACCTGAGAGACGACGATATAAGAGGCATTCAGCACTTGTACGGGAAGCCGTCGATCGCTATGGCGACGACGACGACGACGACGACGACGACGGCGAGGTCAATGACGAACGACACCGTCCGGACGACGACGGATTTATGTCGACTAAAGAATGTTAATCAATTTTTAATAATCAACAGACACGTATATATAGTGCACGATAACTTTTTGTGGACAATGGACCTCGAGTCGAAGCGTCTGGGTGGTGGTGGGAGTCCGCTTCTGTTGACGGATTGGTTGACGTTCTTACCGTTAACGTTCACCAAAGTTTCGGTGATGTACCAGAGACCGCGCTCCGAAGAAGTGGTGCTCTTCATAGACGGATACGTGTACATGTTCGATATAAACAGTCTACAGCCGGTGAACGGGTATCCAAAAGCGATCACGACTCTCGGTGTTCGCACGCTGACAAAAATAAACGCTGCGATACACAGGACGTACATTTCTGCTGTATAACGATATGTATTACGGTGAGATAGACGAGTGCTCGTTCATGATCAAGAAACACGGATACGTTAAAGATCGCTTTGTCGGCTTACCTGAAGCCGTTGATAGCGCGTTTCGATATACCGACGGAAAGATTTATTTCTTCAAAGACGCACGTGTATACGTGTACGATGAATTTCTAAACACGATCGTAAAAGGAAAACATACCGACGGACTCTCCGTCGTCGGAATAAAATGTATAGACAGTACGATCGTATCAAAACTAATCGATTTATTACGTGAATACGTATAAATTCAGCGTACGAGATGAGCGTTGACAAGTTCGGCAGACACCAGAGCGCCGTCAGAGTCCAAAGGGAGACGCGACGCAGTCTGCGGGAGGATATCGGAATCGCGATGACAGAGGACGGACACTTCGATGTAGCGGGGAAAAAATACACAACTTGGGCGAACCGCATGATGGTAACGATGCCGTTCTACTGCGGTTCGTGCAAGACCACTGTCTGGTCGTCGATCCGTCAACGCAAGGTTCCTCGAGAATAGACGTGAAAGGTAGTAAGCTCATCAACGTCGGCGCTCCCATCGATCTCACGGATGCTGTCAACAAGCAGTATGTAGACTACACGTGTTTGCGTTTCACGACGGTACCGAACAAGAAGAACGGCACCGTCATCGATGCGCGGGACCATCGTATACAGTCTCTGAGAGACCCGATTCGTGCGAGAGACGCTGCGACCAAAGTATACGTGGACGCAAAGATCATACCGAAGGATACGAACTCTAACCTAATGGTCGGCAACGTGCGGATAACGCAGTTAGCGTCGCCTGTCAACAACAAAGACGCTGTAAACTTGGAATTTTTGAACCAACATACAATCACAACGGTAAACGACTCTTATTTAAACGCGCAAGAAAAGACTATTCTGAACGTCGGTGACGGTGGCACACGGCCCACAGACGCTGTGAACGTGCGTCAATTGGAGGACACGAAGCGGTACGCGAAGAGCGAAACGTACAAACTCGCAAAAGTGTTCCAACACCGTTGGGAGAAAGTGGTATCGTATATCTATAAATTGCATACGCACGCAGCGCGTACTTCACTCGGCGCCGAAGAGGCAGAGTTACTACTCACAAGCAAGGCGGAGACGAGCAAATTGATTTGCGATCTTGACAAGTCCTTCGACAAAAAGGACGAGAACGATTGGAGATATCTTTATCGACAGCAGGCGAAACAGTAGACATGTACGAACTTCGTAGTCGTGCTGATTAAAAAAAGGGGCGTGGTCTCATAGGAAAAAAAGTTAAAAGCGCGGTACCATTCGTCACAAAGTCAGTACCTACACAGATCAATCGAGCGGTGGACGTATTAGCTGTGGAACTACATCTGCCCGGCTACAGATTCTGCGGACCCGGAACGAAACTAGAGAAGAAATTGGCTCGTGGTGATCGAGGAATCAACGAGTTGGACGAAGCCTGTCGCGAACACGATATCGCCTACTCCAAGTATAAGGACAACGAACGAAGACGCGTAGCGGATCGTGTGCTAGCCGGCAAGGCGTGGGAACGTGTGAAAGCTTTGAATTCAGGCATCAGCGAAAGAGCGTACGCGGCGGCCGTAGCGGCAGCGATGAAAGCGAAATCGGCGTTAGGTAGCGGACTATGCTGTGGTGGTGTGCGTAAAAGGCGTCGTCGCACCGGTCCACGCAAGTCGATTCGGCGCACGATAATCAAGAGAAGGAGGAGGACGACAGGGACGGGACGACGAAGACGGACCGGTGGTGGTGGTAAAAGGGCTTCGGGACTATACCTTCGTCCGTACCGAAAAAACTAATCGAAATACCTGTACGCCCGTTGTCCGATGGAGATCTGTACGGGTACGCGAAACGATTGCGCGTACCTCATTTCAGAGGCGTGTACATGCGCGACGCACTTCCTCGCTCACCGTGGGAGAACGAAAGCGCGATCGTGAATCTGGACGACGCTACCGGACCGGGCACGCACTGGGTATGCTACAAGAAGCGTGGTGACGGAGTCACGTACTTTGATGGATTCGGCAATCTACGCCCTCCCGTCGAGCTAATACGGTACTTTGGATCGTACGTGAACGACGTTCGTTACAATTACGCGCGTAAACAACCGCCGGACACGGTCATCTGCGGACATTTATGTTTGGATTTTTTGACATCAAACGATCAGTAAACGACGAGATGTCTTCGCTTACGGTCACCGTCACGGGTACGGATCCAAGCGCACTGGTTTGTGACTTTTTTCCACCGCTCGAACTGACGGACGGTAAATGGTATGCAGGACTGCTGGACTTTACCACGTACAACTCTATACCGAACGTGGAAAGCGGAAGAAACAACGTCTTTCCTGTACTAAAGTGTCCACGTAAAACGCTAGAACTCATCAAAATACCGACCGGTGCGTACGAAATCAGTGATATCGAAACGTACCTGAAGAAAGAGCTATCAGACCCGAAATTTACTCTACGCCCTAACAACAACACGTTAAAATGTGAACTTTATTGCTCATACGAGATCGATTTCGAGCGTACAGAACACGGAATCCGTACCATGTTGGGTTTTTCCAAGAACCGCAAGTTAGAAGCGTATATATTACACACGTCGGACACACCAGTAAACATTAACAAAGTGAACGTTTTGGAGATAAGGTGTAACGTCGTACAAGGTTCATACTAGGCGGGACGAAACGACCATATACTGCACTCGTTCTACCCGACTGTCGAGCATGGATTGAAGATAGTCGAAACGCCTGCCAACGTCATTTATCTTCCGCTTAACCTACTACACTTGTGTAACGTTACAGTGTCCGTACACGATCAGGACGGTGATATTGTGAATTTTCGTGACGAAGTTATCACCGCGCGTATACATTTGAAACGCGCGTAGTAATCATGGGATTTTATTTCAACGATACCGCTTCACCTACAGCATCGGTGACGAAGAGCGGTGGTACACACAAGATAAAAGTGGACGACACTTTTGGATAGAGTATCAGTAGACGTACGTCGTTGACGCGATTAACAACGGCTAACCGACGCTACCTGATTTCACAAGGATTCAAACTCAAGAAAAACAAGTAATATGGCGGACAGTGGTATCGTCTTATCGGTCGAACGACGACCGTTTTTTGAAGACAACATAACACATTACGAATATCATCCTCATGCACCATACGCGTCGACGTCGCGATACGGAAATAACGATGAGATACGTATACCTATCCTGCAACAGGAAGTCTTCACTTTACCGATGGAAAGTTTCCTGTACGTTGAAGGCAAGTTGAGCAAGAAGACCGACAGCACCGATACTGTGAACGTGAAAATGGTCAACAACGCGATCGCATTTCTCTTCGAAGAAATCCGATACGAACTGGCCGGTGTGGAAGTGGATCGTACCAAGAGCGTTGGCATCGCATCCACTATTAAAACCATGCTATCCGTTGGTATGCATGACGTGGTTTCGATTAAAAACGCCGGTTGGGTTGCCCCCACGGCTAACGAGCTAACACCTTCCGGTAAAAACGGTGAATTCAACTTTTGCATACCCTTGAGGATGCTGATGGGATTCGCTGAGGATTTCACGCACGTGATATTAAACATGAAACAGGAACTGATACTGTTGCGCACTTCCACTGACGTTAACGCACTGTTCTCGTCCACGGATACGTCAGCTAATGCCGATATAGAACTGACCAAAATCTCTTGGATGATTCCGTTCGTGTACGTGAACAACGAAGTACGGATACGGCTGTTGGACATCGTACGCAAGGATTTACCGCTTTTCTTACCGTTTCGCAGTTGGGAACTCCACGAGTACCCGGCTTTACCTTCAACTGACAGACAGACTTGGACGGTAAAAACAACGACACAACTGGAGAAACCGCGGTACGTGATACTCACGTTCCAGACCGCTAGAAAGAACGATCTGAAGAAACACGCGGACGAATTCGATCACTGCAAGGTGACCAACGCAAGACTCTTTCTGAACGACAAATACTACCCGTACGATAACCTGAACCTGGATATCGATAATGGACCTTACGCTCTGCTGTACGACATGTATACAAGATTTCAAAAATCGTACTATCTTAGAACTCAACCCAACGTACTTCTAGCACCGACCGAGTTCATAACGAAAGCACCGCTATTCATAACTCACTCTATATATTATTGTTTTTTGCTGTAAATATTATGTTGCTTTTTACAATATTATGTGTGTGTGTGTATTCCATGTATGTGTTTTTTTTATATTAAAAGATGTAATCAATTTTCATGTATTTTATTTTTTTAATACCTGTAACCTCCCTCTTTCCGAACGGTGGGAGAGGGAAACGTCTCCCCTCCTATTCTTCGCTCAGTGTTTCATCAGCGCGAGTCGTGAGAGGACGTGCACGATGCTTTCCTACGACCACAAGGATGACGATAACGATCGCAACGAAAACCGCTATTTCAGACAGTGCGGTGAAGCGATGAGATCAAGTCCGTATCTCCGGACGACAAAGAAGTGCAGATCGCACTGATTAAAAAAATCATATCTCCTTATCCACGTTACAGAAACATTGAAGACCGTTTAAAGAGTTTTAAAGATTGGCCGATATCGTTGACGATAACGCCTACAGAACTAGCCGAAGCAGGTTTCTTTTACAACGGATGCAACGATAGAGTGATATGTTTTTGCTGTGGAGGCGGTTTAAACAAATGGGAGCGAGGAGAAAACGCTTGGACGGAACACGCACGTCATTTCCCCGTGTGCTCTTACGTAATGTTAGTGAAAGATAAAAAATTCATCCTAAAGGCATTGGGTATCATTACCGAACCGGAAGCAGCAGCAGGAGCAGCAGCAACAGCAGTGGCAGCAGAGAACGGACAAAGCACCGACTCGATCAAAGAGAATAACAAAAAAGAACCGGATGCAGCAGCAGCAGTGGCAGCAGAGAACGGACAAAGCACCGACTCGATCAAAGAGAATAAAAAAGAAGAAGAAGGGGGTCCGGATCGGGATACGATGTGCAAAGTTTGTTACGCACACATTGTTGAAGTCGTACTTATTCCCTGTCGTCATTTTGTCATATGTGTGAATTGCGCCATCACTCTAAATCAGTGTCCCGTATGTAGAGCCACATACACCGCTTATATGAGAGCGTATTTCTAGTTCGTTCTCATGCACTGAGAACGTCTAAACAACGTGCAGTCAGAAAACGAACAGCAAAATCATACTCGCGCTTACCGACTGTTAATACAAAAGCAAGAACGTTTCGTCTAATGCATGAAATAAACCAGTAAAAATAGTTTAAAAAACAATGCTGCTGCTGTGACGGAAGTGTTTATAAATAAACGAAATCTCACTACTTCCTCAGTGTTTCGGAAGGACGTGTCGAGAACGAACGCATGGAGCTGTTGACTTCGTACGAGTACAGACGATGCAGTGACTTAACGAACGCAGTACTGTACCCTGTAGATCTTTTTGTATACAACGTTTTGACGCAAGAATTTGTTGCACTGATTCGTGACGTGGAGACAAGGTACAAAGTAAACGTTCCGAAAAAATTCTTTACGGACGTTTCACAACATACAACGTGTCTGTTTCGCGAGACGGACGGATCGGCAGCGTTCCTAGTAGCACCGAACACATTGTTTGTAACAAAAAAAGATGGCAGTCGACGAGCTAGCAGTCATACTTGACTTTCACTGTTTCGTGGACGATAACGGAAACGAACTCGTCAAGGAACTGGCCGTTATGGATGTCACCGCATTTACCAGCAGAGATTGGATATTTGCACCACCAGTAGACACGAACGTTTCGAATCACAAACACATGAGGACGAACCGATGGTTAACGGAGCATTATCACGAACTAGAGTGGAGGGACGGGGAGACATCGTACGAACATCTTGTGCCGATATTAGTAAAATACACGTTTCCTTTTAACTATGTGTTCGTAAAAGGTTTACAGAAAAAAAGATTTCTGGAAAAGCGTATCGTGCATTACAATATTATAAATTTAGAAGATTTCGGTTGTCCTAAACTCGAACAATTACGTCCGATGCACGGAACAGCATGGTTCGCGCACCGTTTATTTCCAGAAATATGTACAAATAATAGAGTGCACGCTTTACGCGAGTGGGTTATATCAGATTTTAGACTTATCAGTAGGTTTCTGGTAAATTATTAACATTTTTGTTTTCATTTAGCATCATGTCGCTTGCATAAAAATTACTGCCTTCATACCCTGTCTAGACGCATAAAAAACTAGTGCCGCCGTCTGGTCGTCTTTCCCCTTCCGCGCTCAACAGGAATCAATGACATCACTCTGTCTAGACGTATAAAAAAATAGCGGCATCTTTCGCTTGCATAAAAATTACTGCCTTCATGTCAGAATAAGATTACATAACCCTGTCTAGACGCATAAAAAATTTGTGCCGTCGTCTGGTCGCCTACCTCCCTTCCGCTCACAGCAGGAGTCGATTACAACATCTTTTCTAGACAGATAAAAAAATAATTGCCGACTGGTTGCCTCCTCCCACCCACCGAACATGACGTGTGAAAGCGGCTTTCATCCTGTTTCACAGGGTTAATAATAACAGTTTACTGCTCGTTGTCTGGTTCCCCCTCCCTCGCGCTGTCTGGTTTCCCCCTCCTCAACAGCCTCCCTACTTATAACGACGCAAACGAGCGTTATTTAATTCAGACCTTGACAGAGACGCAAGCGAATAGTGATTCTTCTTCATTAGAAATGGCTTCATTCGTTGCTAAGTTCGCGGACATTAGTGCTATACAATATAGGAAAATTAAAGAACTAGTAATGGGTGTAAAATATCCCATAGTGCAACTTCAAAACGTAGACAGTAAATACGGAAAAGCTGTACTCGCTACTATCCAGAACTATACGGACGATAAATTGAAATATCGTGTTTATCTTCCAAGGAGATACGCAGGCGTTTGGGAAGACGATGAGTTAAAACATTTAGCACCGAACTCACTATATCTCGTTTACCGTGGAGAAAAAAACAGGGCCTACGTGGTGGACATTTTAATGTAATACTGGATGGACATCTTATGAAGTAACAAGTATATTTGTATGTCATAATGTACACATTATTAAATTTGTAATATATATAGCGCTTACATGTAATTCATTTGTTTTAATTACAATTCAGTGTGTGTATGTGTGTGTGTGTGTGTGTGTATGTGTGTGCATAATATGTATTTTAACTTGAATGCAATCATAAACTTGTAATATAGTGTGATTACATATATTTCTTAATTGTACAAAATTGACAATGTACAGGTGTTTACATATTATGTATTTTAACTTGTAATTAGTATGCATACATATATTTCTTAATTATACACAATTGAAAATGTACACGTGTTTACATATTATGTATTTTAACTTGTAAGTAGTGTGCATACACGTATTTTTTTTTTAATTATATGCAATTGTCAATTCAATTCATTATGTGTGTGTGTGTGTGTGTGTGTGTGTGTTTAAATATTTTAACTTGTAATATATTGTGTGTGTGTGTGTGTGTGTGTGTGTGTGTGTGCATAATATGTATGTTAACTTGAATGCAATCATAAACTTGTAATATAGTGTGATTGCATATATTTCTTAATTGTACAAAATTGACAATGTACAGGTGTTTACATATTATGTATTTTAGCTTGTAATTAGTATGCATACATGTATTTCTTAATTATACACAATTGAAAATGTACACGTGTTTAGATAAAATTAAACGATATTATCTTAACATTTCATTGTATTTAATTTCAAAAAAATCCTTTGAACTAACAGTACATTTAATCATATTTTAAATAACAGTATAACACTCAATCTACAAGCTTGAACGGTCGTTGCGCACCGACCGTTATTACATACATTCAATTAATAAAAAATCAAATTTATATTAAAATAATTGCATAATGGTAATATATTACAGAAACTAAAGAATAATTTTAAAGCAACTTACCCTGTACGAGATATTCTGTCTTTCACCGATGGTGTCAAAGCAGAATCCAACGATGGTATGTACTTCAACAGATCAAATCTTTCGGCTTTTTATACATCGCTGAACCCCGCTTAAGGAAATGAAGATATGCAGACATGAACAATAAAAAAGTTAACGACTCAGGAAGGCAGATGTTCAGAGACTTGTTTGCCTAACCACGCCCGTGAACAAGGTCGACCACTACCGAATATCAGCTAACGCCCAGACGTCCTTACTACCACAATATATAATTAAATTCTTTTTTTATACAAAATAATTGTCAACTCCAAACAGACACTTATTACATACCCCGTCACAATAATACAAATGATAATAATTTCTTTTTAATTTCTAAATTTAAGTTTTCAATTGTGTTTATTTACAATTATCCTTTTTCCGTTCATGATGAGTGAATTGTTTTATTTTGTACGAAATAATTTTCACCACTGAACATACACTTATTACATACCCAACACATTAATATAAATGATAATAATTTTTTTAAATACTTTTTCATGCGTAGTATGCATTCTACAATTTATACAAATAAAGGTCATCATTCGTATCTTTACAACGATGCCGAACACTTTGTTTTTTACTCACCACCGACACACAGACCAATCCTCGACGACGAACCGGATCACCGCGTAACCCGTTCGACGCTCGCCGGCCGCCGACGGCGGCCGGCGAACAGCGAACGGCACCGACCGGATCACGACGCAGCCTCACGAACCAGTTCGCCGTTCGCCGTTCGCCATTCGCCGTCGGCGGCGGACGGCGTCCGACAGCAGATCAACCCGACGGCGGCCGGCGAACGGCGAACGGCGAACCGGATCACTACACGGGCTCGCGATACAGTTCGCCACGACACACAGACACGCCGTTGCCAACAATACACCGCATCGACCATCGCCCGCAGCGACGTTCATATACAAAACCCGTACACTATAACACACGCAAGAGTCGACTACGGCGATTAACCAGCACGAGTCGGTAACGCCGACCACGACGATTTTACAACATGGCCGACCGGAAAAACACCTTGCATATACAAACCCGTACACTATAACACATGCACGAATCAATATACTGACCGCCCACAACATGACCGAAAGCCGACTACCAGATTTTTACCCCCACCACCTAGATTTTTGAATTTCCCGCCATATGACGTCACATCCGGGGTAGAACTGTCAGTTTACCCCTACTCTAATAGGAACTGAAAGCTTAATAAAATCCAATTTCAGTATTCAGTCACTTATTAGAAAATATATAGAAATTTTGCAGTCAGTGCATATACAGCTATTTTAATAACAAATTTTAATAAGGACAACAGAAAATTACAAACCCACCAACTCGTCAGCACTGTGTGAGTCTAATTGAGAAATATAAAAGCACAAATATCATATTGTGCGTGCGCGTGTGTCTTGATTAAATTTTAAAAATAATTTTTCCTGTATCTAACTTAATTTAGGATGTAATATTCTAAATATTATAACTTGTATACAATGACGTACCATATTTATATTAATTATACATATGAAAAGAGGCAACGTTTTTTGTTGTTGACCAGTGGAATCAAAATTTCTACATAAACCAAATTTAATGCTACATTATAATGACAGTATTATCACACATAATAAAATAAATTATATTATACGTTTTTTAATAACATCATCTGTATAGGCCCATGAGAATATATTTAAAAATAAATTACTTTTTAACCTTTAAAGATTTTGGAGGATACAATTTCTCTAAAAACTATTAATACACTGAGTATAATTTCTCACGCGTTTCAATTTTTATATACAGTATTCGAAGTTTAATTTAATCAGCAATTATTTCATGCTGACAACTCCAGCCTTTACAATTTACATTACACATTCTTTACATGTGTAAACCTTTTTCCTGTTATCAAGAAATAATGTACTAATAACATTTTGGACGAAGGCATAATTTTGAGTTCCAATAATCAATTTTGAAACATATCCTTATTCAACAGATATAATTTTTAAAAATTTGCTTTTCATTTTCAATTTAATTGTAATTAAACAGCACTTGTAAATAAAAGTTGCTGCATTTGGTAATATACATATTTTTACACTTTAAAAAGCTTGTAAATTACATGTACCGGTAACGAAATAGTGCATTAAAATTAAAAATTCTTTAAAATTTCAATAAGTAATAATAATAATACACTTTAATATATGCCTGTTAATATATTTCTTATTGTTCTAAAATTTAAACGATATTGAATAAATACTGAATTCGTATTCTAAAAATATTACTCTATTAAATTCTAAAGAAACGTAACAAATAGCAATGCAATACGAGGGTTGAGGTGTTTTTATGTATCTTGCTAATTATTATTTAACTTAGTAACTTTTATTAATTTTCATCTACAGTGTATTAAATGTCTGCATATCCACGATAAATTCGAAATCGAGACTTTTCACCCTAAGGGGTAATGAGGTATTTAGAAACTTATAAAAAAAAGATAAGAAACCATCGTAATGGAGTCTTGAACCTACTTCTGTACTTAAAATCATGTTCCAAAGTTATAAAACACGGATATCTTTGGTATTTTTGAGAGAAAAAGTCTGAGAAGGATTTATGGACCAGTGTGAGACGGAGAGATGTGGGGCAAGAAAGAATTGTAAACTAAGAGACATTTATGGAGAAGCGGACATAGTTGCGGCGGTGAAGGCAAAAATGTTGAAGTGGTTGGAGCACGTGGTAAGAATGAAAAGCGATCGTGGGCCAAAAATGGCATTGAAAAGGAGCCCGGAGGAAGAAGGAGAAGAGGACAACCGAAGAGGAGATAGTATGAAGATGTAAAAGGGGATTAAAGGGAGAGGGGAGTGGCAGGTTGGAGGAGTGGCAGGCTCTGGATAGAGAAGATTTAGAGGAGAATCATCGACCAGGCCAGGGTTCTACAGGGACCACAGTCCCAGAAGAAGACGAATATCCACGATAAATCCGTAATTGAAACATAGAGACTTATCACCGTAAGAGGGAAAGAGGTATTTAGAAATTTCTGGAGAAACAAACTATAAGAAATCATCATAATTGAGGCTTGAGCCTACGTCTGTACTTAAAGTCATGTTACAAAATATTTAGACGATTAATTGAGGCCTGTCGTTTATTATACTCAAGCTTAACTTTTCTCTTTTAATTAACACAGCCCCAAGATATTCTTCCTTACATGAAATTTAATACATATCATTATGTCTTCTCTTTTTGTTGTATAAATAAATAAATTCACTTTGATTTAGGCAGAATCCATTAACACAAGCGACAAAATTTTGCTTATTCAAATTATGTTACCGTTTCCAGCCATTGAAAGTAACTCAAGAGGGGGGGGAGATCTAAACGACGTTTTCATTTATACTCCCTTTTGCTTCTCCTTTCATATGTATTCTAATTTTTCACTCAAAGTTAATCACTAATTAAACATTTTGTTTTTTACCATCTGTTCTTAACTTTCGCTGTAGGTTTTAGCTTGAGCCGTCTAAGTAAATTAACTGTAAAAACCTGTAAAGTATAAAAGAAGATTTATGATATTATTCAAAAATTAGTACTGATATGAAACGTGAAATAAACTTTTAGTCTCAGAGAAAGCAAAGTTATTGCAGTTGTGGTGTAAAATGCTTATCTGAATAGTTGAAATGGAATGTATAATATTCATTCTTAAAGTGTTTGATATAAAGACGTAATCGAATTGGTTTATGAAATTTACATGCGTTTTACAATAATAAATACCTAATATTCTTCGACTACAATTTATCCAATTTTACAAACAGATTATGTTATTATCATAAAAATAATACTGCTTTGTCAGCATTTTGCTTAGGACTACATTTACAGCAGTTATTGAGTTTAAGAAAGTCATATTTCTTTTTGTTTAGCAAAAAATTAATGGTAATTCATTTTCGTAAAATATTACCGCAAATTTCAAAACCCCAAAGACAGCAGTACTCTATAAGCATTATTTATTTTTTTATATATTAGAACACTTTTACTGTTTTTTCCAACTCAAACTGTGGTTATCGTAGAGAATTCATTATTATAATTCGGTAATTAAACCCATACCAGACAAGTTTGTACTTATTATTACACAGGTAAGACAAAGGTTTATTATTGTGGTTAACAAATTGAAGATTATGTTTTTGAAGTCTTCTTCCGGTATGGACCGCGTCAAAAATGTCTTGTATGACATTTCTCTCATATTACAGTGAGTTTCCTCAGGTCCAAGTAACCTGAGGTGATCAGGTGGTCAATGAGTGAACTGAGGATACTTATTGTAATATGAGTGAAACGTTGACATACAAGACATTTTTGACGCGGTCCATACCAAAAGACTTCAAAAACATATTGGACACCGGCTGCGGAACCCTACGTGAGAAAATTGAGGATTGTCGACATTCTGTTAAATTCTTGGTGTCTGTATTAGTGACAAAATGAATACGTGGCATGAAATTCGCAGCAGTAATGAAGATTTCAAAGAAGGAGACCAGGTTTAATGTACAACCCAAAGTACCTTCGTGGTCGTTTCTTGAAACTTTAAACTAGCTGGGAAGGCCCTTACACAGTGAAAAGTAAGTCAATGACTTTATTCATCGGATACAACAAGAAGGACAGCGAAAATTTAAGATAATCCACTTAGACCGTCTGGCAAAGTGACACTGCAGATACGGTTTCCCAGTTCGGGGCGAACAGGTTTAACGAGAGGACAGTGCTAAGTTGAGCTGAAAAACAACAAAAGTGCCTACGTGATTCTTAGCATACGGCAACGCTCAAAGCTGTTCCAGATGTTCATAGATCATTCTGCGCGGAAGATTTACGTAACGTTGTAGGTTGAGACTATTTCCAGACGATACTTGACTACTCGACCGGCATGCAGGCCGCTATGTAACTACAATGCAAGGCGGCGGAGTATACGACTTCACTTTATACACTTCAGTTTACGCCTGGCGATATTAGAATGCGGATCGAAGTGATGGTTGCGGTTTAGTGGGAAGTGATAACTTAGTGCTAGTTAGTGGGAAACTGTAATAAGATGACACTTATTGTTTGTGTAGGACAAATTTAACTTAAATTATTTTATTAAATGCATTTGTTCATTGATAACGCTTGTGTATGTCTACCTAAAGTTTGTAGTAATTAGTGACTTTATTGGTGTCAGTTATTCTGTTTCCACTTGATAACACGACGACCAGTGAGACCGTCGTATCAATACTTTAACTACAAGTTGTCGTTTATGAGGATGTTGAATTCCTCTGTTTTGGATATCAGATTAAATCATATCATTCTGCTGTTTTCATTGTCATTTGACAACACTCAAAAATCCAATTTTACAAAATATTAGAAAATATTGTAGCATGACAGATAACGCCCATAGTTCTGAATGGAAAGAAAGATCTTAAATTAAAATAAAAACAAATTTAAATCCAAGAAAGCAACACTAAAAATTAATTAAGAACCACCGTAAAGCACAATCATAGTATGAAGTAAGAGTTTCATTACAACAAATATTACAATGAATGATGAGTAATCAAAATAAACCAAAAAGCTAAAAATAAAAAGGAGATACCCAGGTAGGATAGGAGTAAGTAAGGAAGAAACCCAAACGAGACAAGATCCACAAAGGAAGGGGTGTTTTTATAAGAAACAAGTAGGACAGGAGCAATTAAGGAAGAAACCAGAACAAGACAACATCCACGATAAGAACGAACGCTCTTGAAGGAAATAAAAACGAAACCCCTAAAGAAAATAAAAATACTAAATGAAAGTATAACAAAAAACGAAATTTAGAAAACCATGTAAAATAAATATAAACTAAACTGTATAAAGTAGAATTAAAAATGAAACCAATGTGAATTAGTAATATAATAGAAAAAACAAACCTTTATTATCCTCTATAAACAAACTTGTTGATTTTAAAAAGACTATAAAACTAATTAGAAATAAAATCAAAGAATAAAAGGGGACCAGTGCAAGTTACTATATTATATTAAATAAACCTAATGTGTCAATATTGGAGTTCATAAACTAAGTAAGTTGTGCATTTATACAACTTTATAGTTTTTATATTGTGTCAATAAATAATATTTTAATTGAGTATTATAATGACAAATAATACAAGAGTTTCTATATAATAACTGCCACTCTTTATATACAACATTCATTAGAATGATAGTAAATAAAACAAGAGCAGGCCATATAAAAAGTGAAGTGACCAAGAATCATTACCCCAAAAATCAAACAAAAACAGCTAAGACTGAAAATAAAATTAGTTATAAGAAATAGTGCACATAATGGAAGGACAGATATGTTTTGTTTATTTAGAATAAGTTCAAATAGCTCAAGGATGAAATGTCTGAGAGTACAATTCTTTTAATATAAAACTTTTATTATAAAATATTTATTATATGTTATGTGTGATAATCAAAACTAAAATGTCTGAGAAAATACCATTATTAATGTCAATTATTTGTTATGAATTAATAGTTTGAATTCTATACTAAATGTTCTATTGCTAAAGTAAGAAAATGTTAATTAATGTTATATTAGAAAAGAAAGTCAGAAGGGGTATAAACAAGCTGTATTATTAAAAAACTTTGTATGTAAAAACAGATAAAATCTAGGCCTAATGGTAAATCTAAACAACATTAAAACTGATGAATTAAGTGCAATAAAATAGTAAAACTGATGAAATTTATATAAGGTAAATCAGCCATAGTCATATAACTGGAACTATAATTAAGAAAGATATTATGAAAAGATAGTAAGAATTTTTGGAAAAATTGCAAATGTAATAACTAAAAATTCAAAGAGGGGAGTCACAAATTAATGAATAATATTTAAAAGGATAATCAATTAATCAAATTAAAAGAAATTAAGGGAAGATAAACATTTTATTCCAACCTGAGATTTAGTACAATCATAAATATAACATATAAAATGGCAAACATTTTGAGAAGGACAGGAAATAAATTTAAAAACTTACAATTTTCAAAATGAAGTAAATATAGCATTTTAGATAAAAAACTTTGTAAAACTATATTATTTGGTATCAAATCAAACAGAATGAACTAAAGAAACAGTTTATGTATTTAGTATTTAATAAAATTAAATAATAAAAAAAATATATTCAGTAATATAATGTAATTTTCATGAATGTAACGGAAGCTAGAAAGATTTGAAACAATGTATTGCTAATATTAAAGTGGCTAAAACGTTTTTAGATGACGAAGGAAGTTAGAACAGTTGATTATTAGACTTTGTCGAGCACGTTTGAACGAGAGTGTGAGTAAATAATAACCTAATAGCGCAGACAAGCATGGCGTTCAACTCATAAGCCTAGTCTACTGCGAAAATCGCGAGTTTTGTAAAATTTCATTTAAACATTAAATTCAGTGGAACTAACACTTACAAACATTAAAATAACTTAACACAGAACATAAAACAAGTGAATACATAATTTAAACCATTAAAACCAATAATTCCGAATAACGAAACGAACGGTGCAATTGTCGACCTTATTAACTAAAGTGAAATATAACTTAATCCCACACATTTTATCGAAGGGAACCACAAACACTTGACCAGGAACACTCCACTAACACCAGAAGGAATAATCGCAGCTGCAGGAACGAGAAATCATTGGAAAAGCAGCATTTATTTGAAGCAAATTCGTCGAGGTGCATTTGTCAATGACATCTGAACACGGAGCGGCCATCTTTAAGTTCCCACAATTCCAAGCGCCACTGCCAGTATATCTTAATGGTTCGAACAATTTCTTTACTTAACATTATATATTGAATGATATGTGTGTATTTTAATTAATAAGCTTATATTTTGTAATGTTTTACTTTCAATACTATGCCCTTTTCTCTGACTATATATAAAATAACTGTTCAAAGAACCGGAGAATATATAATTGTACAATCTATTGATTCACCCTGAGAGAGTCGATTCATCAATCGATATAAAATCGATTACTTTATTATTTGTTAATAAATTTCCTTGAATATTATAAAATTGAATCCTATTTATTCCTAAATTATAAATAGAATAGTATATCATCTTAGTTGAGATATAACTACCAGAATTTAACAACTTTAAAGGAAGATAACCTGCAAATAAGGAAAGTTCACCAACCGATTGTTCCTGGAGACAATCCTATTAACTAATAAAAGAATTCTAAATACACCAAAGGATATAATTCGACAAAAACAATTAATAAGAAGCTCGAAACACCATGAAACACTTACAAATAATTAATATTAAATTAATTAAAAAAATAATAGTAATAATAATAAAATTATTTTACCAACTACGAGAATAAATTTTTATCAACAGAATACAAGAATCATCTGTACTTTGTTACAATATTATTTGGTTTTACAAATTAACCCAAAATAATTTTGTATTACTTCAAAATCTTAAAACAGGACTACTATTTACATTATCATTACAAGCTTCTATTACTAGGGCACAGAAGTAGAACTTGATAGCAAGAAGTAGAAGCAAGAAAGCAGGTATAGTTCATCAAACGACGGCGACGATTGTCTACTTACCTGTGTAAAGAATGCTAACTAGAGTGATCGCAGTTGTTTCTGATAATGTGGATGCCATGGCTCCGTACTCCACAAGATGAAATGTCGAAATTTTTTTGTATGACCTGAGTAAACTTTTACTTACATAAAATCTCTATACATATAGTACATATTGACGTACAAACTAAATTACTATTCCCGCCATCCGGTAATTTATATCCTATGTATCTTGGTTGGAATTCTCTACAACAAAACTTCTGCTTCTTGATTTAAACAAGCATTGCTGACAAGTCAATCTGCATACAAAAGAGTAATAACAGTTTAATAACGAACTGTATACAATTCGTCTCTCACAATAGTGTGAAATGAATAATAATCACGCCTGCAGGCAATAGTGAGTAAATGGCTTTGTTAGACACACACTGTGTAAAGGGGATGCGTACCAGAATTGAGGGTTAATTGTGTACACTCGCTTTTCATCTCATACATCTACTTGTTTTCACACTCCGTACACCTATATAGTAGTTAACACAATTTACTGTCTCTGTTTTGGAAACATTGGGTAGCGCTTGCACTGATGTATTAACATTGTTGCTCGCCTACGTACTACACCATAATAATGTTTTGTGTAAACTCTGTAAGGACAACAATGGCTAATGGAAATGCGTGGAAACCCAGACAAACGTAAGTAGACAATGTGTTGGAAACTGGAGCTTTGCGCGTCTAAAGTAAATTTGCGGGTCTACAGAAAACAGTTAATTTGACAAAATGCAATAAAATGGCTTAGCCATTACTAATATTTTTTTCAAATTAATAAAAGTTTTAACGTTTCTAATGGTAATTGTAGTACTTATACTAAGAGTACGGTGCTTCATTTAAGTACGTTGGATTAAACTTAAATATTTTTACGGTCAGCATATACTTAAGAATAGGTTATAAATACTGATGTTTTGTTCAACATCTTATAAGCTCTAAGACCGATGGCATCATGTGAACGTGAAACTCCTTCTACAGAGTTATGATTGTGAGGGAAACGAATGACGTGTAGCCGGTGTTAACATCTGACAGTAGTTCTATCGCAGATATAAAGATGTATCCACACGTTTAAGACAATCGCTACCAATGACATATAATCAATACACTGGAACCCAGAAAACTGCTATTCTACTATATACCCGCGGGAAGATAGTATCAGGATCAGGAAGAGTAGCAGTTCCGTTAGACGGTGAAGAAAGGTGAAGAAATCATAGCACATGTCCGACCGTTCCACGTTTTAAGACATACGTTATACACAGAAAAGATTCTTGCAATAACCCAAAAATATGTGATGACTTATTTACAATTATCACATATTCCTGATTGAATCGGATAAATTCAATATTTTATAAATTACAAAGAGTCTGCTATTTATTTTCGTATTAGTATAAACATACTTTTCTGGTTTCAAGAAGCTTTCCATTTCATCCTCCAATTAAAGAATTTGTAAAATTTCCAACCTGTAAATTCAAGTGAGTTGATCATTTACTCTTTCAACGGCACCTAAAAGTTTATTGTAACTAATATAATGTAAGTACAATTTTTAAATTGAAATAAGTGTAGATTGTTTTTCTTTAAAACAGAAAGCAACATTTTAGTGACTTTCCTAACAAAGGCTTCCAGTTAAATGCACACGTCCTCGCGCGTACATATATGCGCCTTTTAAGTAAACTACAACAATTGCCTGTATATAAGGCGTTTATATGTGTAAGGTCCTGAAATTGAAATAATTAGATAAGAAGAAATCATGGAAACTTACAATCTCATAAAGTAAATACACTCCTGAAAACGTTTTGTAAATATATAAGAGTTTCTTTAAAACACAAAATACACGTTGCTTCCCTTTCCTACAAGCTATTACGATGAATTATATTTCGTTCATGCTATATGTTTTTAAACTACAATTAACAAAACCTGTGTACTGAGTAAGAGTGTTTAAAGCTTACCACAACCTTGCCAGAATAAATATGGCAAAAAATTAATTCAGTACCGTATTAAAATATACAGTAGGTTGAACGTCTCTTCCGTTTACGATATTTTACTCAAAAAAGTAGGATTCCATATTCGTCTTAACTTATAACTTTTTATTTACTAACATAGCACCCTTTTTACAAACAATATTAATTATCCCATATTTCTACACTGCAGTACCTAGACATTATCTTTTTACATTTTATGTATTTTTCTATCTTCTTCTTTCCTGACTCAGTGGCCTTGGGTATTCCGTCTAATGCCAACTTCTTCCATACCATCTTTTGTCTCATTTTGATCTCTAGTCTTTTATTAAACTCTTTATCCATCTAATGTTACCTGTTTCCGCATTTTCTTTCCCATTTTCACTTTAATACCGCAATTAACTCATTAATTTTATATATTTATTCATCTAAATAACCCAACTCATTATCATATTTATATCTGGCTGTGTAAAACGTTCCGGATCTCACACAGAGATGAAGCCTCCATGTTCCTTATTTTGATCGTGTTGTATGATTTCATTCTTTGTAGGCTGACGTTTGATATTTCGCGTTAATGAGTTGTTTTCTGTTAGTTTCACAGTCGACCACAGAAATCGTATCTAACGGTGAATAGATTGGAAATTCTTGACGTAATGAAATAGGTTTTTTTAAAAAGAGGTAAGTGCTAAAGGTAAAGGATAGATGTGGGGACAACGTTTCTGAGGCCTTCTTCATCAAATACAACAGTTCAGCGCCGTTTTTGAAATTTTAAATTTGGTCGGACGAACAAAACTGATGAATCACCCACTTGGACGCCAAATGAAGCGACTACACTAGAAACAATTAAATAAATTTAAAAGAGCGCTTGGTAGAGTCGTAATGCAAAAGACATGGAGATATTAGATACCTTTGACTTACTAACCGAAATCGTGAGCTATAGGTTACACTAATCGATATGGGTATGCCAGAGCTGTGCGCAAGGTAGGTGACGCGTTTGCCCACCCCTGACAAAAACAATGTCAAAAGCATGATTCACTCCAATTGTTTGACACTCTATAAGCACACTCCAACTAACTTTTTACATCGATTCATACTTGTTGAAGAGACTTGGAAGACCCTTGAGACCCAACACAATTTAAAACAATGAACGAATGGTGAACCAAACAAATCAAAGACAATTGCTGCTCTCGTAGTGTTATGACATTGCTCTTCATTGGTAACCTTTAACACAATTTTTTTATAATATTATGCAAATTTATAACAGTATTTAAGCGAATAAATCAACGAAAATAAGCTAAATTTAACAAAAGTCATGTTTTATTAACAGTGAACCGGCTCACACATCATTGTTGCGCTGGCTAAAATCAAGAGGTTTAACCGATTGATTTGCTTCTTCGCCCCGTATACTTGTCAGGTTGAGCTCCTAACAACATCTCTTTCCTTCGTAACATAAAACAAAAATGGCTCTGAAAAGGTTTTCTGCGAAAATCAATTCAACGATCCTGTAAATTGGATACATTTGGAAGGTCTATAATAATCTCTCTGGAACACTGCTGTGAAAAAATTTCGTCATCTTCACAACACGACATAGGCAAAGTGCTGCCTGTCCCGCCTTTAAAGATCCTCCTGCGAACTCTTCTTTTATTACTGCTATAACTTTATAGAACTTTAATTTTGTATCTCCACGTAACTTGTTTGTAAAAATACGGTTCATTGTATCACAGATCGCCTAAAACTTACCTAACTTCTTAAAATTAATATCATAATTCCTATTATAGCACATATCATTTCCCAAATAATTAAAATGACTCACCTATTCTAAAATTATATACCAATAACCATTATTTTTGTTCTTATTGGTTTCTTGGCTTGAAATGCCATTAACTTTGTTTTTATGGTAGAGATTTTCATATTGTATTGCTTGCAAATCTGATGGAGCTTGAAAACTGATTTTTGCAAATCAGCTTCTGGGAAAAACGTATTGAGCTAAATGAACATTATGTAATCAATAAATGCAAGTATAAACAAAAACGTTTTTTGTTTTCAAGATCACAACTTTTCACCCTTTCTTCGCAGAATATAAATATCTTTTGGTGACTGATATATTATCAAGAGTAATAATATACAGATATAATATAAATATAAATATAAATATTATTTTCAATCGACGTATTTTCTCCATATATGTTTCAGTAAATCTGGAACAGTTACTTTTGTTACCGAATTATAAACAAATAGTCTATTTCAGCTAGATGTATATTCTTATTGTATCGACAAATTGCATATTCGCATGAGAGTATCTATAGCGTTTGACTGTGAATATATAAAAAGCAACGAACTGAAATCGATGTTAAGCATGATGAGAATCTACTGCAAAATTGAAACAACTATTTAGGCTGTACATTTTATAGAAAATACAAATTCCCAATACTGTTTGTATAAATATGTAGGCTTACTTGTTTATTAACAATTAGCATGTAGTAAATTTTTATTATTATAACTAAAACACTATAATCGGAAATACTCCTAATTAATTTATAATAAGAATGTGATGTTGTATTGGTGCCCGCCTAATAAACCAGGGATCCTAAGGTTTCCATTTCGGACAGCCCCAAGGTACTTGTGGGTATTCTCCCAGGCAGGGATTACCTAGGATAAAGCACTGGGGGTACTAATAAGTTGAAGCTTATCTCTTTCTACACTTCTTTCTTTTATCCATACAGCTTACCTTGACTGGGTCTCCTAAACTACTTCAGTAGTACAAATGGGCCAATCATAATATTACTGTGTTATTGTAAGAATATAGTGTCTAATAAAATATATCTTAATATAATATTCCATATAATAATGAAACGCATATATCCGTCAATATAAATTTGTACAAAGTGTACAAGTCTGCGCCAATATTTTTACGACTGTCCCACTGATCGTCATATTGTAAAGTGGAAACAAAATACAGACACTAATGAAGTCACTAATTACCCGCTTATTTAGTTACCAATAAAAACTGAAATCAACTAGGTACAGTCTTACAATAATTCTAGTTAAATTGGTCCACACTAATAACAATGTAAAGTATTCAGATTTCCGCACTATTTATAAGCCAATAATTACTTTCCACTAATCAGCAACAATCATTTGATCCACACTCTACAATTTCGCCAGGTGTAACTAAGTTTTAAGCCGGCAATAGTTCTTTATATAAATCCCGTAGTTGTTCCACAATAATTTTCCTCACTGCTGGCGGTATGCCAACATAATTTGCGTAGTTAAGAGTGCTCTCGAACAGTCCAGAGTGCTCAGATAGTGGACGGCCTTGACAAAGACGCCGCACTACCGACAACAATGTATAGAAAGGACGATTTTTCGGGAGCGTTACGTAATTGTCGTAGCAAAATTCTATTTAACTTCGAGAATTTTTGTAATGAATTGTTCATAACAATATATTTTACCTTCGTAGGAAAGTCAAAAGACACATTTACAAGAAAACTCACTCACTCTTCAGATAATGTGAAGTTTTTTTAACAGTATAGAAAGTTGCACATTAACCGCTTTTGAATGTGCAATGTAGAATAAAGGAAGATTAAATACAGAGGTTAGTAACATAAAAGATAGAACGAGCCATTACAATGTTCAGATAACAGCTCCCAGCGGGTTTATCCTTGTTAAATATTAAAGTGCCTCCGGTTCAACGTCAGCCCGTTACTTTTATATTCATAGTTTACGCGGCTAAGACAATTCACAGGGTTTACGAAACATTTAACTTGATAATTTCTGTTAAGAACTGCCTACGTTCTTAGTATAAATTACTTTACATACGATATGAGTTTTAATATTACATTTTTTTGACATTTGACTGTGTGTGACGTCTACAGATTTTGAAAGTTGTTAACATAGAACGTTAACTGTTGTGATGTAACGAATTTTCAGCTATAACTACTTTTTGCAACTATATTTAACTTTGAGAAATGCAAAGTAATTTATATTTAGTTAATTTCTATAAATTCATTAATTTAAACTTGGTAAAACAATGTCAGTTATCAACGTTCACAAGCAGCTCTACATATCAGCATCATAAATATACCTGCAAAGTAATAGCATCATTAAATTAGAACGCCGAGTTCTAATATGTTGTTACGAAATTACAGAACAGTCTACCCGTTTGTCGAATGTGCCAGAAGAATCTCGCTCTAATGTGTGTGGCGTACGTGCTTGCAGACGCATTTGCTAGACGGTGGGAGAATTCACGCGGCCGCTCTCACTGTGTCACGGCCGCAAGCAATTACGTCGTAGTTTAAAGGTAATACGTAGTATGTGTAATCGTCCAGATTTTCGGCGGCTATAAATACAATTACTCAGGGACGCTCAGTTCAGTATTAGTCGGGATTAATTACAGTGCGGTTCGAGAGTTATTATCGGGCTCAATAATCTTGAGAGATTACTGTGTACGCTCAAGTAGTTATTAGTGAAGTGTTGCGTTTTATAATCGGGCGGTATAATTGTAATACAATTGTGTTTAAAATTAGTGACATTTTATTGCGTGTGAACAATTTTTATTTGATTTGTTGTAGTAGACTGTGTTGTTAATTACAAACTGTTTAACTGTAAACATTAAAGCTGGTGATTAGTGACTTAGTTGGTGTCATGTACTTATTTTGTTTTCCACTGTACCTACGATAATCAAGTAGACCGTCGTAACAATATGTATCACGTTTGATTCCATGTATTAATAAAATTGGTTTGCCTTTAATTTTATGGACATTTCAAACAAGAGTGTTATGATATTGGCCTGTATTATTAATAAGTTTATTTTATTTTCAAGCCGCAGTGTTCATGAGTATTAAAAAATATCTTTGTATTTTTTATGCTAGTACATTATACTCGTGTATTAGATCATGCGCTTTCCTTTGTAGAACTACAAATGCCGGTAGTCATAATTACTTCAGTACAGTATTAGTATTAGTAGTAGTAGTAGTAGTAGTAGTAGTAGTAGTAGTAGTAGTAGAAGAGGTAGTAGTAGTAAAAACTTTGTTGTTGCTGTTACAGTATTAATAAATTGTCTTTTTATAATCGTAATTGCAGTGTGAAGGTGCATATACACAGTCCCTAGCGTGATATGCAAAATCGACACTCCTCTCAGATTGCATAACGACGCCGTGAATACTTCACTTTGTGTTGTAAACATAACTCTAATGTTAAAAATTTTAATGTTAATCTAAAGTTCGTACATAATATTTGCTTTGCAGTAATAGCTGTAGTAGTAGTAGTAGTAGTAGTAGTAGTAGTAGTAGTAATAGCAGTAGTAGTAGTAGCAGCAGCTGTAGTAATAGTAGTAGTAGTAGCAGTAGGGGTGGTAGTAGTAGTAGTAGTAGTAGTAGTAGCAGTAGTAGTAGCACCAGAAGTATTAGTAGTAGCAGCAGCAGTAGTAGCAGCAGTAGTAGTAGTAGTAGTAGTAGTAGTAGTAGTAGTAGTAGTAGTAGTAGTAGTAGTAGTAGTAGCAGTAGAGGTAGTAGTAGTAGAGGTAGTAGTAGTAAAAACTTTGTTGTTGCTGCTACAGTATTACTAGATTGTCTTTTTATAATCGTGATTGCATGTGTAGGCGCATATACACAGTCCCTAGCTTGATACTCCGCGACACTCCTCTCAGATTGCATAACGACGCCGTGAATACTTCACTTTGTGTTGTAAACATAACTCTAATGTTAAAAATTAAAGTGTCAATCTAAAGTTCATACATAATATTTGCTGTGCAGTAATAGCTGTAGTAGTATTAGTAATATTAATAGTAGTAGTAGCACTAGCAGCAGCAGCAGCAGCAGCAGTAGTAGTAGTAGTAGTAGTAGTAGTAGTAGTAGTAGTAGTAGTAGTAGTAGTAGTAGTAGTAGTAGTAGTAGTAGTAGCAGCAGCAGCAGCAGGAGTAGTAGTAGTAGTAATAGTAATAGTAGCAGCACTAGTTGTACTGATAGTAGTAGTAGTAGTAGTAGTAGTAGTAGTAGTAGTAGTAGTAGTAGTATATGTGATAATAAAAAAGTTTGTTGTTTTTAAACTAAAACAAGCTTTTTAAACCCCACTTTCACAAGGCACACTGTTCACATTGAGTTAAATGTTTATATTCAAAATGCTTTCAACCAAATTTTATTAATAATTGTTTTAAATTTGTCAGTGATTTCCACAACTTTAGTTGTCTTCGTTGTATATATTATTATTAGTCATAACTAATTTTATTTCGTGGGGTGAATCATATTAGTACACTTTAACATTAATTTGTACAGCAGTACACTACTTTTCCTTGACAAAAACTACTACTTGACTACGTAATGTACAATACAGTTATTATTAACTCCTTAACATCCCACTTTTAAGCACTCGGTTTGTAGACTATCTCCCTAAGTATCTGGAATAAGCATAACCTCTTCCCAAGATTGTACGACCTAATTAACTGGGAGCTGACTCTGAATAGAAATACCATATTGACGAACCGAGTATAGCTTGCCTCGTGTCTAACGTTATTCACTAAGGCATTCTACATCCTCAGATAGACAACATTACCTAAGAAGTATTATGAGAAGAGACGAGTCTCATGAAATATGATAATAAAACGCTTTTTAAGAAAACTAATACCTCCTTGATTTTTATATAGAGACAAGTTTTAAATAAGGGAACGTATATTTTATTCGTAAAATGCATGACATATGTTTGTTATATACTAAAAGTAAACAAGGAAATGAACTACCCCTTGAAAGTAACGCTACGTACTAAACTGTCCAACATAAACATTTTCCACAGACTCATTAAAGCACATGGAGATTGAGTTGAAACTTATAAAAAAAGTAATAAGAACAGTATTCCTAAAAAAACTCTCATTGTTGCTATTAAATAGTTGGACTTCTCAACAAAAAGGTATTATGATTTCGTTCATACGTTCTATTGTATAGTTTTTATTTGTTTTGACAAACACATTCACGCTTAAATGCATGTGGATTCAACGTCACTTCGTTATTAAGAAAAGAAGGAGTAATTATTAAACTCTCCTGTCATAAAATTGATTTGAATTTTTTTACTTATTTATCCTAAACATTTAAAGATAGAACACAATTAGTAAACTAACAATTTCTGTAATAAGGCTATTGCTACTGAAGAAAGTGAAATTTTACTTGTCTCCAAACTAGGAACTGAGCTGACCTCATGAGCTACTGGTAAAAAATGGGGATAATTGTAAACAGTGGAATGTTTATCGCACATAACAAGAAGGCAAGGGTACTTTCTTGCTGGAAAATGGAGTAAGGAAGGAGGATGTGTAAATGTATGTGGTGGTAAAGGGTTATTGAAAGAACCTCAAGCCAACCTGGATGACAAGAAGAAGGAGAAGAGAATGTTTTGTCTAGTAAAATGCAAGAATAAATATGTAGTATTGGCATTTTATATAATGGAAATTAATTATAGTAAAGTGACCTTATCAAAATAATACTTACTTTTTTTTTAATATAGTCCTGTTGCAGAATATAACAAATTAAGAAAAATATCTAACACACATACGCGCTCCTGTCCGCTCACGTGCATAAATGAATTGGAATTGACACAGTATTTAGAAAGTCATTCAAATACTGTAAAGAACGCTGATGACTTTTCACAAGTATACGTAATGCCGTTAACTAATTGTTCATATATTTTAATCATATAAGTAGGTCCTACATACTGTGTACAAGACTTGGGAATATGGTACAAAATGTGTTATATTTCTAAAAAAAAAACTATTGTAATAAGTTATATATTCTGTGCAATTTAATTTGCGCATTAATTGAACTCATACACTTTATATAACATTACTAACAACATGTTCGTGTATTTGGGGTTCAGATGTAAATATAAGAAGACTATTTTTATTATCAGTTTTAAAAACTCATATTTATTATTTTTTCATTATTAAAAATTATTCATAAACATCATTAATTTCTCGGTCACGATATTGCTCATTATTTAATGTTTATATCTTACGATATGCAGTATTACACATATTTAAAAATTCTTATATCTAAACATGTTAATCTTATATCTAAACATGTTAAATAATTTTTATTAATTTATTATAAAATTAAAAAAATTCTAATATTTAAACAAATTGTCTTATCTCAGATCTGACCTCTACTCGCTCAGTCTATACCAATGTTTTGACTTCAATTTAACTTTATATTAATTTCTTGCAGACTGGCTTTTGTTTTAATATTCAACATTAAATTAATCTTTCTGTACTTCAAATATCTAATTACTTTACTATTTATTTTGATAATAAACTCTACTCTCTTTACTTTAAATTCTCTTTCATTTATTACTGCTTTTATGTATGTGCGATCGCTCATTCTTACAACTAAAGATTTATTTACATTTTAACATATTATTACTAAATATAAACTTCTCTGTTTCAATTTACTGTCTTTTGAAATCGTCTTTATGAGCTCTTTTGTTTTTATAAATCATTGAAAATGCATTAAGCATGTCACCTCGATTTCTGATGATCTGACGACTGTTGTCCGGTGTCCCAGCATTATCTAGAGTTACTTTTCCATTCCTCTTGTCCTGGCGTGGTCCTGGATACGTCTAGGGTCCAGCGTCGATCTACGGCAGCTTCCCTGGATACGTCTAGATGTCCAGCGTCGATCTACGGTACCTTTCCTGGATACGTCTAGATGTCCAGCGTCGATCCACAGCATATTTCCTGGATATACTCTTGATAGACTAACTATTGCTGTATTTACTTTTCCCGTAATATTGTCGTGACTTTAATAAACGTCATTTCGTTTGTAACTGCGACTTGTAATAGAATAAAAAATATAAACTCTTTGCCGACGGACAGCATGTCCGGCTGCAACTGAGTCTTGAAATGAATAGAAAGGTTTTTGGTCGAAACTTTAACTTATACCCTCTCGAGATTCCGCGCTGGTCGGCTCCAAAATCGTCCTGTCGACACCTGCGTATCACGTGACAGCCCCCACTACCGAACCTTTTCATCTATTTGCAATTATTAGCAAATAGCACTGTTTTGCACAGAATCGAGATAGCACAAATCGTAGCTACTTCGATTAGTCACTCACTATATTAATTTGAGCGTCTTAGGGTAATTTGCGTATTTTTTAGCACGTTTAGTTTGTACTGTCTTCGCATAACGTGTTCTATTAACGTCATCTTTTCACTGGGGATAACTATAATTTTTACCCACACTTTGGTGCCTTTGGTTTGATCACACATTAATTAGTTTTCTCACAGTGAATTAAAACAATTATTTTATTAATTACTTGGGCGGGTTGCTGAGTTTCCTGTCTATGCCTGCTTCACTCACACACACAAGATACACGTGTAACACACATACAATTGAGCAGGTGTTTACTGCGTGTCGGAACAGGTTAATTGCTACCCTAATCTAACAATGAAATATTTCTGCAACCTCAGACTTGTTAATTTACCCGTAACTTATACAAATTATACAAAATTTACATTTATTTAAATTAATGCCTAATACAGCTATGGCTGTATCGTTGCATTATTCCTCTGCCTGAGAAGAAAAATTTAATAAATATTTATATATTAAATTTTTGTCTATTTGTTCTAGACAAATACAGTCATGTTATATTAACTTAACTTAAGTTTACATTGTTAAACAAACACATAATTATGAGTAAGTCAGCCTAACGTTCACAGTGGTGGTATGTAATATTTACCCCCCATTACACAGCTGATCACCGATGTGCGTTGACCTTGTCCTGCTTCAGTGGTCTTGTCCCACTTTTACTCTCTCTTCTTATTATTCATAAGTAGAATTTCTTGAATGACGTCGCATGATATTTGCCAATGTGCTTATCCTTTCTCTCGTCGTCTACGATGAATGTTGTAGCATGACAGATAATCCACTTAAATCAATTACCAGATGATCATTAATAAAAATCAAGTATATGGAATATCCAGAAAGATCCAAATGAAAACCAAATAAAAAGCACAATAAATTACCATTATAACAAGAAAAAGTAAATATAAAGAAAGAATCTGCAACTAATATGAATGTACAACAAAAGTAAAACCCCAGAAAACTAAAATTAAAATAACAATAATACCCAGGTAGGATAGGAGTAGGTAAGGAAGCTACCCAGACCAAGTAAACAGACCAGTATAAACAAAAGTGAATAATAACGAAATGGTACTGAAGAAACCAAGAATGAAGAAAGAAGGTACCTAAAACAAACAAATATACCTCATAAACAGGGACAAGTGAAGATCACATAGAATAAAGGAAGTAGAACACGACCAATACCCAAAGGAAACCCAATAGGGAGAAAACAAAAACCCCAAAAGAAAGTAAATGTCACAATAGAAAGAATAACATCCCAACAAACCATAAACTCATGTAAAACTAATAAAAACAAAAAGTGTTTAAAGTGCTAAGTAGAAGTCCACCCAAGAAAGTTATTGTATAATTTATATAGACAAATCTTAACAGTTCCCCCATGGTTAAACAATTTGATATTATAAAACTATGAAAAGACTAGTGATAGTATCAAGAAATAACCAGGGACAAGTGCAAGTTATTAGATTATAATAAATAAACTTTGAGAAGGTACATGAATTACTGTACATTTAAATAACTTTAAGTGTTTTTTAAAATAGTATCATGAATGATATTTAATCAATTATTATGGTGAAGGAGCATTGAATACTCCTTCTAATAAAATGCCACTGTTTATATGAGAACATTCAATGGAATAAATAGTATAAACAGATAGCGTGGAGTTAGTACATAAAGTGACGGGGAATACATCCCTAAAATTAAGAAAAACAGATAAGACTGTAAACAAATAGTTTTAAGGGAGTGTTAAAAATTTAAGGGAACAAAATGTTAGGTTCCTATTTCAATACATGAACTCTATAAATAAGATTTAGAAATAGAGATTAATCCTAGTATTTATAAAATGTTATTTTGTTTAGTAGTTTGAATTAGGAATGCCATATCTGAATGTGTATATCATTCCTATATAGTAAAATGTTTTTTAGAAGTTACTGTAAGTAATCAGTACAAAAAAGGGTATGATTCTAAATACCAGATTTAATGTTAAATAATTGTTATGTTTTAATTGTTTAAAATCAATACTAAATGTTATAGTAGTAAAAGAACAAATTATTAATGAATATTATATTAGAATAGATATTGGTCAGAAAAGGGTATGAACTAACTGTATTATTAAAAACTTTGTAAGTAACAACAGATAAAGTCTAGGCCAGATAGTAGATTTAGAATACATTATAATTGACAAATCTAGTCCTATAAACCAACTAAACTGATGAAATTCATGTAAGATAAACCTACCATATAGTAATACAATGTAACTTATACTTTATAAAGATATTGTCAGAAGATAAGTAAAATTATAAATAAAAATGAAGGTATTAACTAAACTTTCAGTGGAGGAGTCATAGATAAATTAATTATATTTAAAAACAATAACTAATGAACAAAATTGCAAGAAATTAAGGAAAGATAAACAATTATATCAATCTTAGATTCAGTATAATAATAATTATATCAGAGAAAATGGCTATTATCTGTACAAGGACAGGAAACACAGTTTTAAACCTACTCTTCCAACATGAAAGAAATATAACTTTTTAAAATGAAAACTTTGTAAACCTATATTAATTAGTATAAAAATAAGCAAAATAGAATAAAGAAACCGAATATGTATTTAGTATTTCATATAGTTAAATAATAACGAAAATATTTTCCGTGTATAATGTATTCAAATAAAACGTATGGGAAGCTAAGGTAAGTTGAAACAATGTATGATATATATTAAATTGGCTAAGATTTTCAGGAGACGAAGGAAATGAGAACAGTTAGTTATTATCCGTTGAAGCGAACACTTAAACGAGGTTTTGCTCCGTATAACCTATACTAATGGCGTACGATAATTAAACCGAGTTCAGTACAAATTTTGTAATTTTTTTAATTTGAATTTTTAACTTGAGAAACAGTGAAAACAAACAATAAACAGTGCATTACAGATAAACAGAACCACATATGCCTAAATAATTGAAATAACATCACTACAAATAAATTTTACGGACGAAACAAAAAGGGTTATATACGACACATTTAACCAAAGTGAAATAGACATAATAACACACATTTACACCAAGTGAACTAATAAACACTACACCAGGAACACTCATTTAACTCCAGAACTAATATCCACAATTGCTGAGACGAATAAACAGTGAAAGGACATCTTTATTGGAAGAAATATTCGTCGAGGTGATAGACATTGAACTACGCATACTTCTGTCGGCCATTTTGATTTTCCCATCATTCTCTTCGAGGTGGAACAAATGAATTTCTAGACTGCATTGGTTCGAAAATATTACTATATAAACATTCTATATTGATTAATAACATTGTAATTGTTAGTTTTAAGACATTTTAATTGTAAGTGTTATACTTTCTTGGCCCTACCCTTCTCTGGCTATTCTAACATAACCGTTAAAAGAACATATATTATATACACTGTTAATGTAAAGTTTTTGTCGACCGGCCCTGAGTAACGAGTCGATACTGTTGTCAACAATCGATTACTATCGATATGTTTTAATAAATTGTTAATAAACCTTCTAATTATGCAAATTAATTGAATTTTTCTTTAAACATAATTAAAGAATAAGTTAATTCAAGGACACGGAATAACCGAAAGGCGGTATTTACGAAAATAAAGAGCACATTGAAGAAGAAGAAGAGCCGTCTATCGACCAGTACAGGAGTTAACCAGATTAACTTAGAAGTGATTTATAGAAAGTGACACCACTACACTATCAACCATAATACAATTAAATTTTTTACATCAGACAATAACCCAATTTATTTCCTAAATACCAGTAATAAAAAACACGAAACAACTATTTTTTTCAGAAAACAAAATTTTAATTAAAAAATTTTTTATTTCATTAACAAATTATAACATTATTATATTGTAAGTAATGTTACAATGTGTGTCTTCCTACGCGTTGTTTCAACGTATAAGGTCCGTTGTACAATCGGAAAAATTTCTTTGCTGTGTTGTCACTGCGTTTTCCTACAGGATTAGCTTTCAACAGAATTTTTTCTCCTACATCAAATCGTTGTAAATTATGTGTTCTATTGTATTTTTCCATTCTCTTGTTACCTTGTTCTATGATGCGCTGTTTAACATACTTCACCTTTACACTTAATGGAATAGGTACGTTTTGATTCTCTGGCTTGCTTACATATTTGGTCCAGAATCTGACAGGTTTCTTGTCTTCGTCTAGCTCGATTGGTGTATAACTCGTTGCTTCGCTATAATTTTCATTTATTGCTTTCTCAAAGAAAGGTAAGTACTCTGCCCATTTGTTGTGCTGATCATGACAGTAGATTCGTAGATATTTAACTAACTCTTTATTTACTCTTTCCGCCAGATTTCCCTGTGGGTGTCGTACTGATGTGAGTACAGGTTGGATTCCATTTTCACGAAGAGTTCTCTCCCATACTTCGCTTTGAAACTGTACTCCTTGATCGCTAAGTACTTTCTTCATTTTACCATATGCAGGGATGTATTTCTGCAAGAGTATTTTTAAAACAACTTTAGTTGTGGGTCGCATAATTGGATACAGATGGACGGCTTTGGAAAATACATCTATACAAACAAGTATGTGTTTCACCCCCCGACTTGATCTCGGGAGTGGTCCAAGAAACTCCACTGCAATTAGCTCTCCTTTTTGGTCCTTTTGAATACTCCTCATTTCCACATAGGTATGTAGATTCGGTCCTTTTGCTGTTTGACACTCATAACGTTTCTTACATTCGTTTTTAATCTTCCTGAACATATTATTGATGGTTAAATCTTCACGTAGGCTTAAGTAACATTTAACTGCAGCAGCATGTGCTAAACTTTTGTGCGTTGGTCGAATTAATTTATGCAACATATCATTTGTTAATACTACCTTCCAATCTTGCCTCATTAGTTTATATAAGACACCATTTTGTACCTGGTAATTGTCTGGTAGGTGATCTCGTAGCTTAAATTCCCTCGTAGCATGATCTAAGTTTTGTTGTTGAGCTAGATTCTTCAACATGTGTTTAATATCATTATCAATAGTAAATTTAATAGGTAACAGTTTTAACTCATTATGGTTCTTCTCATAGACCTCTTCACATTTTTCTGTGACGTATATACTCAAAGTATCGGCTATAATATTATCTTTCCCTTTACAGTATTTTATAGTAAAGGAATACTCACCAATTGCTAGGATCCATCGTAACAATCGAGCATTGGTTACTTTACATTTTAATAGAAATGATAACGCTTGATGGTCCGTATGTATTTCAAAATGCGTTCCGTAAATATAGTATCTAAACTGTTTCAGAGCGTAGACTATAGCAAGTATCTCCTTCTCAGATGCAGAGTACTGCTTCTCTGCTCCTTTGAATACTCTACTAGCATATGCAATGACACGGTGTTCTCCTGTAGCATCCTGTTGATACAGTACACTTCCACACGCGTAGTCACTAGCGTCTGCGTAGATAACGAATCTTCCATCTCGCTGTGGATGATGAAGCATTATGTTTTCCATGAATAAATTCTTGACTTGGTCGAAGGCATCTTGATGTTTCTTCTCCCACTTCCATTTGTGATTTTTCTTGTTAACTCCAGCGATGGTTGGGTTTTCTCTGCGTATAGTTTTGAGAATCTTCTATAATACCCTGTGAGTCCCAAAAATGCTCGTAACCCTTTAGTGTTCTTAGGTATAGGAAAATCGGTAATACTGGATATTTTCATGGGATCGGATTGAATACCTGAGGATGAAATAATATGACCTAGGAATTGGATTGAGGATTTTATGAATTCACACTTGTCTAGATTATGGGATATATGGGCTTCCTTAAACTTGTTGTATAATGTTAAGATGTTCAATGTGTTCGTCAAGTGTTTTTGATACTACCAGGATGTCATCCACGTACACTATGGTGTACGGCTCCACTTCTGGTCCCAATGCTATCTCCAGACATTTTAAAATTACAGCCAAACTCGTGCTGAAACCAAATGCAACTACCTTGTGTTGATAGCATTTATTTTTATACAGGAAGGCGGTGTACTTTCTATCTTCTCTTCTAATTGGAATTTGCCAGAAACTTGACCTTAAATCCAACTTAGTCAAATATCGTGTTTCTTCACACTTGACAAATAACTCTTCCGCAGGTGGTGCACAATCGAATTCACGTAGAATAACGCTATTCAAACTCCTCATGTCCAGGCATAAACGTACTCCTCCACTCTTCTTCTTTACTACAACTAGAGGATTATGAAAGTTGCTGTTCGACCGCTCAATGACGTTATTTTCTATCATCCGTCGTATTTCCAGTTCAACTTCTCCCTCGTACTTCCTGGGTATTGGATACGTTCGTCTGACAAATTTTCTAAGGTCTGATACCATAATAGCGTGTTCGTAGACTGTGGTCTGCGTTGGTACCTCGCTGAATACTTCATTATACACTTCTATTAATTTAAATAACTTCGTTTCTTCCTGAGATGACATTCATTCTTCGGCTGAATTAGCATGCTGAGTAGGTGCATGTTGTATACATGGCTTGGATATTACAATAGGATTTTCACTTTCCTCACCATTTTCTTTATCTTCATTCATAATTAATTCATATAGAACATTCTTATAATTACATAACATCTTATTGTTATTGATATCAATTCTTGCACTTAAAGTATTTAATAAATCCATTCCAATAATTCCATCATAAATAAGTTTATTCATTATGATCATAGGATATATTATTTCTAAGTCCTTACAATTTAAAGTTACGTAAGCTTGCTGTCTAACTTTTTCTCGCTTATTCATGGCTGTAATAACATTCATATTACTGACAGGTAAAATATCCGTTTGTTTAAAATATTTTTTATTTTGTTGTACCCACTTATTACTTAGTACAGTTAATTGACTACCTGTATCGATTAACATTTTAATTTTACTTCCGTTAATTTGTACATTAATTAGCAGACATTTTATTTCTGGTTGATTTGGTGTCACTAATAATTCATTTCTCACATCACACGGAAATATATTGTTCATTGTGGTCTCGTACGTCCTGTTTTTCAGTCGTTGTTCTGTGTCATGGGAACAGGATGGTTGCACAGAGCTGTGTCGCGGCTTCGCTTTGATTTCTCCCTCTGCACTCCCTCTCTTGCTCTGCACTGTAGACACGGAGCGATCATGTGTTTTCTTAAATCTCTGCTTCCAATTTGTATCACGCACGTTTTTCTCTGATTGTGGTTCCTGCTGTACATTTCGCGTGTTATTCACAGCTGTGTGTTGCTTTACACTGTGTGCTGGCGGTGTGAAATTTCGCCGATAATTATCACGATTTTGCGTATCATCACGTTCTCGTGTTTTATCACTACCTTCGTAATTATTGTGATAATTAATCCGCGTTTGTTGATAGTGTGATGCTGTGTTACTCTTGTTAATATTTTGTGATTGAGTGACAAGTATTAAGAATTGTTCAATCGTTTTGATACCCTGCGTATATACAGCTAATTAAATATCTTTATGAAGATGGTAAGACAACTTAGACACTATTTTATATTCAGAAAAATTTGGTTTTAAATGTTTTACACGTTCGATTTGCGCAATTCCGTACTGTTCAATACTCTGTTGTACTTGTGCATTGAATTTTCCATACTCGAGTTGATCCCTCACCTGTCGTTGGGTATGCACGTTCCAGTATCTGTTACCGAATGCCTCACGAAACTGCTGATATGTACTGATGTTATCTCTAATAATAGAATACCATTGACTGGCTGAATCTTTAAGATATCGCGTGACGAAGTCTATCTTTTCGTCATCATTTATTGCACTGCCAATCTTCCCTATTTTCTTCTCCACTCTAGCTAGGAATTCCATATACTTCTCCCATTTTCCACTTGAGAATTTAAGTCTGGTCCTTTCTTCTATTGGTGTAGGAAACATGGTCATTTGATTCTGTCATCTTCTCAACTCACTTCGTAGCTGGTTCATCTCCTCTTGGATTTCTTCTTTCATATGTGAGACGTCTCCCGAACGGTCCTTTGTACGATAGATTCTTCAATTCTATTTTCAATGACTACAGTACGCATTTCTATGTCTCTAAGTTTACTGGTATTTGCTTGCGACATATTACTAACAGTTTGAATATTATAATCCCGCCCTCGCATCATAGTAGTTAAATTATCTTTTAAATTTTCATTTATTTGTTTATGCGATTCTTTTAGATCTTTCCTCCACTCGAGACGTAATTCTTTTAGATCTTTCCTCCACTCGAGACGAAATAATAATCCACTCGCGTCCCACGTTCATGGGCGACAAAAAATGTAATAAGTTATATATTCTGTGCAAATTAATTGGCACATTAATTGAACTCATACACTTTTTATAACATTACTGACAACATGTACGTGTATTTGGGGTTCAGGTGTAAATATAAGAAGAGTATTCTTATTATCAGTATTAAAAACTCATATTTATTATTTTTTCATTATTAAAAATTATTCATAAACATCATTAATTTCTCGGTCACGATATTGCTCATTATTTAATGTTTATATCTTACGATATGCAATATTACACATATTTAAAAATTCTTATATCTAAACATGTTAATCTTATATCTAAACATGTTAAATAATTTTTATTAATTTATTATAAAATTAAAATATTCTTATATTGAAATAAATTGTCTTATCTCAGATCTGACCTCTACTCGTTCAGTCTATACCAGTGTTTTGACTTCAATTTAACTTTATATTAATTTCTTGTAGACTGGCTTTTGTTTTAATATTCAACTTTAAATTAATCTTTCTATACTTCAAACATCTAATTACTTTACTATTTATTTTGATAATAAACTCTACTCTCTTTACTTTAAATTCTCTTTCATTTATTACTGCTTTTATGTATATGCGTTCGCTCATTCTTACAACTAAAGATTTATTTACATTTTAACATATTATTACTAAATATAAACTTCTCTGTTTCAATTTACTGTCTTTTGAAATCGTCTTTATGAGCTCTTTTGTTTTTATTAATCATTTAAAAAGCATTAAGCATGTCACATCGATTTCTGATGATCTTACGACTGTTGTCCGGGGTCCCAGCGTTGTCTAGAGTTACTTTCCCATTCCTCTTGTCCTGGCGTGGTCCTGGATACGTCTAGGGTCCAGCGTCGATCTACGGCAGCTTTCCTGGATACGTCTAGATGTCCAGCGTCGATCTACAGCAGCTTCCCTGGATACGTCTAGATGTCCAGCGTCGATCCACAGCATATTTCCTGGATATACTCTTGTCTATCTTGAAACTTGTATATCTTGTGTATCTTGTATGTTGACTAACTATTGCTGTATTTACTTTTCCCGTAATATTGTCGTGATTTTAATAAACGTCATTTCGTTTGTTACTGCGACTTGTAAAAGAATAAAAAATATAAACTGTTTTGCCGACGGACAGCATGTCCGGCTGCAACTCAGTCTTGAAATGAAGAGAAGGGTTTTTGGTCGAACCCTTAATTTATACCCTCTCCAGATTCCGCGCTGGTCGGCTCCAAAATCATCCTGTCGATACCTGCGTATCTCGTGACAGTCCCCACTACCGAACCTTTTCATCTATTTGCAATTATTAGCAAATAGCACTGTTTTGCACAGAATCGAGATAGCACAAATCGTAGCTACTTCGATTAGTCACTCACTATATTAATTTGAGCGTCTTAGCGTAATTTGCGTATTTTTTAACACGTTTATTTTGCAGTGTCTTCGCATAACGTGTTCTATTAACGTTATCTTTTCACTGGGGATAACTATAATTTTTACCCACACTTTGGTGACTTTGGTTTGATCATACATTAATTAGTTTTCTCACAGTGAATTAAAACAATTATTTTATTAATTACTTGGGCGGGTTGCTGAGTAGACAGGAAGTCTATGCCTGCTCCACTCACACACACAAGATACACGTGTAACACACATACAATTGAGCAGGTGTTCACTGCGTGTTGGAACAGGTTAATTGCTACCCTAGTCTAACAATGAAATATTTCTGCAATCTCAGACTTGTCCATTTACCCGTAACTTATACAAATTATACAAAATTTACATTTATTTAAATTAATGCCTAATACAGCTATGGCTGTATCGTTGCACTATTTCTAAGTTACTTTGTTTAATTTCAGCTTGTAACATTACTCCATATTTTCAAGTGAATAACTGTTGACGTCTAGAGGACTGGATGTTGTTTATTCACCTTTATGGTTCGTCATGGGTCATGAATACCTTAATTGAATCAATATACGTCTAAAAGACAGACGTACTGCCCACCTAACAAATTATAAATATTTACGTAAAAAAACTCGTTCTGCGAAGCACTCGCGGGCGCACACACACACACACACAAAACAACTACACATTACAACATTAAAACTTGGAGATTTATCCCTCTGCGATACAGTAGTGTTTTTTAAATACGCTTCCACTCACTCTAGAACTACAAACCGAAACAAGAAATAATGTCAAAGGATGTTTTTAGAAACTTATTAATCTCACAAAGTGGAAAGGACGATGAAAACTTATTACTTATATAAATGGCGTGGTTAACGAAAGAAAATATAATACACTAGACCTAGTACTAGTCTCGTTTAACCGAATTTGATGGGACCAAGGGTGATTCGGTTAAACAAAAATTCGGTGAAATCGGAAACAGTACTAGATTGTAATTTATACTTTTTTAGTGAGTAAAAACACTACAGAACCACATGCGCCTTTAATCGTTTTTTAGAAAAACTAGCAGTACTCATGCGCCCTTGTTACATACTTCTACTAAAATGCAAAAATCTTTAAAAATAACGTTCTTTAAATACTGCAATTAAATCATAAAATATTACTGTATACAAATTTAAAAAAACAACTTTATTTTAATCAAACTAAAAACTATTTTTGAAAGGAATTTTCAAATACCGTAGTACGTATTTAAGTCATTACACTAGGTGTACATTAAAAAATTTAAAAAAAAAACATTAAAAATGAATGAATGAATGAAATAAAAATTAGAAAAGAAACCTTATTAATCTCACGTTAGTTTAAATTTTTGAAAAAATTAGAAATCTTTTGTTTGAGGCTTAATGAGCGCTTACGCGCTGCACGATCTCGAAGTAGTTTCATTAGCAGTACTTCCGCAGGGAAGTGTCGTCTTGCGGCTCCATGTATACCATTACATCTTGAAATATTTTTGTCGCTTCAGAATGGGTTGGACCCATTTTTCCTCGACTTTATCGTCATCAGAGTTGTCAGATTCATTTTATTGAGTTGTTGAACAAGCAGCCACAATGTCATCTTCTGTTAAAGACGGGTGTGAGTCTTCATCCATACGAAAACATCTGGCAGTTAACTTCCTGATGGTTCATCCAAAGTCTTAGGCATTTTGAAAATGTTTTCTTCGTTTTCTGTCTCATCACATTCTCCCATGGCCTTTTCTGAGCTGGAAGCGGGAGTAGGGGCGTTGGACCAAAGTGTCTTCTAAGTTTTGTTCAAAGCATTCTGTTTAACTTCGTCCCACGATGTAGCTGTCATATTAATGCCATCTTTAATTGCAATATCGTTCAGAGTTGCAATGATCTCTTTCGGTTCTTCTTTATCATTTGTACTATCAATCTTCCCAAGACGTTTTGTCTTGTACAGCCACTTCAATGTTTCGATTGCTCCTTGATCCAAGGGTTACATCAACGAGGTGACATTCGATGGTAAATCTGCATCTTAATGTCATAACTTTTTAATTCATACGCCCCAGGGTGTGTAGGCGCATTGTCAATTAAAAGAACAGCGTTAAGGGTCAAGCCGTCTTTTTCGTGGTACAAATTGTTGGAAAAAACTATCCTTAAAAATATCGGCCGATATCAAGGCTGACTTTTGCAATCTATACTGCAGGGGCAATGAGATGCGCTTGACATTTTTCAGAGCTCTCGTATTAGCGGATTTTCTAATCAAAAGAAGCCGCAATTTGTGTGTACTACTAGCATTGCTACAGAAAAGCAATGTCACCCTTTGTTTATTTTTTTATGGCCCCTAACTGTCTCATCAAGTTTGGATGCCAATGTTCTTCTAGGAAAAACCGTCTCGTCTGCGTTATAAACCTGTGCCGGCTTTAATTTTTCATCTGAAACCAGTTTTTCCAATTGTTTTTTATTTTACAACTCTCTGCACCTTCAACATTTTCTGATAGGCTTTCCCCGGTTACTAACAACTGACGAACCCCTTGCTGATCCTTCCACCTAACAAGCAAGCCAATACTGGCAGTAAAATTGTGATCGCCTAATTTCTTGTTTAAGCTCGAACCCTTTTCTTTGAATATCGGTCCAGAAAAGGGGACACCGTGTTTACGTTTCTGCTCGGACCACATGAACAGGTCATCATTTAAAAATTCGTTATTAGCTTTTTTAAGTGTAGCTCTATTCCCTAAAAAATCGTTGCAAACCATTTTTGCACAGAAATCTTCTATTTGTTGCCTGTGCTTTTTCCGTTCGCAAACAGTTGCAGCACCAATTCCATACTCAATTGAAATGTTTTTCACTGATTCACCTTTGACCAATCGATTTATGGGCTCCAGATTTTTTTTGCATTGTCACCACAAAACGTTTTATTTTTTCTGCCATATACATTTTAATCGATTAAGCTACAAAGTTAAAACAAAGTATCAAACGTTACCGTAAGTATCGTACAATAAATTACATTGAAATAACTTTACCATACAATACACCGTTGCTGACTGAAAACGGACCAAACTGATTAAAGTCCAAGTCAGAACTGAAGCGCGCGTCTATTATGTAATAGCCACAGTTATTCTATGAACTAGTGTTATGGCTGTGTGGGGTAAGTGACTTACGCGTGAACTACAGTACAGCAAACAGTACAGTCCTTCACACGGATTATAAAAGCTGAAAACTTTAAAATATGCAAACTTCTTGAAAAAACGGAAGTACTGCACCATCATTTGGTTAATCCGGAAATTTAATTAATCGCAATTTGGTTAATCGTGACTCTAGTGCACTTGAAAGAATTACAGTCAACTTACTTTTGTGAAGCAAGTTACTTTTCAATGTATATCACTCTCATCAAATTAAAAATGAAACTAGTAATATTTTATGCAAAAAGAATTTGATAATTATATTTTTTTAAACTAGTTTTAATCAAGTCAATGTAAATTATATAAAACTTCAATTCACTTCCTTTACCTAAGACAGTTTTCAAATAAAAGTGTGTTAAAGTGCTGCAGAGTTATAAACAATTTACAATAACTAAGAAATTTATTGAGAAGGCAGTTCAGCAGGCCCAAGTATAAGCACCTAGATTTGAAAAGTAAGTTTGAAAGTAGGATAGACAGCACGTGAAGGTGAATAATTCACATTTGGGTTGATGTTAATTTCCCTTGGGATTTCGCAGATCCCTAAACGCCGAGGCTTATAAGCACAGATGCCTACATATGAGCGTCAGACACATCTTGACCTCATTACTCTTCTCTAAGTGATGGAAGTCTACGTTTAGGAGCCGGGAAGAAGTTTAACGCTTGATTTTATAAAGCGATAATACTGTGCCCAACAGTGTCGCACTTTCCCTCACATATTTATTTAAATATATAAGATAATTTTACATTGACCTGTTGACCTCTGAATAAGAATTGGTATGAAACACATAAGTGATCGTACTGATTTTCTTTTACTACCGAATCACAAAAGTTTTATAGCCTACCGTTTCGTCCGTAAATCTGCTTCTTTGATGTAAACGGTGTCTATATTTTCAAGTGTCGTTTAAACACAAACACATATTGCATATATATTAATATAGGCCTGCATATATGCTTTCTATAAATTTATATTGCTGTATAAGTCTTCTAAACCTTCAATCGTGTTTGCAAAACATGGTTACATCGATGCAGAACTTCTGATTCTGCTACACCGCTTCTTCCGTTTTTATCATATACGTATAATATTGAATTTATTATAAAATAGAAAAAATATAGTGGACAACAATTGAAATAATCTCTATTGGTTACAGCTATCGCTGATAATTGTTCTGTAATGTTGCCAGTTTTTTTCATTGTTCTTTGTCTACTAATAATTTTTCTAATTTCAATGCCACTAAGTGTTTTACCGTTTGTTACAGGTCGTTGATATATTTGTTTGTAATTTTCTACAGAACAGTAATTCCGCAGGTGATGGGCGTTTCCTTTTACTACAGTTTCTAAATTCCAATAATTTTAAGTACGGATCTAAATTTGGCTTCATCACATTCCGTTAGAATCACTTTTACATCTCCTATTTTGTTTGCTAATAATCTTATAGACTGTGTAAAACACGGACTACTAGTTATTGAGTTATTCCCAAAGATCATCATCATCATCATCATCACCATCACCATCTTCAAGGATTAATCTAAGGATGGTTTGTTCCGATCTCAAATAGGCAAAGATTAGAGCTCCAGCGCTTCCTCGGACGTCCCACAGCTCTCCGTCCCCTCGGCTTATAGTTCCATAGTTGTTTGGGGATGCGGCAGTCATGAATTCGGAAAAAAGATGTTTCCACCAATTCTGCCGATACTGGACGATCCTCTTGAGTATATTCATAATATTCAGTTCCTGCCTTATATCTGTGTTTTTTCGGTGATCATGGAGAGTATACCGTGCCATAGAATGCTCATTTCAGCCGCTTGGATACGACTGGGCTGGCCTTTTGTTAAAGTCTAATTCTCAAACTCGTAAAGCAGTGTGGGAAGAGCCATTAGCTTGTAGAATATTTGGCATGTTCCTTTACTTGCTGACTTAAGGGTTCGCCTAATGGTCCTCCACATAAAGTTGAACTTGTGGAACGTTGCTTGTATTATAAGTCACACTGTAGTCCAGGTATTCAAATTTGCTAACTTGTTCCAGGACATTACCATCTATAACAATTTTTGCCCTTACGGAATCAGTTCCACGACAAGCCATCGCCTTGGTCTTAAGTGTAGATATTTGAAATCCAGAGTCTTTGCAGATTCGATTTAACAAATTTATACACAATTCCCAAAGATTTAGGGAAACTTTTAATGAAATAAAGGGTGGTCCATTGTCAGTAAACAGAGTGACTAATACTTCTAGTCTTGGAAATACAGATTTTAAGGCTAACTAACAGAATTTAAGGCTACTTTACTAACAATTGTATTTGCATAATGAGTGCTATACGCTACGTAATTATATAATGGGACTTATTTATGTTTGATAGTGTTATTGAGTTAACATTCTACGAAACTGAAGAAATTCACTATTCCGGTAAACAACAACCAACTTGTTTTCTAAATCCAGGCGTTTTGATATTACAGCCGTAAACAGGTTGTGGAGTCAGTATTCCACAAAAATTATTCCTTCTTGTTTTAAAATGCCTAAATGTAGATAAACTAGTAATATCATTTTCGACTACGTGTATTGTGGGAATACGGATTACGTGTTTTCCATAATTTTTTACTATTGTCTGTACGTTAAGAAGCCTTTGTTAAACGGATGTGGGTAACTTTAATATTTTCATGTTGAAGGATTATATAAGTGTGAGGATAACCACCCAAAGTGTGTATATAGCTTTCTTTTAAAATAATTAATTTGATTGTTTTGAAATAACATCTGTAGTAACCGTTGGTCACAAATAAGTGACGCCATACATCAAGTATACGCTGAGCGATCAAGTATTGATAGGAATAGAAGAATAATTAAAATGACTAAAAGTAATAAGAAAAGGAAAAAATCTTGGTTTTTGTATATGTTTTGTATAAAATGTCTTTTACTAAAGACGAAACATAAAAAAGTGTAAAGAAGGAGAGAACGGGAAAGACGAAATTTGGAATCCTTGATGTTACCAGACACGGGAGGTAATGTAGTCAGATAAATACCGATGGAGATAAACTGTACAAGACCGAGAAAAATTAAGATTATTTAGCTGCAACCTGACGTAAGGTAGTTTCACTGAATAAGAGGAAGAATGCACCGAGTAATAACAATAACATTTATTTAATATATTTGGTATGCCTCTTTTGAACAGAACAACTACGTTGTGCGGTTTGAGTTTGTTGAGTGATAGGAGAATAAGACAGCACGTATACGAGATAGTATTTCAAACATCAAAATAATCATAATGTAGTTAAAGTTAATTCAGTAAGGAGAAGGTTTTCTGAAGCGATTTCCTTCTAGAATTTGTTATTTTACTAACCCAGACAACAGGTGAGATAAATAAATCCCTGTAATCTCCTGCTTCCTTACACTTTTGTCCACAAGGTCCAAACATTTACCCCATTTGCAATCTTTTGCTTATCTTACCGTTACCTCTGGCCGTCTTAATGTGGCCTTCCATCTCTGCCAAGCATGAGACAATGTTTAACTTCCGAATAAAACACATCTACACCAACCTGACATATGTACCTACGTCTTCTCTTGCAAATCCTCCTTCCTCGCCAAAGTCACTGCCTCAGCATGTGATTTGTAACTTACAGTATCGCCTCAGAATTTTGCTTACAGAATTTGGTGAGTCTTTAATAATAAGTAATTAGTACATTATTTCACTTTGTGCAATATCGTCCCATGGTGTAGTTTAATTTTCAAATTAATTTCTATGACTAGAAAAATGTATGTTGTGGATATAACTATCAGTATCTGTATGCGGAATTTGTGTTTTTGAGCTACCGTTTTTAACATATGAACACGCTTACTTAACGAAAGTGTCTGCTGTCTGCTGTTGAACACGCACATACTTCAGAACATCACGACACAGATATAACCACCTCTGTAAGCTGACTATCCAATACATGCTAGTTTGCAGGCGGCAGTTAAAATTGTTCCAGGAATAACAACCAGCGTATAAACAGGGTATAGTTTGTTGCGGCCAATTCAATCCTGTAACTACTGTAATTACTTGTACTGTTATACACTCCTGTATAATTGCACTCTGTTAATGTTCACGGAGCACTCATTTTGCTGCAGTTACAAACCGGGTTTAACTGGATAGTTTTAGCATTAATTATTTCAACAAGTTTCTATGTTTACAGTCGCACTTTCGACACGCTGTTGTTGCACCACTCAGTCTACAGATACTGATTGCTTAAACATATAACATATATTACATGTTTGTTTTACTCACGATTAAATAAACGTACTAGAGTCACATTTATAGTTCGTATATGTCTGAGCGTGGAGAAGGATTTCTGCTATTACACACAAGACTGTTATGTACGCAAGACTGTCAACATCACAAATAAATTAAAAGTCTCCATGTAAATAATTATTGACAGTTAAGATGTACTTTTTTGTCCTGTGGCTAATGAGTGTTTAAAGAATTACACTGTCCTATTTTAAACAAACAAGTTTTAAATATGAGAGCGTATATTCATGATTAAATTATTAGTGTTAGAAGCGAGTCAGTACTGCAGGTGACAGATAACACAGGACTGTGGTATTCTGTGACTGTGTTGAAATAGTTGTGCGGAATTTAAAGTAGGCCTACTCCTGCATTTGGTAGCGCCAGAATTCCAACAGTGTTATCTAAATTCCAGCCTTCCACTACGGTCAGTTTGTCATTTAAGGCTATCTCTGTGAGAGGAAATTAAACTCTTAAGTGCTGTTTGTGACGTACGGTGTATATTTAAATTCACATTTGTTTATACCGTAACAAATCAGAAATTATTAATGTATGTTGCTATGTTGATTTCATTAAAAACCGGTCACAATTTTTGTTAATAAAAATGTGCCGCGTTTAAAGAAATGTCAAATTTATATTATATAAATGAAAATTACTATCTTTCATAAAACAGTGTCTTTAATATTTCGTGTTAAATTCAAATAATTGTACGACGTATTAAGTTCGTTGCTTTTTGCTTAGAGGCCTGATGCTATTAATAGAGGAAATATACATTTACAAATACCAAATTGTTTTAAATATTTGTGTTTGGTTGCAAGTGGTAAAGAACAATACAAAATAAAGTCATATAATTAAGTTCATTTATAACACGCACGATAGATTTGTTTAAGTAGCGAGTTATTACGTATAAGGATAGAAAAAATTATACGAATTAGTTTGAAAATATTGGACACCGCATAAAATGAACAATTCATAATTTCGGTCGGAGTCAACTTCTTTTGGGATCCAAAGTTTCAAAAAAGACGAGCTTTGTAAGCATACACCTCCTTATAATCAATTTATAATTTATCAACTCTTACTTTGGGCAGTATAAAAAAGCCGATATTCACCTTCCTATAATAACTCAAAATTTCCATGTCCGTTTCACGGGAACCAACGACAGTAAACATTGTTTGGAGCTTGGTTTAGCATTTAAGCTGTAAAACTCAAGGTAGTACTTATAATGACGGGCTATAAGTGGCAAGGAGCTCACAGGATTACCTTCCTTATATATTGTCTAGCTGACGTTCATTTAGTCACTACATATTAAGTAAACCTGCAATCGCCAAAAAATTGACTAGGGTTAGTAATTAATTATTAATTTTAATTTCATTTCTAATGAAACTCTTGAGTCTACTATTTTACGGCAACATTTAAAAGAGAATATTTTATTTGTTGTAACAAAATATGATGTTGTGTAATTGAGGATGGAATAATGACTTTATTTGTATAAGCATTGTTGATAAGATCCATTCCTGAACATTTTGATAAAAATTATTGAATATAAACTTTTGCTGCCTGAAGCAAAGTCGGAACGGAGAAACGAAATTGTTTGTATGTAAAACAAAACAAATTATTGTAAAAGTAGCAGTGGACGAGCTCACAAATAGTAAAGATCCTCGAGTCAAAGTAATTTAGCAATTTAAATGTGGTTTTTGGAAAGAAAGAATTTGGCTCAATATAATAGTAAGGACAAAGGAAGCCAAAGATAAAACAGTGGATGTAGAAAACCTTATTGTTCTTATGAAAATAAGTGTAGGAACCGTGAAGGATACTGAAGATAATTTTAAAGTTGTTGAATAAAGAATTGTTTTATGTTTTGAAGGAAGCTGTACGGTTAAGAAGAAAATGTTCTGCAGAGTGAAAACATAAAATTATGGCGAATTTAACATAGAAAGGAGTTGTCAGTTTAGGCGAATAGTGTTAAGCAGTTGTAGTATGATGTAGATTTATGAAAGGAAATATACAAATTAATAACTTAAAGCGCCTCGTTTTGTTTTTTAATAATGAAACGTAAGTACGCATAAAATAATCCTTGAAGCACAATAAGATATACATACCATGTTTTAGAACCCCGTGGAAAGTTTCAAAATACTCAAAAAAATCTAAGGAAACACAACTTATATAGTATTTACAACTTATCTAAATATTATATTTTTGTGGTGAATATTAAATATTTCTCTTTGGATTCGTTAAATTAACAGAGCTACAATTTAGTCTTTATCCAATTTTAAATATAGAAGTATGAATCATTCTTTAATTTTTAAAAAGACTTATTTTATAATGTATTTCCTGTACCTTTTTAAAGCGCCACAAAGTAATAAAATATTTTAATGAGAAAATATATGTCGTATACTTTCTCAATAATTCTACCCGCACTGATTCTCGGTTATGCTTTAGACTGTACGACAGTGGTGAACTAATACACCGACTTAACAGACAAACCAGTCAGTACACTGGAAAATAGTACGAACTTTTTATTTTACAAATCAGGAAATAGTAACTTGAAGTAAGGTGTTGCCGTACAGGACTGATGTTTGTAACAAACAAGCAATTACAAATATTTTATATGTGTATGTATAATGCCATCCGGTAGAGAGCGTCATTCCAGGAACGTAAAAGCAAGTTACTGTTAACACAACGCAAAATTATGCAGACTAGAATAACACTATAAGCCTATTCATAATCTATTTTTCTTTTTGGTACATCTACCGTACATTGCTTAGCATAATGTCTTATGCGGCCTCATTTATTTTTCATTATAATTAATTCATTCAAATCAGCTGTCTGTAGTTTATAATTGTAGATTATCTACGTGGGTCGTTTTACAAATATTTAGACCAATGTGAGAATTGTATTTCCTTTCCTACAATCTACAGCATAGTGTTCGGGACGAACAGGCTTTAGGAGAGGGTGTGTTACGACAATTACGTAACGATCTCGAAAAATCGAGACCGTCGTTCTACATACTTTTCGACTATCCCTGCGTCTGTGACAAGCCCGCCCACTAACGTAGCACTCCAGACTGTTCGAGTATTTGTAATTACGCAGATTAGTCGGCATGCCACCAAAAGAATCTAAAATTATTCTGAAACTTCTGCGAGCAACATATAAGCATCAACGGACGGCTTATTCAATTAGTTACATCTGGCAAGACTGTAAACAACTTTGTTGAATTCAAATTGTTATTTGGGATTAATTTAAGTTTGGTAATTAGTGATTTTATTGGTGTCTGTATTTTGTTTGCCACTGTACTATATGACGATCCTTGAGACCTTCGTAACAATATTTATTTCGGCAGTTAATGGAGAATTACGACATCTTACGATTTCCCGTAGATGTGAAACCATGCATTCTCGTTAAAACGTGTAACAAACTGTATCGAATGTGCTACCACCTTCCTGTTAAGGTAGCTCAAATGGTAAACTGCTGCACATGTGCTTCTAGAGAGTAACATAAAATATTTTACTGTGTAACTGAGGAAAACTGAAGATCTCGAAAAAGAAACCAGAGTGGCTAGACTCAAGATAAACTCTTCAAAACAAAGCTAATGAACATTAATGCAGAAGGTCACAAGTTACTGAAGGTGCAAGCAGAAAACATAGAAGAAATTGAGATTTCACTTACATTAGTAGTGTGATTACAAGAGAATGAGGACCAGTTGCAGATGCTAAAACAAGAATTTGTAAAGCTAATGCGGCCTTTATACAACTCTAACCAGTTTGGAAATCAAGATAAATATCAACTGCAACAACGCTACGCATCTTCGAGGCCAATGTCAAAGCTGTTTTGTTGTATGGGACCGAGACTTGGAAAGTCACAATGGAAATTACCAAGTGTCTGCAGACCTTCATCAACAGGTGCCTGATGAAAATACTTAAAATTTTCTGGGCAAACATTGTTTCAAATGAAGGTCTCTGTAGGAGGACAAACGTGGAATTCATTGCCACCTAGATGATACGGAGAACATGAAGTGTGGATTGAGCATAGCTTGCGGAAGAACCAAAATGCAATTGAGCGGCAAGCCCTCTTTTAGAATCTTCAGGGAAGCAGAAGACAAGAAAAACCAAGAATCTCGTGCAGGAGAAATGTCGAGATAGATCAGAAAAAAGGGAGAAGTCGATTAAAGTGGTCATAGTCCTTGCCCAAAATAGGGTCCTATGGCACAGCTTTGTCAAGGCCTATTGTCTGCAGAGAGCCACAAGAATTAGTAATAGTAGTAGTAAGAACATAAGTGTACACACATTTTGTATAATATTACGTATTATGCTTCAATTATTGACAAGATAAAACATACACATCTATTGCGTGGATGTCCCAATCTACATAATACAAAACTATAATAGTTTACTAACGGACATGCCCAATACGCCTCTCAAACGATCCTGTGACATGAATAACGTTACGCTTGTTGTAGCGGCAGTAGTCAGTAAATCCCTTTGTTACACACACACTGTGTGAAACATCACCAGGACTTATGTTTAATTCTGTACACTCTCTTTCACCTCAAGCCCCTTTTTGTTTGCATACTCTGCAAAGCCACAGTGTTCATAATTTACACTTCATTACACTGATCTTCATCTCTGTTTTCGTAACCTTAACGCTTGCATTGATGTCCTAAATTTGGTGCTTTCCATCTATGAAACTATAATAAATATTTTTTGTTTAAACATTTTAAGCTCACGTACAAGTAACTAGTAGAAGTTTTTTTAAATTTTAAATTTGTAATCTGTTCAACTTGCAAACATTAAACAAACTGAATGACAGTCACATACATGATTTAAAGAGTTGTCCATTGACAGCTTTTCTTGTTTTCTATACAGAATAAACACATACACAAATACTATAATTAAAAGACTAAATGGCCAAACATGTAAAAAACTAAACAAAAAGACACTACGACTTGTGCTGGCACGAACAGAGTACATTACTTCGTATATTAATCAGAGGGCCTATAATATAAGGCAGAAATACCAGTTGCAATTAACGCTTAATGTTGACATGAACATAAATGATACAGATATTACAGTGCAGATAACTCAGACACTACAATACAGATAATACATATAATAATATAACATAATACAGATAATAATATAATATAATACAGATAATAATATAACCCCACGTTATTAGTTGAACCTGAAAAATATGTCTAATAATATATGAATTTTTAGTCTGTAAATGTCTTCACTATTGTCCAACAAATTCATTGCTACGGGGAGAATGCTATTTTAATTTAGACATATTTAAACTTAGATAAGTTAGAGATGCACAATTTTTTGTCTTACAGCAGGAACGTTTAGATATCGATGTATAGAATTGTTGGAGACAAACCATGGAGCGACGACTATCGATTTTATAGTTTTGGATTGAAAGCTCTGTATAATCCCAAAGTTACTCGTAGCAGTAGTACCCCAAAGTTAAATACCGTAAGTTCGTTCCGATTTAAGAACTATTTTAGATATTAAAAATTTTGACAAGACTTAATTGCAATTTTCTGACTATCAGCCAGTAGATATCTGTAACCTTGAGGTTAGGTTCATGTGTTTCTTCCACGTCAGTCTCCTGTCCAGTTGCATCCCAAGGTGCTTAGCACTTTCATGACCATTATTTGTTACTGGAGGGCAGTTAGCATTACGTGTGGTGAAAGTAACGTGTACTGACTGGGACGAATTGATTTATATGCGCCACGTATCAAATTATAACTTAACGCTGTTTAGTGATTCTTGTAGCATAAGAGTCGCTATTGAGGGGTCGAAATAGTAAAAATGTATCATAATATAAGACGTAGAGTAATTTAAATACATACGTGTTGCACGATGCAGTTTCAAACTATTGATAACGAATTTAGAGAAAATTGTGAAGGGATGATTTGTTTTTTAAGAAACAAAACCTGTTACATATAATTATTATTGTGTTTTTAATACTCCTAATAATTTTATATTTATAATGAGAACAACTGAATATTTGAAGATAGTGTATTTGTTCACCTGACAACAAAGTCTAATAGGTGTACGATATTAGAAGCGAGAGAAAAAGGAAATAAAATGAAGGCAATCTATAGGACTATTTTATCTTCTTCAGTAGAACGTTTTTTGTAAAACCTGCAGTACTTCCATTGATGTAAGATTATATTAGGTTATTAACGCAACCAACGTAAATAATATGAAATTGGTGGTGTTATATGTATTTAACGCGTCTGCACATTGAAGATTAACATGAAAATAAAAAATAAAAAGAAAAGTGATAGTATTTCATTGTAGTAACAGCGAGTACACAAAGAAGCAAATAATTATGGCTGTCATTCACAACTGTGACTGATAATATTCCTAACTTAAGTATATCTGACATCTGATGAAACAGACGCTTGTATTCATATTTTAATATTGTTAATAGAATTATATTAAAAATGCTTTAAATGAAGACAAGACAGAGAGTAAACAAATACTACCACAAAAGATTAAAAGGTTAAAGGTGTTTTAATAAACAAGACACACAAATTCTATACACTGACAGAAGTGACGAGCGTGCAGGCAATCTTAGATCGAAGATGCCTGCAGAAATTAAATTAGTAATAAGGGTAAAGCCTCGCTTTTAGGGTAATTCGAGCCTCACCACCAGTAGTACGCGAAACTTCAGTACTTGCCTAACTTACTATGTGCTCGCCGTCCGCATATGCTTTATTGTTTTCGGATCTTCTACTATTGTCTTTGTCGGCCATCAATATGTGTCTCTAACCGCTTGAATATAGGATAGTCAGCACGTTGCTATCGCACTCCTCAGTGAGACTGAATTATCATCATATGGAGAAAACAGTGCTTTGCTTAAACATTTCACTTGCTTAATAGTTCAAAAAAGTAGCTCATAGAAGTACAATACATATTGTTACGACAATTATATAACGATCTCGAAAAATCGTTATACACATTCTCGGCTAGCCGAGAAGGTGAAGCGTTTCCGTCAAGCCCGTCCAGTCAAGTGGCACTCTAAACTCTTCTAGTCCTTGTAACCAGACAAATTATGCAATAGAATGAACAAATATTTTGGAACATGTGCGGGCTATGTATATAAGCAACAGCGGCCGGTTTAGTTAGTTAGTTGCTCTTGGCGATATTGTAGAGTCCGGATCAATTAATTTTTGCGGATTTGTGGAAAATCATTATTGTGTTATAATTAGTGCGGAACTGTTATAGTTGATGTTATTATTGCGTGTAGGCAAAAGTAACTCGAATTATTTTATCAGAGTACTTTGTTGATTTCTAATTGTTTTTTGTGACTAAATAAGGCTGGTAATTAGTGACTTCATTGGTGTCCCTATTTCGTTTCCACTGTAGAATGCGGCAATCCGTATGACCGTCGTAAAATATGTTGTTTTTTAAGTAAAATACATAAATTATATTTCCGCAATTCGCACCTATTTTCTAACTGTACATAACTAAACAATACCTAAACAGTAAAGTTATTATACGTCCTGTTGAGCCGTGATCCTCTTCTTAAAACGCCAGTCGCTTTGATTGCAGCTGCAGCAGCCATCTGCAGTGGTCTTCTGTTCACCGTCCTGCTCCTATGACGCTGACGACGCGATTGTCAAAATCCTCGTTGTCTTATAAAGACGTCTGCGATGGGCCATTTATCCGATTGATCGAGAGCTCGACAGATCTCCGTTTCTCGCTTGTGTCACCAAGGGAGTTACAGATACCATACCCGAGGCAGCGATACGATAACGTCGCAGTGGGCCTACAAGTTTCACGCCTTGTTCAGCCTCAAGGTCTCCTTCTTCCCACGAGACTGTTACAGGTCTTCAATTGCTATTACCGAGATACTATACTGAGATTTACTACGGCCGTGAAAGTGAAGACAGTTCAAGATACAAGTGTACAAGACAGTAATCTGGCCTGATGTAGATTTTCAGGAACCGTGACATCAAAAAACGTCTCGTTTTTAAGCGGAAACTCTTGCGGAAACCTTCAGCCTAATATAAGATGCAATAACGGACAAACGGCAAATTAAACAGAACCGTTAGCTGGTAAGCCTTTACGACGACACGAACATTGGGGACCTATGTGCAGCAGGAGCCTCCAGCGTGATGGACACGTAGTGAGAATGTACTCGCACCGATGGCCCGTAAAGTTGGACTTCGTTGCCCGTGGAAGAAGACCCTCGGTAAACGGGGGAATATGTAGAGTGACGGACTTAGCCAAATCGGTATACGGATGCATGACTGCAAGAGAGTACGATGTAAAAGCACCCTTCTAGCTGTAAGCGGTCCTCAGGTCTTGACTGATTAAAATGTTAATCATACACGGACGCAGCAGAGAAATTAAACCGCACAGTATTATGGGTGCACATAGGTGTTCACTATTATGTGATATTGGCTCGGTCGTATTCTATGAGAAAAGAAGTAAAAACGCTCTCTTTCGACTAACACAGAATTTCAACATGTCAAGGATAAGTACGCTACAGTAAGTTACTTATAGTAAGTACATTATGTAATATATTTCAGATCACTACATAGTAACATTTTACTTAACGCAAAAGTTAAGTAATTAACTTAAGAGTTAAGTAAGTTATTCATAGATACATCTATGAATCTCAACTGCTCAATTGTTCAGTATTCCATTTATAGTTTACATAATAGTATACATAATAGAATTACTAGTGGTATTACAGGTTTTAATACATTCGTTGTCTGAAAACAATTCTAACATCACTTATAACAAATCTACTAAACAAAAAACAACATCACTCTATGGGTGTCTTTTATGATGCAGCACTAATATTGATAGCTTTAAAACTGTCATCTGGCTGTAGAGGCGTGTATTCTGTTGTTTCCAGTAAACTGAATTTTTTATATTAGAATTGATATTTCAGTTTCTGTTAAAATCTGAAACACTTTCCTCAGATTGAAAGGCTTTGGATATATAATTAAAACACTCATAACAACATCACTTATACACATTATTTGTCGTTGCTATGTATTGGTATTACTTTTATCACTATCACTATTTCAGTATCTTGATGTAGTAGAAACGGGTTTTACTCAGGCACAAACGTGTCTTTCGACAATCGTCACATCATCATTATCGTACTACTTTTACATATATATTTTACTTACTTAACAACCTGAAAATAATTAATATTGTCCGACTTGCTGAAAGAATAAGAAATTTGTTTACATGCATTACGTTAATGTCAAATTGCGTTACTAACAAACTTTTTCTGATTTTAGTATTTATTCTTTCAGACGAGTGTGAGTGTGTGTGTGTGTGTGTGTGTGTGTGTGTGTGTTAGTTTCTATTAGTGTCATAAAGTAAAGTTGCATGTACAAATGAAACTGGAAAGTTAAAACACTAGTACTGTACATATGTCTTTTGTAGTATATGTGTTACCAACCGTAATTCCTCTCAGGCGCCCCCTGGGGAGAAATCGACGGACGACAAGCGGAGAATTCCTGGATCTTAGAATTAAATTCACTCGTCATTCCAACGAGTCCATACAGACTTAATGGTAGTACTTCAGAGTAGGAAATGAATACGTCCCCACGGTGGGATAGACCTTTTCATGTTGACTTAAACTTTCTGGCGACTACGTTATAACTTTCATTATATAATTGTCTCTGTGCTAGTAATTAATTGAGCTAGGTTGGTTTAAGTTTACAAACGAATAATGAATTTTTTCATAGCCTGCTGTATTTAATTGTTTGCAGTTACATACCGCATACAGGTGTCGGAATGATCACCGTAACGCAGAATGGTTGAAATTAATATTTTCCTCCTTGCAGATATTGATCCTGTATGAAAAAAAATTAAATTGTAAATACCCACTGTTGGTATATGGAGATGTCGATTTTGTGTAAAAACAAATGTTTGTATAAAAATTAAAATTGTGAATATCAACACAAAAGTAAAATAGCTAAACCTAAGAAATCCCAATTTAAATTAAACTTAAGCTACCATTGTCAGAGGTAGTTCGTAAATATTTCAAAACATAAGTATATCCTCTGTCATCTAGTGTTAAACGAGAAACTGGTATGTGATTCTGCTATAATAACTGTACTTAAATTATTTATTATTATTTTTAATTATTTTTTTAGATTTCAGTAACAATGTAATGTGATATTTAATTATGATAATGATATACAAGTTAAAATGTAATTGTTTGATAGTTATATACTGAACTAATTATTAAATACTGAATGAAAAGACTCTTCTCTAAGCAGAATTGGAAGTTGCAAAGGACTGTATGCTGAATACTGCTGATAGCGCTATGAATAACTCAGAAGAAGATACACAAACAATTTAAAGCATAGCACATTCGAATTTTTGAAAGAGACAGTAAGAGGAAAGTATTTCCAATCTTATTTAAAGCACTATTAGTACTTGCCTTTTTATAAGGTTAGCAGCTTCTGAATGCAACTTGTCGATGATGAGAAGAAAGCTGGCTCAGAAATTTAGTAAACCAGAACAAATTCTCTGACTTATGAATGCTCCACGTTGAAAATATTTTATAAAAGTCTCTATATCCAGTAAAGATATTGTGCAGCCACTTTTTCAGAAACCCAGGTGGACATATTTACCAGTTTGACTTATATATGACTCAACACTTATTCAATGTTTATGACAACATCTACCAAAATTTTTGTAAACCAATGCTTTTTTGAACACTGAAAATCACGTTTGATAAAACCGTAAAATGCACTTATAATTATGTACAAAAAAAAAAGTTTCTATGGTTAAAGTTTTGTATATTAAAAAATACTGTACAAAATTTATTTGCTTTTATGGGAACGGATGTTTCTATAGAGAACCTGAATGTAGCACTATTTGGAAAATTTGCAATAGTTGGTAGGAAGTTTCCCTAGTAGAAACGTGTTCCTCGTGCCTAGTACGCAATGGGAGATTTGTCTCTAGACTTTGTATTGTTTTTCAACTTAATATTGAGAGTAAATTTTTATTTTTCAACTAAAATAAAATACATTTTGTGTTTTAGTGTTGTATAAAGATTGTCTTGTATTTTGCATGACGAGCTTTAAAAAATTAAAATTTTTCATGGTTTATAACATTAGAACAACATATGATGTACTCACTTGAGATATGATGATGTACTCATGGTTTATTTAGATCATAATATTACAAATAATATAAAGGTTGGTAAGTTGTTGTTTTTACAACTTTTCGGAAATATTTCTAATGTAACAACTATTCGGTACGAAAATATTTGTATTATAAAACCTAAAGTAGGGTCACATTTTAATAAAACTGTTTCCTTAAAAATATTTTGCCGTCGGTGATAATTTTATTCTTAAGTGTCAGTGGATGAAGAGAATTTCTAATAATTGAATATTTCAGAAATTCAAATTACTTGTCACTCAACGTTTTGGAGAGAAAGGAAGTCCATTAATTTCACTTCATCAAAAAACTTTATTTTTTTCGTAGGTAGACTATAGAACAAATAAAAATAAAAAAAGTAAATATTACAAATTTAACTTGTAATGCAACTACTATGTTAATTTTCTGTCCCTTCTCAAAGTACTACTACTTTTTCTCCTTTTCCGCTAAACTGTAAACAAATGAGGTGTTGGGAATTCTGAAGATGTGTTAGCACTTGATGGGATGATGTTTGTTACATAAATTCGTCTCCTGCAAAGTGCTAGTGACTCAAGTTTTATTAAACATGTAATAAACATAAAATTGTAAACATTCTCTCCTATACGTTTCTGTAGGCACTTACTAATTTTGGCTCTTTACTACAAGTATGGCCAGTCTTTCGCCTCAACTTCATTGTACAAAACATATTAGGCAAAGAAAAATTCTTAGGCCTATTATGGCATAAATTAGTCAGACTAAAGAGCAGTTATGAGACTGTTCAGATAAATTAATTCTCTTTTATATACTATCTACCATTTTGTTAACTTGTTAATCTCTTCGAAATGATTAGGAAGCCCTAGTATTGTTTAAGCGCTTGCTTTATTACCTCTTCTCATGTTCTCCTAGCTCTCCCTTTTCTGCTGAATTCAAGTACTTTCGTGTTCATACTCCCTTCTGGTGAGCCTCTTCTTCTGCACTTTATTTAAGGGTCCTAACAATACAAACTGTAGCCTATTCTTTATTTTGTTGTCTGCTTTTACTTCATTTTTTGTTTCCTTTTATTTTCTATACAAAATACGTTTTCGTCAAACTTATTTTTCTTCTGTTACTTTCTGAGAGCGCAGTTAACTCATTGCTTTGTATTTATGTTATGGATACTATGCTTTATAAAATACGTTTTATAAATTAAATCTTTACTATTATATTACCTTTACATAATTTGCCACTTGCTTCTAATCGTAAAATATTAAAAACATAAGCTTCTGATCTGGTGAGGTAATGTTATATACCTTATCGAATTTATTAACTTAAAATATTTTATAATATAATGTAACGCAAGTTTTATTTTACGAACATTTATTTTCAGGTTTTTCTTTTTTATCACTATATATAATGCTTCCACGTTGTTGTAAATTCGTTTGTCAGTTTGCTATAATCGCTATGATGTTAATAGACGGATGCGTGTTAGATTTATTTCTACTGTGTTCTACGCAGTACGATTTGGAGCTTAAATACTCTACTATAACTGGAGTCATTGCTGCATCCACTACAATTAAAAATTAGACAAGACTAACTACACCGCCTTGTTGTGATTACTTATTTTTTACATTTTTAATTTTTATTTTATTTTTTGTTAACGGACTTAGATTCCTCTATTAGAGGAAAAATTTATTTAAAGTTACTATTTTTTTCTTTAAATCAACTTAGTAACGAAAATTTATAACAAATAAGTGGTCAATTTTTAATTAAATTAATTACTAAAAAATTTACCTACAACTACTAATACATTATAATTTGAATCAGCAGATGCAAAATTATATTTAGTTAATAGAAAATGATAATGGCGTGTTCTGATTTGTAGTTTGAAAGATGATACACGAGACCCAAATCTGTAATTTGAGCAAAACTGTAGTTATCCATTTAAGAACTCTTTTCGAGAAAAGTAACTGAGATTTCATTTAGTTAATATACACGTGTTATAACTGACTTAACTGAAGATTCAACTCCGTCCGGGCCAGGCGCCTTCCGGGGCTTGAGCTGAACAATACCCTCAGAGACCTCCTCCGGGGAGATGGGTTCCGGCTGGACTGTGATACCGGCCGATAGAAAGCGCTCTACCTCGCGGCAGATTTGCTCAGTGAAAGCCGGGTTCTTGGATGGGTTGGGAGCGAACTGTCGCTCTAAACTGTCAGCCAAGAACTCTGCCTTTTCGAGGGGGCCACCAAGGTGTTGACCTTCGTCTCCGACCAGTGCGGGGAGAGGCGCGCGTTTACGCTTTCCCGTTAGGGCACTGGGAATCCGCCAGACATTACGGTTCTCGGCAGGGCCATCCATCTGTGTTACAGCTAGCTCCCAGTTGCGTCTACGGAACGCCAGCATGCCACGACGCAACTTGCCGGACGCTCTGTTGAACGCAGCCTTGTCAGCCGGGTCACGAGTCCTCTGCCAGCGTCTCCGGAGGCGATTCCTCTCGCAAGCGAGCTGAGACACCTCTTCGGGGATACGGTGATAGTAGGGCGTGAGCCCCGGCTTCATCCGGGAGGAGACGTCTACCGCCGAGACTACGGCTGTGTCGAATAAGGCTGCCTCGTCGACATGCTGGGTAGTGTCGAGCGGGATATGCTCAGGTAGGCGGCGACTGAACCCCGGGCCAAAGCGTTTCCACTCGATTACCCGCCGCTCGTCGCGGACTGTAGAGTGCTGGGTAGCTATATGCACACTGATGGAGCAATGGTCCGAGGACAGTTCCGAAATGACGGAGACGTGGACCGGGCAATAAACGCCCCTGACCGCGGCAATGTCCAGTACATCAGGGCGGGAGTTAGCCCTCGAGGGATAGTACGTAGGCCCGGTAAGACCCATGACTGTGACCCGAGCCGCATCAGCATTCCTGCGTAAGAGGGCCCCGTTTGGGTTCACCAAGCGGCTCCCTCAATCAGGGTGCTTACAGTTCAGTTCGCCCGCCAGGACTACCCTTCTGTGTGCGTCAAAGACGGCCTCCAGATCGTTCAACAGGAGCTCCGTTTGTGGAGGCTTGTATGCAGAAACCACGAGTGTTCGCCCGCCAGGACTACCCTTCTGTGTGCGCCAAAGACGGCCTCCAGATCGTTCGAGAGGAGCTCCGTTTGTAGAGGCTTGTATGCGGAAACCACGAGTAGACCGCCGAGAGCACCATGGAGCTCAACTGCGGTGCACTCGAGGTTCCGCCGCTGAGGCAGGACAACGCGGTGAAGCGCGAAGACTCGCCTTCACCGCGATGGCTGTGCCCCCTCCTGCGCGATCCGACCGGTCATCCCGGTAGCACACGTAGTTGGGTAGTCGGAATCGACGATGCGGGGTCAGGTGCGTCTCTCCAATAAGATGGAAGTGTCTTCCCGGGCAGTAGCGGCACTTGGGCGTAAGGCTGTTCATTCTTCGTTTCCCTTTCGTGCTTGAGGCCGATCGACACTGGTTCGACCCCCCTACTCGATCCAGGGAGTTTTCAGCAGAGTCATCCCGACCTCGCGCACGACTATCTTGATCCAAGTCCGCCTTGATGCTCATTCACGTTGTAAAAGTTCCTCTAACGTTGTAGGCGGCGGGAACCTCAGGGCGGGTCGAAGGCGTGGCTGCAGCTGTTGTGTAAGCATGGCTATGCTCGTCCTCTCGTCACCTCCGGGGTACAGACGGCGAAACAGCTTGATTTTTCTCAGGATGAAGATTTCCGCCGATTCCTGCCGCTGCGTTTGTCCGTACAGCACGGCCAGCAGCTCTGCGTCGCGTTGCATCCCGCAGAAGTGATGCCGGAAGCGGTCGCAGAACTCGGGCCAATTTATCTGCAATCCCGTGTATCTCTCTGCCCACGTGGCAGTTTCTCCCCGGAGCTGCCGCACAGCGTAATCTGCCCACTGTTCAGGTGGGACTCTGTAGTCCCGCAGCTGTCGCTCTAGCTCTTGAAGATATCGTTCTGGATCCTCGTACTTGCGGCCATGGTATGTAGCGGTCATCACCGGTGGCAACGTGCACCTCATAGCTGCGGCGAATTGCGCAAAGCCTTGCTCTAACACGAATCCGGTGTCCCGCTGGGTGTAGCTGTTGGGCGCCATGTTGTTTTGTGTGCCGGCTGGTAGCTCTCTGGCGTGGCTAGATCTTGTATCCGCAAGATGATCGTCGCCCCACGTTGGGCGCCACTTGTCACAGGACAAATGGCGCCAATCGTACACACTATCGTTTTTGAAGTCTTTAAAAGAACCGTTTGTCGAGTACGCTAAATCATTTGCGTACGCTGCCCGAGCTGCGCTGTAATGTTCGGCTGCTGCGTCCGCTGTTCCGGGCGTGCTGTGGTCCTCTTCTTTCGGCAGCGGTATGTAGAGCCCGCTGCTCTCCCAGTCGATGTCCATCACTGCTTTTCCTGTGCTCTCTATTCTTCCTTCTTCCTTTTTTTCCAGCTGGCTTCACGACGTCCGATGGAGTGCTCCAAAATTCTGCTGTGCTGCCAGAGCTGTTGGGTTGTGCGTCGTGAGACGACCCAATGGGTTCCTAGTACCGAGCCTCCTGTAGGGGCTCCTGCCTTGTGATCCTGTCCAGACGGAATTTTATTTATTTAGTTTTTAGTGGTAGCTACAACGACATGCACTTACTAGGTCGACTAGTACAGTATTTGTCGCGCCCGTTTCCAAGAATCACCTGGACGTGTTCGGTACTCGCCAAGGCCAGCTATGAGTGGGTTTGTCTGGGTCCTCGCAGCTCGGACGTAAAATTTACGTGCAAGTCGCCTTGCGGTGTCTTCCAGGGAGCGGGCACCGAGTGCTCTTCTCAAAAGACGAGAAGAAAACCGATAGGGAACTTTGGCCGCTAGCCGAAGACCTCTATCGAGAACGCATTGCAACCTTTTTTTTTCGAACGGTTGCGAGGTAGCCCCAGACGGGAATAGCATAGGTAATGATCGGCAACAGATACGCGTTGACGATCAGTTTACCCAGCTTGCGGGTCATAGCCTTGTTGTCGAGTATCGGAAACAGTTGAGCGAGACGAGCGGACGCTTTCCTTCGCGTCGTCTCAGCGTGGACACCGAGGTATTTAACCTCTCTCGACCAGGGAAGGTACGTTCTACCGAGTCTCACTCGGCCTCGTGGTTCTTTCCGGCGCTTTGAGAATAGCACCGCGGAGCTCTTGGTTCCGTTGACGGCAACTTTCCAGCTTTCCGTCCACGTCGAATACGCATCGAGTGCGCGCTGAAGTCGTGGGATAGCTCTGTCAGCGTTCCGATCGGCGGTATAGACCGCCGTGTCGTCGGCAAACAGAGCCATCTGGACTCCAGGCTCTCTGGGTGCGTCGTTGACGTACACGGAGAACAGAAGAGCCCCTAGCACGCTACGTTGAGGTACCCCGGCTGTAATGCGTCTCTCGGAAGGGACATGGTCGTCTATTCTCACGCAGAAAGTCCTCTCCGTCAGAAAGCTAGCAATCAAGCGAAGGTAGCAATCTGGGAGCTGGATTTCCCGGAGCTTGAACAAAAGCCCGTCATGCCAGACACTATCAAAGGCCTTTTCCACATCTAGGAAACAGGCGACAGTCTGTTCTTTCCGACAGCCGGCGCCCGTGATGTATTCCACCAGTCTCATCAGCTGATGAGTGGTGGAATTCCCCACACGGATGCCAAAATTGTTTAACGGCGCTCTTTTTACGCCCTGCCATGAACCTATCAGAGTGCCGCTGGTCCCTGGTTGGCTTGCCTCTAGCACGTTAGATGGTCACGTCGAGGCGAATCAATCTGCTGCTGATCCTTGATTGGCTCGCCTCGCCTTCTCGTCTCACGTCTCGGCTGACGCCGAGAGCAGATCTTCGCCTCGCTATGTCAAAATATATAGGGATACGTTTTACCTTATGCGGTTATATTTATATTACTTTCTTTTAAAAAACACATTACTAAAGTATGATTATCAGTATGATAAAATGATTACTGTGGCGTATCTTAAAATGGTATAACATGGGCCTGAAAAATATACGATAATTTTACCAACATGATCGTGTATAACAAATGTTGCGCGCGCGTGTGCATGTGAGCTTATGTGGGGGTTTCTTGTATTACGCGCACATTTCTTCATTCACTAAAATCATACTACTACTGAGAAAGTGGCAAAGAGAAAAATATCACTGTCTAGTGTAGCAAAACCTTGAGGTATTTTCGTTACGTTCCAAACAGACAGCTATCCGGAGCTTTACGTAATATTTTGTTTACCTGCCTCATTAAAAATGGTATAATGTAGTATATTCCAATCTAAATATAAACGCGTCAAGCCGATAAACTTAAATCTGAAAACATTTGCGTCAGAAAAACTACGCCGTGGGTTTTTTGTCCGTTTATATATCCTTGTGCAATACACTGGAAGATTTTAATTTATTTTGGACTCGAAAAGAACATTATGGATTACACGATCAAAATAGTTTGGTAATATAAAACCTTTTCGACCTACAATTTTATTTTTCTGCTAAGTATTACGACTTATGTTGCACTCTCTCTTACTTTCTCTTCCCCTCTTTCATTCTTACACCGCTTCTCCTAGAATGCACAATTCCTCTCAGTTTATCTGGAATTCTTTTATGTACTACTTGGTGCTGAATTTCATTTATTGCGAATGTCATATGAAGATATGGTAAAGAGAATATTACACGAAAAAGTGTTATCACCCCACTGTATTTAATTAAAGTATTATATGAAAGCAAGGAAAACTCAAAATAACAACTTCATCAGTTCCAGTCTTAACTCCATAACGTTTCGGTACTAAATCTATAATTTCCTTTATTTTCAAAATTTAAAAGTAAGTCTAATTTAGGTGTATTAATATATATTACCCTAAACAACCACAGGATGTTACTACAATTAATGTTTATGTTATGAGGTTTCTAGGAAGCTCAGACGATAGCAATATTATACAAGAAAATTACAAAGTTTCCGGTTATTGTAGATATAGTTGCTACCCGATTTTATGAATCTGCATGTATCTGAATACCTCACGTAATGTCATTTGTAATCAATTAGAAAAAATTAAGTCTTAATTACACGCCGAATAAAAATTACGTTCCTATTTTATAGAAAGGTCAAAACATCTAGGATTATCACATTGGTGCTGTCTATAAAAATACACAGGTTCCTAAAAAAATTGTATTTCCTTCTAACTGAAACTTAATCCAAAATATCGGTATGGAGAACCATACATGACTTCCATGTACTAAGATTTATATTTAAAATTATTTTCGAAATGAAATATTTCCATAGAAACTACTTCTTTATACTTACTGCTTCAGCCTTAACCACAGTACTGTGGTCACTAACGTATACAACCTCACGTTATCGCACTCGATTTTCACTGATGATGGAAGTCGATGGCACTGCAGAAACGTCTGGTTTTGCAGAAAACATTGGTCTACGGCCAAACAGGCCGGGAAGGAATTTTAACAACAAACTGCCGATAACGTAGTACATATATAAAAATTATCCCCTCCCCCGTTAACTATAATTTTTATTTATAGCAAATTATCCCCACCCCGTTCAACTAGCCTCTTCATTTATAGATATTTCATCTACGTTTCTACAGTGGATTATTAAGATCTTCTTATCAGGATACTTTATTCATCAAAATTAAGTACTTTACTCTTGTTACAACAACAAAAATTTCAGGTAAACTGCCCTTTCCCCGTAACCGATCTTCACCAAAATAAATAGGCCTTGAGTCTTCTACAACTCAGGCACATATTGTATAATCACCGTTTACGGGGTGTTAAGGACCGTTTATTTTTTTCTAAATTTCAATAACTTTTAGTTTAGTTTATTATTTTTATTGATTTATTTATTTCAATTCAATCTAGTATTGAGTAAATAAATCCCATGAATGCACTGGAAGTTAGTTAGCGAAGTGTTTTCAACTTCGGTAAATTTATTTTAAGTTGTTATTCTTCCGTCGACTAGGCGAATTGGTGACGTCAATTCCTCACTGAAAGCATAAATATTTTGTAAGAATTATCACTTACTTGTGGTGAGTCTTGCCGATCTTGCAGGGCCGATGTAGCAATCTAATCTGTAGATTCACTTACAGTATTCAAATTCGCCGTGGCGTGTCGGGCTATCCAATAAGAGTCGTTCACCTATCCTGTAAGCCTAGTCTATTGAAATGAACTAACTGACTCCGTTTGCTCGTATAAAATGATAATTTATTCTGTTTAACACTCCTTTTTGATGATCTAAAGTATCATTGATTATTCTAATTCAAATAAAAATAGCATTAGTTGTTTGTTTTATAAAATTTGTCTCAGGGTGGTAAAATTGATTTACTATATCAGTGTATGGTTAGAATGCTTTTTGGTTAAAATAAGTTAATTCATATGTGGGTTATTTTAGCTTGCAGAATACCAAATTATTCAATAGAACTCTTATTCTACCGTTATTAGGCAGTTTGAAGACGATTACAATTCAATCATCTCTTAATTAACATTCAAAATTATAACCATGCCTGCTTTGGACATTTTAGTTTAACAAAATTATTAGCCAATCGACAATAAATGATTTAAAGAAAGTTTGTTAACGTTAAAATAACTCTTGATAAAACATTTAAAAAGTGAACAATAAAATAATATTTTGAAACAGTGTTGCTGAATGGAACATCTGAATCATCATTTGACTCTACAAAAAGGTAACTGTATAGTTGTAAGTATTTATGTAGCTTGACAACCTTAGTTTCTTATTCACAATAGACATAAACATTTAAATAGTAATAGTAGTAGACTCTTCCTAAATTACAAAACATAAATAGCATTGGAAATTTTCATTAACTTTCGTTAATTGTTTCATACAGTTGACAATCCTCAATCGCTTATGAATGATTGTTGGTTTGATCTATGTTTAATAAACAACAACTTTGATCAGGTGTGGTTATATAACACTCAGTATTTATACATAATAAATGATTGATCGTTTGCAAAATTCTTAAAAATAGAATATTCAAATTAAGTTGAGGATTGTCATTAGTCCTGTCGATTGAATAATATTAATAATGCACCTTAATCTACATACTTTATTTACACACATTATTAGAATGTGGTTCGATTATATCGTTTTTCAAATTCTTAATTAATATTGAAAAAATCACTGTACTCCCTTTTTATAAATTAAATCCCGGAATTGCTATGGATTATACACTTAGCAATCCTTATTACGCACTGTTACACTTGAAACATCTTCAATACTAGTGTAGTTATGTTGGCACAAATTGAGGTTATGTTGCTTTGTTTACAACCGTGACGCGCACAAATTATGTGAACAGCTGTTTCTTAGCGGTGTCGAGTAGCCGTCTGCCTTCCTCTGAAGTTGATGATAAAGTCTCTCGAAAAAGCATCTCTCTCTGCCGTTCCGTCTTGTGATCGTTGTAAATTTGGCTAATTTCTTGGATCTGATTGGTTGACGATCTTTAATTTGATGCACATACCCCCTCCGCGCAATATTTTAATTGTTGTTATTAGCTTGGGGTGGCTGGTTTTGAGATTATAAACATTTGCTCGATTTGACACAAATATTTTATAATTGTAATAACTTTCTTATTATGGCATAGATTTAAAATCTAAGCTCATCACTGTATTGGTAACACTTGGCCCTTTGTTTTGAGTCCACGTATGGTGTGCTTCGGTTCATTATTAAGGGAGTTAATTTTTTGAGATTATCACATTACACTATTCACTATTAATATTGTATTTATTCTTAAATTGAAACTATTTAATGGCAATCATACCTCCTTGTGGGCATGACTTCCAAGTCCTCCCACACTTCTCACTTATTTGTTACTTATATTTAATGACAAAATATAGTGCTTATGCTATCATTGACTTAGCCTATGAGTCTATCAATTGTATTTACAAATTATTTATAATAAAAGGTATCTGGGTAACTTCTGTATTACCCCAGTTGTAAACATTAAGTTGTTACAACTACTGTAAGTCTTTGTTGTCTGGAATGTATTGTTATTCCTTGGTATTTTTGTCATTAATATGACCTCTATATGGCATTATGAGGTATACATTTATTTTAACTCTTATTTGGGATTCTATTGTCTTTTTAGACTACTATTTAGTTTGGATAGTTTACTAGTAGTAGTATATTGATAGTTAGTCTTGTTTTTTAACACACTAGTCTGTTCCTTAGCGTATAGCATTGGATAATAGTAATTACACCTGGTGTCACATGACAGGTGTGCTTAATTATTCTTATTACACATTATGTCCTTGCTTATAATACTCTTATGCTGTTATAATAGTGGTATTATATCTTACTGATGACATAGGTATTCGTCTGTTATTTCTATTTAGCATTACAATGGGGTTTTGTCTATGTTTCATGTAGTGAATCTCATTTTGGCTGGTTTTGGTTCATTTTCTTTACTTAAATTCTTATATAAAGATTGCTCTTGGTATCTTATATTGGTATTGGTAGAAAGCTTATTACTTCTACTTGATTTAAGGCACAAAATATTTTAGTTTACATATGTTTTACCTACTATTAAATATGAAGTTAGGTGGAAAATACCTGTGTTTAGGTTATGTGGTTATATTATTTGTAGCAACAATGGGTGTATTGACTTGATACAAATTTACATCTTTTAACCTTGTTTTTTCAAGTCTATGCTTGTTAATGACAACTGGTAATTCATTATTTATTTATTTTTTTACCTTACATGATTTTTTGATTACTTGACTAACAATTATTATTATTATGAGACAATTCTAATTCTTCCTTACATTACATTGATGCTGTGCATAACATGTCATTATGCCTTTATTTACAGCTTCTTTTATGTTAACATTATTGTTACTTCCACTCTTTGTCTAATATAGGATGTCCTACTCATTTACAATATTATTAAATGTTAATGGGTCATCTAAGTTAGTCAGTTAATGTCTATATTTTCAATCTGTAAGTTCTTCAGTTATTATTTATACGGGTAAGATGTTAATCTATAGTTGACTGGCTCTTGGAATATATATTTTATGCCATGGTTGTTAGGTGTCTTTCTCGTAGTATGTTTCTTCCTTGTGTTCATTTGTTCCTTACTGACCGAAACTATTGGGTTATTGGTTCCTGTGGTACAATCATTGTTTGCTGTATCTTCTTTCTTCTTATAATGTTATTACATTTGTTATTTACCATTAATTTTTATTAACTCGTGTGTTGTGAGTTTATTCTTCTCGATGAGTTGCTCATGTAGTTTCATTCTTGGCATTTTAGATTAAACACTTGGTGTGTATTGTTGACTCAATTTTTATGACATGTGTTAATATTTTGGTTACTGAAATATTGGGCTCATATGTCTTGTTACAATATGTAAAAAATAATTTGATTCTGTTTGAATTTACGGCAGTTATTATTCGTCATGAAAAAATTTCTCATGTTACAACATAAAATGTTGCAGGTAAACTACTCCTGTCCCTAACCGATCTTCATCAAAATCAACTGGCCTTGAGTTTTCTACAATTTAGGGATGTATGCAAAAACGTATTTGATTATGATTGAATTTACGGCAGTTATCGTTCGTCATAAAATAAATTAACCTTGTTATCACAGAAAACGTAGCCGGTAAACTACCCCTTTCCCTTAACTGATCTTCACCAAAATCAACATGTCTTGATTCCTCTACAATTCAGGGATAAAACATTATTTGATTCTGTTTGAATTTGCGGCAGTTATCGTTCGTCATAGAAACAATTACTCTTGTTAAAAAATTAAAAGTGGCAGGTAAACTACCCCTTTCCCTTAACCGATCTTCATCAAAATCAATAAGTCTTCAGTTCATTACAATTCAGGAACGTTTGCAAAAAATTATTTGATTCTCTTCAAATTTACTGCAGTTATCGTTCGTCATAGAAAAAATTACCCTTGTTAAAACATAAAACGTTGCCGGTAAACTACCCCTTTCTCTTTACTGATCTTCACTAAAATCAACAGGTCTTGAGTACTCTGTAATTCAGGAATGTATGCAAAACATTATTTGATTCTCTTTGAATGTGCGGTAGTTATCGTTCGTCATAGAAACAATTACTCTTGTTAAAACATTAAATGTGGCCGGTAAACTACCCGATTCCCGTAACCGATCTTCACCAAAATCAATAGGCCTTGAGTACGTAAAACATCAGGAATGTATGCAAAAAATTAGTTGATTCTCTTTGAATATGCGGCAGTATCATTCGTCATAAAAATAAAATTACACATTTAAAACATAAAATGTTGCAGGTAAACTAGTAAACAGCCCTTTTCTCTTAATCGATCTTCACCAAAATTAACAATACTTGAGTACTCTATAAGTCAGGAAGGTGTGCAAAATGTATTTGATTCTGTTTGAATTTACGGTAGTTATCTTTCGTCATAGAAAAATTTACCCTTGTTAAAACAAAACGTTGCCGGTAAACTACTCCTTTCCCTTCACCGATCTTCACCAAAAACAACAGGTCTTGGTAATTCTACAATTTAGGGCTGTATGTGAAACATTATTTGATTCTGTTTGAAGTTGCGGCTGTTATCGTTTGCCATAGAAGAAAATTACCCTAATTAAAACATAAAACGTTGGTGATAAACTACCCCTTTCCCTTAACCGACCTTTACCAAAAACAATAGGTCTTGAGAACTCTACAATTCAGTGCTGTATGCAAAAAAGTATTTGATTCTGATTGAATTTACGACTGTTATCGTTTGCCATAGAAAAATGTACAGACACACACACAGACACTTTTCGAAAAATGACTTTTACTTCCATGTTCCTTAAGGAAATGGAAGTATGGTGATTGCCAAAAAAAATCGTGTTCGAGATTATTGCAGATTCTGATTGTACTACACTCAAAACATGAAAAAAATTCATTTTGCGAAAATTGTATGTGTGTGTGTGTGTGTGTGTGTGTGTGTGTGTGTGTGTGTGTGTGTGTGTGTGTGTGTGTGTGTGTGTGTGTGTGTGTGTGTGTGTGTGTGTGTGTGTGTGTGTGTGTGTGTGTGTGTGTGTGTGTAAATATTTTTTCTATGGCAAACGATAACAGCCGCAAATTCGAACAGAATCAAATAATTTTTTGCATACAGTCCTGATTTGTAATGTACTCACGATCTATTGTTTTTGGTGAAGATCGGTTGAGGGAAAGGGGTAGTTTACTGGCAACGTTTTTTTTTATCAAGGGTAATTTTTTTTTTGGCAAACGATAATAGCCGCTAATTCAAACAGAATCAAATAATGTTTTGCATACAGCCCTGAGTTGTAGAGTTCTCAAGATCTGTTTTTTTTTCTCTTTTTTTTTTTGTTGAAGATCGGTTAAGGGAAAGGGGTAGTTTAAATGCAAAATTTTATGTTTTAACAAGGGTATCTTTATGGCAAACGATAAAAGCCGCAAATTCAAACAGAATCAAATAATTGTTTGCATACATTCCTGAATTGTAGAAAACTCAAGGTCTGTTGATTTTGGTGAAGATCGGTTAAGGGGAAGGGGTAGTTTACCTGCAACATTTTATTTATATATGTACTAAATTATCGGCAACAAAGAAGTAGTTTGTTGTTAAAATTCCTTCCCGTCCTCTTTGGCCGTATACCAAAGTTTTCTGCAAAACCAGACGTTTCGGCAGTGCCATCGACTTCCATCATCAGTGAAAATCGAGTGCGATAACGTGAGGTGGTATACGTTACTAACCACAGTACTATGGTTAAGGGTGAAGCAGTGAGTAGAAAGAAGTAGTTTCTATGGAAATATTTCAGTTCGAATATGATTTTAAATATAAATCTTAGAACATGGAAGTCATGTATGGTTCTCCATACCGATATTTTTCATGTTTGAGGGTAGTACAATCAGAATCTGCAATTATCTCGAACACGATTTTTTTTGCCATCACCATACTTCCATTTCCTTATGGAACATGGAAGTAAAAAATGACGTGTAAAAAGACGATTCGTTAAAAGTTTATTCAATTGCAGAACTAACAATAAAAGTTATATACGCACCCCATCAAGTTTTAGTACTGTTTTTTATCATGAAATAAATGAAACAATATAGTTTTAAACACACACGAAACATTTCTTGTAAAATATTAATTGAAATGCAAAATGATGTCAAAATTATAATTTAGTTGTCTAAGTCAAACAGGCTGAGCTTGCATTTAACCGTTTGTAAATATCCGATATGCTATGTGATAGAGAAATGTATTTCGACAAGTAGAAGTGAAAAACTTACTTAATAATTCAGTTAATAAAATTTAAAGAAAAAGTAATTTTAAATAAAAGAATTGCTAAAATTGCATATTAATTTTTAAAAAATATTACACATTGCTGCGAAGCTACAGATTTGGCCCTGTAATTATTAAATTCGTAACACTCCATTCACATTTTTTGAGTAACAGTCTCAAGCAAAATATACAATGCTGATTTTCCCGTAAATTGCTACTAGTTTCCAATACAGCCTTATTTTACATTAAACAAGGCCTTAATTATTGATGCTATGTATTTACAAATTTATAGAAAGTGGTTACTGCCTGCAAAGTGACGCTTGCCTAGAAAAACTTAAGAAAACAACAAAACAAAACAAAATTCTAAGAATAGCGTTATACTATTTGCTTTTAAACTGTATAAAATCTGAAGTTTATAGCCTATGTTAAGAATTAAATTCCCACGTAGAAGAGAAGAGCAACATTTAAAAACCAGCAAACACTTTTAAGATTTTATTAGTTTTTAAGGTGGTAATAGTATTTAAGCTTTTGTCCTACCGGTAGTGAATAAAACACAACTCTTATGCGGACATGATTCTAACGGTTAAAGGGCCTCATGAAATAACATGAGCGAGTAAGTAAACTCCGTTTCTCGTCAGATGGTTGGAGCTCTACTGTAATTTGGTAAACTCTAGTTGTTCGAAGTAACCATATTTTGGTAATTTTTTGATATTTCATAAGCGAATTTGAATCGTTACACATTTCAGTCGGATAAAGCAAAAATAACTCATACAGACATCAGTCGTTTCAAACGGAAAAGATCAAATTGCGTAAATAAGAAACGGAAGTACACACTCTCAATAAGTGTTATTCACACCTAATTTACTCGCAGGAAGCAAACAGAAATAGAACCGGAGAAGTGAAACCGCCGCTCCCTTCTGATGAACCTTCATAATTGCCTGTTCCATAAGTCTATTATTTCACTCCTTTTTCAGTAATGTACAGATACTACGTTCGTTGGTTGTTAACTATTCTCCTCAATAATTTTCTTTATTGCATGAGTAAATTAATAACAACGTCAAACCATTGAACAGTAAAGCATTGTTTATCAACTGCTTATGCTGTATGGTCAGCAGAACACATTCATCATCTTCTCCAGTTAACACAGGTGTGCATCACTGTTCCCTCTGAGGAGTTTGCCGCTACCAAATGTAATAATCTAAATGCTAATTATAATTGATGTATTAGACTGAATGCGCCACGGAATTCATTTGCGTTGTATCAGCAAAATAATTAATTCTAGTAACTATATGCCAGTCGTGTCACACAACATTAACTTTAAACAATGACAAACAATAACTGTCGAGTAAGTTTTATAAAATAAGGCACACAAGCGAGATATATGTTGCATAACTGTTTTACGTTTCATTTTATCACATACGCATAAGTACACAGTACTGGCTTACACATTGCAACCTTTGTTCCTAGTTTGTTAATTTCACCTTCTGTTTCAATGTTTACTAACACACTTGTGATTGTTGATTTTAAGCTACAGGGTAACTAGTTTATTACTTTTGTTATAATAATAAATTAAAGTCAAAAAAATGTAACAGGCGCATTTTATTCTAATGTTTTTTTTTCATAAGACATATTTCTTCATATTGGACATTATATCAGTATTATTGTTTTGTGAAATTTCGATAATTGTCTAAAGTCATTTGAAAAGCTTGGTCGTCCCAAAATATTTTAATAACCTTGCGGTTTACTTATGTAAACATTATAAATAATTATATTATTATAATTAGATTATACGTTTAAAAATATTTGATCAAATCAAAGAATTGCGATTAACTAATTAGTACTTGCGAAACATAAATTCTATGATATTTGTTAAATATTTTTTTGTTAACTATAATGATATCATTATCATTAATGAGTAAACTAATAATAACTAATAACGATAAGGTAATAATAACATAAAAATGACAATAATAGACAAATATTAACAACAATAACAACAATACCGATGCACTGCCTCTGATACTATTCTACTGATAATAAATGGACTATTCAAAACTTACACATTCTGACTCAAACTTTTTGTTCTGACAATAAGATTTATTAGTTTTAGTTTATAGTTCTATATCCTCTATAGGACGCCAGAGTTTTACGTGTACGCATAAATACAGAATAAGTTATTGTTGTTACTTAGACATCCTCATGGCTATTTAGCAATCTGTAGATTCGCATATGTACACACGTGCCGGTAAGCATAAGCAGCGCTATCACAAATCTAGGGTCCAAAATGTGTTGGCAATAAGTTTGAGAGCAAAGTAGAGAGAAAATAAGAGAGAGAAAGAGAGAGAGAGAAAGGCTTCTAATATACGAGTATCCTTTATGTATTTTAAGATGAAAAGAGAAGAGGTAAGTATATTCAAATGTCGACAGTGTAGTGACAAAATAACTTCGACCATGTGAAGTATTCCTGTATTAGAATTTGGAGCAATAATATGTAAATGGACTGTGATTAGGACGTAGCCTACAATAGAAGGCGAAGTATACAGAAACGTGTGCGCTGCTTGTGTTTAGCCTCTGAGTATACTATGTATGTGCGTCCATACATCCATGGTTTACTACACTAACAGGAATGCAAAGTTTGTCGTCATTTACTGGCAGAGTGTCCACGAGTCCATTAAATTCCTTTGAACTCTGTACCCACTGCAATCTGACAGATTTATTAACCATTACTGAAAATATTAGTAGATCTTGTCACTTGTACACTGTGCAATATCGGCAATACTTCATAATTTTCCTTAGAATTAAGTTTTGTGACAAGCGTAAAAAAAGTAAAGTCCGAAAAGCAAATTGTTCATAAGGAAAGTAAAAAGACAGTAGTGACAATTTCAAGCAAAACATGAATTCTGTTATACAATCGAAAACCAGCATAGTAATGTTGTTACTTTGGTTTGTTGTTGCTGTTTGCGGATTGGACACTAAAAGTTATTAGGTTTAACTTTTTATATGTTAATAAGTGGTATCTCATTCTGCCGGTGATAACTTTAGCTTGACCTATATTATGTCTAACTGTTAAAACTTTTAACGCTGTTAAAACTCTAATTATTACTACAGTAAAAAATTAACAATAAACGATATTATAATAAAAAATCGAACTAGTACTAAGCAAAATAACTTATGCACTATACAAAATCACAAGAAATTTTAAGATGTACAAAGTCAAAGTTTAGTCAACAACATTTAGTTGATAAGGTTTAGTCTCATAATAAATAGGCTCGGCGGGTAGTAGTCCCAAGTATCTCAAAACCTTCTGTAAATTGATTAATAATTTTTGTTAAGTTTTAAGTGAATTTAATTTTAAAGTTATTATTGCATTAAGCATATTTACTGATATTAGACATATTATATCAGCATTGTTAATGTGTGAAATCTCGATAATTGTAAAAAGTCATTTAAAAACGTGATCGTCCCAATATATTTGTATAGGTGGGCGGTTGACTTAACAACTACCCATTTTTTTAAGAACGCAAAAAATGTATAATCTGATTCTGGTTGTAAGAAACGCATGTAGTTTCCCTTCGTATTTATTCGTCTACTTTTATTTTGAAATAGGCCTATATGATTTGAAAGGTATGATTAAAACATATTTGAAAGATGTAATTTCGACAATTTTATTATATTCCCCAGAATAATAAGTCGGTAATTGCTGAGAAAATGATATTGTAATCATAAGAAGTAAAAGCACACAATAACACAAGAAGTTGATTCTGTGTCCGAGGATGATTTGAAAGGGTCGAAAACACTAATAGGTCGTCGTTTAGACCTGCGTAGTGGTGTGGAACAGTTTTTATTTTCTCCTTTTTAATCTTATATCCACTAACAAAACTGTATTGTTTAAATATTAATTTCAGCGTATGCTTTTCTTAGAATTGTGTGATCCCCCGCCCATTATATATTTTTACGTAATGTATTGTATCGTAATACATTATAGGGGTAACAGGAGTAGTAGTAGAAGTAGTAGTAGTAGTAGTAGTAGTAGTAGTAGTAGCAACAGCAGCAGCAGCAGCAGCAGCAGCAGCAGCAGTAGTAGTAGTAGTAGTAGTAGCAGCAGCAGCAGCAGCAGCAGCAGCAGTAGTAGTAGTAGTAGCAGCAGCAGTAGTAGTAGTAGTAGTAGCAGCAGCAGCAGCAGCAGTAGTAGTAGTAGTAGTAGTAGTAGTAGTAGTAGTAGTAGTAGTAGTAGCAGTAGTTGCAGTAGTAGTAGTAGTAGTAGTAGTAGTAGTAGTAGTAGTAGCAGTAGTGGCAGTAGTAGTAGTAGTAGTAGCAGTAGAAGCAGCAGCAGCAGCAGCAGCAGCAGCAGCAGCAGCAGCAGCAGCAGCAGCAGCAGCAGCAGCAGCAGCAGTAGTAGTAGTAGTAGTAGTAGTAGTAGTATTAGTAGTAGTAGCAGCAGCAGTAGTAGTAGCAGTAGTAGTAGTAGTAGTAGTAGTAGTAGTAGTAGTAGTAGTAGTAGTAGTAGTAATTGTTGTTGTTGCAGTTTTCGTGGTGGTAGTAGTAGTAGCAGTAGCAGTAGTAGTAGTAGTAGTAGTAGTAGTAGTAGTAGTAGTAGTAGTAGTAGTAGTAGTAGTAGTAGTAGTAGTAGTAGTAGCAGCAGTAGTTGTCGTCGTTGATGTTGTCGTTGTTTTTTATGTTTTGGTTGCTGTTGCTGTTCTATCCTTGGTAGTACAGTGGGAGACATTAACATGAATGAGGAATTCTTCAATATTATATATAACATAGCATGTAGTTAAACAAATTAGAAGAGGAAAGTATTAATACTTTCATGTAAAATATGTAACATAAAATTATATATATGGCATACAAAGACTGAATAAAACATATGAAACAGTTCTAGGTTGTAAAACTTGTTTCCTTAGTCTGATTTTCTTTCCGTTTGCAAAGTGATGAAATAAATAATATCACTAAGTTTGTGTTTACAGAATTAAAAAAAAAAATACTATGAAACACCACACAATTACATTCTAAAATAAATAAACTAATTAATTCTGAAATAAATGGGACGAACTTCTTTTCTTGTTTGCTTTGTTTTTTGTAATTAGTAGGTAAGTCCATAAATATTAGTGTGTGATACTTCTGAACCAAAACGTTGTACTGATCGATACGCAGTGGAAAGAAAGTAATAATTTAAATATGCGAATATTGAAACACTCATCGAAAATGAAGAATCATGGCCACGTATCTAGAAGAAACCCGAGGAACTTGAGCAACCAAATTAAAACAACCCTTTTGTTTTAGACTGCTAGTTATAAAGTTAACTTTTAACGGACATACTACTTCTCGTCTACTAAATCCTTGACACTATCGTTTTTATTTCACGTTTTAGTATCCTTATTGTTTAGAAATACAAAATAGTGTTAAAATACTCTGAATATTGATGGGTGATTCTGTAACCAAAAGTCGCATCGCCAAAACAGTTTTTTTTTCATAGACAATGAAATGTTATTTCTCTTCTACGACAGTGACTGCTGCTTTTAGTGGTGGAAAAGCAGAATGGAGGGCACAAATGTTATCAGTAAATAAATCACTGCCAGTTGAGCTGTTTTTCCTTAAAATAAATTGTTCGTTTCCCCTCTCAAGGCAGACAGTGAACGTTCACATCAGATAAAAGAATTCTCTAACAATCTAATAAAGTCCGAGTGGAATATTAGAGTTAAAAAGTATTATTGGAACGGTTATACAGTAGTACAATATACAACAATAGCCTACTAGCCTCATTCCGTTTTCAACTTCGCAAAATACCGTCTTCGAATTAGTGCTTCTCAAATATATTTGCATAATACCAGAGTCGTAATTTTGAAAGTCTGTCAGAGCTAAATTTAGGAAATACTTTTTAGCTGAATTTTCTTTATTCAAAATTTTAATCTCTCTTCAAAGTATTTCTCAGTAATACGTTGCTTTCCCGCATGTACACTATTTAATGAAATTAAACGCTATAAATATTCAGGCTATATGCACTTACCATCTTATATTTACTTAACGTTATTATACGAAAATTCCGTTGATTGCTGTTAAGGATTTCTCATGCCGACGTTTCGGCAGCATAGGCGGAAGCAACCTTCAAAGCCGGGTCTGTTTTTTGTGTGCCAACACTAGAAAGAAGGTCTAGTTGGAAACTTCTTGTTTCTAGTTCGGGAGACTTCTTTAAAAGTTGAGTGGAATTTCCGATTTTACGGAGTCTGACTATGCGCGGTGCACTTCTGCTGTAGAGGAACGTTTTTTTGAGAGAGCAGTGGAAGAAATCTCTTAACATCGTACATATAGAAGAGTGAGGTGACCAGTGACCAGTCGCGGACCTGAATAAATAAACAACACGTTGTGGGTTAAACTAGGATTCGTTTATCAACATAATCTTTATTTAGCTCGACACTCTTTTCCTAACGACGGTTTAGATCGGTTACGATAATAACTCGATTTCTTCATACCTTCCAAATAGCTATTTACAGTATTGCTGACCAGACTTTCTCCGCAAATCTTTCTCCATCGAGCTATTTTTTTTAAGTTAGAAAAGAGGCAGCATTTGGGGATATGTTTGGGCAAGTTTAATGGGTGAGGAAGTAAATCGGTTTTTTAATCCTTTACTTTTAGGCAGCCCAACAACTGGCGTGTGAGCTGGTGCTGTGTTTAGGTAAAACATCGTTTTTTTTATAAACAACTGAACAATTTACTAGAGTTTCCGTTTTAATGCTATAACAAATTTGCACAATACTTTCCACTAATTGTTTTCAAGGTAACTGATGAAGAATATTTCAGGCATGTTACAAAACAGTTTTATATTACCTTGCCTACGGAAATATATTTGACTTGTGTGAGTTGGTTTCGCCTTTCCTGGGGCATTGTTTTGATTTCTGTTCGGTCTCAGGATTGTTAAGCTAGACTCAAGTTTCATCAATAGACGCACAAATGGTTGACGTGTACTTGTAGATGTCAAATAGCCGGTTAAACCTTTCGACATTGGATTTTGCGCGTTGGGAGCAACTGTTTAGGGCTCAGCTTTTAGAGGCCCGACAGTCGTTCATATATACAGTACAGTTCCTGTGCGTATACGCAGTAACAGAATTAAGTTATACAAATAGTAGTATGGTTTTATATTTGTACAACCGTATTTGTACAATAGTAGTAAGTGTTGATGGAACAAGCGATATTAAAATTTAAACAGGAATTCAAGGGAATCAAAACAGGATGTTAACTAAATTAGTCTTTAGTCTACAACGCTTCAGTCAATATGGGGCTCAACCCTCGCTTACATTTACACAGAGACTTTGGTTATACGGACACTACTACTTTGGTGTTAGTAATTTGCGTGAAATGCAGAACAAGCAGCGCCGTGAGGATTCCAACTGGCGTCGCCGGAGCGTAAAGAAAGTTGTCCAGTTTGTACTGCCATAAAAGTGTGCTGTTCGCTACAAGTTACATTGCTGCGCTACGCTCCGTTAATATTCCTCATCCATATCAGCATTTCAGATCCCATTTCATCCGGCTCAATTTAAACCAGCACGTTGTATTACACTTGGAATTGTGTGGTTGTTTAGAGAAAGTTAAGAATCTCACAAATACACTTACGGACAATGTAAGACAAAAAATACCGTACATATACCCCTTCCATAAATTGCAGACAAATTTAGCAAAGGAAACAACATACATAAATACATATAAAAAGTTGGTTTAGTATTTTCAAAAAACGAAATACATTAATATTGGCAACTTATTTTAAACAATTGTTGTTTCTATCGACTGACGTAATTATGTAGATAACAGTAATAAACCGTAGAAACCTATGTGCGGTTTGCATTTATAGTATCTGCTACTTCAAAAAAAAATAATAAAATAAATTAATATTTGTACGTGTTGATGAAATAAACAGTTTCTGATATTTAAATCAAAATTCATCAAAATAATTCTAAATAATAAGCCTATAACCTGATATTAATAATTAAGTAATATCATTAGTAATATTAAGAGTAATAATAATAGACTGATAGTCAACAGGAAATAATCAATATTAAAGTAAATATTCATACTTTACGTCTACTATATATTTGCGTTTGTAATTGTACGTGCCCAACACAAGTGTAATTAACAACGTTACCTAAAATGCTTTATTTTTATGAATGTTAGTTTAATTCAAATTAGTTATAAAAATTAATACATTTTTATTAATTGGACTATACAAAATTTAATAACATTACTGTACTGCTAAAAAGAACGCAAAATTTTGTAAGAATCTTTGCATTATTGTATAGCAATAATATTTTTCAAAACATTGTATAACACATGATTATTTGTATTAATTCTACACTAGATTAAACTGTTTCCTCAAAAAAACTAAAACTATCTTGTAGATCAAATTTAAACACCTGAATCTATAGAAAACACAAATAGAGGAGACATAGGCGTTTTAAAAAATACGCAACAAAATAATAGTTGGATCAGATAAATAACAAGACGCAGATAATTTAGAGGGAAGAAGACAACATAATTATCAAATAAAAGATTTCAAATTACTCATTTATTTGTTTATGAAAGCCTTGAGTCCGCTTAAATATTAGGCGTGTGTAAAATATTAAGGAAACACACTTATCTGCTTAAAATAATAGGTATGTTTTATATTATTCTTACCTTTCCATTATTTTGAATATAATACTTTTTTAATTATTAGCGTCTAATATAAAAACTGCTAGTAAAATTATGTATTCCTTTCAGTTTTGTGTTTAAATCTCCAACGAAGGTAACACACTGATATTGCTAATACCAATGAAACTAGTAACGATTATGTTAGGTTATATTACCTCAAGCTGTCAATGTACAGTATAAAAACGTGTCAGTTTAGGTTACACTAGAGAAGCAAATTTATTTCTAATGCCAAGCCATGAAAAGACAAACGATATCAACAGTAAACACTGTGATTAAACAGTAACGATATCAATTTTAATCACGGCCTAGGAGCCCGGGGTTTTAATGTTTTTATAATGTTGTCTCCGGCCTTGGTAGCCTAAGAAATAGATTGCCGACGGCAGTGATCCTTGGAGCAAAAACATTGTGAATTCCTATGAGTTTGTAATAGATTTAATCACAATAACAAAATTTAATTTATTGAAAAATAATAACAAATATGTTGTTCAAATTAAAACTGATAATATTTTTAAGAATGCCTAAAATTTAAAATGCCCTAATATTATCACGTATTCCATAACGTTGTATATTCAAAAAACATTAGCGTTATCATAATTTTTTTGTTCACTGGTCAATTTTGTGATGTTACATTTCACAAATGTATTTCTACAAATATAAACATAATACCATATAAACAAGCTGACTTATCTCCGGACTATCAGGTTGTGATCCACTCTTGCTGTTAGTAACCAACGTTTCGACCTCTCCTCTGGAGGCCAGTTTCAGTGTGCAAACCATCCGCTAACTGACACGGTTACTCTTTGCCACAGTACTGTGGTTAATTGGCGAAGACCGTCTCAGTTAGCGGATCGTTTGGACACTGAAGATCGCCTTCAGAGGAGAGGCCGAAACGTCTGTTCGTAACAACAGGAGTGGACCACTGCCTAATACCTGGAGTTAAGTCAGTTTGTTTCTAATACAGTTGACACCGGATGTGAGAGCCTTAGGTACAGAGTGCAACGTACGTACGTACCGTACCTTATAATTTGCGTTATCTTTACATTAAAGCTATTACACCGATGGAATTCCACGATTGTGTGTGTGTGAAAGAGAGAGCGTGAGAGAGACAAGAGAAATCTAACGTTTTATAATACTGTATTTCTCTGTATTCAGAAAGTACCTGTACAAATGTTATAGATATTGTTACGCAACACGAAACGTTCTGGTACATGGGAGAACGTTTCTCTAATCTTTTCTTTACTATCCCAGGAGAGTCCAGCTGGAATGTTTGTGTGCGTACATATTACTGCTTTGTGGTGAAAGACAATTACGTGACACTTATCTTGCGTCAGCAATCTAGGCTATTCCAGACCGCAACGGTCGGGCACTGTGTTCAAGGGCAGCCAGTGAGACTGTTTCTAGTGCATTCGAGGGCACCTGTTTAACACGTCATCAAAAACGTGACAGAATATTCTTGAATCTCAGAGGTGTATAAATATAAGGATCTAGCGACGGTCAGTTCAGTTCAGTTTAGGTGGCGATTTATTCAAGTGAGGTTCGTATTATTGTGGTGAAGTGTTATAATTGTGCGGGGCTGTATTAGCTGACATTACTATTGCGTGTGGACACGTTTTCCTCGGATTATTGTACTAGTTAATTATAAACTGTATTTGTGTTTAATTAAAGCTGGTGATTAGTGACTTCATTGGTGTCTTGCATTTTGTTTTTCACTGTACGATACGATGATCAGACGATCAGGGAGACCGTCCAAGCAATATAACTATCTCAATATAGTACAAGATTAGTTATAAACAAACAGAGAGAGAGAGAGAGAGAGAGAGAGAGAGAGAGAGAGAGAGAGAGAGAATGTTATTCTATAAAATATGAAATCCTGTAGTATTTCCCATACATTAGGCTATATATGTAGAGCGTGTCCGCTGAGACTTATATTCTCTTTTTTTTTTACCTGTCTCAAATATCGACGTAATGTGGCATATGCCATTCTTAACGACGTCAGATGGTAAGAACATATTCTGAAAATATTTCCATTAGACGGTCAGTGTTGTGTGTTTTTATTTTTGCACTTCATAAACATTCAATTCAATTCAATAACTCAGTTGTTAACTTTGCGCGAACGATCTTGCAATAGTATGACTTTACCAGTTACTCAGTTACATGAGTCTGCAGTACCTGTGACGATTTAAATTGTAACAATAATCGTAAAATAAAAAAATTTAAAAATTAAGTTTGTGAGCGATTAAGCCACTTTAAATCTCACTATAATGCCTAAAACCCCTGTATGCACTCAGTATGAGAGGAAGAAGTAATTAAGAAGTACGAAGATACTTTAATAAAAAAACATATTGTAAATAGTTATTGTTGTCGTATTTAACCCTTTGCTTGTTGTCAGGCTCTGACCTGTTAATTCCGGACTCGACATGTCTCCCGAGTCGTCTGTAATTTAGAATAAGATAAAAAATCTAATGTTAATAATTAAAAATCTGAAGACACAGATAGTCGCTAAAACAACTTATTTAAATTATGTATATTTATTTAGGTATAGTTTGTGTAAATAAAAATGTTAACTTAAAGAGAGATAGGGACTATATTCTCGCGCAATAGTGGCCCTACTCCCCCCTTGTTATGTACCAGTCGAAGCGAGCAGAAAACTCTGTCTCGCTATGTTGACTTCATGCAGTGCAGACGTACGAGCGAAAGCTCTAACACAATGTTGCTAATTCGTTTGTTTTACTTAAATGTTGTATACAAGAAATTACAGCTAAAAGCATGTGTTATGTATTAATCAGTATAGTTATGTAAAAAACAAGAGACATAACTTATAACACGAAACATAAAATGGTGTAAAACAAGATGACTGCTAACTTCAAGAACTAACTACACTTTCAACATCATTCCTGGAGATGTGAACTACCAGAACTTATAAACACTCGTAGACCCGACAGAGGATGCAGATCAGGACATCCGAGAATCTACATGTACCTGCATCGTAGAAGGTTCAATCTACTCTGCGGACTTTTGATCCATTAATGACGAAGACCAGACCGAGATGATGACGGCGCTTTCAAGGATTCCCAAGACGGACACCCCAGGACGAGGTTTCTACATTCCATTCTAAAGGTGACTCGATAGCCTGTCTATCGAGGGTTACTAATATTTGTTAGACAACACACTTTAAAAGAGACTTTTCAGAGACTATAAATTTTGTAAACATTAAAAGAGTAAATCTAAGAGTTTTAATGTAACTACTCAAATATCATACGTTGTAACGGTTTAGATGTTAATGTATCGTAGTACAATTCCAAGTAATAATACCATTCTTCAAATGGTTAAATAAAAGGTCTTGCAAGCTAATATCATGAATTGAGTATAAGTAAAAGTCTTAACTACTAAATACCGAAAGTTAACCCGGATCCGAGGTATAGCTAAATAGAATCAATTTTGATCCCAAAGTTTAAAGAAAGCATTGAAATAATTTTAGTTTAATTAGTAATGTCATGGGATCTGTCAGTAAATGTTTTTAAATGTTGTCAAAATAAAGAGAAGTCGTCTTGTCACACACATATAATGAGTGCGTAAATCAATAAAATACCTTTCCTTGTTTCTTACACAGGTAGCAAGTAAATTGTTAAGTTAATTATGTGTGGATACATTTCGTTACAACGTAGGCAGCCCATATAATTGACAGAGGTCAGTTAAGATGGGTTCCCTGGATTTGTAACGCGGCAATACGTTACATACCAAGCCCAAGTTTATCAACATGGATTATTGCAATATACTTTATGTTCTTAAGTTTTATATTACGACTGTAGACATTTGTGCGTTAGTTATGCGAATTAGGTACACAATGCTGAAATATTTTCTCACCTATGTTAATTACAAGTGTCTAACAACAAGAATATTACAAACTAATAACAACAATTTATGTATATGCAAAAATTACATAATAATATATAGATTGCAATCAGTGCAAAAATACAATTGTAAAAGGAAGTTTATGCATTTACAAAACGTTCAGTATCTCACATGAAATTATTTTTTACACCATAATGTCTTAAAAACAATTAGAGGTTCTTAAAAATATCTTTTAATTTTGATTTTATAGGTAGCATATTTCAAAAATAATTTTATCAAAATTCTTTGTTTAACATCAAATGCTCTATATTAAGATTTTAATTACAAGTTTTATCATAATGAAACAAATGTATTACAATTTAATCAGAACAAATTAATGAACTAAGGTGCCTGAGGTAGCACTCTCTTTGTGTGAGAACAATTTGGTTCGACCGTATTATTACACTGCTTAAACAATGGCAAAACCATGGGTATTGTTTTCCGTATACTAAGCTACGACTTCTTCCCAATACTGCATTATAATGATGTAAAGTAACCGTTTCCACGTGCGAGTAGGTAAATTAATTTATTAACTTCGTAAAGTTACTTTTATGTAAAAAACGCATACATATTTAAGGGAAAAGTTTAATATCATCACAAAATTATAAAAGATACCACAGGATCTCTTTTTGGTTACTTTTATTGAATATGAGCTTGAGATTTCACCAACTGGCTAGCAAGCAAAAATACTAGACACTTTGCAATCAAGTTGGATTTCAAAACAGATTCCTATTGCTGTAATTACTTTAGCAGAAATTATACTATCAACTTTTAGAGTAAGTATTTCATTATTTCTGCATCACGTGTGTGTGTGTGTGTGTGTGTGTGTGTGTGTGTGTGTGTGTGTCAAATTTATAAAGATATGAGAAAGAGAAAATAAAACTTTACTCTCGTATACGAATGAATAAAATTTAACTGCTTTTTCCTCTCTAGTGGCTTTTCCTTTTTTATATTTCACTACTCGTTTCTAGGCATATGTCCCACCTTTAGGTGTACTCCCTCAGTAAAGTTCGTCAGATATTTAAAACAAATTACGTGTAATTTACACACATGTCACATAATTTACAAATATGTGAACATGGAACACACGCGGTGTTGTTGGTACGCACCACGGTAACACTACAATCGATTGTTATGCTTACGTTGTTATTGACCGTGCACTACGGACTTCGTCTTGTAATCTTATCGCTGTGTCGTGTAGAGAATTGGACTGAACGTTCAAATATTCGTTTAGCAGGACTTCTTTAGTGCTTTCATTTTTAAAGGCCTTATATATTCCGAACACCTCGACAGTACTCATATATCTGCCTTTTTGCATATACGGAGAAGTTAAAAGTTAGTTTCAAAATCAGTATAAATATGATTAATGTCCATAAAATGACGTGTGTAATTTGGCTTTCTTAACGTGAATTTTTTAGGTAGATGTTCTTTAAAGCGTTTTTTAAATGTCCTACCAGTCTGGTCAATGTAAAAGCTATCGCATGTAATTTTATAAACGCCTGTCTTGTCTTCAGCTGATTTCGACGGTTTAGGTCTCATGTACGCGCGCTCACACGCACACACACACACACACACACACACACACACACACACATATATATATGAACAAATTGTACATCGCACGTACCTTTAGTGACATGCCATATTATGCACGCAGTGCCACCTTTCAGTTTTGCCACTAAAGGGTATATTCATTTATTGCCGAGAGTCGCTAAGGTTATAACTTCTCTTTATATTCAGCTGAGCGAATCGTTCCTCAGAATTAGCAGAACCGTAATGAGTAGGACTGTCATAGCTTGGTGTCGCACAGTTAACATTTATAAAAATTAGCTTAGAGTTACATTTAAACTAGTTCTTAATGTTTTGTTAATGAACGAAACATATTAATGCAAACCATTAAATACTATATAATAAAGTAAATGTTATATTGTTACGACGGTCTCACTGATCGTCGTATGGTACAGTGGAAAAACAAAATAAAGACACCAATCAAGTTAATAATCACCAGCTTTAATTAATAAAAAATGCAGTTTATAATCAACTTATACAATAATCCAAGCAAAATATGTCCGCACGCAATAATAATGTCAAGTAATACACTCCCGCACAATTATAACACAATAACACTTCGCCAGAGTACTTCGAAACTCACTTGAATAAATCGCCACTTAAACTGAAGTGACCATCCCGGGATGCTTATATTTATACCCCGCTGAGATGCTAGAATAATCTGTCACATTTTGGATGACGTGCTGAACAATTGCCTCTTACAGGCACTCTCGAATCCACTAGAAAGCCTATCGTGTCTAGCCTTGAACACAGTTCGCGGACCGGTTCGGTCTGAAATAACCTCGATTGTTGACCCATGATAAGTGTCACGTAATTGTCTTTCTTCTCAAATTAGCAACATGTACGCACACAAACATTACAGCTGGTTCTGCAGGGATAGTCGAGAAACACTCCATTCTTCGAGAATATTCCGTGGCGTAACAATATTATCAAAAATTAAAGAGTTAAATTAATAAAGTATTAGTACCTATTTATGTAGACTAATATTAATAGTATTATTATACTGTTAGTATTTTTAAAGTGCATTAATTTCTAATAATATTTAAACATACACGTCAACAATTATGCTGGAAAAGTTAACAATATTTTGTCAATTAATTGTATTTTCTAAATAGCGTTGGCCTGATGTTCTCTGAAGAAATTGTTTCCGTTACGCTTATTCGTGTTTAGGGTTTAAAGAAATTACTTCCTAAATTGAGATTAATTGTAAACTCAGATACGTTATCGATTCAGAGAGCGATCATGTAGAAACTGTTACCTGTCTTCTTTCCCATTTCATGACACGCCTCCAAATAAATTACTTCCTTTGTTTCTTTACTTAGAGTAACCTCATTAAACTACCAGCCGCACAGGAATACACCAAGCAGGCATTAGATAACGGTCGAGCCTTTTTGGGATCTAGTTCCTTGTTATACGATTCTACGGTGTGATACGGACGTCAGAAGTCAACGACCGTAGAATAAAGGTACGCCTAATACTATTTACTTACCTTGAATGGCTACTGCACAGTCAACAAAAGTCACGTGTCCCTGCACAGAAAACAATTCTCAAGTTTGAATCTACTCGATCTTCCCAAAAGAAGTTGTATTTAAAAAAAAGACAGGTAGTAATTTCTAGCGTGTTCTTCTGTCTATTGTAACAAATTCAGACTAATACTTAAAACAAGTGGTTGCTTTGTATTCCTGCATTCCTATCTCTTCTTCCTGTGTGTGCCTTCCTTCTTTGTGATTACGTCGCAAAAACAAACAAAAAATGTTATTTTACACACTTAAATACATCGTTAAATTGGCAGATGTCCCGACCATTAGTATTATTTACAACTAGAATCACATAGGGAACCATAAGATATACCGCATCAAGATAATAAAGATTTCGAAATGTAAAATTTTCTTTGAAACCAAATTAGAAACTGGATAATGTACACGTTAAAATGTGTGCAGTGTTAATTGTACAAAATACGGATACAAATGCTATAGTGTCTCTCCTGTCTGAGACATTATAACAGAGGGAACCAGTTTAATTGGTTACTTTCAATCAAACCGGCTGCCAATGTTAGTACAATTACTTACCAACAAATCCGAAAATATGTAGAAGAGGAATTAGGATTAGGTTACGCAAATTTACTCACTCTCTGGTTATTTAGCAAAAACATCTCTTTATTATATTTTCTGGAATAATAATTTAAATATTATTGTTATTTTGTTTTATTACGTTAAAAAAATAAATTACTCAAAAGTTGTGCATCGAATGCTCTTACGTCTTTTTAACATGTTACTCTGGTGAGCAAAATAAAAATTATATATTTATTAACTACCTCGGATCCGGGTTTAACTTAATAATGCTCTACAATAAGTCAACATTATGCAAGCTATTGGAATATTAGTTTGCTCAAACTTCGAATTACCCTTTACCTTTAACTATCATCAGATTACTATTTCATTATTTTAATTACAGACACTACTATGTTAACATTTACATGATTAGAATGATTAGAATAAGTCTTTGCAAAAATATACTGCTTTTGTTGCCATTGTTAAAAATATAATGGTTTGGTTTCACCTTGATACAATGTGATCAGCGGCAGGTTCTCTTGTTGTTACTCTTCAGTTGCGTTTCCTAGAAGTTCTACGGTGTCGTTCGGGTGTCTCCATTGATTTTGTAGATTCTTAGTTGAGATCATGACGAAAGGATGCTGTTACCTGAAGCTCGTGAGTTTGTCGTTGTTGCTTCACTCCTGATGTACGGTGTTCACTTTTTTACATTTTACATTTTGCTTTTAACTGCACTAATGTTACTCTATAATGTTTGGATAGAACATACCTTAAAATTTAAACATTTCGTTTCCTTTTTTAAAGAGATGTGTCGGCTAAGTTAGTTACTTTTAGTTATTTCACTACATTTCAACTACATAACTCGTTTAACTTTCACCACATTTCAATTACTTGTGGAGTCTGTCACCACGAAAGATTACCTTCAGTTACATCGTTATTAATTTTTATATTTACACTTTTTCTTCACGACACATGGTAAAGCTGTTACCTCGTCTCTGATTCTCGCTGGACTGGGGTTGGTTTTGCGGCGGTTAGTAGGGAGAGGGTGCTGTTCGCGCGGAGAGAGAAAAATAGTTCGTACCTGATTATTATTATTATCATACTAATTAACTACTATTAATAATACTACATTTTCTTTATTGAGTATTGGGTATTTCTTGTTATTATTATTACGTCTTTTTATTTAATTATCATAATTATTAATTTTCGCTTCAATACAGAGTAATTTTCATGTCCGTACTAGATTTTTACAAGTTGATACAGGCATATAAGTACACAGGGAAGGGTTAAATATTTTCTCACATGTAATTTTAAATAAAAATTATTTGTGCTATTTAAATTCCTTTTAAATCGTCACAATGCTACTTAAATGTCTGCTTACATTTCAGTAAGTGTTAGTGTGTAAATTTACTTAACATGCGTTCGCAAACACACGAGCTCACACACACACACACACACACACACACACACACACACACACACACACACACACACACACACACACACACACACACACACACACACACACACACACAAACATAGGTATATGTATGTCAATGAAATATAATAAAATGAGAGCTAAATGTAATACAGTATTCAACAACAAAGAAGTAAAGCAATTAAGAGCAATTGTTACTTACTTTGCAAGACAGATAATTGACTAGCAGAAGAACGGTTACTGTGTTTCCAAGGACCTTGGTAATCCGTTGGTTAGCTAGATCTCGAAAAAGTAAATCATACACACTAAAGAAGGTATAACGTGTAGGTAAACCAACAACATGATAAGTTTAGAGAAACAGTGGCGGTGATAAGTTAAGAAGAACAATTTTCTGTTACGTACAATTTGCAATAAATAACTGCCAGTGTTCATTAGATGTTACCCTGCATGCAATCTTGCAATTTTCTTTTTCAATGATACGTCTTTCTGTAAAGATTTGACTTTTAGCTACGTTCGACTTAACACCGCTCCTTCCAGCAATATAAATTGATGACGACATATTTTCTTTAATTGTGTTTCAGAGGAGAGAACATTATTGTTTTTCGGGCTGTTCGTCTAGTTTCCTAGCTATACTGAATGTTGAAGAGAAGTCTTGTGCATACATGTTAGTTTGTTACCTTAAGAAATAGCAATTGTGGATTATTATTCAGTTTTCTAAAGATTGTATTGCAATGTAATATTAATATTATCTCCGTCTACGATTTATGTAAATGAGATGCGCATTATAATTTGAGAAAAGGCATATCAACGCTTGTTACTGAATGTAATCAGAGACTTGGGTATTAGTTCGGTATTTTGTGAATTATAAAAATTTGTACTTGATATATTTGCAAAAAATAATTTATTATTATGAGATAGTTTAAGGTGATTAAATTGTTGTTATAAAGTACGCAGTGTAATTTAAATATTACTTTATGGTCGATTTGTCTGCTGGTATTTAGGCCTTACGTGTAACAAGAGTCTTTTCACATACTTTACATATCCTAGTGCAAGGATAGGTACACACTTAGTCAATTAGATTTGTGTACTTCAGTAAACAAGTTTAGTAAAATGAATGTAAAGGTTTTATGAAATATGCCAGTAGAAATTAGTTAATAAAATTTACTTTTGTGAGTCATTAAAGCTTGTTGGTCTGAATAGATCTAGTAAAAAACCCATATACCTACGCATTGTTTATTACATAATAATTTATTACCATGCATTATAGAAAAACATTTAAGAGAGATGAGGAATTGCTTGGAAAACAATAAAAAGCCTTATGTCTGTGTTAAGTGAAACTTTTTGATGCTCAATAGGCTACAAAAAGCATACGTTAAATAAAGATATCAAATAATTATATTCTATTTAATTTCAATAGAATCTTACAAAACTATGGGATACAGCTGGTAAAGCGCCTGGTCCAAATGGTATAAATACAGAACTTTTGTAGTGTGGAGGCATTCTGTTGCATTTGCGTTTATTACATTTTCTAAATATGTGTTGGGAAGAGCACAGAATGCGTAAAAAATAGACAAAAACGGTTCTAATTTCAATATTCAGAAAAGGAGATCGGGTAAAGACATATACATAGAGGAATTTCTATTTTAGATACCGGTAGTATACATGAGGTCTACGCTAGAATAATAAATGGGAGACTGAAGCCAGTAGCTGACGCTTTAACATCAGAAGAACAAAATGGCTTCAAGAAAGGAAAATCATGCTTAGGTTCTATCTTTACACTTAAATTATTGATTGAAAAGAGAAGGGAATTTAACTTGGAGACGCATCTCGCATTCATAGATTTGTCGAAAGGTTTTGATAATATGAATCCTTCGCTAATCTGTAGTATAAAGAACGAAGGGGTTTCCCTTCACAATTAATTAAAGTTGTTAAAAGCTTATATTACAAGACAGCAGTTGTCGTGGATTTGAATGGCAAATTTTATCAGAAGATATTCCTACAAATAAAGGTGTGAGACAAGGATGCCCTATTTCACCGACACTTTTTAATATCTGCATGGACGACATATTTCGGCGACATGGACAGCTAAAGTTGACTCGAGAGTATCACTTCAGCGAATATTCATGTGAATGCATTGCTTTATGCAGATGACAGGGTATTGATACAGAAAACAGAAGGCCTGTTACAGTCGGTGATATTTACGTTCCATAGCATCACACAAGGCTATGGGCTACAGATCTGTGCTACAAAGTCTAAAACTATGGCATCTGGGGGCAGGTATCCTGTAAAAACTCAGATAGTCGTGAATAATCAAATTTTGGATCAGGTTTGTCAGTTTAATTACCTGGGTTGTAATATCTCATATAAAACTGATATTGATTAAGATAGTAAGCTAACAAAATTTAGACGCATCTGTGGAACGATTCATAGGTACCTGTAAAATAAAACACGGAAGGATACCCGAATAAAATTTTATAAAACTGTGGCTGTCCCCACATTCCTGTATGCTAGTGAAACATGGACTCTTGGTAAAAGGGACGTGAGAGGATTCAGGCAGCCGAAATGAAATTTCTAAGAGGGACACAAGGTTGTTCTCTCTTGGATCGGAGAAGGAACGAGGATTAGACGCGATTCAAACATTGTATCTTTGCACCAGAAGGTTGAAGACTACAGAAGAAGATGGTGTGAACACTTGAACCGCATGCCTGATATCCGTCAACCTAGGGTTATCGCCCCACTGGGAAGAGAAATGTTAGACCAAAGAGGAGATGGGTTCCAGATCAGGTATAAGGCCTAGTCCTTGGAGTGATGATGATGATTTAATTTCAATAATTTGATACTTAAATTTGTTATGTTGTTGAACTCATTACACACCTATGCTGAATCGTTCACAACTTAGCTGATACTGTTTCTAGCCTAGTTTTAATCATTACTTACAATTGAATGGGTGAGACGAAAAAGGGAAAGATTACACTTTTTGTTACAATTTAACTAAGGTAATAATTTTGATTAAAAACTAAAAATACATCAGTTAGTGTATAAAAATAAATCGTTTCTTGATTTTTAATGTAGATAATAACAGGTTGAAAATTTGTCTCAGTGAAAGAAGGAAAACTTTCCGGGAATGTGTCCTTTCTTACTCTCAATATGAAGTTAGTATACTGTGTGTTTGCTACAAAACAGAAGTATCATTCAAAGTAATATCAGTTCAAAGACAACAAATATTAAATTTTAAAAAGTGGTGCCCTAAAGTTTTAAGAAAAGTACTAAAACTTGAGGTAGGGATATGTTCAGCATACAGTAAGCAAATATCGACGTTTCATCTACAAGGAATAACAAAAGGGAATTGTGCAAGCAATGAGTTTATTGGTAGGATTCAGAGTGAAGTGTTCAAGCTCTACAAGAAGGTGATATTTTAGTCCCTGTTAGCAACATTTATTATAGGGAAGTTCTTATAAATGATAAGAAGGTACAAGGTGTGGGTAAAATCATTATATGCAGATGAACATAATACATTTTACAGACATTAAATACACGTGAAGAAAATTCATTGCAACTAAGTGATTAAAGTGCTTTTAATATTAAAAAAGAAAAACACTGATTACTTTCACTTTACACATTTTTGTTTGTTTTATAATGATAAACAAAGTGATAAAAAGTGTTTCTAACTGACAAGAAAAAACCCTGGTTATTGTCATTTTTGTTGGTTATTTTGTAATATGCAAAACTAGAAAAGATTACTGTAAATCTAAACAATTGTATGAACAATAGTAAAACAGAAAGAAAATAATTAATTATGATTTTTAAGAAATCGTATATCTATGAGTTGAAATTGAGATCAGAAAGGAAAAGATTCCACAAAGTTTACTACCATATAATGGTTACCTGGTTAAAATTGTGCTAACATTGTAATTTTGAACTGCTAATTATCGTTTTATTGAGTATCTGTGTAAATGGAAGTTTTTCCATTCAGTCATTAATTTAGCTACAAAACAGGTTTTTTGTCGTTTCCTAAAAATGATAATCGTCCAAATGTTTTCCTTTTACTTCTCACCTATTCGATTAAATTTGTCGTTGTACTTCATTTAAAAATATGCGGCAAGTCTAAAGTTCTCAAATAAAGATTTTTGTTTTCAGTGAAACTTTAAAAACATGTCCCGTACTCATTAAGCTGAGAGATAAAGCACCAGATACAAATTCAGTATGTACTACATGATAATCCACTGCTTAAAATTTAACGTACACAATAAATTGTAATAGGGATAAAACGAATGCGTAGTAAATATACTGATATTTAACTAATAAATCAATATTTAACATGGTAAATCATAAACGTGAATCTGCGTAAATATTATAATTTATAAAATAAAACATGCGCCACTTAGTAATTAAAGTATGTCGACTTCTGTACTAATATAAAGTGGGCTTAATGTTACCTAGTAAGTACAGTATGTCAAATATTAAAATAAAATTTGTTGCAATCAATATTTTGCTATTTTTAAATAAGACTAACAATAATGATCTCTTCTATTGTTAATGCACTCAAACATTTATATTCGATTTATTTGCTTTATCCGACAAAGTTTTTATATACCGAATTTGAAAATATAAACGGCTTCAAATAAAGAAACTGGTTGGTTACGAGAAAATTACTCGAAGAGAAAACTATCATTTCTGATAGTTCTGTGCCTAGAATTTAATTACAAGACTATGACGAGTAATAAGACTGTGGTGGGCATTTTCGTTAACTGTTTTAGAGATTGACTTCTAATAGGGGTTTTTACATATTTCTGAAATGTGTCTAAACATATATTTAACGGCCGGCGGTCGCTATAATATGCAACGGTCTATCGAGATTGCAACAAGAGACATGAACTGACTGTAAATGTGTACATTACTACAACAGCCTCTGAAATGTATTGTTTTACATAGTGTATGTTTAATGTTTATTACTTTAATTAAATTGATAGAACGAGATGCTCTAAGCATGGCTATGAAAGGATCCTAGTAGCAGTGGCGATTGGTGGCAATGAAATCGACGCTTTGGTGGCGATCAAGACGGTAGGTTAATCATTATTTCACTATAATTAGACGTCTCTGATCATTATTTCACTAGCTCTTACAGTAAATTAAAGAAAACAAAATCAAAATCATTAAACAGCAATCAAAATGATTGTTTACTTTTTAGTATAACATTAAATTTTTCCTAAATATATTTTGATATAAATGAGTTATACGAGAACATATTATTTATACGTGAGATATTTTCGTCATATTACATTTTCTCTGCAATTGAAATTGGTCCACCATGAAAGCAAGATTGATCTTGAAGTCATCCCCGAGTATTTCTGGAAACTTAGTGACATAATCGTTGGCAGAAATAAATGCTTTGATTTCTTCGAAAACATTCCAGACCCTTGTAATTGCTTCCCCGCGACTTAGCCAACGAACATCCGCATGTAGGATTAGTTCTGAATGTGGCGCTGAAAAATCATGCAAGAAGACTTTTAGTAAGCGTTTATTGAGGGGTTTAGAAACCAAAAAGTTGATCAACTTAACTATCAGTTTTAACTGTTTTGAAATTTCAGGAACAGATATAAGATGACTGGCTAAGTTTTCAACGTGAATTAAACAATGATAGTGAACAAAGGGAGGAAAATGTTCATCATTTTTTAGAAGAGCGACAAATCCTTTATTTTTACCTACCGTACCATGGAAGGTGCGCCATCAGTAACCACACACACGAGCTTTGATAAGTCAATGCCATTAGGTTTCAGGAAATTCGCGACAGCGTTGTAAACGTCTTGCCCCGTAGTTGTACCCGGGAGCGGTAAAATTGTTAAAAAGAAATCTTCTATAATTCCCACATTATCTATACAACGTACAAAGCACGCCAATTGTGCTACAGAAGCAATGTCTGTTGATTCGTCAACAGCAAGAGAAAAATAACTACATTCAGAAAGTTTCTGGAGTGCTTTTTGTTTAACTTGAGCCGCGATGAGGTCAACGCGCCTGGCAACAGTGTCATTACTAAGTGGCACATTTTTTGCCGCATTAATCAAAACACTTCTGTATTTCTCAGGTATACTTTCAGCGAGAGTTGTCACTGCGGAAACTATGCACTCCTTCACAATTTCTCCACTTGTAAATGGCATCCCATGATGAACAAGTTTATGAGACACAGATACAGACACTTCGGTTGAAAGTTTGTTAACAGAACTATTAACATTAAATGAAAAAGACTTCTGTTGACGTTGGAGTTGTGATTTTAACTCTTTCATTTTATGTATCCTTGCATCTGATCCCGTGGGATATTGATCAGAAAACGCACTATGATGAGGTTCATAATGTCTTTGACAATTTGCTTTTCTGAAACCCGATAAAGGTGCATGACACAAAACGCAAATAACTCCGGTATTCTCGTCATTAGTGACCACCAAAAAATCTGTCTCCCAGTTACCTTGAAAAGAATACAGTTTCTTTCTTTTTGCTTCTCTACTTTTGTTGGAATCTTGGGTTGATGAAGAAGGTAACTTAGGTATCGATTCTTCACTACGTTTTCGTATCATAAATTTATCCATGTCTCTTTTTTAAGAACGTTCACAACACACTTCGAGGCGAAAGGAAAACTGCAAACTGACAATAATTACGCGTATTTCATAAATAACGGAACAGTAATACTACAACCAAAATACGTCACAAAACTGGTGTACACCGCTACACTATGTCACACCAGTCACAATCTAAATAAAACTGATAAATCAACAACACATCTAATTTCTGCTTTCCGTGGCCTCAAACGGGATGTGAGGAGATTAGTGGCCATAAGAGGTATATAGATAGAGGGGACAAAGTATAGGCGCTCGTGTAAGTGGAAATGTCCACGCAGAAACATTCATAGAGGTCATTTCTATCCTTGTCTACTGACGCATGCGCGAGAGTGGAACTCGCGCGGATCAGGTGATTCAGCGTCAGTTCAGCGTTAGAGGCAGACAAGGACAGAAATGACCCCTACGTGATTCCATCTCTCTTTTCTAGCCGGACGGTTTCTCAGCCAGTTCACCACCTCTATCTATATACCTCTATGTTAGTGGCTGCTCTTAAAGTCTCATTGGCAAATTTCGAAATTTCTATTTAAAATCTGAAAATTGATTGGTTGAGCTAAGTGTAAAATGCTACGTAACTATTTCTGTGACAACGTACTTAAAGCTGCCAAGTTTAGGGATTTTAGAGGCAATAAAATTAAAATATTTTCCATAACCGCTTCTTTTGAGAGTACTAGTACGTGTTTAACAGCCCATTTACAAGATGAGACAACCTGGCGCCTACAGTAATAAACCCCTCGTAGGCTGTCTCTGCCTTTTAAAGCTGCAAACAATAGAGTCGCTATCGGCTTGTAAACTACGGACAATTCCGGAAAACATTGCAAGTAGTGCTCTTAAAAGTAACAAAGGTTTCCAAACAGTATTCTGTATACTGAGTTGTTGGTGGACAACAGCTGTACGGCCGTGCTAATATAGTTCATAATTGAAAATTAGGGGTCACTGTTGCTCGCGAGCACTTTTTTATACATCCATGATGAGCACCATTTTTAGTTACGCGATCACTACAGTGCTCGCGAGCTCCAGGTTGAGAACGGGTGGTCTAGAGTGTTGTTTCATGCAGTTCTCGACTAGCCAAGCAGATGCGTATCTAAGTCAAGGCCGTGCACTTAAGTATCATTTAGACCGCTTAGAAGTTATAGAAGTTAATTATAAGTGGCGATTTATTCAGCGCGAATCAAGTGTTTGTTGTGGAAAGTGATTAGTGTGTTATAATTAGTGCGGAATCTTGATAGTGGTCATTATTATGGCTTGAGGACAAAAACTTCAATTACTGTATGAGAGTATCTTGTTGATTTCAAATTGTCATTTTTGACTCATTAAAGCTGATAACACTGGTCAACAAAATATAATTTTTTGTTTGTTAAATGAAAGTGAATAACCGATTCTTATAGAATTGTTAGTGCTGATTTCAAATATGTTAACAGTTTTGTTCCTACCGGACATAGGTTTTTAGTAATTAACATTTTTACTTTGCAGAAACAAAATTATGTGCAGGTAATATAACTATAAGTTACATGCACTTTGTACTTATCTAAAGTCTACTTTTTTGGATTTTCTGCTGTAATGTGCTGTAGGTAGATCCCTCTTTAGATTTCAGCGTAGTCAGCTAGCATTTTTGGCTTCCATTTTCCCTGGTAGGGTATTTTTCATGGTAGATATTTCCTGGTGAAAGCGTTCATCATATTTGTCACTCACGGCTCCACGATTGTTAGGGAAAAAATCCAAATGTGAATCTAAGAAATGAATTTTGAATGACATATTACATCCAAGTTTTCTGTAGTTTTGAAGAAGCTCAGTTACAAGTTCTGTGTAGTTATCCGCATTATGGTTTTCCAGGAAGTTGTTAACCACTTTTTGAAATGATTTTCATGCAGCAACCTCAAATTCATTTAAACGTTCTTCAAATGCAGGATAATTCATTAGTTTTCTTATTTGTGGTCCAACAAATATACCTTCCTTAATCTTAATATCACTTATATTAGGAAACATGCTTTTTAGAAACTGAAATCCTGTACCAGTACGATCCACTGCTTTAACAAAATTTTTCATTAAACCAAGATTAATGTGTAATGGCGGAAGATAAACTTGTTCAGGTTTTACTAGTGCTTGACTTACAACATTCTTCTCTCCTACAGTCAGTGCCTCTCACTTTGGCCACTGCTTTTTTATGTAATGATTTTTTCTATCCCTGCTGTCCCATTCACACAAGAAGCAACATAATTTAGTGTACCCAAGTTGTAATCCAAGTAAAAGTGCTATTACTTTCAGATCTCCACAAAATATGCCATGAATATTTCTCATACTGAATCCTGCTCAATACAACATTTATGTTTTTGTGTGACTCTTTCATGTGAGGAGCATAAGCTAAAGGGATTTATGGGTATTTATTTCCAGTGTTAGGACTACTTTCAAACTAAGCTTTGAAGAGTCTATAAACAGACGCCATTCTTTAGGATGGTGCACAAAGGTTTGGTGTCCCAAAGCTTCCAGTAAAGAATCCACGCCATAGCAGTACACTAAGTCCTTGTACTGGGAGAAGAAATGTTAAAATTCAGATTGCCTGTCACGAAAAACACTTATTTTAGTATTCTGCTGTAAAAGATTCCACCCTTTCAATCTTGAGGACAGTATTCCTGCTTGACTCTTTGATAATTTTAGATCACGAACGAGGTCATTTAATTCTGGCTGATTAATTAAGTCAGGTTCAGTATATGTGTTTTTCAAAAAAATCTGGGTCTCTTGTTTCTTCATCACCTGATAAGCTTGCACAAGGTTCAACATCAGTAACAAGTTCATCTTCGTCTAAGTTCCATGTTTCTGATGGTCCTGGAATTGGAAGCTCTGAACTGTGTGGCATTGGCCTTATAGCAGATGGAATATCGGGATATATAACATTACGTCTAGTCTTAGCTGTTATCCCAGATGTTTTTGTTATACAAAAATAACAGTCCGTGGTGTGATCCTTCGGTTCTCTCCAAACCAAGGAACTGCAAATGGCATGTGACGAGATCCATTTAGCCAACCAGTCAACTGCCTTGCACATGAAGCACAGCAAATATGATGAGCCCAAGATTTATTCTGATCACCTAATGTACATCAAAATACAGTTCATATGATTTTTTTATCAATGCAGTTATATTTCTTCTCTGAGACTTCAACGTTACCTCGCCACATACGTAGCAGAGATTGTTTGGATGACTGATGCAATTGCGAGGCATTGTTAATATATGATAGCTAACACTGTATAAAATCGAACACTTTATAAACACAATAATATAATACAGACTTACTCGCTTTACAGAAAAAAAATTAAAACCTCAGCAGATACAAAAACTAGCTGCAGCACTAAATCTTACACACACGAGAACACGCACTCGAATGAAGTATTCAGAAACCTGCATTCATTTAGCTCTAGCCTGCATGATAGTTTATTGTTTAATTTACTTATTGTATAATTTAGAGCTCTGAGTCACCAGCCTACAGAAATAAAATGACAAACAATATGTTATGATAAATGGATGAAATGTTTGTATATGTTTATATATGAATCATACATTCTTGTTTGTTTTGATTAGTGTGTAAGTAACAATAATATAAGTAACAATAATAAATAAATAATGATGACTATTCACTAACCCAAATAATTATACTTGACTTATTAATTTAGTTGCTGCAATAAATAAACCAAAGCTATTTAATTGACATTATTTAAGTTCACAAAATTCGATGCATATGGAGTTCATGCATAGTACTTACTGAAAAATATAAAGAGGAGTTACACAAATACTGAGGCTGATAGAAAAATTCTGAATCAGCACACAAAAATACATAAAAATTAGCATAAAATGAGCATTTAACAAAATCATTGTTGACCAGTGCTATCAGAGGGCAGAAAGCTTACGTGTTAGTGAAAGTGGGGTGGGATAAAAGAATACGCTTCTGTGACGTAGACGAGACGTACTCCATGTTTATGATAGGTTTTAATCGCCGGCCTTAAGTTAAGGCAGTTACTTAATACACACTACCTGCGCTAACATGATTCCAACCTACAGTTCAGGATAACGGGTTAACGGTTCACTAAGGTCCTAGGATGAATGGTACTGCCTTAATGTTATCATTCACGTACCCTACTGTCTGAAGAAACAATATTTATTTGAGTTGAGGCCAAGTTATGGGTATAAAATTTTTATAAATACAATGTAATCATTTGTATTTTATAAATATAAATATAATGTACTCATGATTATTAAAGGAATGTCTTTGTATCAATGTGCGAAATGTACGAATGCTTCAGATATGGCAATAATGTAGTGGTAGGTCTTCAGAAATGCGATACCTTATGAAAGAAATAGTAGATTGTCAAACTGTGAAAAAAGTAGAAGTAAAGGTTTCCTATACTTTATTGGTTTCTAAATCAAACTTAATTATATTCATACTGACAAATTGTTATCTGAAATGGAGACGTAGAGTAAGAGGAAACACGATGGAGGGAGTATCAGTGACACAGCAAAAAAAGAGAGACGATAAAAAACGAAAGGGTGAGAGAGATACGAAGGGAAATATGCAGAAATAGAGTGTAATACGGTGTTATATAGCATTAGGAACTGGTCTCGAATAGGCGACACATATGAATCTTTCAACAACTGTCTAATAATCTGAAATTACGTTACTCTGTATCCATCAATATAGCGAGTAGTGGTGTAGCACGTTCTGAATGCCAAAATATATCGTCCACCATTTCAATTATTCAGCACCATTTAGTAAAATATGAATTACACATATTATAGTCTATACTGAACTAATAAAGTAATCTCCTGTAAAATTTCAGGGTAACGTTACTTGATGAGTAATTAAAAGATGATAAAAATAAGTAATTCCATGAAAATTATGGCATTTATAGGACATATGTATACAAACTTTATTCAGTATTATGGTACAAATTAACATCTAAATATGGAGTTACAAAAGTGTAACAATAGACTGTTTTACATTAACAGCTGTGTAAATTTCAGATAAAATGCTGGAATAGGGATAAGAGTTATAATACCAATCGAATTATATAAACCAAATGCACGGATTTCAAATAAACATTCTCTTCATGTAGGCTACGTATACTTTAATAATATATTATAAAGTTAAAATTATAGCATAAGTCAATTATGTTAATTAGCAAAAGAGGACGTCAAATACATTTATAGACTTCGTACATTAAAAAAAATCAATCTTATTTTTACAAAAACAATGTATTTGAGAAGTCTTAAACACATTCTGAAAATCTCTGTTGACAATAAAAATTTGTTGGTTTACGTCATTCAATTTTCAATATATTTTTTAAAGTTTTAACCAACTTAACATTCAAGACTCGTCATTTAACACTGAACAATGTAATATTTGTGGTGTACATAATGTGTCTGAAGCTTACGTTTAATTTAGTGTTTCGGGCTATGAGACCGTAACTCGATATTGGATGTCACAACAAACTTCAATTTAGCTACATCTGCTGTAGTCCTTTTGAGGTTGTCCAGGAACGGTGAGGTGATTTAATAGTATGTGAGGAATCCAACATATATTTAATGCCGTACTTGTGTGTGACGGGACGGTTGTAAAAATATATCTACTAACATCCAGTTAAGCCTTTAAAACTTTTACCATAATTTTAAATCTTTTAGTATGAATTACTTACATTCAACGTGTATTGAGGCCAATACAAAAAAATCTAATTTAAAATTTGTTTTGTGTCTAATTTAAGCATTTTTGTAGCTACACATTTTACTGGCGAGGATGAATAATCCCTTTTGGTCCCATTCCTTTATGAAGGTAAATATCCAGCCACACCTCCATGTGGTGGGAGATGGGCAACACCTACAGGCCGCTAACGCGGCTCTGGAGACCGTGTAACAGCCGGTATAAGCTGTCCCTCCTTTACTTGTCATTGGCAAGTAGAGATTAGAGCACCCTAATGCTCTTGGGGTGAGAAATTTCCTCTAAAGACTGATGATCCTCTATTGATTACCGAAGGGAGCTAAGGAAAACAACCACATTAAAGATCCTTACAGATATCTTAAAAATGGAAACTGGTCTCTTTATTCTGGTAAGATAGCCAGTTTATGGGAGAACACCCAGACAGAAAATCGGGCTGGATGTAAAGCCTGAAGGTAGCCCTTCAATACGTCTATCCCTGCAGGAGGGTAGTAACTTATCTAGGGGACATAGTCATTATTAAATTGTCTCAAATAAGGACTAGCTGGAAACAACTATCGAACTAGAAGCCGAAAGGACTGAGAGGCGTGGGACGTCCGAGGAAGCGCTGGAGTGACCAGCTGTAGTATTTCCCTATTTGAGGCCGAAACCTTGGTTTATTCCTTAATCCTTGGTTTAATCCTTGCAGATGATGACGGTGATGATTACGATGATGTATCTACACAAATCAACAAGTTCTGGTATTTTAGAGCAAATTTCAAAATACAATTTCAGTCTTGCAATACATACATTCAATGCGCGACGGCAAACAATTCTACTGCAGTCTTTGTTGTGTTGGTTGCGCTGGTGCAGAGTGCATTGTATCGCGGCTACTTCGCTGCCAGACTATATGGGTTAGAGTTTTATTGTGATGTGCGATAACTGTTCTCTACGGGTACAACCGAATTCTGTAATCGTCATGTATATACGTCAGAATATTAGTCTTAGCCGTTGATCCAGTGAAATGGTAAACTATTTTATGTCACATTATTAACATTGGAGACAATGTAAGGCCAAAGAAAATAAACCTGGAATATTTACGTCAAACAAAATGAACTGATTCATTTCGTTTCAATATTGTTTCTTTTCAGATGGAGATAGAAAAAAGTGAGTGAGCCCTTGAAGTGAGGCCTGGATAATGTTCGTTAAAAGCAAAATAAAGTATTTCACTGAAATTATGCTGACAAAACTTAGTTGCTTATAGAAAGTTGCTTGTCGCACTTGTCCATCTTTTTTTATAAAAGATATTTTGATAAAAGCAATTTGCAACACTGGTAATCTTTTGTTGCCGACAAATAGTTTGGCTTAGTCCATTGATGGCCGTGAAACATGCCACGTCAATTGCAAACTGCACCCAAATTAGAAATCTGCGAGCAGTGACTCGTTTTCTCGATCAAATTGTTGTAATCCTTGTAAGCTTTATCTCTAGTTGAGGAGAATGTATGCTGTCGTACTACTTCCAAGCCAGGCCATTTCAAAGTAATGCAAATTGTTTGAAAATGGCAGCACGGACATCAAGGATGATTAGTCTACCAACAGGGAAGGCCATCAACAAATGACAATGTTGAAAATAATACATATTTTCCAAATATTCAAACTGTTACAATATAACTTGGGTTTTTATGTTGTAGGAAGTAGTTAGAGAAAAACATCAATCATCATTAAGTGTGTTAAGTCTTAAATTTTTGTGGTGAGTAGAAATTAGAGAAAGTAACAGACAGTCGACTTGCGCCTGTAGTAATTGGTGTAAAGAAAACCATTGACTCTATAGATGAAGACCATGCCCAACTTTAAAAGAGAAATGCGACATGTCTTTAAGAAAAAATGAAGAAGGAGACTAACAAAACAGTGTTTGTCGTCTGCAGTAGTAAGATCTTGAGATAAGATCTTAATATAAGATATTTTATTAATGTACAGTGTAAAGCCAAAATTGATTTACACAAACATTTTATATTTATAAGTCCTTGCAACACGATTAGTTCTACTGTGATAGGATACTAATATTTTACATAATTTAAAATATTTTAAACTTCTTCTAAAATCTTATCTACTAGGAATCATGTAAAATGTTAACTGTTACTATTAACCGCATTTGGAGACAATATTAGAAATACATGAACATATGTCTAAAAGTTTGTCTTATACTTACAGGGCCGGCGTCGATGTTCATATTAAAATTATTGCTTACCGAGCTGTAAGGTCGTGGTCTAAAGCTGTTGATTGCAGCAGACAATTCAGCTGTGCATTCGACGGCCATCATCAGTGCTAATTCAGTGCTGTATCAGTTTGTAGCCGTCGATGGCACGACTGAAATGTCTGCTGCAGTCAACAGCTTTAGACCACGGCATTACATCCCGGTAAACAATAATTTTATCATATGTCAAAAATTTGAATTAAAAATTAAATGCTTATGTCATAGCAAGTGAAAAGATACTTAGCTCATAGAATAACTATGTTTCGAATCTTTTTTACCCATTTTAAAATTAAAGAAGTTCCTTAACAAGAGACACATAACACTAAGTTTGTTTCTAAAAATAACATAAATATATGAAATGCAGACAACCTGAAAGAAATAGTTATAAACGACTAAACGAATCAAAATTTGGCTTCTTCACATCAGGAGTTAATACTTTATGGCCACATCTTTAACAATATAATTTAAGTAGTAATTCCTTTAGCATTATTTGAAATTGAATAGCAATTAACGGAACCAAAAGCCTTTTTTCTGATTTTGTGGAAACTGAAAAATTGCTGGAACTCTGAAGTTTTGTAGAACGTTCCTGCGGATAAAATATGCGCGGGATTCGTTGTGAATGGTAACGCGAGAAGATATAACTAGAAATAAATTGACAAAGCGAATTCCATTTTGGGTAGTGTTAGAAAAACAGTCACGCTCGCATCGTGTTTCGCATTGGAAAAGAGCTGGCGTCTGTAACAGCAGGTTTACATCACAATATAAACACACACACACACACACACACACACACAAATATTCAGATATTTATCCAGATTCCGTAAATAACATATATGTTACTTCTTCGTATTGTTTAAATTAGCAGCCATCCTTACTATTTCTTTTACCTCAAGGTTGTTTAAGACCTGAAGATGTCAGTAATGACGAAAAGCTTAGTCGAACAATAAAAAATTATAGCAGTTAGCAAATTCATAAAAGAAATATATGTTACTTCTGCGCACTGACGTCGCCTGTGGATATCATGTTGGAATCATTTATTTGAGTTAATTGTGGGTACAATAAGTTTATAAATTAACATCATAAATGAAAATTTGCAATATTGGTTTAAGTTTCCCATTTCAGAAACATTATAATAATATACAGAATTAACGTTTTGCAATAATTTTTGATATTAGTATCATTACTTTGTTCTGATCTCAACATATTTTATATATACCTTTGTCTAAAGCTTGCACGGCCGGTGTCAATATTTTGTAAAATTATTTGTAAATACCCGGCTGTTAGGCCGTGTCGGTTATGAATACCCGGCTGTTAGGCCGTGTCGGTTATGAATACCCGGCTGTTAGGCCGTGTCGGTTATGAATCGACATCTTGTCGGCTACGTTTTGTTTTCCTCCCTTGGGGATCTTCTTCAGACCGCAGAAAAGCGACAACATTTGGGAAAACAGTAGCGGCAGATCTCGCTGAATGATAAACGATACTTGTTTCAGATAGAAGCAAGAAGGTGGGCAGGTAGCATTGTAGTAGCGGGGCGTCTTTGCACCCGGTGCATGACTGCAGCATCTGAGTCGAGCTCAATGGCTGCCTGTAGATATACATAGGTCTGGTTCTTCGACTGGTGCCTAATATCAGGAATGGACAACCGCCAACCAGTTAACTGAGAAGGCGGGGGAGAAAGGTTTTTAATTTTTATTTATTTTAAAATATCAGCAGTCAGTGGGCACTGCCGCAAGGACGGGTTCAGGTGACAGATGTCGCCCTTTCCCAGTCCCGCGTGCAGACGCCGTGAGGCGTCGGTCGCTCCCCGCGAGGCAGAGAGCCTCCGTGCCAGTGATAGCGCGTAGCAGCAGCATTCAGCGCGGTCGGCATACTAGGAAGGGAGGAAGGAAACAGCTTTACAGGTAAATTATGGGGCATGGGCAGATAGAGAATATACAAGTTAAGTGAGGTTTAAGTTTACTTAAACTTATGGCGGGTCATCGAGAATCGCCCGAGGGCGTTTGACCCGGACAGGGGGAGGTGGTTGCGTGGTGCTGATGGTTCTGAGGTAAGGGAAGGAAGAGGTCTCAGCTGCGGCAAAGAGAGTCGCAGCTAATGACCAGACAAAGGCTGAGAGAGCAGGAACTCGTAGACCTCCTCGAATTACACTGTTCTAACAAACCAAGGAGATCCCGACAAGGAACGGAGGGTTCTGGATTGGAAACTTTCCAGCCTACGCCTGTTGGTGGCGGAGGCAAGTGACCACCATACAGGTGCCGCATAGGTCAATACAGACCGGAGAAACAACAGATAGAGGGTAACTTTCGTGCGCAGCGCCAGGGGGCTGCGGCACGCGAGGTATGGGTAAAGTTTGGCTCGGACGCCGCGAGCCTTGGCAAGGGTGTCCGTCACGTGGGCGTTGAAGCAAAGGCGACGATCTAGCCGAACGCCTAGATACTTCACCGACCCTTTGTAGGCGATAGGCCTCCCTTCAAGGGAGAGGGGCTGGCATCGGGAGATGGACTTACGAGTGAAACAGATCGCCTCGGATTTCTCCGTGTTGATCGTCACCCGCCATTTCCGTAGCCAGTCCGGAAGCTGGTCCAACTGATGCTGCAACTGTGTACTCGCAAAACGCGGGGACACAGAGCTGTAATGATACATTGCATCGTCAGCGAACAAAGACAACGTGACTCCGGGCAAAACAGGCAGGTCGTTCGTGTACACGAGGTACAGAACGGGGCCGAGGACAGATCCCTGGGGTACGCCAGCGGCGACAGGACGAACTGCAGAGCAGGTTCCGTCGACGCTCACCCTGAAGGTTCGGTCGCTGAGATACGACCGGAGGAAAAACACTATGGACGATGGTAAGGGGGAGTTAGCGAGTTTAAAGAGAAGACCTTCGTGCCAGACTTTGTCGAAGGCCTTGCTCACGTCCAGCAGTGCGGCGGCCGTAGCCGCTCGCCTGTTGGTGGCGTCAGAGAGTTGCGTTACCACGCGGACTAGTTGAAGCGTGGTCGAGTGCTCTCTGCGAAACCCGAACTGTTCGTTGCGGATAAAATTATCCAACAACGGCGAGATGCGGGCCAGCAGGAGCCGCTCGAACACCTTCGAGATAACTGGCAAGAGAGATATTGGCCGATAGCTTTCAGGAAGCATGCGCGGCTTGCGGGGTTTAGGAACCATAACGATGTTGGCATTTTTCCACAGGCGGGGGAAGTACTGTAGCCGGAGACAAGAGTTGAACAGCTCGAGAACGAGGTCAACGCCTGAGGCCGGGAGATATTGTAATGCAGCGGCCCCGATCCGGTCAGGACCGGGGGCGCGACGGCGGTTTAGTCGACAGACAGACGAAACGAGTTCGTCTCTGTCGAACGGGAGGTCTGGGCCATCGGGAGGGCGAGAAAAATAACCAGATAGGAAGTCCCGGACTTCTGCCGAGTGAGCAGGGTCCGAAACGCCTCGATGAACGGTAAATTGCGACTCCATGCAGTCGGCGAAGACCTCAGCCTTGCCTTCTGATGAAGACACAACCCCGTTCGGGGTTTCCAGCGGGTTGCGAGTTCTCTTCTCGCGGGTCAGTCTACTCACCGCTCTCCAGACGGAGGCGTGGTCGACTTCAAGAGACTCAAGGTATGAGTCCCATCGATCAGAGTTTACGTCCCGCAGTAGCTGCTGAACGTAAAGGGACTGTTGTTGAAATCGTCGCTTAACGACTGGGTCTCGGGTTCTTTGCCATCTGCGGCGGAGCTGGCGCCGTAGCCAGATGGCGTGGAGTACTTCCGCAGGTAAGGCCGATTTACGATGATTCACCTCGAGTGCGTAGGTGTGTCGATCCATGACACCTTGGACCAATTCCTGAAGATTTGTGGCGCGGAGATCCAGATCGTCACGAGTGACGATTGGGTCCGCCGGGAGAGATGGTAACCTTCGAGAGAGCTCGTCATGATAGGATCGCCAGTTGACTCTCCTAACAATCTGAGCGGGAAGTCGGGGTGACGCCGACAGCTCTCGAACTGTTATAACAAGGGGATTGTGATCGGACGAAAGGTCCGACACAGACGAGACCTCGATGTTGCGGGCAACGTTCTTGACAACTACTATGTCAAGAACGTCCGGCCGATGGCCGTGAAAGGGGAAGTAGGTAGGGTCTTCAGGGCCGATGACATTAAGTGCCTGGTCGCCAGAGACGAACCGGAACAGAGAATTTCCATAGGCGTTGACAACGCGGCTGTTCCATGAAGGGTGTTTGGCGTTTAAGTCGCCGGCTACAATGGTTGAGAGGGGGTGGTCGAGGAGAACGTCCCACTCCTCGGGCGGTGGCGGAGTTCGCCGGCCAGGCCGGAGGTACGCAGAAACAACGCGCAGCTCCGATCCGCCGGCGTCCACCGCCACCGCGCAGCCTTCAATAATAGATGTATCTAGAGGAGGCAAAAGCCTGTGGGATATCCGCCTGTGGACTAAAACAGCTGTGCCCCCCGAGGGGGGACAGCGAGGCCGTAGGGGACGATCCTGACGATAACAGGCATAGGCAGGAAGGGAAAACGAGTGGTAATGAGCCAGATGAGTCTCGGAAAGAAGTATGATATCAACATCATACTCCGTTACGAAAGTCATCAGTTCAGATCGCCTGGGGAGTAGCCCGAAGGCGTTCCACGCAACGATCCTCAGGCTATTAGCCATTTAGGGGAAGTAGAGGAAAGAGGGCAGCTAATGATTGGAACCCCAGGGCAAGCACAGTGGTAGTGTCGCGAGCAGTCCTGATGGATGCAACAAGATTATCTGCCCAGGCAGTCAGGGGATCTGCCGAAGCCCGGGAAGATTCCCGGGATTCAGGAGGACAAGCCCGACTGGCCTCGACAGGGGTAGCAGATGGCGCTGGGCTGGTGGCCTGAGTAGTAGACTGCTCGCTGGAAGGTTGAGGACGATGGCTGGGGGCGGGTCGAGCCCGCGGAGAGGGTACAGGTGGAACCTGTGATGATGTTGGTCGGCCGGCGGAGTTCCGGCGACGACGAGAGCGCTTTGATTTGCCCGATCGGGCTGGAGGCGGGGCTGACTTAGCGGCCATGGCCGCGTAGGAAGGTGCGGGCGCTCCGGGAGGCGCCGGGATTGAGGCCGCTGCAGGCGGCGCCGAAGCGACGACTGCAGGCGAGACAGCGGCACCGGAAGCAACCGGAGTTGCTGCCGGGACCTGGGCAGATGCACCATTGAGTGGCGGGAAAGCCGCTCGCCGGTTAGGGCCAGGACCAGCTACACGGCCTGCCTGCGCGCCAGGGCGCACAGGAGGTCGCTGCGGTTTCATAGCGGCGATAAAGTTAGGGCAGCCTCGGTAATTAGCCGGATGGGCTCCTTTGCAGTTACAGCATTTAGCTGTGTACCCCGTCGTAGGCTTATCACAGTCACGATGAGGTTCAGCACAACGAAAGCAACGCGGGGGCTGATGACAGAAAAGACTGCTGTGGCCGAACCTCTGGCAGTTAAAACACTGCGAGGGGCCGGGCCGCGGGTCAAATGTTCGGACTTGCACCCGTAGGTGCAGAAGATTCTGGAGAGTGTAAATCTCCTCGAAAGGGCCTACTTTCAGCAATTTGACAAGAAAGCTGTTAACAGGTCGGCGGTCATCACCTTTGCCAACATGCAGGACGCTTACCGCGGTCGGCGCATAGCCGAGCGCAACAAGTTCCTGCCTGATGGCATCAGTTTCTGTGAAAGAAGGAATTCCCGACAGAACGACCTTGATTTCTCGCTCTGACGGGAGGGCGAAAGTATGAAATGATATCTTACGCTCTGTCAGGGATGACTGGACAGAGCGGAAGTCCGGGATTGTAGCGGTCGCCAGCTTTAGCGAGGCGAATTACAATCGGTGGTATGCGTGGGGAAGACACAGTTTGGGTACCAGTTGAATACTCACGCTCGCGCTGAGTGCCGCTGTTACCGTGACTAGACGACTGATCTGCAGCTGAGGCGGGCGGCGGAGTTTGGGCCAGTTTTCGCTTGCGTTTGGCAGACTTGCCCTCCACAAGCGAGAAATGTCCGTCCCCCGACCCAACACTGCACATATCGACCGCACTTATGTCACTTTCACAATCACTTTCACTGTCGTGAGGAAGTGGAGTAGAACGGAAGCCGGTTGAGCAAGTTTCCATTAAGGAAACAAGCGGCGCCGGCAGAGGATTCGGGGGCGTAATCGACGCCATTTCGGACAAGCCGAAATGAACGTCTACGCAGGTCTAGGATTGAGGGATCACCAGACACTGAAAACTATCCACAGGCACAATTGAACTCGACACAGACCGCACAGCACTCGGATACAAAAACACTCCCGCACTAGCTAAATAAAAACTGTTTTGCACTGTTGATACGATGAATCTGATGAAGGTGATGATGCTGAAGACTATGGTGATGATGAGAATTTTGTAAATACAATATTTCCGCAGAAATTAAGAAAATTCTGCAGAGCAGAAACAGACACAGCCTACCCGGGCAAATGCTCTAGGTAGACTCCCGCCCCGGGTGGGCAGGTAACACACGGTTACCTATATAACCTTTTTGACCAGGTATCATATCAGCCAATCACACAGACTCGACCTGGTCGCGTCACAATTGGCTCGCTCAGTACACTAAGCCAAATCGTAATAAGAGCCAGGTTTTCGCCCCGCCGATTCACCACTCCGCGTCAAACATCCTCGGGCGATCCTTGATGACCTCCCGTAAAGTCAACCTCGTCAAGCTCAAAAGACACAATTACGTGCACGGTATATCGTTTCATTAAATTAATTTCTTTTTAAAACATATCAATAAATAGAATAATCACATAGACTTGAACTTATATTGTGTACAATAGAAGTTAAGTCACAATAAAACTCTGTATACATCTCTTCAAGTTTCATTTAATTCTTGTAAGTTTAGTTAATAATGATTACAAAATCCTATGAAATACGGTATGTAAAAATTAATCCGTTTACATTAAATTTATTACTGTACCAACGGAGCTGATACTAAACAGTTTTAACTTAACATAATAATGAAGACTGCACAGATAAGCAAACTTACGGTAGTGATAAATTACCAACACCTGACAGCAGACAAGGTGTAACATGTATGATTATGGTAAATGGTACGATATACCATATATGTGTGACTATGTATATTATGTGACATGTAAGGTGTTTCAATGGTACACAGTAAGCTTGCACTGTGAATTCAGGAACATTAAGTGAGCTTACGTTGTGCTTTTAATTACGCTTAAAATACAACTACAGTATCATTGTTTGACCTTTGTTTCTTCATGATGAATTACTGTTACAAGTAGTAATATAACATTAGCTGTTATACTAATATAACATTAATATATTGTATTAATTAAAGTATCGTCTGATATATATTAAGCATGGTTACTACAATGTTTAACTCTAATGTCACTTTTACATTTAAATTGCCAAATTACCAAATGCAATTATAACAACTTTACAGAAAATTACTGTAATGTAAATAAGGATTAATATAGTAACCTAAATATATGTAAAAATTAGTTTCTTTCATTTTTTGTTTGCATAGGAATAAACTAATACTGAGATTGTTAGTATGCACATACCTATTTCCATATGCACAAGTCTTATCGTATCTTTAGAATGGACTTAATGTTCGCATGTATATTCACATAATGAAATACACCTGTATAGACAACAGAAATTATGCAAGCTATCCTTCAAGGCCTTTCGTCAAAAAACCCTTTTGTAGTAAAATATAATTCAATAGAATGTTCAAGAAAAGGAAGAGAATGCAATGATAACTGTTTTTCTGTTTGACTTTCATGTGGTATATTCCAACAAACAAAAGCGTTCAGTCACTTCTTTTGATTATTTTTCTTATTCTTTAAACGGAGTTATCTTATTTCCTTTAGGTATTTTAACCACGCTGCTTTTTGTTTTTAATGCAGGAGTGTTATTCATGTAGCTTGGGGCTTATCATGCTCTATCTGTTCTACGTCCGTATGAAGTTGTATTACAGTAGTTCTCAGCTGAAAATTTAACTCATATTCTCTAAATCCTTGCCGCCCTGTCTGCTTATTAGTCAACGTTAGGTGGAAACGGTGGTGGTATTAGTCAGTGATGGTGGAAATAATTTCTGTGTCGCAGTTGTACTTAGTATTAATGTATAAGTGAATGATCAGATGACAGATCATACTATCCATAATTTCTTATATAATTGGCAGTGATTCCCTTCAAAATATAGAAATCTAACAGATCAGAAATTATATATATATACGTGTGTTGGTAAATAAATTGTTTTTCTAGTAAGTTAACATTCACATTCTGCTAGTTTAATAGCTTTATACAAATGGTTATCATTGATCCTAATAGGTTTGGAACCCCCAAAAATATGTTTCGCATTGACGTCTCCTTCAATTATAAAATGGTGTCCTAAAGAAAATGAAGAACATGAGGTAATCACCTGTTTCCAGCACATACCTTAGTGGGCGGTATATTGGTGCCACTAGAAACAACCTAATTTATTTTACAGTTAAATTTTAAGTTACAGATATTGCTTAAATGGTACGTGTTTCATACTTACGTTCTTCAAAGAGCTTTAAATTTTTCTTAATTATTACAGCTGATCCACCGGATGTAGTGTTGAGAGAGTGAATTGTGTTGTATATGAACTCCTTTCATATGCAGAAGGTTTTCTCTAGAAAACTTAGTTTCAGAGATTATACAAACGTCCAACTTCTGTCTGATCCCATAAAATGCTTCTAACTCGTTAACATGCCGAAGTAACCCGTTGGCATTCCAAGTTGCGATTCTACTAGATGTAGACATTTTATTTCTTCGTGTTGGAGGTAGCCTCATTAATATTTTTTAGCTTTGAAAACCTGTCTAGAATTTGTTTATTAATTTTTTCCTTCTTTGTACGTTTTTCTAATATTATTAGTAACATTACTCTGTATCCAATTGAACTTCCGTTTTTTGCATGTTACTGTTCATGCTCTTCAGCATACAAATACTTTGCCACTTGTATGATATAATGAATAGAAGTTCAGCTGTGTTTTCTTTAAGGTAGCAAGTTTCTGTGCAGTGATAGAGGTTTGACTGTTTCTTTGTTTATCATGTAGAATTTCCTCTCGTGTTTTCTAGAGTTCTACTGATACAACCTCGATAATTTGGTGGGTGCGATTTACCGCATTTTGCACATATGGTTTTGTCATAATAAGTAAAAGATAACAAGATAAAATATTTTACTAAATCTCTTATAGTTGTAAGTTTAACAAACAAATTTGTGCACAATCTAAATAGGTTTACTTATTTGTATTATGCCCACGTGTAATATCCCAAATTATCCAATTCGGTAATTAGAATGGAAGTGTTTTATTGCAAACTTTAGTTTACTTATTAAAAACTATAATATTTTTGGCTTTAAACTAACTAAATTCCGAGTCGTTGTAGTATCGATGAGAATCAAATATAAACAGTGAAGATATGTGTACAGTAACAAGGCAAGATACGCTGTAGGCCTACGCTATAGAGAGGTAATATAGACGAGGCGCCACATTCCTCTGGGGCACATAATACTTCTGTCGAGTCTAAGGGCTCACCACTTAGTTTCACTTTATCTTATATCTGTTCCATTCCTTTAGAGCTTTAGAAAAGCGTTTTTCTAACGACAACATTGTCGTATTTTATTTCAGTTTGTTGAGACTATATTTTATAAAGTGTTTGAGGGTAGGTACTGTCATCAAAAACCTTTCTTACCATATATATTTTGAAAAACTGTATACATATAAACAATGGGACTGTACTATATTATTACTGCAGGAACAATGTCATTTGCACAAACAAAGGAGGCAAGACGTTTAGACATGATGGGTAACAGTCTTATTGGACGACTTGATTCGACAAGAATAGGTTGTTTGTCTGGTTTGGGATGATTAAAATCTTCGCAAACTTCCATGTAATGGAGAAGTATGTTAATCATAACATTCTATTATAAATAGTGGACCTCAAATTTATAGTCTTTTTGGTAGGATTTTTAAGATTTCATAAGTGATTAGGTCAGATTTTGTGGTGGTTTATGATTCTTACAGATAGAAATAATTTTTTGATTTCTTGTAGATTTTTAAAGGCAATAGGCAAGGAACATTTGGAAAATGACTCAATTTCATTATTGATGTTAGCACTACCGCTCCTACTCTTGAATCTTCGAAACAGACGAATAGCAAAAATTTTAGTTTTTGGTTATCGGTCTTTGCCCAATTACCATTTTTTTTTTTTTTAAGGCAGAATATGAGATGAAGGTCGATTGACTTTTGTGTGGCTTTCCAGGTCTTTTGATAAACTATTAAGTTTTTAAGGGGAGGTTAACACTTGCTTCTTCAAGTGTGCATTTAACATGTCGAGTAAGCCTGTAAAATGTGTTGCGGCTAATTTGCAATCTCTTCCTGGCTCTTCTTGTTTCACGTATAAGTTCTCCGATATGCAGGGGAATGTCGTTCGGAGTTGTCTTTTTGAGTTGACTTCGGTTCCTGGAATATCAACTGTTCTTTGAATAATACTGCTGGAATGATTCTTGGTGGTATCAAGTTTTTTTGGTAGTTTAAGATCCATAGATAGACTTAGATTGTTGTGAGGAGCTATAATCTGGTTCTTTCGGACCGAAACAAACCATTTTTTGCTTTATCCGTGTTGAAGATGATGATGTTGAGATTGTATTGTAAATACGTTTGAAAGGACGCCTAATCCAATTTGTGCGATAATCAGTTTCAGATTTCTGGACCTATGGATGGTACGAGTGTTGAAGACAGCAATAACAGTCAAATGGTCTGTTGAAGGCAAAAGGGAAGAGATAACTTGAACGTAATTGGTTAGTGTGCCACTGAGGACAAAAAAGTCTATTAGTAAATTAACTTGTTTGTATCGGTTGCCCACTATGTTGAGTCGCCGCTGGTAAAATTATAATAGTCATTGTTTTTAACAATTTTTAGGGACTTTAACCCTTTAGGCGTTGTAACTATAAACCCCCAGTCGGCGTGTTTTGCATTCAAATTTTCTCCAGTGATAAAAATTTTTTTCTTGGGGATTAAAGAAGATGTCATATTTGTCTGCCCTGACCGCGCACCAAGGTGGACTACAGACTTCAGATGAATTTAATGGACTTGGTTTTGCGTTGACGGAAATGTCAAGAGGTTGGAATTTTTGTGATGCTGTGGAGGGGGTAATACTTACTGACCAAATAATAATTACCGCTCTACCACGAACAGATCCGGCAGGATAATTGGCATGGAGAATCAGGTAACGTAGTATTCCAAAAATTGTCTTTTTTATGAAAAGTGATTCCGAGTTAACATGACATCTGTGTCACTGAAAAGTAGAAAGCTGAATAGTTCATCTTTGTGGTTTAGTAAACCATTACCATTCCATATGGCAATGCAAATTTCTGGAGCACCCATTAATTAATTTATTTGTTCTTAAAAGGAGTAGGGAGGGGGTTGAGTATCATAGTGTTTTGATTAAAGAGCTATGCAAACATGGCTCTAAATTTACCAAGATGTGTCGGTATTTGATATACTAAGGAGTTCTAGAAAATTTCCCTAATGTTCACTTGTAGAATTTTTGAGCAGGTAGATTAAATCAATGTCCTTTGGTGCTAATATTCTTTTCTTCTTTTATTCCAGCCTATAGACTTCTTACTTTAAAAGCGACCCGTCAGATATACTCTGTAAGTAATTTTTAGTTTTTATTACCGGCATCTTTTACAGTTACAGAACGTTAGTGCAAAAAGAAAAATAGTTCTTGAAGAGAATTTGAAATGTATATCTTAAGTAATTATTTTATGTGGTCATTATAATACGCCGAAAACTATTGCTGTACAATTGTTACACATATTTCGATTATAATTATTGTTCCTTCTAAAGCAGACCCATTTTTTCATCTAATAATAACCATTGTACGAAGAGTCAATAATATCAAGTAACAAAACATTTGCTGAAGTGAATTACCTTTAGTCGGTTAGTTGAATTGATTCTAAATATATAGAATTCTGGAAGGTTGAGAATTCTATAATTAATTGTACTGATGAGCCTCCTTTGTGGCTTGTATTGCATCTATGTTGTTGACCGTAATTTGATCAACAATTGAAAACTTAATTTATTTCTCACGTCGCGATTATACACACGGATGACTAACTCATAATTTCCGATCTTAAGTTTCTTTTAATCGTTCTGTAATACTCATACAAATTTATAATTTTATGCATATTGTAACAATTTATTTTAATTATTAATTCTCGGGCTGTTAGTTTAGTACAGCTTTAAGCGTGCACACAAACCTCAGAACAATAAGTATTGTTACTTCGTTGCTGTGAGCGCATGAGATAACGTTACGAGCTGCACTGAATGCGGGACAATTACAGCAACGACTATACTATACTGTACGTCTCATGGCTTTGTGCAGCTGTCTGCCTTAACTGTGTCCATTTGCATTTCTAAACAAAACGTGTGGCAATATCGATTAATCACTGTTAGATTCTATTTGTGGAATGGCAAGTTATACTCTTACGATTACCAAACTATGCTTATTATTCTCAAAATCAATTAAAATGAGTTTGATTTTTTTGTTTAATATCTGCCTCGAAAAGTTAGCAGTGTCCCTTATGTAAGACAGCATAGTTTAAAAAATTTTAAACGCTATTCTGTTTATGGAAGCTGTTAAGATATTGCAATTAGAGAATTAAAAATTTGTAAATTACAGTGTTATTAACAGGTTTACTAATTTATTAATAAATAAACAAAAACGCAGTTACCGCCAGGTTAGCAAGGTGAGTTAACATTTGGTTACAACTACCACATTTATCTAATTGGTAACAGAAATAACACTGTTGCCCCCTAATATAGAAAAGGTTTTTTCGATTACCACTTTCAACAAACTTCACAGCTCATTATCAGATCGGAAATGATTTCCGATCTGATGATGAGTTATGAACCTCGAAAGTGCTAATCAGCATTGTTCTGTATAGTGGGATGCAACAGTTTTATTTCTGTTTGTGTTTATAACCACTAACACAACTTTATTTAATAAATATTTATCTAATTTATCTACAGTAATTATCAAAAGGTTGATTGGTCAGCCATTTTGGAGTATCCTAGTTTATATAATATGAGAAGGATATTCAATGAAGTAAACATATTAGATAAATAACTAAACTGCTTTCAATAAACGATACCATTCAGATTGGCTTTTACACTCTGTTACTAAAAATATTGACAGTTTTATATATCAGTGATTAATATATAATATTTAGGTTTATCAAACGTAATACAATTTGATATATACGATATTTCCTTTATCATACACTACCTTCCTTTTATTAGTGATAAACGCTCTTTTAATGACTTCTAGCTAAGTTTGTGTGGTGCTGATTTATTGATCAGTCATTATCCGTATCTTATACGCTACATGTTGCGTACGTATATACGTCGTTGCTGAAAATATTTGCGACTATCCAAATTATCAATTTAAATAAGTTATCGTAATCCCGGCTTACTTGAGTTAATTAGTGTAATTGTAAATTTTTGTTAAAATAAATTTATTCTATTATTGTTACTATTTTCCTCGCAATTTACAATTATATTGGCCTACATGCAGCAAACTAAAGTATGTAATTGTTTCAAATTGTATGAGAAAGTAATGAAAGCAAATGTGTTGTTTACCGTAGTCAAAATAAAAATGTAAAGACAGTACGTTAAAATCAATTTAATTTTTCACGTTTTTCTCCAAACGCATTTGTAAGCTTAGTATTCCTTAAGTACTTTGGTTTTGTAACACTGGTACCATAGACCCTGCTTACATGTGGAAAACATTTGAAATTGTCTACGTGAACTAAAGTTACTTTGTGTTCTATATTGTCGAATTTTTAAAGTACTTTTTACTACGTCGGTGACAGTATATTATAAATTAGGGTAATGTTAACACGTGCAGAACTTAATACGCTACTTATGTAGAAATATGGAACAAATTAAATAACTCCATCATAGGTACGTTCACCCAAATTTCATTCATGAACGGTCTGGCGAACATGGTATGGAGTTCTGCTGATTAGCGAATTCTTTACACTACTATCAGCTCAAGCTTATTGTGTCTCGGACTACTACCGTTCTGCAGTTCTCTGATAGCTGTAGTTCTCTTAAGATCTTCATCACTGGTAATCTATTCGATAATCTTTATACCATCCTCCTACCACTGAAAACCAGTTTCCTTCATTTTATAGTATTTTTATTAATTTTCCGGACGTCTTCACAAATGTAATTTAAAAATTTTCGCTTGTCTTTATATTACTCGGATATCCTAATTACTCTCTTTTTCAATAAGTTATGTAACTTTAAGAAAAATATGGGCGTACTTTTGCAGTCGACTCTGAAGACAGATAATCGGTGCAAACTATAACGAGAAACACACTAAAATTTTTCTGATGACAAAGAGGAAACAATACATAAAACACTGATTGAGGCTCATATAATTACAATATTTAAGAGAAAAGAAAGGCACGTGTAGCAATTGAAAGACGCTTAATATGCTACATTGAGACGATGGACAGATAACTTGTGTGGCTGTGTGACGCTTTGCACGCGTCGTGTAAACGTCAGTATTAAGCGATGCCAACGCACCTTCTCGTCCTTCTCAGTGGCGACCACAGAACCTGCAATGGGAAAGGCTGCGGACTAGGGGGCCCGCGCAAATATTTTCCTTTATATTTTTACATTAGTTATAAACCATTGGACTTAATTAGATTCAAATTTCCCTGTATGTATTTACACTCAAACAAAATACGTTTAAATTTTTATATTTATTTCATCAGTACATGACGATGTACTTTTAAAGTATAAATTAGTTAACTGCACAATAGGACGGCGATTCTAGTTAACAATGCATCGTGACCACCGGCCAGACTTGCTCGGATCGTTATTCGTTATGAGCTCCGGAAGGAAACAAAGAGAGAAAGTAGGTCAGGCCAATAGCGGAAGGGTTTTGGCAATTTCAGATCTCTTGAGTAAGTACGATCCATTGTTCCAAGAAATAATCAGCAGTCCGAAGAACAGGGAGAAGTATGCCTACATGAGCCTCAAAATTAAAAATGGACCCATTCATCTGTTATTTAAAATAGTTAGATTTTTATAACTATACTTTTATAATATACTTTTATAATTATAACTATATTTTTATATCTTTACTTTGTAACAGATTGAATCTGTTCAGTTTTTCTTTGTAGATCATCTGAGTCAAATACTTAGATGTGTGTCAATTTCTGAAGATGACGCACGGAGCCCCACCAACTAAACAATTAAGAAAAGCTTTTTAGGATTTACAGATATAACTGATGAAACTGGGCTAGGGCTAGAAGAAGAGATCTTAAAACAATTTTGAGGAGACCGTATTCTGTTTACGTTATACACTTTTACTATCTGACACAGTTATAAGGGAGAAATAGTTTTCAAGAGGGATAATCGGGTGGATTAAGTTAAGGTAGTAGGAGGGCCATAAAAGAATATCTGCGGAGGGCCCAAGAATAAGATTTGCACCACTGGAGCTTTTAGATGAACTTTCCAGTTTATGGTCGAATATTCTACCGGCATGGAGGTCGACAGCCGTGGTATAAATCCAGGATTCAGAAGCTGAGTAAGTCAGATTAGGCCTGCGATTTGATATAATAATATATATTTGAAGTAGGCCCACGTTTAGTATAAAGTGATTGCAGTGATTTATTGTTGGAATAGATCAGTAAACTGTGACTTGTACTACTTAGCGTGACGCTGTTAAAGAAATAATTTTTTGTGTTGCACGAGTGTGTGTATTGCAAATGGTAAAGAGAAATAATTGAACATAAGAGTGTCTTTGTTTAATTTCAACTGAAATTAACGTTCTAACTAACAACTTCTCTGCGTTCAATTATTTTCTTCTACTGTTCCGTGCTACCGTCGTAACAATACCTTGTTCGCACTATATAAGTTGTGTATGAAAAAAGACAAGATACTATTATACATATCTAAGTCCAGTATTAGAGAATCTCCTGTTAGTAAATCAATCTGGATTTACTAAAGAAGCAAACATTGTGAAAGAAAAATGTTATATTGACATTTAATAATTACAACAGTAATTCAAGAAAAACACACTTTTCTTAAATTGTGAAAGGGAAATGTTATATTGGCTTTAATAGTTACAAGAAAAGATCAAGAATAATACTTTTTCTTATAAAATTTTTTCTTTAATAACCAAAAAGTCTTTTCATGCAATCAATTTTTTACTAATTTTTAACGACTATCAAACCAAGGCAAAAGAGCATTTTAAATTCTGTCCGAAACGCATTATGTAGAAGATTAAATTAAAAACGATATACAGACAGAAACGGATGACTAAAACTAAATGGTAATGAACAATAAAAACACAATAAACATAAACAATAAAAAAAGTTATAAATAAAAAAACAATAATGAGAACTTATGTATTTAAATTATAACTTTGATAATAAATACACGCAAAGTGGGTTATTTTTGAATAAATAAGTAGCGTTTCTAAGAATTCAGTTATAAGTTTTTACCATTATTTAATAAGTCTGCTCTTTCTGAAATTACTGGCTTTGGATACATAAAGCAAACATCACATAATGTAAATAATTTTCGAAACTATACAAAATTAGTTTTGTACTTTAATTATTTTTTGTAGGTAATATTTTTTTTGCGTTTGTTGATTTTAAATATGGTGTATTAATAAAGGCAATTTTCGTGCACGGGTAATGCAATATACATTATTTTCCCATAACACTATGTCTCATAGAATATAATTTCGATAACCGTTTATTGATTGAGTATAAAGATGTCTGCAGTTTATTGGTTGGTAGAGATGCTTGCCGTTTACGTAGCTGGAATCCAACCGCTGCCAAATACAGGTGCAGTCCGAATTCCGCAAGGTGATTTGTCTGCCGTTGCAGAATGCCATAACCCCTTGTCACCTATCACATTCAGGGATCGGTAGTTGGTGAATATGTGGTGATAATTTAATTGTGACATATAATGTCTGCTTTCATAGTTTCTCTAAAAGGAATGAGTTTATATTTGAGTGTTGAAATTGCAAATGACTATCGAATTTATGGATATTAGTAAACTGTAACATTGTTAAATTTAAAGTATTTTCGAGGAAAAGGTGGTATCTCGAGCCCCTGCCGGTAACTCGAGCCCCTTTGGTTTCTCATAAACTATTTGTTTTTCTGTCGCAATGACACTTGGTATTACAGCGTTAGTTACTTTTCTTCACGTCGTGGCGCGCTGCCATCAGTCAGTGATGATCGTACTTAGTGGCGTGCAATTGTGCGTTTTTGTCGTTTCGAAAACTTTGTAAGGTACATTTTTACACATTTATTACACAATATAGCTTTACATATGTGACGTTTACGATTAGGGCTTTGTTTAGATAAAGTTTCTACCAATGTTTTCCCATGGTCGTGAACAAAAATAGGCGGTAATATGTTTAGGTTATTAACTGTGAATTTCCAATATGGCTAGGGTTGAAAAATGAGCCCCCACGCGTGCTGGTAACTTGAACCCCCCTTCTGATAGAGGCTCATATTACAACCAGTACAAAATCCTTTTTTTAATTTATTACAGATGCCAAGAACAAAACTTAATCAAACAAGAAACTCTAGCAGAAAGTCTTGGAATAAAGAAGACATTGTTCAGGCTATTCAAGCCATAAAAATAAAACCATGGGTTTTAAAAAAGCAGTAAAAACTTTTTTTAGTTCCCAGAACAACTCTTCAGAGACTTGCGCATCTCGATATGCCTCCGGAGGAGGCTGTAAATCTTAAAATGGGAAGGAAACCGATAATGTCAAAAGAACTTGAACAAGAATTGGTTAACTATTTAGTTATAATGGAAAGCAAGTTCTATGGATTAACTAGAGCTGATGTGCGACGATTGCCATTCCAACTGTGTGAAAGGGATGGAGTTCAACATCCTTTCAGTAAAGGTGGCATTGCCGGGAGAGCTTGGTTTGACCACTTTATGAATCGGAATAAGGACGTATTATCTTTGTTAAAACCTACAGCAGCATCATTTTCACGTGCATATAATTTTAATCAAGGGGCTGTGAATGAATTGTCCAACATTTTGGAAGCTGAGTTTGAACGGCACCAATATCCACCACAAAGATTTTTTAATGTTGATGAATCGGGGATCACCATCGTTCAAAGCAAAACTCCCCAAGTAGTTGGCCTAAAAGGGAAGAAGCAAGTGGGAGCTCTAAGTTCAGCAGAAAGGGGGGGTATTAGTTACAGTTGTTTGTTGTATGAATGCTGGGGGGGACTTTGTGCCACCGGTGTTAATATTCCCCAAGAAGAACATGGCGAGACCCTCATGAAAGGAGCACCTCCTGGTTCAATTGGGAGATGTCATCCATCTGGATGGATTCAAGGTCCCTTATTCACAGAGTGGCTGAGACATTTCATTCACAAAACCAGACCAACCTCTACAGACCCCGTACTTTTGATTCTTGATGGGTACAATACCCACACAAAAAACATTGATGTGATAGAGCTTGCCCGTCAAAATTACATCTCAATCAGCAGTATACTACCCCACAAGCCACAAGATGCAACCTTTAGACAGATCATTTTTCAGCCCTTTGAAGCACCATTACAATGAAAAAGTAAGACAGTGGCTACGCCACAGTGAAAAACCAGTTGGCCCTTACGACATTGCACAGTTGTTTAGAAAGGCCTATTCATCATGTCAAACGGGAACAAGTGCAGTAAACTGTTTCAAAATAACTGGAATTTATCTTTGCAACCGATTTACATTTACTGAGGTCGATTTTGCACATTTGATCACTAATGATATAGACGCTTGTGTCCTCTTAGAAGCCCAAAAAAGGGAAAAATGGTCCCAACATCTTGTAGGCCTATATCCCCTTCCATTCAAAACCTAAGAAGAGGACTAGTAAGAAAGGACCAAACCTACGAAGTCAGCTTCGATAACTTTGTATCCCTTCAAAAATGCTTTGGAAGAAGCAGAAAAGAAGAAAATTGTTATAAAAAAATGAAAGATGAGATGAGCAGTAGTAAGAAAAAAAAGACAAATCATAGAAAACAGGGGAAAGATCTGAAAAAAAACTCTAAAAAGATACTTAAATTGTCATGTAGGAGAAAACTTGTGTTTTTGGGAAAAAATCAAATGATAGTTTAAGTGACTCTGAGTTTGATTCTGGGGAATCGATTTTAGAAACTTCTTTTGGGGTGGAAAACCAGATAAAGACGATGCGGTGTGTTTATTTTGAGAAGGGCTTTTTTCTGAAGACACAATGGTAGAATTGTGGGTGAAATGTTTGGTGTGTGGCATGTGGACACATAATGACTGTGCTGGTAGCGAAAAAGACATTTACGTATGCGGTTTTTGTAAATATATCCTGTCAAGTTAACAAGTCTACCTGAAATTGTAATCTAAAATGTTATTACATAGTTATATTTAGATTTATTAAAAAATTTAAGTACAGTAGACTAAGGTCTACCTATAAGATTTATTTTGTTTAACGTATAGAATTAACTTTTTGTCTAAATAAATTGAAACATTTTTTGTACAAACGAATTGTCAGTTACCTTTAATTTTCTTCTTATCTTATCCACTTGTAAACATTTGGGGCTCATATTACCAGCATACCTTGTATAGAAATTTCTGTACACTTATTTAATTTTTTTTTATATATAATTTTTAAGACATTTTCTAGAAACGATTGATAAATACAAAATTATAAGAATTAAGGTTCATTTTTAGATCAATTTGAGATTTGAAAAAGCCGTAGGTACCGATTTACATTAGGGGGCTCATATTACCAACACTCTTCAAAATTTTCAAAAAGTGTAAACTTTTAATAATTTTTTTTTATTACAACGTACATTCTACTAATCATTAAAGAAATAGTAAAATACGGTTAAAAACATATCAATGTATATTTTGCCAACGTTTCATGTAGAAAATGGTATATTTGTCTTAATTACAATAAAAATGGAAAGCGGGGGCTTAAGATACCACCCTTTCCTATACGAATGAAGAAACTAAATTCATAAAATTTATAAAGTAAGTTGCAGAAAGAACTATGTCACAAGTTGAGCATGAGGTAAAATTTATAATTTTGACATAAGGATGTACTATCCTTATATAAACACAAAGATATTGAATTAAATCCTATATTTTATATTAAGAGTGACCCGTTAAATGAGAGTAAGCACAAATAATATTACACTATGAATGTATAAATTCTTTTAATTATTGTCAACTTCAGGGTTAGAAATACACTGTTAGAAAGTTTGTTAAAACTTCTGCAGACGACTAAACGTTACTACAAAATATTTTTTTTGCATAAGTGGTCAAATTAACATACCTGTCTGCAAACCTGCAACAGCTTTTAATGTTTGTATTAAATGACTCACAATTTACAATTGACTGGAAAAAGCAAAATTTTTTATGTGTGCTCAGGATTGTCTTATTATATAAGCCTATCTACGTATTTAATATCACCGTAATTATCACAAAATTCCTGCATTTTATGTCATTGTATAAAAATCTGTTTCTTTAAGAAGCCTGGAAAGATTGTTCTCGATAAAGCATTTGAAACTTACAATTTTATTCATTAACTTAGTCATCAGTCAGTTATTAATTTATACTGAACAGCCCAGAAAGTATTATTTGAAAATTCCCTCTTATCATATAGTGCAGGAGACCTTGTAAGAAATGATAATAGACAATAACGCTGAAACAAAATTAAAAAATGAGAAAATTTAATAGTTTTGGAAACACAATTTTAAAGAGACCGTCAAAGGTTAAGGTCATTGAAGTAAAGTTGAATATAAAAGAATTGCATACTTTTCGGAAAAAAAGTACGAAATATCAGTTGCGAATTACTGATGACATTATCGTCTATTTGGATATACACGAGCGCGCGAAAGACAACACACACACACACTCACATCTCATTTTCAAAAAGTTTTTTTATCTAAGCACTCTTTAGTATGCTATTTTATCTTACAATTTCTTTAGTATAATTTGAATACAAAGCTTTAGTAATCAAAAACTGCTGTCATTAACACTCGTTTTGCTTACTTAGTAAAATACTTTGATTAATAGTTAATTTTATTGTAAAGACATTATAGTGTTGTTGCTTGTAACTGGCACTTAATCTGGCTACTGCTCACGATCAGTTCTCTGTATAGTCTGTTCGTGATACCATTGCTGATCCACATATGACCCCAATGAAACTATTAGTTTTTCAAACAAACTCAATATTGTTTTGCGTAAATCAACTTAGACACGGAACGATACTGAACAGTTGAGAGTAAGTATGGAAAAGTAGAATATTTGTCTTTATAAAACTTCTTTAATAAGACTGTCTTAAATACTGAGTGGATCAGACAGCGATATTTAATCTTTAGAAAAATGACTGGAGAATGAATACAGAGGAATTGACTACGATTGTCTCGAAAAGCCATAATAATAATGTTGACGATTACAAAAATAATGCTCTCCCTTGCCTACCCTTCCACACACACATATAACACAGGATATACACAGTTTTACCTATTTTCGTTACACTTCTGACACTATTATTTAAACAAAATTTTAATAATAATTTTTATTGCTCTTTTTGTAAAAACATTTTAATTTACTTTAGAAAGCGCGTTACCGAGATAAAAGAAATAGATCTTTAAAACGTCGTAAATTAAATAATAATAATAACATATTTTTATAAGATTGTGTTAATTATAAAACAGAAACCTCAGGTGTTTCCGCTTGCAGAGGTTGCGTGGGGTTCCTGTAGCGACCACTAACTATAGTACGACAACTCACATGGGCATTGATCCACCATAAAACTATATTTCTACAATCGTTTGTGGTGGTGCCATTTACTTGTCTGCATCTGATTGTGGTGTTTAATCTTGCCTAATACATCTATATGATCTCTATGGAATACATCCTGTACGAGGGTTTCGTGCACTCGCATCTTCATTATTTTTTTCATGTCTGTAGGATTGTCGTCACAAATATTGTCTTTCCCGTTCAATGATCCTTGCTGTGTAGCATTTTTTAAATGACGTTGCCCGGTCTTATTGGTCAGCATACTCATCAGGGTCTGTCTCTCTATTGTCTCCTTGTGACAAACGGAAAACGAATGAGCACACCCTGGCTGCTGGTATAACAGGTTGAGCAGTTCCGCTGCGTCAATTTCCGACGTATACTGTACATATTAATACATTTAAATATATATAAATACATACATAATTAATAACCGGTATAATTATGTGTTATTTAATTATTTTTGTAAGATTATGTTTTATAATTATCTGTAACTATATCTAGCAAGAGACAATACACTTGATTGCATTTATGAACACAAATACGTAACAAGTAGCAGTTGGATGTTCAAGTTCTTCCCTAAGTAGGTTTATCATAATAGAAAAGTAATTCTTAAACTCAAACCACTTTAATATATTACTTCAGGGTTGTTTTGGTTTATAACTAAAATTTTATTACTGCTGGTTTAGTAAACTACAAACGCGTTTCTAAGTAAATTTATATTTTATCTAGGCTCTCTAGTCTAGCACTATTAGAATAAAGTAAATAAATTTTCTATTAAAAATGCTCTCAACATCAGAAAACAACAATAAATATTTTAATAAATTCTGTGGATCAATTAGAGTAATATCTGTGTAATGTATTCAAACGTTTATGAATGAGTTTGACGTATGGTCCTTTAAATATTTGCGTTCCCAACGGGACAGCAACTATTGGTAGTTAAAATTGATCATTCACATAATTATATATACAATGAATTTTTTAGTAGATGGTTAGTGAGGATCGGTCAAAATAACACAAATTTTAACTATTTTGCGTCGACGTTTCGACAATATTTATTGTCATCTTCAGGACCAGATTTTTGCGAGACTATAGTGTTTTACACAAATAGTGTTGAAAACAATACAATATAAATATTGTCGAAACGCCGACGCAAAATAGTTAAAATTTGTGTTATTTTGACCGATCCTCACTAACCATCCAATAAAAAATTCATTGATTGACGGTCACTAAAAATTTAAGGATATATATACAATACTTATATTAAACCCATGATTATATTAGAGTATATTCTACGTATATAGAGTATATTATGGAGTATATATACGATACATTATGTAACTCTAATATAGAGTATATTATAGTTGCTAGATTACTATAATAAATTTGTATACAGTCAGCCACAAACGAATACGCAGCAAATATGCTTTTCAGTAGGGTAACAAAATTTTTATTGCTTCGACAAATAACTGAATTTTTTTTAAAGAATTTAATCCTCCTGAATACTACAAATCTATCACAACATTTTCGTGTCGAGTTTGTCGTACCTACATTTTCCAAAATTATTTAGAATATAGTCGATATTAGTTTAAAATAAATATTGTACGTTAATACTCTCTAAGTTTTAAGCGCTTATGAAATAAATAGTATATAAAAACCGATAACTATAGTAGGAGATGTATTAGAACATTGACTACCGGTACAGTAACATTCTTAGACAGTTGGATATCCTTAGATAATTGTTAATGTCCTTAATCAAAAATTGTTTCCGAATGGAAAATTAGTCTTCTTACTTTTAATATTCACTAATTATTGGCATTACGCGTGTGTGTTGGAAAATTTATGTGTATGTGATCCTTCATAATTCATGTTTTTAATATTCTGACAAACTATACTGAGCAGTTATACCTCAGGATGGAACAAACGCCTTGAAATGCTTAGTTTACATAAAAGTATATCACAAAATAAGTAAACTGGTTCGTCTATTTTATTCCACATTCTTTTTTTCATCTATCGTTTTTCGTATTTGATTGGCAATGAGGGCGAACTCGTTATTACTGTAGTGTCAAAAATTTACAGGCATTTTTCCCACTTGTCAAACATAGATGACTGTGTCTAGTACATAACAAGTGGTACAGCCATTAATCATGCTGCCGCCACCACTATTTCGTTAATCACAGACACCGCGTTATCGTCAGCTGTAATTGCTGTACGTCTGTGTGCACTCATCAATAAGCCATCCGAGCTTATCAATTCTAATTACTGGGCTAGCAAAATACATTGTTCCAACAACTGTAATAGAATCTAAAACATAGAAAACTCTGCTCTGGAAATGTATTTTAAAACATGAAATATGGGTACCTTGACAACTAACTTTCTGTAGACAATGAGAAGACAATTATGGCAGACGCAGAAAGAGAGTGAAACATAGAGAGAAATGGGGAAATGTGAACCGACCGAGACAGACTGAGAGGGTGGAGGAAAAGAACGAGCAAGAGAGTGACAACCAATTAGTATACTGACAATATCGATTTTACAATTAAATACACTATGGCTGTTTGAAATTATATTTAATTGACCAACTACTGCATAAGATGAAGGACTTTTTACATTTAGAAACTAAAATTCTATATTTTTTTCTACAAAAAATATATAACTTTTATATCGTACAAGCAATAAAAGAAATGAGTAATACTGGGACATTGTTATGTTTATTGCAAGTAGGTGGTTTGTCAGACGTCCTTACGTTAAAATCTGATAAATCAGTTATGAAAATTATACGATTTTGTAAAACAACTTGATTAATTACCACACGTTGTATCGAATTATAAGGGATGTAAAAATCATTGACACTTCAATACTTTCAAATTTCAGTATTGTTTCTTCAATTTCTACTTTCAATTCCTTTAAGCCCGAAACTTGTACATCCATCTAAGTACAAGCATTAGTGTAAGTCGACCGCGTGATATAGCTTATAGTATGTTACGTAACGGCTTCATTAAATATGCATGCTCCAACTCACACACTGTATCCAGTAAATTCGCGAGGCTTATCACATCCGACGTACGTACGTATTTCGGTCTGTTGGTTACTTAATAGGCCTACATGCACTCAGTGGAAAATTTTACGAAGAATATAAAAACGCAAGCCGACTAGTTTTATGTTGAAATTTACGAAAACAATAAATAATTTTAGTTGTCGTCGCAAAATATTTTAAATTATGAAGTAAGTCAAAATTATAGTAGTTACATCATAAAAATTTGTAAGAAAATACAACTGTTTTTGTTTCCTCAAATATTTTTCTCTTCTTAAGAGACACTACGAATTTATTTAAATATCTAACCTGTTTACATCTAATCTAATCTGTATAGTAATATTTTTTGTAGGAAACCTCTCATTTACAAGTAACTTAATGGAAGCGTATTCTTAAAACAGATTTTTAATAAACCAGAAAATGATAGTTTCGCAGTTTATAAAACTATGTAAAATATACTGTATAAAACTATGTAGAGTATACTGCCATGACTTAAGCATAAAATTATAACAATTAATACTGAACAATAAGTACTAATATTAAGTACTTGACTAAATATACTGCGTAGACTTACACGGCCGGAGTCAATGCTGTTAAAATTCATTCCCAGTCTGTTTGGTCATGAACCATTGTTTCCACCAACGACAGACAGAAACACAGAATACATTTTCGTGTGGGTGAAAACAGCTGCTACTGTCGATTAGGCAGCCGGAGAAGTCTGCCGTGGTGGAGCTCGCGCTCGCCAATGGCAACCATCGGATCCTGTCCGATAAGAGGAAGCTTCAGTCTGCGGTGAGTGCGTATTTCCCTCGCCTTCATATTTATGGAGTCCGTCCAGATCCAGGGTATGCTGCGATCGCAATGAACCGGCTAGGTGAAAGCCTGTCAATCAGTACTCTGTGGCAAGGTGTGTAGTGAGCCAGTTTAAATACACATTCTTCTTTCTGATTGGCAGGTTGTTGATTTATGACTATATCGTGGTACTTGGAGAATTTATAAGTGTTCACGAGCCTTCGCCACAGTACTGTGGTCAGTAACGTCTACCACCTTACGTCAGCTAAACTTCGATCTTTACACTGATAATGGCAGTCGATGACACTGCCGAAACGTCTGTTTTTGAAAAAACAATGAACTACGGCCAAACAGCCCAGGAATGAATTATAACTACTTGACTAAATATTTGAAAACTAACTACCTACTGTAAAGTGTTGTATTGTGAATTGACTTGTACTTGTTCCTGCATTTTTAACTGTTAATAATTATTTGTAAAATATTTAAACTATTTAATGTATTAAAATTTATTAACAAAATATTTTCAATTGTGACCTTTGAAACGGTTTCACTTAATTTTAAATTATTTAACTCAGGAAATGAATGTAATTTATATAGTATACGTATGTCATGTGCGCGTGCGTGAGTGTGTAGTCAAAAGAGCGCAACCTACTTTAAACGAACGTCATATTGTGTGGTATCCTTCACAATATCAACATATTTTCCATTGAGAGAGTTTGGGGTTTAATTAAGTATTTATGAAATAAATTATTCTTATGTGAATTCAGAATATTAGCTTTATTACATAAATTTATTTATCTTAACGTGAAACTTAGCATCTCTTCAAGTGGTACAGCTTATTCGTTCTTGTAATCACTCTGTGTTGTTTTGCTTAACATTTCGTCAAAAGAAGATTTTTAAATGCGTTAATATGTAAGAGAGTTTTGCGGTTTTGGTGCAGTTTTTTATGCTTAATATAAAATGGCCAGTAAATAAATGGCCACTGATTAATAGGCGTACCCAGTACTTCTTTCGAATTCTTACTCTTTGTTCAGATTCTTCTAAAAAGCGTAAATAAACCACAGGCCATTATCCTACAAAAAACTTGGAAGGTGGGAGTCTCATAGACACCTACATGCAACGTTTGACTGACGACTGAATTCGTGTCTAAAAAAAATGGATTTACCAATAATATGGCGCTCGATTATGCGTGTGACCGTATGCGTCTTTTACTTGTGTTATCTGCCGCAGTGTACGTTGTTGATAACCACAACGCAGCACGCATGTTTAACTTGTTCAGGAGATCACAGGCTTCACTGTTTGGCAAACACTGAAAATTGACAGTTAATGTGTTTGATTTTCGTTCATGCATAACCTTCTTCGGCAGATTCTTCTACAGCAGTGGTGAACAACCTTTCAACATCCGAGGGCTAAAAACTTTTAAATGATCATGGCGGGCGACAAGGAGACTTCCCTCCATTTCGCCAACTACCTACATAACCTTTCCCCTTATCCTAATATTTCCAGTAACATTTCCGGGAAAGATAATGCTTCTATTTGAAGAGCGTTTTCTAACATATCTCATAAGTAATAAAGTAAACTTAACACAGCTAAATTTAAACTAGCTCTATTGAATAATTAAAAACTCACCTGAAAAAACGTTTGAGGTCACAAAAATAATACAGCCATCACATTCCAAAATAGAAATTTTAATTTATCTGAACCTTTGGTTGTATCTTTCATAGGAACTAACGCCAGTAATTCTTGTTATGTGAAAATCTTCATTAATACCACGGATAAAAATTTAAAGTTGTGCTGTGTCTGTGACGTCTGTGCTTTCATCCATAGCCAATGAAAAAAACTTAAATTCTAATAATTTTTCCTTGAATCTTTTTTCAATGTCTGATGCCATTTCTTCTGCTCTTCTGGATACTGTCATACGATTAAGACTAATTTTTGAAGTAATACTTTTTTTCTCCGGTAAAGCTATATTTGCTACTTCTTCCAGGCATTCTTTAACTAGCTCTCCATCTTTGCACGGCTTCATTTTTTTAACTAAAATTTTAGATACAACAAAACTTGGTTTAACTGCAACTTGTGAGTCATCAGTCACTTTCCGGAAAAGATTTTGCTGACTTGTTAGTTTACGTTGGAATTCTTTTACCTTATCCTTTCGCAATTGTCCCGTCCACTCGTTGTATTTGCCAGCATGTTTTGTATCGTAATGTCTCTTCACATTGTACTCTTTCATAACACCCACGGTTTCTTTGCAAATTAGACATGTTGCTTTACCGTTATACTCTATAAAAAAATACCTCTCGCTCCATGCCTCTTGAAACACACGGCACCCGTCAGTCACTTTACGCTTTTTCACAGACATGATCGTGAAATGTTACAAAAAAGGAATCACTTCAAAACACACGAATGCTAAATACAGATCGGTCTCTACTGAAACTGAAGAACTGAACTAACGCTACACGCTACGAGAATACTTGCGTCTGCCAGCGAGCCATAACATTGTGCTATGCCTGTAATCTGGCGTCTTGGTGGGGCGAGAACCGAGCTTAGCTGATTATGGTACGAATTTTGATGAAGACGTCCGAACATTTTACCGCGCCTATTATTCTCGCAATACAATTCCTTCCATATTTTTACTTCTTTAATGACAGGCGAGGCGTCGATTTTGAAATTCCAGTAGAAATAATTGTTTTGATGTATTGATATACCTAGTTTTGTTTTAACATATGTACAGGTGTGTAGCAAACGCGCGCTCGCCTTTCTCCCTCTCACCACTCTCTCTCTCTCTCTCTCTAGCACGCGGACGCACGCACACGCATACATTCTTTCATACGCGCGCACGTGTACTATAATAAATGTAATTTAGTAAGTGGCTTAGCAGTACAGTATAGTAAAAATTAGTGAATTAAACATTAAATGTAATATAAAAATAAAAAACAAAAGCAATTAAAAGTAACAAAATAATTTAAAGTTATAAGAATAATTTGTTCATAAAAACGTTAAAAGTTAGTTAATTCAGACCAGAGGTAAGGTTTATATACATGTTGTGTGTGTGTGTGCGCGCGCGCGCGCGCGCGCCCACATGACATTTAAGCAAGAAACGGGATATGTGTAAGTTGCATTTGAGAAAGATTTTGCCAGGCTCCTAGTACTACTTATTATAGTGTACTATTTACTATCATTTATGCATTGTACCAGTACCCTATTATACACATTTCACAATTACTCATGTCAAACACTGTCACTATTCTAAGATCTTTCAAGCAAAGATACACATGTCCATCCAAGTTGTGAATAACTCATTAACCAGTAAACAATTGACAAAATGTTCGGAGTAATTATGTTTTAAATTAAAATCAACAGAGACAAACGTATATTTTAATTCGGCTTGAGTTAGCCCTTAGTCACTTAAAAGTAAATTAATTGCTTGGCATTTAGAAACAGTAAAACGGTTTGGATACGTAAGCTAAGTCAGATAGTAAAAATCTGTTGCAAAGTTTCTGAAATTGCCTCTTACAATGACATGATGTGCAGTGTTTAATACATTTAACAAATATAATATGACACAGATTATTTTATCCAGTCGTTTAATCTGTTTTCCTTTTAGATAACAATATTTTAATAGCGTATTTTATTAAAATGTTCTATTGACATGTTAGTGTTTATACCTAAATGAATCCGATAACAGTAGGCCCGTGATCTGTATTCTTTCTTATTAATATATTGTTTTATAAAATATTCATAAAATGAATGTTTCTTCATCATTAAACAGTCTTCTTAAAACTTCATGGAGCATTTATAAAAAATTAGTGTTCCTAGTAATTAGCGATAAATTTATAATCAGTGGACAACAAAATCCAGAAAATCAAATTACATTAAGGTACTACATGAAAATTGAAATTTTTATTATTAAACAGAATAATATAATAAATGTTAAAATATGATTACGTTAAGGTAATATTTATTATTAAGAAAAATCGTTACAAGAAAAATCGCTGCATGTGCCAACCAACTAATTTCTTATAAAACCGCCAACTAAATTTCTTACAAAAACGCCAATATCTCAAAAACGAAAATGCCGATTTTATTGAAACAAAACCAAAATAAAATTTTGAATTTTCTATAATTTTCACTCGCTGACACCATATAGCTAGCTATCTCTCATAAAACGAAAGTGTGTCGAATGCCGAAAATTTCACTACATGGAAATTAAAAAAGAAATTTCATGACGTGGAACCGTCTGAAGACTCTGTTTTTGAAAATTGTTAAAACTATCGGTTAAAATTTATGCCCAAAACCATCCTCAGACTTCAATAACCACGGTGGTGAAAGAATTTTAAAAATCAGATCAGGTGTTACTGAACTTTTTCGGGCAATGAAACACATTAACTTTCTCCCGGGCTCTCCGCCTCACAGTGTGGCTTGGTTCTCGCCCCACCAAGACGCCAGATTACAGGCACAGCACGATGTTATGGCTCGGTGGCAGACGCAAGTTACGAGAATTGCTGCTACTTGCCAGCTGCCAGCCTAGTTCACGCATGCGCAGACAGTGAGTGTTCCCCACTACCACCACCACCTGACCTTGGTCAACCTAATTCGCGATCAAACCAACAAATCTCTGTAAATTTCCATAGACAATTTTAAACATGTGGACTTATAATATTTTTTCCTCCGGGGCGCATAAAGTGAGGTTGAGGGCCGCGGGTTGTGCACCGCTGTTCTACAGGGTGTGTTATTCGCTTTTTAATCTCTCTGTTGTAGCTCCCTGTTGTGGCAAAGGCTGTTCCTAAGAATGTCTAGCATTAGTTAATCATGTAATAACTATAATCAGGCAAGGTTATGTTCTTAAAATATCGGTATGGAGAACCATACATGACTTCCATATTCTAAGATTTATAATCTGAAATATGCTTGCCTGCCAAGCACGATATATTTTCTAATATATACATAATTTACATTAAAATGAAAAAATTATAATTTTATTGCCTGGCAACAAAATTATTTTATTTTCAACAATTACCATTGTTTGAAAAAGTTTAAATGAATTTTCAAGTACTTTACTCTTGTTAAAACGTAAAAGGTTGCAGGTAAACTACCCCTTCCCCTTAACCGATCTTCACCAAAATCTAATGGCCTTGAGTCCTCTACAATTTACTGACGTATGCAAAAAATTATTTGATTCTGTTTGAATTTGCGGCTGTTATCGTTTGCCATAGAAAATACGCTTGATTAAAAACGTTGCAGGTAAACTACCCCTTACCCTCAACCGATCTTCACTAAGAACAACAGATCTTGAGTACTCTACAAATCAGGGTTGTATGCAGAAAATTATTTGATTCTGTTTGAATTTGCGGCTGTTATCGTTTGCCATAAAAAATACCCTTTTTAAAAAAACGTTGTAGGTAAACTACCCCTTTCCATTAACCGATCTTCACCAAAAACAACAGGTCTTGAGAACTCTACAATCTTGGGCTGTATGCAAATAATCTTTTGATTCTGTTTGAATTTGCGGCTGTTATCGTTTGCCATAGGAAATACCCTTGTTAAAACATAAAACGTTACAGGTAAACTACCCCTTTCCCTTAACCGATCTTCACCACCAAAAACAATAGGTCTTGAGAACTCCACAATTCAGGGCTGTATGCGAAACATTATTTGATTCTGTTTGAATTTGCGGCTATTATCGTTTGCCAAAAAAAACAATTTCCCTTGATAAAAAAAAACCGTTGCTGGTAAACTACCCCTTTCCCTCAACCGATCTTCACCAAAAACAATAGGCCGTGAGTACTCTACAAATCAGGGCTGTATACAAAACATTATTTGATTCTGTTTGAATTTGCGGCAGTTATTGTTTGCCATAGAAAGATATCTACAGACACACACACAGACACTTTTCGGAAAACGATTTTTTTTTCATGTTTTGAGTGTAGTAGAATCAGAATCTGCAATAATCTCCAACACGATTTTTTTTGCCATCACCATACATCTATTCCTTAAGGAATATGGAAGTAAAAATTAAAGTTAAGTATTTTTTATGAAAATAAAATTAAAACAACTATATAGTTGAAACTAAATATTAAAGAATTTCAACTGAAATTATCAGAACCAAGGAATTTTGCAGAACCAAACTTTAATATTGTTAAATTTACATTAATATTATTGCAACGTTATTGTATAACGACAATTCTGTGGTAATACCGAATTCAATGTTCCTGATAAACGTGGAGAATTAGTTTCCTGGCACCGCCTCTCGCTGCACCCCCTTGCCACCGCCATGAATTCATATACCTTCTCCCTCTCTTAAGTCATAAGGTTAGCGACAATCATGATAGCTTAAGTTCATGATAGCGACAATCTCCGCCATTACCAACCATTAACCACTACCACTACTAACCGCTGGCTCTGACAAAGTTCGATAGGAGTATGCCACTGTAAGGGCTGCCATGAAGCCGTCTGTTATCTACATCTTTTTACTTTCAGAGAGTGATATCTTCATTTCATTCTGTTTAGATGTGCCGCTTGGTAAGCAGGACTATCTCAGTTTTCTCCATGACCAAGCTTAGACCGTGAGCTTACAACCAAGAGCTAAATGCAAGAGCAGCACTCGATTCAACTTTCTTTGGTCTTCTTATGCATTTCGGGCAACAAATACTGTAGCTATATCGTCTGCATAACCAACAACAAAAGGAGCTTGGAAAGAAGAGCCTGGCAACTCCAAGCGCAGGAATCCGTCATAGGATACGTTCCGGGGTCGGGACGCATGATTTACCCCTAAGCGGCACCGGAGAAAACCCTGCGCGGCCCATCTACAGTGGCTCACGCTAATTATATAGCTTCTTACTGTCAGCAGTAAATACTCTACTCAAAAGATGTTCTCAAGAGCACCGAGATGTCAGACCATCTGGGACAATTAAACCGTTCCTAATGTCCAGGGCTGCTAGCACTTCTACCCTCCTTGAGTATAGTTCCCTTACTAGGCAAAGTGTACTAGGTGTTTTCACATCTTCTATAGCGCCAACTGCATTGCTCTTCTTTGAACTCTTACTGCCTCACGGACAACCATATAAAATTCAGGATAACAGCTGCCAACCGAGCTTTTAACAACCTCTCCAGCAGCTTACCGGCTGTATTTAACATGAATAGTAATCCCAATAGGGAAACCTGGGTAAACCTTGCCCTTACTAATCAGCACCGGGCGCTGCACCTTCCTTACCTTGGAGAACACTCCTTCTCTCAAGCACAGACCATATATGCCGAGGAAGAGATGAGGGTAGGCTAGTGTCATCCCCTTTAACACGTCTACAGGAACACCATCGTATCCTGACGCTGTCTTATTTTTTGTCGAGCTTACATCTATTCCCAGCTGAAGAGAGAATCGTGTTCTACAGGAACGGGATACGTTTCCACCTACCAACGTGAATACCTATCATTTACCTGACTGAATCTCTCGGGAAGACTGCGTCCACGATATCTTACGTGCTGGTGGCGTCTATTACTGTATATGGCTTGCTGACTGTGCTCCCAGTTTGCGCAAGAACACCTTATTTGCCATCTGCCAGGGATCACAACCCACTTCCTACCTGAGTGCCCCCTAGTTAAGCCGCTTATTTTTTGTATTGGTATCCTTAAGATTTTCTTCGCTCGCTTATGTTTTTGTTCTTTACTATATTATGGATTCTTATTCACTGCTCTTGTAACCCCCCGTCTGAGTCTAGACACTCTCTTTCAAGATCAGCTATACCCTCGGACCACCAACACACAGGTTTCCTGTTCCCTTGCAGATTCCTTTTTATTTAATAATAATAATAATAATATAATAATAATAAGAGGAAGAAGAAGAATATATTGGAATTAATTTTAAAAATTTGATTTATTAAGGTATATAAAACAAAAGCAACAAAACGCCAAAGGATGACGATGTATTTTAAATATGAGAGCTAAACGTTACAAATATATAAGAACATAAATATAAAATATAAAACAAAATTGAGAAATTAAACTGGACAATATTTATTAACTCACTAAAGTCTGCGAGAATTAATTCAAAATTGTGTAGGTTTATTACACTTTTTAGATTTGTAAGAATTTGTTGGCATCAATCAATAAGTATTAGTTACTATTTTAATGTTAATAGGAAAATCCTAATGATCCTTCAAATAATTTAAAAGATTTTTATGATTACTGTTACTAATTTACTTTGAGTATTATTCTTTTTTTGCTACTAGTAAATTTTATTTCACTATAAATCATACTTTATTTTGTTGAAAAAGATTGCGTTATTTGTTCAACGTCGATTTAGTGTAGACGATTTGTTCGGTGAATAAAAAATTCAGTATAATACTGACAAATTAATGAGAAAAGATGCACTTTGATGAAATTGAATAGTTCTATTGGTTATAGTAAATTTTGAATATATTGCTATGTCAGGTATAGTTAAATCTAAACATAATTATTTGCCTTTTTGTTTGTTTTGACCTCACCAAACATTATACACTTAGAAAACTAAACTTACATGTCGTAGAAATGGTATTTAATTCCGTATCACGGGATGTGTTTAATGCAAAATAAGTATTAACGTAAAATATTAACAAAGCATTTGTTTAATAACGCATCAAGGGAGCAAACATATAACTAATTATTTTGCTAAAAGTATGTAGACATTGTAATTTAAACAACTTTCCCATGATTAAAAAAAACATACAGGTTACTGTGTTATTAAATTACTGATATTAAATTATACAGATTCCATAAATTATGAAATGGTAATGTAATATGTATGAGAAAATTGCTGTGCTTATGAGTTATTCGTTTACATTTTTAAAAAAGAATTATACAGTATCTGCATAATGTTAAACTGGTTCGTGCGTTTGTGCATCATTACGGTAGACATATGAATGCAATAGATTAGAATAACAGATTAGACTACGCTAGCTTATTTCATTCCGGCGTGATTTACTACTATCGTACACAAAAAGTAATAAAATTTGTGAATTAGTTGAACATTAGTTACATTTAGTTCCACGAAAATAAATGGCGTGATGTGTTAGACAGACTGATGAATGCTGCTGTCATGGTGCCTTACAGTGGGAGCTTATTTACTACTGTGTCTTTTGTTTATGTAATAAACTCTTTTATCACTGTGTTTTAAGTTTCATTCTGAAAGTAGACGGCATATCATACTGTAATGTTAAATGAATTTATGAATATATGTTACTTATTTTAAAATTTTCCATTCATATCTGTATAGCCTACTTTCTCCGCATTAAAAATTTATTTTACTAAAAATGTGCCTTCAGTGAGTATAACACTCTTATTTTATTGACACAGTGTCATGTTAATCTTAAGACCACTTATGTAAGTATATGGTTGAAAAAAAAAATTTATTCGAAATCATTTAAAACTTTTCCTTAACAGTACGCCAAGGATATACCTGGAACGACGTATTTGTGTAGGAAATTTTAAATTCATCATTGTAGTATGTTTACCGTTGTCTATCGTAAACATTTTAAAGGTTACGTATTCAACGTTTTCTGCACCAGGACATTTTTTAAGAGAAATAACTTTTCGATCATGTATAATCGAACTGGTATATACAGTTGTCACACAAATACAGTTTAACGAACAAATTGTTTGTACAAATAGTCATATTCAGTAATATAGATTTTAATTTTTGATGCTTAGAGGACAGTTTATGATTAAATGTACGACGCTGTCAATTTGTGTTACCAATCTGCCATTCGCTTTGACATCCATGACGTTTTGTTTGGCGACTATGCCCGAATCCTATTAACCTAATACTTTAAATATCGCAAACCACCTAGGATGACCGTATCCTTCTATCCTTCTTCGTAATTTTGTTACGCAATTGCCACACCATTGTTAAAAAAGCAACGATTAACTAATGATTCGAACTTTTATGATATCAAGTTAGTGAGATTTCCATTTCCTCCTCGTGAAATTTATTACACAGCATGTCTACGTATAGTGACTTCTGAGGTTACATCTTTGATGGCTGTGCGTAATTGAGATTGTATAAAATTGTTTTAGTTTTCTCCTCCAAACATTCTATTTTTGCGATTACTTTGATTAAAACAGTTATTGCTATAGACCTCTCTATTCATTTATTCCTTTATTACCTACATTATAAGGAAACTTTCTTTAAGGAAACTTATAATCGGCTTAGCCGAGTCACAAATACAACCTGCATAAAATGCAACAGCACCCTGCCTGCAGCATTTCTAAGTAAGTTTGATGCTGCATAAAAAAAGTGACAAACTATTAATGTTAAACTAGCTTAGCGGTCTACATTTACACTTAATTTGAGCTACTCGTTGCAGGACGGTACAAAATTGATGGGATCAGCGTAAAACAGGAAATATAATTTGTGGAAACGAAACAATTTATGAGAATAGACCTATAGAAGGCTAACTAATTTTACGAAGTGTTATTACTTTAAAAGACTAACAAATAAAAATAAAAATAAAGTGCAAAAATTAAAAGAATATAATATAATTGAAATTGGACATATATTATGAAAACAAGTTTGTTTCATACGGTTATTATTTTTAAAAACATATGTTGTAGAATTAATTAAGAAGGGCTTGCAAATAATATATTAAAACTTTATCATAGAAATGTTTAGTAAATTACAATAGAAAATTATTTAATCAATTTTGAGTGCTAGATTTATGTTTGCTTTATTGGACTTGCAATTTTTCGGTTGGAATAAAATAAAACTTAAGCGTAACAAACTTAAGTTGGTGCTATCTATTATAGTACAAAAATAACTAACTATAACAATTACTAAAATAATAGTTTATTAAGGATATAAATAGTAACTTTTGATAATCTGGAAAAGGCACCTTAGAGGCATACATAACAAAGTAAGATACATGTTTGTAACCATTTTTAGGAAACCAATTAGGAGCCTGAGAGTGCAGGACTCCCATCCCGGTGGTGGATTAGAATCGCCATTGCCAGTTTCCACAAGAAAAAAATCTTCTTACCTAATCTTACAATTAGAAAAACGCCAGTTTGTATAAAAAACATTAGTCTGGTGAATGAACAAAATTGATATCATTTTTTGTGCTGATGCCTCATAAATACCTGTTGGTTTTTGAAATCAAATAACACAATAGTTACAAAGAGTTAAATTTATTCACGTGAAAAGCAGAAACACATACGTTTACCATTATTTACGTTATTCCGAGAAAACTTATATTCATCATTATTATTCAAAAAAACATAATTTAAAAAAATTAAATGAGGAAAATAACATTTTGCGAATGTCGACCGTTTTCGTCATTACACTGAGAGAAACGGTGTACAAAATTTCTAATCGCAGAATGGAGCATGTTTTTTTCTACGGTAGTTATCTCGTGTTAAATTACTGCCTTTAGTTCTGGTAATGAGCATGGTTTTTCTATTTAAACTTTGGATTTCGTGTAACGTACAGGGAAAAATCACACATCGAAAGGTCTAGTGAACGGGGTGGCCACAGGATTCACCACCGAATGAAGTATTCAAGGCGACGTCCTGAAAGCATTATCCATAGGACTTCCACGAAAGCCAGTGATGTGTGATCAGTTCCCCAGACTTCTGGAACTCCAGTTCGCAGAACTTAGTCTGCGAATTTCTGGGATGAGGGAGTATTGCAGAATCAAATTTTGCCGGTTTGCTTTCACTGTATTTTCCTCAACAGAACATTGACTAATCAGCAAAATGTTTGGTGCCTCACACCACGGTTATCCGTTTTATGTCAAGTGGAGGCTTGTGAAACTGTCTCGAATTGATTACATACCAATAACGTAGTTCTAACATTTCAGACCCCTCTAACTTCCAATAAGATCTCTGCAAAAACTCGACGTTGTTTTGTCCAGCCACGAGGGCTCATTACATAAAGGACCACCATTTTGTAGGGATAAGCTTCTGAGTCCAAGTGCAGAATTCTTCCGACAGTTCGGTCGGAGATGTTTAAAGAAAAGAAATGAAGACACACAGAATGACGAGGGCTGGCCTTAATAGCCTGTCTCAACCTTTGAAATTGTTTAAAGATTCTCAAGAGTCGCGGCCTTTGTGTTGGGTTTGCTTTGTTGCTACTGCTTTCTTTCTGAAATCCTCCACCCAAACCAATATCTACCTTCGTCGTGGTTACTTGCTAAACTCTTACCTGTCACTCTCCGAACGAGGCCTTTCAGTATCTCCACCATTATCAAATCCTAAACCATGACCCTTTTTAGAGCCAAGAATGTTTAGGAAAATATTTTCTATTCTCTATACTGTTCTGTGGATTTGGAAAGATATATAGTGATATTAGGATCCAATACAAAAAATTAAATTACGTTATAATTTCTAGTTAAATGATTACAACTCTTGTAATTATGGTGAGTTGATTTATGTAATTTTCAGAAATATTATAATCGACTAAAAATTTAGTTTGGTAGATACACTAACACTAGATGAAAGTATTAGTAATAGGTGTCCAAGAAGAAGGGCATGTAATATTGGTACGACATTACAGAGCAATCTACGTGTTTATCGAATGTTCCAGATGAATCCAGCTGAATCTGTGTGGCGTACGTGATCCTCGACGCATTAGCTAGACTGTGTGAGAAGCCGCGCGAACTGTGTCAAAGCCGCAGTGAATTACGCTCTAATGTTTTCCTTTATTGTTAATGCGCAGTATGGAATAATCTAGTATTTCGAGGGGGTATAAATACCAGTACTCAACGACATTCAGTTTCAGTTATAGTTGCGATGTATTTCAGTTATAGTGCGGTTCCAGTTATTTGTCGGGCGATACTGTGTGCGTTCAAGTGGTTATTAGTAAAGTGTTGTGTTATATAATCGGGCGGTATAATTGTAATACAATTGTGTTTTATATTAGTTGACATTTTATTGCGTGTAAACAATCTTTATTTGATTTGTTGTAAGAGACTTTGTTGTTAATTACGAACTGTTTAACTCTGAAAATTAAAGCTGGTGATTAGTGACTTAATTGGTGTCTTGTATTTTGTTTTCCACTGTGCCTACGACGATCAAGTGGACAGTCGTAACAATATAGTCTTTGTGAAATATTCTTACTGAATATAGGCTACAGTAATGACTTAGTTATGCTATAATAGTACATTAAACATTATGTAAAACACAGCGAGTGACGAGTTGGACAATATTTGACGTTATTTTAGTGAGCGTGAGAAAGCAGGTATTATGCTATATGATTGGCGGCACTTTAAGTTGCCTGTCACGTCCTCATTCACAGATAGGTCTATTGCTAGATTCTAAGCGTATATGGTCTACTCCTGAATTTCCTTCCCCATATTTACTTGGCCGTGCTGCATATACTTTGTTGCTCTGATTATATGGCATACATTCAGCAAACTCGGATAGCTTATTAAGTTCTACGTATTCACATTCACGCGAAAGATGTTATTAAATTTTCAACTTACCCATCAATATTTCCGTATTGTTTATTTACAATCGATTTTCTTAATATAAGCAACGTTTATTTAGTTGTGATGAGGTTTTAAACAAAGAAAATCGTAATGAGTTTCTTATCTAATCAAGGAAGATATGTAGGAAAAAATAAAAATATGTTTTTAAATTTTTAAATCCAATAAGTAAACACTTGTTTGATGAAGACGTAAAATTTGCCTTAAGGACTTCTGTAACCATTAGTAAATGTCAAGGAAACTATATTGAGAAAGTATTATAAACAACGATTTGATTCCATATGTTTGAAAAATGATGGGATTTAGGATGTTTAACAACAAGTGAAAAGGTGAGTCTAAAATTTGAAATATGCGTCTCATAGTAAATCGACTTCATCAACGAAATTTTTCTGCTCTAAACAGTTATTTATTCAGGTAGAAATTTTGTAAAAACAGAAACAATATTGGAACAGAGAAATGATGAAGTTTTTTTTAGTGCAAGAATAGGAACATAAATTAACGAGTTTGTTATCTATCTATCTGTTCATCTATGTATCTGTGTGTGTGTGTGTGTGTGTGTGTGTGTGTGTGTGTGTATATATATATATATATAAGACTGACGAATACATTAAATATAGTTGAATTCTCGTGAGAAAACATAACATTTCTAAAATCCAAGGTAATGAAGCAGGTGTAGGAAATATATAAATATAATTTATGTAATTCTAAAACAAATAAAGAGGCCAAAGAAAAATAGGTTAAGAAAGAATGCTTAAACAATAAACTAAACAAAAGAGACAAGACTGAATAATCAGAACACCAGAAATATGTCCCTAATGTAGCATGATAAATAAAGAAACGTGTTAATTACTACGTAATACATCCACAGACAAGGAAATAGATAGATACAATATATATATATATATATATATATATGTATATATATACACATATATAATTCATGGTACATTTAATTTAAATAAATCAGGCTGAGAATTGTTAGCATTCTAACAAAGAGTTGTTTTGAAAAATGTTTAAAAGCTATTCAGTCAATCAAACCTAAAAAGTAAAGATGAAATTTTAAATTTATGAATCCTTTGTAAAACAAAGAATTATGAGAAGTCTTTGTAAAAATTACGCTTCAGCCAATTACAATAAAACGTATAAATCTAATGTCGCGAACCATCATAACTTGGGAGTTTCGTAAATTCAAAAACATACATACATTTGTACGGAGTATGCATATGCAAGAAAGAGTGTAATAATTATCCTTCCCCTCCCTCCACTTTATATATATGTATTTGACTTCTTGTTACAGGAGGTAAATACACGCACTAGAATCCTGTTAGCCAAGCACTTGCCAGTCTGTAATGAGCATAGAATGAAACACTAAATGAACTTTAGTGACCTCCATATCTGTTGCATGAATTAAGTTGCCGGACATGTAAGAAGTGGAAATCTGCCTCAGATTTTCCAAGAGGAAACAAAGTCATATGTAATATAATGTGAAAGCGTTTATTGTTACGGCCATTATGAAATAAGCCTATATTAACTGAAAACGTCTGAAAGTAGAAATAAAAATGTTTAATGTAAATATTTTTCAAATATGCAAAATGCAGAATGACTAGTCGACAAAACAATAAGACGTTTTCACGGCGATGAAATTTAGAGCTAATTATTCGGATTGAATCTCTGAGTTGAAGTAAAAGCAATAAAAATGTCTAATAAAGCAACAGCAAGTCTCAATTCATCGCCTTAATTTTATTAACTTCTTGTTATGCTGTTTCTGAATGCGGGTGTCTCTGTCAATCTGTTCCATTCATATAGTACAAGCATATTTTTCTCACGTGCGCTAGTGGGATAGACAGCTATCAGCATGCGTATCTCTTGATGTCTAACAAATCACTGAGAACAGTTTTAAGCTAATATAAAGCTTGTTTAATGTAATGTAATCATCTTTTATTAAGTAATGTGATAATTATAGTAGACAATGTTACACACAAAGTTAATTCAACATAATTACGTTAGCTGTAACACGTCATCTGAGTGCGACGTTATTGCATTCCGAACTCAATTACAGCCAGTTTCACGACATTGCCAGTTACGTAGTTGTTAACTTTATAGCCAAAATTGTCATTACGTGTACTAAAGCAAATTACTCCATTACAGTACGAACAGTGTAATTAGTTAATTTAGCAAACACGTAGTGTATTACACGTTAAAACTTTATTTCAATTTTAAAAATAAAGTTTTTCCCAAAATTTAGTTTGAATGTAGTAAACACAATGATTTAAGGTATAATTTTATTTACTTTGATTTACGAAACATTTAATAATAGTTTTATATTTATTTACATTTTAGAAGCTTGTTATGGATCTTTACAGGTACTTTTAAAATATTTACTTCTAACATTATTGTAAATTAGACAGTACTTTTTCTCATAAATTGGTAAGGTTAGTTATACGTAAGCCTATATTTTCTTAAAGGAACGTGCTGCTCTTATATTTAATATATTTACATAAAACATCCAGTACATTGTTAAAAAGTTTAGTAATGTATTTAATGAGAAATTTTTAACATTTTAATTCTACTCTATGACTCTTAAGAATTTAATAAGTAGGACGCTATATAGCATTACAAAAAAAAATTAACATTAATATAATAATAGGATTTAAAAGGTATTTCACTATATAATGTAAGGAAAAAATAAAATTACGGGCTGTTATAAAACCGTCTTAGAACTTGTGAGCGTCTAATCATAGGTGGCACTGACAAACTTTTAATTACAAGATTTAATTTAATAATGCGTACACATTAACTCAAAGAGTTTAGACTTTATACTTTTTAAAATTTTACATTAAATTAAAATATACGAAATAAATTTCTGATAGTAAAGAAAAACTAATCATAAACAAGCAAAACAAAATCGGAATCGAAATTATGATTATGTATTTATAGTTGCTATCAATGAATGTTATACTTACAATTTGTATATTTATTCAATACGTTACATTTTTTTATCCCAAAGCAAGAGTTAGCATCATGTTATATAAGAAAGATTTTTTGCTTCTGTAGTAGCAGCTAAAAGTATTGGATATTAAACATTAGGCTTTACCCATTTGATTGATCATAGTAAATTTTCACATGTATTTTACTTTATACAAAGAAAGGTACTATGGAACAAACAAAATAATTTTGAGAACGTCCAAATGATATTGAGATGCGTGCTTATTTCTGAACTCTGTAGTACTTCTATACATATTTAACACATTTAACGACTTTTTCAATAACACATTGTATTAAAACTTATAAAATGTATTTAAAATACATTTAGTTTTGTGTATAGATTTATTTCTTTAATTTTAAAACGTTTATGCTTAACATATTATAAAACTAGACTATATTTATAAATTAGAACCAACAAGCTTTTTTAATTGTAATATTGCTGAAAATATGTAAAACCAAAACAGCCCAAATCATACCACCCACATTGTCAAAAAATTATAATAATATTATATAACACATCATCAAAATTAGAAGAATTTTTTTGATCAGGAGAAAGTTTAAAATATTAGTGTACAATCATTTCAAATAATATTCTTTAATTCTAAAAATATGACAACTGTATAAAATAGGGGTTATTAACTTCAATTTTAATGACCACGAAATTATAAAATATTAATAAACACTCGTCTAGAAAATGTCTTCACACATTGTCTGTCAGACGCAGGCTAACGTAACAAACAATAGATATAATTTAATCACCGTTACCGCAAAAATTAATGCATATCACTATATTACAGATGTCCTCACACAATATATTTTTATTTGTATATTAGTGAAATACTCTTATCCGCTGCCTGAAATTATGTGAAAAAGGTAATATAATGACGGTGTCAACATTAATTTGCAGTTCATCTAGCAAGCCTTTATAATTCATTGACTATTTTTCTTTTCTTTTGTCACTACTTTTCAACACTAAGGTTTCCAAAGAATATAGTGAATAATCATTTGAGATAAAAGGGTTGAGACAAGTAATCGCAATACTCCACCGTGTAGCTACTGTTTAGTTCGGCTCATTACAAATCCAATTTGAATTATCATATGGTAGATTTAAAAAAACTCCCTCCTTCTCATCTTGTCCTTCACAATTTTAACCGTGAATAAATACTTTCTCCAGAATGTTAAAGTAACAAATTATCAAATTATTTTATATAAAACTAAAGAAATATTTTGTCTGAAATTGGAATTTTTAAAATTATGAAACAATTTGGTTATCAACCCTAAATTTTATTTTCAGAACATGTAGTATAACTAAATAAAAATTCGTTTGGGCAGAAAAATCCATTTTCAATTTAAATAATACGAATCTCAACTACAATGAAAAGGTTTGTATTTATAATAATTAATCTGAACTTGATGTGACCTTATCATGACTTCTTCAAGACTAACCAGTCACTAGCACATTGTTAAACCAACAAGCATGTTTACAAAAAAAAAAAAATAAATATATATATATAAAAACAATCTCTCTTTAAACAAGGATATTTCGGTAAAATACTCCGTTTATGACAAATTGTAATGCTGTCCATAAAAAGTTACAGCTTAAATAAAAAAAATTAAGTTCTAGAAATATGTTAGAAATATATTTCTTCACCTGATCTGAAGAATAATAATAATACGCAATTAAAAATGTAGTTTTTTATTAAAAAAATTAAATTGATCTTGATTTGTCCTTAAATGTGACCTTTTAAATGTCAACCAGCATTCTCATGACATTAGTTCCTCAAACCAAGACATTTTGTCTGTCATTTTTCCATAAAAAAGATTCTCAATAAAACCTTGTAGCATTTTATATGGACCACTGTACACAAAATCACACAACGCACTCTAAAATTCATCAGACACGTGACCGATTAACTCGATGTAGGTTATAGTAAAATTATAGTAAAAAATAAAACCATAAAATAGTTTTTGTGATTTCCACTCGTCAATTTATTAAAATTATAAAACTATGACAGCTGTTTCGGCAACACAGTGCCTTCATCAGATGGTATAAGCTGACTAATTTTCGTACACACAATACAGAATATAAAATATAATACAAGTGCTGTTGTATAGAGAGCGATAGTAATCTCGTGTCAATAAGATTTATACACATTACACAAATATATAACATAACATATACCAAGTCTATTTATACAAATTAAGCAGAGGCGAGCTATTTAGATCTAACTGATCATTTAATAATACATTTAAATATTTGTGTTTATTAATTTCAAGGGTTTCTAATAAATCAAGCTTTGGACCCTTATCAGATAAATGTAAAATTTCAAAATTGTCATTATAACTATGGTCTTTTTCTAACAAGTGATTTGCATAATTTGATTTGCCATCATTATATCTAAAACTATAATTGTGACCATACATTCTTTTTTCGAAAGATCTACCTGTCTGTCCGATATACACTTTATTACAAGACCCACAGGATAATTTGTATACACCAGACTTTTGCAGTTTATCTGTTTTACTCTTATTATTTTTAATATATTTTCCCAAAGAAGACTGCGTCTTAAAAGCTATATTTACATTCCTTTGCGTGAAATATTTACCAATATTATCAGAAGCAGAACCTATGTAAGTGAGAGTGTGATATCTTTTAATCTGTGTTGAGGGAGGGTAAACTAGTTTTAAAGCTTGTGAATAAAATTTTTTGTTTAACAAGTGATCTATGAGGCTAGGTTGGTAACCATTGTTGACAGCTATTTGTTTAATAATGTTAAGTTCTGATTGGAAATTTGAGTCTGATAACGGAATACTAACTAGTCTGTGGATAAAACTGTGAAAAGCAGCCAATTTATGTGAGTATGGATGTGTGGAAGTAATGTGTATCGATGTAGGTTAATAACTTTTTACTTCCATGTTCCATAAGGAAATGGAAGTATGGTCATGGCGAAAAAAATCGTGTTCGAGGTAATGGCAGATTCTGATTGTACTACCATCAAAACATGAAAAAAAAGTCTTTTTTCGAAAAGTGTCTGTGTGTCTGTCTGTCTGTCTATCTGTAGAATGTTTTCTATGGCAAACGATAACAGCCGCAAATTCAAACAGATTCAAATAATTTTTTGCATACAGCCCTGAATTATAGAGGACTGAAGGTCTATTGTTTTTAGTAAACATCGATTAAGGGAAAGGGGTAGTTTACCTGCAACGTTTTGCGTTTTAACAAGAGTAAAATGCTTAATTTTGATAAATAAACTATCCTGAAAAGAAGGTCATAATAATCCACTATAGAAAGGTAGATGAAATATCTATAAATGAAAAGGGTAGTTGAAGGGGGAGGGGGGTAATATTTTTTTATAAATTAAAATATTAGCTGATGATTTAGGAAGTAAATTTTATAAGTTTTATATGTGTAATACGTTATTGACAACAAAGAATTAGTTTCCATGGAAACATTTCATTTCACTTTAACAAAATTCTATACTTTTTCATTTTAATTTAAATCATGTGTGAGAAAAAGTATATCGTTCGTGGCAGGCAAGCATATCTCAATTATGTAATGTTTACGTTTCCATTTTATTTTATGATTACCGCAATAAAAAGGCAAGCAAGACACACACACACACACACACACAATTCGCGTTATTTCTGGCCTCACTCATGTATATTTTCTTACATTTGCACGCTTTTTAAATGGAAAGTGCCGAAACCCACACCAACACAAAGCGTGCAAGACAAAAATGTGTCCAGCCTGGATAGCGATTTTGCTTCCTGTGGATCGCTGGGCAGTATAACTGCACGTGTTTACAGAGGAACGGTTCATAGACAGACTTTTAGTCTTTAGGGAATGAACATTCTGCAAGATGCTCAGGGTCCATGAGTGACTTTGGAGCGCTTCGTAGGAGGGATGATTATCTGCGTAGTTCGCTTTCTTTATAAGAATAAAGTAAACCTACCTAATTTTTATGGATAAAGTGACTGAAAATAACATTATATTAAACGACTACCCCATAATAACAAAAATATCAATAAATCGTGAAATTAGTTTGAGGGAGGGCGATATTGTTTTAGAAATTACCGAACCGAATTCAAGTAAATCATTTTAAACATAAATATTACAACATGGAAGTCATGTGTGGTTCTCCATACCGATTTTATTATCGCTAAGCTCTAGTTACTAACAATATCGTCTTCATAGCAATTGTTTTGTCCTCATGTCTGTATTTTATTCGTATTCTCAATCACATAGGGGTGGCTCCCTGGTGCGTGTATTCGTTCAATTTATTACACCCTCTGAAACAAATCGTCACCACCCCTTGGGAAAACAAATATTTAGCATACAATATTGTCTGTGACAATTTAAAATACAGTAAATATGTTTTGTTAAAAATATATGAATTTGAAACACACCCACCTACACGATGTTTTATAAATTACAACACCCAATTTGTAAATTCAATGTTAGTAGTTTAATTTTAAATTGTATGTATTTATAATTATATAGGCCTACCTATTTGAGTGTGGGCTGTGACACTTACATTACACACACGCGGATATATAGATATGTTCGGAAGCAGGGTATAATAATATATATCTATATATTATTATCTACAATAATAATATCTATATATATATATAATAATATCCAAATTTATTAACTCTTTTTACACTTTTACGATATGAGGCACTCAATCTATATTACATTTGACAAAAAATTAAACGGGGTGTGGCTGTGTCGTGGACACGGCCGTGTGTTATACGTGAATACGTGTACGTAACGGGTAATATTTTCTTTGAGCGTATTATATGTATATGTATACGTAGTAGTGGAGTAGTGACAAACGTAGTAGTGAAACGTGCACTAGCTGCTGCCCAATGTGTCTTCATAATCGGCGATCGCACACAATCGATGTCTATACAGTCCGGCGTTGATATAGAAGCGATTACATCATCCACTTGCATAGGCTCGGGCACCCCAGCTGCAGATGTACTGGCGCCGTCGTTGATCCGCTCAGACGCCTTCATTCTTTTACGTTCCCGGCACCGCTTCACTCTGTCATATGGTGTTTTACGGGTATCACTGGATTGCTCTTGAGAAGCCCTTTCCAACCGTATACGATCTCTATATTTTGATTTGGTTTTTTAACGAGTATAGGCCTCATTGCATTATTTATTTTAATTTTTTACTTTAACACCATATATATTCACTATAACTATTTCACACTAATGTTTTATATACACAATCGATAGATCTTGACGAGAGCTGGCAATTGAAACTCAAACGAACGTCCTAGCTTCTCCGAGTCAAAATTTATACTAAACGGACATTATGTGACGCAGCGAAACGACCTCAAATGGCGGCGCTTACCCCTCCGCCACGCGCGATGCGTCACAGTCCTCACTCAACATAACGAATTCTTTGATCCTTTAGCTACCGAGTGGTGTAATTAAATTTTGGATGTAGATGATAGATATGTAGCTGCAACACCAAACTCTATCCCCCGATTTTGTTATCATCAGTTTTCTGAATTGCCTCCCACTATGGAAGCAAATTTAAAGACGTATTCACGTCAAAAAAGTTTTCTATAATACTCTGCGTTCTTTTCCTTGAAGCGACATAATCTCATATTCATTTTTCATTCATTCGTCATCTAAAGGGCATGCCTAGTTGCATTAGTCACGTCTCTCTCTCTCTCTATCTCTCTCTCTCCATCATTGTCCTTTTTAATAAGCAGCACGATAGGAAGCTTATCTCCTTTTCCATGTTTTTGAAGAACGGTGCTCTTGGTCGTCAACATGAACTCTAATACGGTATAATAAGTAAAACTGCGTGTTATGACAATTCATTGTCTTTTGAAGTGTTATACACTGCCTGTGTTTGCATATAGCTGAATTACTGTCTTTTCTGTGTGTACCTTATGTGACTAGGATATCTGTTAATATGATATCTGTGACTAGGATATGAAACCGGAGTTTGTTAGCTGTTATTTAGCTACTAAAATTGGTTCTAGCTCTACGTAACGCTGAGGAAACAGGGAGAACATGTTGTTTATGTGACGTGTCGATAAGCGTCACGTGTCTTTTTCAATTTGAATATGATAACAATAGCAAAAAGCAAACAGAGTATTATATAAATATCTGGTTGACTTGATAAGCATACGGAAATAATATCACTGTGCACATATATTAAACCCCGCGGAAAGATAATGGTAATAAATGCGAAAATTACAAACGATTGTCATAATTGAATTAAGCGTAGAAGTTAATATAGGCAAACCCTTCACGAAAATTGGTTAAAACTGATTGCGGGAAATTAAAGTGATTGCGTGGAACAATTGAATTTTCAACAAGTGAGTTTTCTAACAGAGTTTTTGTGTTGCACAAAATAATTACCTACTCAGAACCGTTAATTTCTTAACATTGGAGAGGTTAATTTAATTGAAAAATTAACGTGCCGGAATAATTTACTAAAATAGCCGTTGAGTAGTCTACTTGTCATTCAGTTTTACGATAAGTCCCTTTTTTATTATTTTTTGTTTGAAAATACCACCAGTAATTTATATTAGATTGTGGCAGGCTGAGCGATTTGAAATGTGTTGTTAAATAATCGTTAAACTAAATAGTAAATGAGAATAATAAATTAAAATTGGCAAAGCTAAAAACAATTAAAAAAAAAAGTGTTGGCATTTATTAATTCGCTTTCCCATAGACAATACGTGAGATTTTAATTTTCTTTTGAATAAGAATTGGAAGTCATATAGCAACTAGAGTGATTATGTTTACAATCCATACTGTCACGTAATTAATTTTTTGGTAATTCATTTAAAAAAATATATAAACTTTGATCTTCAAAACCAACGATTCCGCGCGCGCGTTTCTGTGCCTGTTTACAGTATTTATTAAAATTTAGACCACATCGAATAAAATAATGTGATCGGTTCCACCGTCACACACGTGGCCAATGGGCTTTCAAAGTTGGCAATAAGTCGCACACACTATATGAGTGAATCAATGAAATAGGTATATCTTCATAAACAACTGGAGATTAAAAAGGAAACATATAAACCATTATCTAAAATTTTTATTTTTTTAATGTATAATGTACTTTAACAACATTTATATACTAAATTATTGACTACACAAATATATTGATTATAAATTTTAACATAATCCATCCTCATAAATTGTGGATTTACATTTTTACCATCACTCTTGCTGTCATAATCATCGTAGTCACTATCATTGTAGTCATCGTCAATACCGTAATTTCCAAGGTCTTCTTTATTGTGAAAAGTCTCAATATTGATTTATTCTGATTAACATAACTTCTAATCTAGTGATGTCAGCTGATAGTTCTGGATGTTGACAAAATGTCTAGCTGTGTTTCCATCGTTTTTACTGCCATATCCTGGTTTATGTTTAACCGCAAATACCTCACATTACTCTATGAATTCTTTCTGCTTACTTTTTTATTTGTCACCACAGTGCGCGCGCGCGCGCGCGTTTCTTTGTTCACCAAGTGTCTCGTCATTTTACTATTTCTTTTCTCATGCTGTTTCTATCTAGCCATTCGTATTTATTTAACCGTCTTTTTTCTACTTAAATGTTACCTATATCCCATCAACTCCTAATGACCCTTCTTCGTTTCCTCTTTCCATTTGTTGTCCTTTGCAGGAGCCGCTATGGGAATAGTATATCGACATGCTCTATCATGTTACCGTACTTTATCGAGCGTCTGATTTGCGATGTCCTTTTTCTATTTTCACTATCAACCGTTATTATTACAGGGATCTCTTAGTTTTGGTACTGTCTGTTCTGAATGCTCTCGCAGGTAGCCATAACATAAAAAATAGCAGGTGGCTCTCAGATGAAAACATAATTGCACGATACCAATAGACGGCAATTGCTAGGAGTACAAACAATTGTTAATAGCATTACGTACAATAGCTGAACACAGAGTGATGACAAAGCAAAGACGCATTATTCAAACTCGTATTTGCGTTAGTAAAATTTCTTTTACACCACACAGCTATCTAAAAAGTGCTATGACGGTGTTTTCGTTCGCAGCTGCTGAGTCGCAATTCACCGAGTTCAAGTTTTCATCTCGGTCGGAACTGACTGCCTTTCATACGATTGGGTCGCAAATGCCCGCGGTCCATAGTTTTCGCCGGGATATTAAAAGATTTTAACTTTTTACGACAGAATTTTAAATTATTCCTTTGGTAGGGATAGTTTACTTCCTTCATACAAACACGAGTGTCATGAAAATAAGACGCACATACGACATGGAGCATATTTGCTAATAAACTGGTCACTTCGAAACCACGTAATCAAAACATCTAAATTAATTTTTTTTTAATATTTGAAGATTATAAGATCTCGGCTACTTTAAAATTCTTACGTCATTTTCATGGACATTTATACAAAATAATTGCTTACATACAGTTAAAAAGTTCGGTGTTTTGTTTAAGACTTTACCGAATCAAAAGAAGAATACTTATTAATTAACATTTCTTACTTAACAGATGTAGGCTATATTCTGCAGTAAGCATGTAACGTGAGATTGAGGTTATATATATGAGGTTAAGCTACATTTCGCTGACGCAGCGAGTTAAAGGATATTTATAAGTATGTGAAATGCTCGCAGGCTACATAGACATCAAAGGAATCTATTAGCAACTATATATATATATATATATATATATATATGATTAATATTAATTAAAAACGAAGAAAGGAATATTATATTAAAATAGAGGAGTTCTCGAGTTGGTGTTTGTTTAAAGAGATCACTAAACGATGGCTTGGATTCCTGATCTGTTTACAGTAGTTGACATCAATATTGTGACTACTGATTAGTGGATAATAGGAAATAATGATTTTCTATAAAATTTAATTTTGCCTATTTTTAAATGTTATGTTCCCTCAGTTTCCTATATGACAAGCAGGGACACTAGCACATTAATAGCAAGGAAATATTTGGATCACAACGCGCACTCACCCGGAAGCGTGCACGCTAGGGCTTCTGTGCCTCCTTATTTTTAAACATACAACATTATCATCATTGGGTATAGATCTGTTAAATCGAATCTGCAAAGACTCTGGATTACAAATATCCACAAAGACCAATGTAATGGCATTTCGTGAAACTGATCCCGTACGGGCAAAAATTGCAAAAATTGTTACAGTGTGTCTTATAATACAAGTAACGACGTTGTAAATAAGTTCAACCTTATGTGCGGGACCATCAGGCGAACTCTTACGACAGCAAGTAGAGAAACAGAGAAACACGCCTAAAATTCTACAAAGTGATGGCCTTCCCACACTTCTTTATGGGTCTGAGAATTGGACTTTAACTAATGGTCAGACCAGTATGACATCATCATTACCACCACCACCGCCAACATTGACGTTAATATTATCATTACCTCATAAGTTAGCCCCAACTCATTTAGTTTGAAAGCTAATGTAAACGAGAAATTAATGTATCCTAGCTCATCTTTTCCTACTATTGTATGAACAGTTCTTCATTTACGACTATTGTCCTGTCTTTCATTAATCGCGACACTGAATGATGACACTCAATCTTCTAGCTTTAATTTTTTTGTAGGGATTTTATTTTATAACAAATTATATGACGATTTGAAACCTTCGTATTAAAGGTGTTATGTTAAGTGTACTTCAGAGGTGTTCAAATTATTAGACTCAACTTCACTTCTTTTTTGTTTTGTGTTTTTCTAGTATCCTGTCCCTAAACGAAATTATATCACTATTTTAAAATACGCTAAGATCTTTTAATGTATTTTCTATTGTTATTCGTCTTCTTTTGGAAAACTGATTCGAAAAATATTTGTTTTATAAACATTTTCTGAAAAGTGTCACCTGTTCTTATTAAGACGATTACAACAGCTGTTTTCTTATTGTACTAATGCTGAATTTATGATTTTATTCTACATTTTCGTAACACGTTTTTGAAACCTGTAATAAACGTAAGTGTTTCTAATGACACTTGGACTTCTTTTAGTGAATAAAAAATATTGTTATGTTTCCCTTAATTACTATTGATACTAGTCCCTTTTTCATGAAATGTGAGATTATAGGCAGTTTAGCAGAACTATCAACAAGTAGAAAAGCCTTAGCTGAGTGTTTTATACATCTGTTGTCAATGTAATATTACAACCAACTTGACGTCTTGCACATATCAGTCAGCAGCATTAATATTACAATTAAGCGTGGTGTGTTTATTAGTTTCAAAACTGAAAGGCAACTGTAGCTGAAGACTCAATATAAGCTTACAAATACAGACAAAACTTATCCAGGTGTTAAATAGAACAGAAAGAAGGGCATAAGAGACATTTATAGCAATGTTGAAACATACGTTGTTGAAACACGTATGCTATGAAAATACCCGTTATTATTAGGAGACGACTTTGCAGCACTAACGTTTTAGCAAACACACTACGTTCTCTCAGCAAAATTACGTCAAAAGTGGCTTAGAAAGGATGACTTAGCCTAAGAAATTTAAGAGAAATTTGGAAATGAGGGATCAAGGTAAATCTATTGTAAATCTTTAATTAGACCACGAATAATTTTGCGCGTAAGGTTACTTTGGGTTTTAACTGATTTCTTTACATGTAGGATGACAGAAAACTGAGAATATGGTACTGATATAGGTATATAATTTTTTTAAGTCATTGAATTCATATTCCTAATGAGTGAGGACAGTGGTCAATATAAATTCAGAAAAACAGTTGACGAGTTTCAATTTCAATGTATTGCTCAAACAGTGAAACGCCCAACCTTGATACTTGGGGGAGACACGTGCCTTCTAAAGGAACTGCAAGACAGTACAATACTGTTACGCCATTACACAACATTCTGCGTGTTTCTCGGCTATTCCAGCGGACCTCGGCTATAATGGGTGTGCGTACATATTGCTGCTACTTTGAGATGAAGGACAATTACGTGACACTTGTCACGTGTCTGCAACGAGTCTATTCCAGACCATACCGGTCGGCCCACTATGTTAAAGGCCGAAATCAATTACGTTCTAATGTTTACTAGTAGTTGACGCGTTTTATGGATTATTCTGGAAAGTCAGCGGGGTATAAATATAACAATTCAGCGACGCTTAGTTCACTTTGAGTGGCAATTTATTCTAGTGAGTCTCGAAGTATTATGGCGAAGTGTTATATAATACAATAGGTGCTTTAAGTACCGTTTAAATTTCATGTTTCAGTCTAATAACATGCATACCTCGGTATGCTATCGACAAGTAGCAGCAGCGGCAGCGCCAGCAGCACCATTACTATTAGTATTAGTAGAAGTAATAGTGGTAGTAGTAGTAGTAGTAGTGTGCCGGTTCGATGCCGGCGGTTACAAAAAATTCTAGAAAGTTTTCGTAATTGTAACCTAACGTGAGCAGTGGCAGCGGAGCGGACTTTGTGCGACGGTGTGAGGGGAGCGGCGGTGTGTTCGTTGCGCGCGCAGCCCGGCTATGTGCTATGAAAATTGTGTGCCGGCTTGTGCAGTCAACGCTTGCCCTCGCTCAGAGTATCGTCTCGTCTCCGCTCTTTGTATTGTTCTGCGCAGTTTGTATCTCTCTACATGATGGGCTAGGGAATAAACGACTCCCGGTAAGAATTTAATTAATTTTCATTATTTGTGTGGATATTTAATAACAAGATATATGCTATCGCGTGAAGTACGTATTTATGTGTGTGCGACCTGACAAAGTTATGTAAGAGATATTTTTTTACTGTTGTACGCAACGCCCTTTGTATAGCCATGCCTTAGTATTTTCTGCAGTAATGCGAGAAGTTTCAAGAGTCATTCTCATAGTAAAAGTGCATTACATAAAAATTAATCAAAAAAAACTTGGTGCGCAGTCAAGTAGTGAACTGTGTCGGTGCATGTAGTATACTGTCGCCGTCTTTGTTAATTATCTTCACAAATAGAGAATGAAGTGTGAGAGTTTCTGTGTATGAAACTTAATTGAAGGTAAAACATTCTCAATGCTGTGAGTGACTTGCTGTTAAATTTTTTTTTGATCAAGTAATGATTACTGCTCTGCACGTGGCCGGTTTAACCTGCAAAATTTTGTCGAAGCATGTTGACTGAGTACAGTTCACTTTATATTAAGCCACAATTTAATAAGTTCTGTTCATGATGCAAATTACTTATTCCATGGCTGACTTTCAGACTCTTTAAGCTGGTTGTAAAAACTTTTATTAATGAATATTGTGCTTTTTGAGAGTTAGCTGGCGGCCCGTTAAGAGGTTAATTACCTTAACTCGGGTGTACATTTTTATAGACTGTTCTCTAATTTACTTGAATTCTTAGGGTTCTCGCACTAAGCCGGGTTCCTGGCTTGCTGTGGGCTGAACATCTGCTCAAGCTGTGAACCATGTCAAGATCGCATACGAAGAGGGAGACGGAGACCGAATTCCTATGTTGCACTCGCCAGCACACTTGAGGTGATATTTATACTTTATTTCATTTTTTGGGGCCGGGCCGGCAGTGTGCCCGTTTACTGCAAATTGCATAGATGCCATGGGACCACGTGTCCAGACTGTTTACCGGGAAGTTGAGCTGTGATCATGACTCTGAACTCTATAACTTAAATTTCATAAACCTTTTTTATAACTCATTTAAATAACACTAAATGCTATGCCTGTAAGTGCGTGCTGCACTGCGAGAGCGCGCCAGAGAGATTTTAATCTTGTACCATTTTATTGTTGCTCTAATTTTTTACTCTTTACAAAATTTAATTATTGCTCAGTAGTTCTGTTCCGGCTGGAACAGCTGTGTATAAATTTTAATTGGACTATGGATTTCACATTTAAGGGCTGGGCACATTCCGGTGGTTTTTTTTGTGGGACTTTTCTGGGATTACAAAATGGGACTTAGTTTTTCTGACACGCTGGTACAACTTCAGACAGGTCGAATGCCTGTCTACTTTTGTCAACTATATGTGGGCGCACTCCCACAGATGCTAGAGCACAACCATCTTATTGTATTCTTTTCTTTATTATTTTGTACTGTCATTTGAGGCTAATAGAAATAATTCCTAATGTAATAGAAATATTTTAACTGATTTTTGCCCCTTGCACATGGGCTAAACTGATTGCTTTCTTAACTGGCAAACGCATATGGGTTGACTTCACACTTATAGCTTTTGATGTTTAATTTTGACTATAAAACATATATTCATCATTTTCTTTTTTTGAGTAAATTATGATTGTCAAAATTTTCTGAAATAGTAATGCCTCAAGCAATTAATTTCTGTTTATTAAGGTACATAAAGATTTGATTCCTTTTGGAATTTTTTTTTGAAGTCACATAACTGTATAGAGTTTTATAAACTTTGTCTGAAAGTAGCTGACGTAGTTTGGTCAGTCTCAATTAATGATGTGAAAGGAACTTAAGGTTCACACACTCATCTTGGGTCATTGATCAATGGAATGCTAGATAAAGGGGTGGTCCGGTTGTTTGTGCCTCATGAATTATTATCATTCTTCCTGGGGGTTTTGGCTTTTGTTATTCTACTGAACGGGTTGCCTATTGGCGTATATTTTATCACTTCTGAGTTATAAGATTGTAGTTACTCTACCTGTTGGGTGGGTGCATTCCAGGGGCATGCGTGTTAAAAACTAATGTAACTGTGAGTGGGTGTACCTTGTGTTCTGTGTGTGTTGTTATGTGTCTAGCTAGCCACGAGATGTGAGAAGATTTTATAATTATATATACATATGGGTGTATATTGATTGATGTATATACATATATTGTTGTGCTTAATATTATATATATTGTTATGCTGATGATTTGAAGATTTATACACACTTGTGATCGTTTATATTTACACACATTGGTACGACTAAGATTTTACACATTTGTTACGTTTTACCATATTCATACTTGTGATCGGGCATACAAGATGGAAAAAAAAAGAAAATAAATTGTTGTCGTTCTGTTACAGCTGAGTTTTATTGCAAGTCCCGTCATACTGGACCCAGCATAATTTTTGCTTCTCTAGGCTTCGGCCTAGTCTTAAATAACTTGTAACCTCTCTTTCAGAACCATCAAGCAAGGAGATAGAAATTTAACCGGAAATAAAATAAATACTAAAAACATAGAGAGGTTACAGTAGTAGTAGTAGTAGTAGTAGTAGTAGTAGTAGCAGCAGTATTTAGTAATAGTAGTAGTAGTTATAGTAGTATTAGTAGTAGTCGTCGTAACAGTATCACGTAACAGCAGTATTTAGTAGTAGTAGTAGTAGTAGTAGTAGTAGTAGTAGTAGTAGTAGTAGTAGTAGTAGTAGTAGTAGTAGTAGTAGTAGTAGTAGCAGTAGCAGTAGCAGCAGCAGCAGTAGCAAAGTAGTAGTAGTAGTAGTAGTAGTAGTAGTAGTAGTAGTAGTAGTAGTAGTAGTAGTAGTAGTAGTAGTAGTAGTAGTAGTAGTAGTAGTACCAATAATACCAGCATTGGTATCAGTATTAGTATTAATTGTGTGAATGGATGTTTTAAAAAAACATCAGTTAATACCTGTGACTAAAGACTACCTACGAAATTTCAATTTCTTATGAGTTTTTAACATTTTTGTTACAATTACTTGTTACCTTATTACTACCAAAATGTAAAAAAGCGACTATACACAATATTACGTTTTCATGTCTCTACCATTTACAATAGGAACGAATTACATTCGTTTCAATAAGACGATCTGACATCGTTGTTTTAAGATTTGCTACAAATCTGTATGTAATTCTGAAATAAGAAGTGACAAAAGTCACTCGTATTATACTTTACACGCAGTCTAGTGTTTTACAATTTTACAGCCTATGTCTATATAAAGTACTTATATAATTGGTTATTATACAACAATAAAGCATTCTTACGATGTGGGTTACAATTTAGTGTAGTTTAAAATTACATCAGTTACCTTCATTATCTACAGATGGGATATCGACAAACCGCAGCACAACAGTGCACTACACTAGATTACAAACATCAGTATAAAATACGTATCGATTACCTTTAGAAGTAATCCTTTAAATCATTGGCTGCTAAAGTAGATTATTTTTGACAAAAATTAAATGAAGGCCATTTACGAGACTTTGACTTAATGCTTAGAAATTCTAAGTTTTCTAGTCATTTGTTTTAAAATGCTTTATATCCTGCCCAATATATCTTTAACCGTTTTTTATCACTTTTTGATAACGTAAGTATTTCAGTGCAATATTCTTCTTTACTTTCATGAGGAGTGCACATGACTGTGTTGAGTCGTGCTGTGTTTTACAAATAAGATATGAATTTATTTATAGGCCGACATCTAATGCTAAGCAGAATCAATATTTAAATCTGTTTAGTAACATCAATATCAATAATACAGACAAAATATTTTTTAAATTATCATTTTTTTAAATGTAGTTTAAAATATAACGAAGAAAAATTTTTTTGAACTTTTTAAAACTGAAATGGTATTAACAAGATATTATGCAGACACACGTATAGGTCTAAACTGAAAACAAATTTGTTCTTCGCATTGGCATAGTATGACAACATAGAGAGTAAGGTTACAGAGTAAGGCAGATAAAGTTGATCAATACATTTGAAAGAAAGTAAACATAGAGTATAAGTTCGTAAAAAGAAGCGTACATTAATCAAAAGAGAGCTCTAATAACAGAAGAAAATTTGTGGAGTATCAAGAATAGTACTGTAGTGATTATTATAATCGTCCTTGTGTAACGTAAATCATCATCATTGTCATCATCACACAGTATTCTGCCAGATGACAGGTATGTTTGCCGTTGATCATATCCTATAGTCATTCTTTACGTCTTCTATGCCTTACTCATTTAACATTATGTGTCATCGTAATCTCTTTTTTCCTCTGCTTTTTTCTTCTTCCATATTGTCACGAAAAACAGTCTTAATTTTGTAATAAAACAAAATATTAGACTAAGCTTCTTCTCGGGTCTGCTTCCTTTTATATTACGCCCCACTGTTGTGAGCGCCAATTTTGTAACAAAACAACAAATTAGACTAGATCTGTAGTAATTTTGTTATAACAATTTGAAATAAAAAAAAATTTTTTTTTATTTCACAAAAAAAAATTTCTGGAAAAATATTTTTTACGTAAATTTTAATCCTAATATAGGAACTAGTCGTGTTTATTGTTTGTAATTAGAAATGTGGTGGTATTGTGTTTATTTTGGTAATAGTGTCACTTTCAGTAAATTTGTTAAAAGACAATCTGGTTAACTCCAAATCTAGGCGAAAGACGGCTCTCTTCTTCTTCTTCTTCTTGAAACGTTCGTTGTTTCGTATATACCGCCTTTCGGTTAGTTGGGTTTCTTGATTAATTTACCTGTTAAGCCTTTTTATATGAAAAATCAAATCCAAATTACAAAAACAGAACGTTTATTAATAAAAATAATTAATTTGTTCGATTAGAATCGATGTTACAAAGTAGTATCGACTCACTCAGGGCCGGTCGATATAAAAAGTTTACATTAGTATTATAAAAATATGGTTCTTTAAACGGTTATTTAAGATATAGCCAGAGAAGGTTATGGGCAGGAAAGTATAACACTTACAATTATAAAATGCCTTAATATTAAACAATACAATGTTATAATTACAAATAATAAAAGTTTATATATGATTTTTATTCAAACCAAAAGCAGCCGAAGGTCGTTTTTCCACTGCAGAAGTGAGAACAGCAATGAATCAAAATGGCCGACTGGCGCATGCGCGATGAAGCATCTAACTTTGACGAAGTATTTGTTGAAATAAAAATGTCCTTTCTTCGTATAAATGGTCTCAGCAATTGTACATGATAGTCCTGGATATATTTGAATGTCACTGGTGTATGGTGGAATAGTTCACTTGGCGTAAAATGTTGTTATTGGATATATCTCATTGTGTCTATGTGTGTCGGTTTAACCTAAATTTTTCGTCATTAAACTGTGTGATATTGGTGTTATTTCGATTAATTAGTCTTATGTGGTTCAGTTTATTGGTGTTACACTGTTCATATGTTAACTTCACCGGTTCACAATAAACAAACAATTAAAAATAAGATTTATAAAATTTTCACCGAACTCGGTTTATACTGTTAGCTGCCATTACAGGTTACTTATAGCAAATAATCACGTTAAGTGCACTCGTCAACGTATAATAATGAACTGTACTCATTTCCTTCGTCTCCTGAAAATCTTAGCCTATTTAATATATCTTATACATTGTTTCAAATTATCTTAGCTTCCGATACATTTTATTTTAATACATTATACTCAGAAAATAATTTCGTTATTAGTTAACTGTACGAAATACGAAATACATATTCGGTTTCATTATTCTATTCTGCTTATTTTGCTAGTAATTAATATAGTGTTACAAAGTTTCATTAGAAAATTATATTTATTACATTTTTGGAAGGCAGGCCTAAATTTATACTTCCTGTAGTCTAAGCAAATAATAGCCATTTTCTCTAATATAATTATTATTCTATTAAATCTGAAATTGATATAATTGTCTATTCTTACTTAATTTCTTGCAATTTAGTTTATTAATGATTGTTTTTAAATACAATTCATTTGTCTATGACTCCTCCTCTGATAATGTCAGTTAGTTCATCCCATTTTTATTGGTAATTTTATTAGATAAATAAGTAATTTTACTCATCTACTGACCATATCCTTAGAAAGTCTTATTTACATGGTATACTATATGTTGGGTTTATCTTGCATAAATATTGTCAGTTTAACTGGCTTATAAGACTAGATTTATTAATTATTCTGCAGTTTAAATTCATTATATGGCCTAGATTTGATGTGTTGCTATTTACAAAATTTTTACAAATATAGTTAGTTTATACCCTTCTCTGACTTTTTATCCTTATATACTTTATTAACAATTAGCTCTTTGACTGGTATAACAGTGATTATTGATTGTACGATTAAAATATAACACCTATCTCTATCAAAACTGGTACCTTGAGTAATACCTTTTATGTGTATTGATTACACCTAGTAACATAATTAAAAAACATTTTATAACATGGGGAATGATATCTACCTTTAGATAGGGCATTCCTAATTTAAATTAACAACAAAATAACAGTTTATAACAATAATATCTCTTACTAATAAATCTTAATTGTCTAATTATTATATGGAACAGGAACATAATATTTTGGTTCCATATAATGATTAACACCTTCTTAAAACTATTTATTGACAGTCTGCTCTGTATTTCCCAAATTTCAGGATGTATTCCCCGTCTTTAAGTATAACACTAGGTATCTGTTCATTATTTCATTCTATGGAATGTTCTTATAAATTCAGTAGCATTTCATTAGCAATATTATTACTTCATATCAAATATGACACTGTTCAAAAAACACTTAAAGTTTATACATTTGTACGGCAACTCATGCACCTTTTTAAAGTTTATCAGTTATAATTCAATAACTTACACTTGTCCATGGTTATTTATTAATATTATTACTAGTCCTTTTCTAGCTTTACAACATGAAATATTTAACCATGGGGGGGACTGTGAAGATTTGTTCATACAAACTAAACAATAACTTTTTTGGGTGCACTGTTACTTAATAGTATTGACACTTTTGGTTTTTGTCAGTTTTACATTGTGATATGGTTTTTTAGGGTGTTATACTTTCTCTTTGGACATTCATTTATTTTTGGGGTTTTTGGGTTCTCTCCCTATGGGGTTTCTATTTGGTATGGGTCGTCTCACTTCCTTTTTTCTAGTGGATCTTCTCAGGTTTCTTATTTTTCAGTATTTTTGGTCATTCTATATTTCTTCTTTCTTCTTTCTTCAGTATTTTTTTTCATTTTATATTTCTTCGTTCTTCTTTCTTCTTTCTTCAGTACCATTCCGCTGTGTATGCTTTTGTTTCTTCTGGTCTGGTTTCTTTGTCGGGGTATCTTAATTGCCTGCTTCTATCCTACCTGTGTAATTTTGTTATTTATATTTTTAGTTTTCTGGGTTTTTAAATTTGTAGTATATACATTATTTGCAGATTTTTTCTTTATTTTAACTTTTCTTGTGAGTATATTAATTAATATTGCCTTTTAATTGATTCTCATCTGGATATTCCATATATTAGAGCTTTATTAATGATCATTGAGTAATGTATTTGTGTGGATTATCTGTCATGCTACAATATTTATTTTCCTTTTATAACTTTTTATATATTGTGTGATGCATAACAATTACCAAGCGATATATAAACAGAAGTTTGGTAAGATATACATGGTAAATTATATTTAATATAGATACGATTAAGCTGGGATTGGAGGTATAAGAATAAACTTTATAGATAGAGCATTTTGACTGAAGGTTATGCCACTATTCAAGAAATTATAATAAAGTAACCATAGCAAATGAAGAGTTCAATGGAAGAAAGTGAATTTAGTGTCGGGGAATTAACTTTGACAATGAACTTGGAGTTTCATATGAACTATTTTCGTTTGTGTATCAGAAGCAGGGAAAATGAAAGAGACGAATACAGACAGAAATATAAATTCCTGTTCACAGAGATAGAGAGGAATCCACTTAAAATATTAATTGGATTAAGGCAGGCGGAAATACTAAGCACTGGAAAAGTGTTTGAAATGAATCAGTGAGGATAGAACACTTCTCCGAGATTTTAAGATGAGACAGAAAAAATGGATCCATAAGGGAAAATATCACAAAGGGGAATTGACTACTAACAGTTTTTGGTAATGGAATAATGGAAATAAGGAAGGGTATAGACCAATGCGGTAGAATACCCCATTACAATCATAACGTCTTTCGTTTTCCTACGCTAACGTGTGACACTCAACCAGTATGACCATGTGCAACCAGAAGAAAAATAGTGGCAGATATAACAGTTAAATTTGTAATTTACTGGAATATTTAATATTGCAGTGGGAAACATTTTTAAAAAATGGACTCCTCCCTACACCGCCACAACGAGCCTTGTACGTGACTGTTTTTCTAACGTTCACGTAAATAACACTCAACTCATGGGTCGATTTCTACTGACATCACCCTAACTACCTTATTACAACCAAACTCCCACACCCACTTAACGTTGAAAAATATTCAGTGCCTTACAAGTGACAATAAAACATGAAGGCTTTTGTCTAACTCTTGTCCATGTAAGGTATTATTTTCTCACCTCGTATAGTAGAGGATGGTTCTAGTGAAACTACTGAAATTCATAGAAATCATTTGGAAGAGTGGTACTGATCCTCAGTGTGAACTCAATTCCTAAGAATCTCTAGTTTAGGATTCGAAATGTACGAATGGATTTTATTGAGCATAAAAAATATATAGAGTCTTAGATAATATCTAGGAACGTTTTGTTATCATTGATATGAGGTAAATAAAGTAAAAAACAAATAGCATAACCAAGATGTTAATAATTCTTACGAGCGTCAAATCCATAGTAATGTTACCCAGTGTTGTAGATGTCCTACTGCAGAACTAACTTGCGTTGCATGAATTCAACGACACTGGTTGCGTCGTACGTCGATGTTGAAGTCGTCCGTTAGAACGATTGGAGTTTCAATTTCGGGTTGGAATTTGGGAAAGATTTTCTGAACACTCTCCATATACTGTGTGAGCAATCAATACAGCCAGAATTCAGTCGCAGAGCCGACGAAGTCGGGTGTAAGAATACAACTCACAAGATGAACGTCATGTGATCGTTTATGGTAACGTTTACTAGGCGTACTCCATCAACGGATGTTTCATTTACTTCAGTTTGTAAATCACGTCAATGGTGCAGTCAGTCACGCTGTTTACATTTCTGTGGAACACCTGCAGCGGGGGAAACGTTTGGACGACGTAGACGATCGATTGCGACGATTCTGGATTGTAATGATACTGCAAGCCTTTATATCAAAGCCCAGCGTTAGGTGAGTTTCACATCGTCCATCGACAATTCGCTAACGGCCAGGTAGTCGGAATCTGTTAGTACACGAACCCTTCCATTCCTTCTACGTAAACCACCAAATTCTGGGCGTTGAGAGTTGAGACCAGTTCCCGCAAATTTTCTCCGTAATTGTCCCAGTAATTACAGAACTCCTGTAATCCCTGGATTACAGAATTCGCTTGCCTGCTTCACCAGCGTGGGTGTCTGATGTTTACTCATCCATTCGAACTCGTTGCAAATCTCTTTGACGCTCGGTGACTTGTTACCTTTTCTGTTACAGAATTTGTAATTGTCTTGTTAATTAGTCAGATACAACCAGTCGAGCGACGGGGATTCTGCTCGTCGCGACGTACACAAGTTGATTCTGCTGCCGCTTGTCGTAGTTGAAGGCAACCTCGTTGAACACGCTACCTTGCGACTTGTAAAACTGATTCAGTCTACACTTCACTGTACCAACCAGCGAGATGTTAGCGGGCCTATGCTCAATGGGTATTTATTCCAAATCTATGACGTCAGCTTTGCACATCACGTGTGGTTTCGATTTTACTCGACCCATCTGGTCCAACCAGAGACATATTCGCTGGCGTACGTCGTCGTCGTTCGGTTTTTGCGCGTCTTCATCTCTCTTGCTCGTCCTCAGTTAGATGTTCGACATTTTTTAGTATGTCGGTAGCACTGTTTATGAGACCGTCCTCGACATCTAGATTCGTTTTGTCCAGGTTGCAGTTGCAGTTTTCGTCTACCTGCTGCGATCTCCGTTCGATTCTTGTAACTTAGCATCTTGTCGTCGACGACAGTCTCAAATTGGCCTACATCGTAAATCCGATAAATCAGTAAATGGCGCTACGTAAGTTCTTGTTGCACCAAGCCTTGGATTGGAAGTAAGCTCAACTGCTTCTCGTCCTGGTCGAGTCTGCCGCCGTTACCGAGCTTAGCCGTAGCCGAGAAAGTAAAGTCGCTCAGTTACATCGCCTCCTCGAGCGGATAATAATTCAACGATTCCGGCAACACAGCACCGCCGACAACGTTGTTCGCTGCTTTGTAAACCGGGGTAGCGTTAATGGGCGGTAGCTGAAGAAGTTCGCAACACAACGACTTTGAGACTGTCAAACTATCAGTCGTGTGCTCCGATGATCTCCTGCAAATGGAGGAGACTGTTCTTGTACAGCATGTCGCAGCCGGTTATAATCACTTTGTCCACTATGTTGCATGTGATACCCACCAAACAAATGTGTTTCAGTAGTTTTCATTAGTTTTGTAGCACCTCTCTGGCCATCGAGGCCGACTCAACTGGCTGTGTGATTTTGAAAGCCGCATGCGCGAACACCCATCCAATTTCCCTGCCCTTTGCCAGTTGGTGCGTAAGTGACGTATATATTGTAAAGCAAATTGTGCTGCTGAGTGAATATGTTAATAGTCTCCGTGAGTAGCCTTACCATGTAGGCCTAGTCTTCCCGCTGCCCGCTGGAGCCGTGAAGAAGGTGTGAATGGAACCCGAGTCGGCTGTGTGCAATCGATGTTTCGCCTCGAGAACTACCCAACGCTGTTTGGTGTTGGTGTTTTGCAACGAGCAAGAACTTTGACATAACGTTGCTGGGTTGGCGTACAGCCGAAGTCATGCTGGGTATCCCAGTCGAGTTGGCGACGGACTCGAAGTCATCGTAGTTCACCTGATCGGCAAGCTGTACAATGCTCGCTAGCAGTCCACTAATCTGTATTGTCAAATTCCTCGATCACCTTCCTGATGTTGATATTGGGCTTGTACTCGGCTCGCTTGAACACGATCTCCGCTTACCTCTCGTTGCACACCGCCAGGTAAACGTTGCGATCTAGAATCTCCACAGCCTCGTTTCTGAAAGACAAGTAGGCCTACAGCGTAACCATCTCACGCTTGTAACTGACCACGCCGGCCAACTCGTACGCGAATCTCCTTCAATACTTCCTACTTCCTACGGAAGGTTGTCCGTTCTTGTACCTTCTTCGCTGTGGACTCCGCCTTTTTTGTCAAAAGACTTTACCACGCGACGAAGCTCGTGAGACAATCGTCTTTGAGTTCCACGGGTATTCGTATTGCTATTCAGTTTCAGAAGGTTAACAAAATTTAATTAGAAAACGCTTTTAATATACACTTGGTAACCAACAGTTAATAAAAGCAGATAGTCGTAAAATAAATCCTAGGATATATAAAACAAGGCAGAAACACTTGCTAGTCACAATTTTTACATTGTAGAAACATTTGTTTTCTCCCTACATAATAATAATATATATTGTTTTGGTAACAATGTTGTAGATATTAAAGTATAAAAAACAAATGTAAGAAAAATTTGGAAATGAAAAGAAAATTGCGTCGTTGCACAAAAGCGGAGAGAAAATATGAAATGTAACAAGCAGGGTTATATACAGCAGGGCGAGAAGTCGGTGTTTCACACAGACTCCGAGCTCTTATTGTGAACGCTATTCAAAAGAGAAAGTGTGCCGCACACTGACAGAGAAAAAAAGAGAAAAATTACTAAAAAATTCAGGCAGCGAATTTTACATTGTACGACAAACCCTCTCGCGTTACATCTACTATTTGTCACTAGCAAAATGAATCGAATTATAAATGGAACAGTATATTGAATCAGCAGTACACTACGCAATATGAAGCCATTGTACATCATCTGCAAAATGTTGTTACACATACAAATAAATACTCACCGTTTACATTGTCAGAATAGTCAGAGACCATCATAGTTTGAAAGTAATTACGTTATTCTTCTTTTTCTACACTTCAGGGATTAGACAATATGTCTGTTCCAACTTCGTATTGGAAAATATGAAGAACGCGTGCGCGCCCGTAAGGTGGGTAGAAAAATGTAATATGTAAATTTAAAGAGGATTTTGTTTATATTATACAAAACGATACACTCTAACTGTATGCTTGTCTCTTAGTCTCTCTCTCTCTCTTACACGCACACACGCGCGCGCAGACACACCTCTCTCTTACACGCACACACGCGCGCGCAGACACACATACGCGCACACACAATTTTATGAACTGTTTAAAATCAAAAAATTATTTAATTTATTACTCGATAACTAAAAATTAATTTATTACTATATCTGTAAAAAACATTTATAAAAAACATACCATCGTCTTCTTTTTGTTTTGTTTCTGCAGCCTTGGAATACCTAACATTGAAGAAACGATATCATATGATAACTGTTTTATTATGAACGTAGAGTCTATGATAGCGCAACCAAAGAGAGAAACAACAGTTGTAAATTGGAGAGAATATATGTCAGTTAACGTGGACAGAGTCATTGAATACAATATCTGGTGATAGGATATTCTTAACAATGAATCAGATTTCTTACATTTGTTTTTTAAATACACTGTTGTTTTGTATGAAACGATGTGAGATTAAAGTGGCAAAACTTTACACATTTTTAGTAGTTTGGAACTATTTTAGCACTATTACTACAAGCATATTACTGCCATCAGTATTTTTGCTTGTCTCCAAAAAATAATACATAATCCCCTTATAGCCTTTAAACATGTGAATCCAGCAAACAGCACAATATAACTTATTTTCTAAATCGATGTCAAGTAGTAGTAAATACTTCTTCTTCTTATTCTATTTCTTCTTCTCCTTCACTTCAAGGATTAGGCTTGCAGTCTGTTCCGTCTTCTAAGCCACCATTTTTTTCGTCTGCCTGTATGTCGTTCTCCAAAAGGCTTATACTAGATTATCTTTTTGGTATTCTCGAGTCACCCATTCTATTTATGTGTTGTATCTAGTACGTATAGGCCTAAGAGGCGAAGAAGAATTCAATACTTTCATTTTAAGTAAATAACCTTTCAAAGTGTGTGTGTCTAGCGATGTATAAGGTAGCATAGAATAAATATTCCATATATAGCTACGGAAATATTTGCCATTAAACAACGATTTTCTTAATTTTGGGCTACATAGAATTTACTACAATTTATGTAGCATAACAAAAATATACAGTTTTTAATACAAATAAAATAAATTAATCGTTCTGTTTAAATAAATAAATTACTTCTTCTTTTGTAAATAAAATTAATAAACGGTTTCTGTTGACCTTCAGTTTATACTTAAAATAATTCCTACACTCTAATAACATATATCTTAATTCCTATAAGTTTCTCTGTCTTTTTAGTTTTTTGTTTTATTGATTTATTTTGTTTTATATAAATGGGTTCGATTTCTTGATGAATGATGCGGTGTTTCTCCTCATTACCTGATGAATGTCTACAGATGCTTCTTTCAGCTAGTCGCCAGGGTACCGCCGCTCCTCTTGTGGTTCTTCTTCAGGATCTCCTCCTGTTTCAAGTTCTCAGGGTCGTTTTACGGGTTGAGTACTTCCATGAACAAGGTTAAATTATTAATTATTATTTTATTATCTAGCCCCGGCAACTTGATGTGTTTATAAATGCCTAAACGGACGATCTTCAAACTATTACCGAATTAGCACTCGATTATTGAGTAGCGCATTTACTACTAGTGTTCGAAAACTACCTGACGGACCTAACGTACTGAACCAGAGTTAACGATTACACGTTGTAGAGAGTAACGAGACTGCTTCTTCTGAGTTCTACGGTAGACTGATATGCCTCTCGTCACGGATTAAATCAACTGATATATTAGCCAATCTCGTTGGTCGAAACCGCTCCCTCACCCTTACGCTACAGTCCAGATAACATTCTACAGTACTTCTAAGAAATTGCATATGGGCAATGCAAAACGTCCAAATAAAACCGGTATAATTTTATTGCCTTTCTTCTGGGTAATAACATTTTTTTTGAAAAAATTTATATATTTTGTTCTTTATATTATTATCAAATATTACTACCAGATTGGTCTTTATTTTATGGAAATTCTGGTATAAGTCTAAAGTCGGACATTTGATTCACATAAAAGTTATTTAATTTAATTCGTTTTTTATTGTTAATTCGTAACACAGTTATTCACACTCGCACACGCCTACTCGCCATATGCCTATGCATATGTTCCACTATTTCACTACACTCATATTATTATACAGTCAAAAATCAACTTAATCTAACAGTTTTGACATGATTCATTTTGTTTCTAATACAATGTTCCAACAGTCAACTTTTACTTTCAAATTTGTATTGTTCCAACACACAACGTATATATTTCAAATTTGCGGCTAAGTTACATACGTAAACAGTCGTATTGTTAACTATATATAGTTTATAACAGTCGTATAGTTTTGTTAACTATATTGTAAGCGTAACATTCAATTAAAATTGAAACACACCTCCGAAGGTACAGAATAATGTCTGTGAAACGTGCGTCAAGTGAAAATAAACCTACTTACATTGTACTTACTTGAAGACATTATATACGTAAACAGATATGTCATCACATATGAAGAATGAGGAAAATATAGTTCATTAATAGTAGATTATAGCACTATACAGATATTTATATTATTGTGCGACTAAATTCAAAGATATTGTTACGACCGTCTACTGATCGTCGTATGCTACAGTGGAAATCAAAATATAAGACACCAATTAAGTTGCTAAACAGCAGCTTTAATTATCACAAATAACAGTTTATAATCAACTCTTACAATAATTCCAGTTAGATTTGTCCACACGCAATAATTATGTCAAATATAAAGAATTCCGCGCCATAATCACTTTTTACTAATACACCACTTGCGACTCACTGTGTAAATCGCCCGACATAACATTCAACTCTAAGCGGCAGGTATGGGCTATTTTAAGTCTCCAGGGTTCCATAAAATGCGTCTTTAACAAACACCTGAAAAGTCTAGAGGATATTTCAGCGCTGCCATGGCATAAACACACACCGTTGGGTTAGTGAAGAAGCTTCTAATCATCGAACGCACGACACGTTCCGCATTTCGTAATACTACCTGGCTGTCAAGCGTCGCGTACACATTGCAGGTGCGGGAATAGCCGAGAAAAGAGTAGAACGACGTTCTCCAATGTACCGGACCGTTCCGTAATGGCGTCACACTTTTTCCGCATTACGAAACAATATACAAATTACAGGAAAAAACAATAAAAGACTGCGACATAAAAATATTCATTTTAAAGGTTACGTTGTGTATTGTGCTTTTGTGTAACATGTTTTGGTGCGAAGTCGTTCTGTTTTCATATGTCAAGAATACTAGACGCAATAAAATTCAAAATCACAATAACATACAATATTTTCAACCACAATTACGCTACACACATTGCAGTAAAACTCTGTATTTCGTGCAGAATACTGCATTATATTGTTTATTGAAAGATATATTTCATTATTACAATAACAAAGTAGTATTATGTGGAGGAATAACAGTTATAAAAATTCATAATAATTTACGAAATACATACATTATATAAATACAATGATCTATAAGACGCGTAAGAATTTTAACCTCTTTTATTATCCTGTAGGCCTAATTAATTGAATGTTTACAATAATACGATAATCTAATGTGTTGGCCTACATAAGGTAGTGAGGTGAAAATGACTGTTGTACTCCGAAAGTTATTTGATCGGCGAGAAAGCGTGAATTGTGTCACGTGCAAGAATCGAAAGTGTCACGTCGTAGTAGTTGAGTTGTCACTTTATTGGTGGGAACAGTTGTGATTGGTCGACGATAGTTTGGTGCGAGACGTTCGAGTTAAAAGTTAGGCGGCAGTTGAATTTGGTCAGGTATTCATCAGATGAACATCGTACGCCATGTTTATTAATTTTGTCGACAGCTTGTGAGGTCAGTGGGGGAGGGGACATTGATGGTTTGTAAGTAGAGATAGGTGAAAAATGTTTGCGATGAAATTAAGATGACCATTTTGTGGTTAATGACGATGTATGAAGATGGTGTGTCATGTGAATTGTTGAGACGTTTGGTTGGTAAGGTTTAAGGCGGTAAGAAATAAGTAGATGGAGGTAGTGTAATAAAGCAGTACGAACTAATTAATGTACCAGATGTGTGGTTACATTATGGGCGGGGATGAATGTGATTTGCTGGCATGAAGTATATTTAATATAGGATCAATATATTCCCTCTTAATTTATTACGTAAGTAATACAGAACGTAGTGTTATAAGGAACAATCATAGTTCTCGAATAATTTGCCTCCTACCTGTAGAAACATGAGGTAGGCTATATACCTACAAAGGCTACTTACAGATAAATGTTTAACTGGTAGACAAAAGTAATTAAAATCCTACTTATATACAATAAGAAATAGTCTATGCTTTTACGCGTGTTTATATATTGCAAAAAGCAGTAATGTACGTACACAATCAAAGTATAGATTTAGTTCTATAATTAGCAAGGAAAACAATGTGTAAAATTAATTCAAACAAAACAGGGTGAACTTGACGTGTTTCGACTGTTTGCGCGTTGCGTTATTTCGATTTCAGATAAACCGGCTTACGTCCCTCTTGTTTTGTTTACATCAGTGTGTATTTACACAATTCAGCGAATGTCAAACAGTGCGAGACCACCACGCCAAAGGGCACCTATATTGAACAACAATTTTCGCTACCGTCACTGATAACTCTCAGCACATGGCGAACACGTAACACTAAAATTACGACAATAAAACGCAATAAAATTAATTATTTAACATAACATCGCGCTTCTAGTTTTTATAATCTTCAACTTCTAAAGCAAATTGAATAACGTAACTGAGATTTGATTTACACGAAAATAAAGAATTTTGAAGTATTGTATACAAGTATATAGAGAGTATGATGATATAATTTTCAATAACGATTCAGTTTAACGCCTTTTTTGTAGAAAGATAAAAAGTTTTTTATGTAGAAACACTTCTACTTGAAGTACTTCAACAAATGTTTATACATTAAAAACACATCTTCTTTGATAAAAAAATTTTTCAGAGTGTACCTAGTAGCCTTACGATGGTATTCCTATGAAAAATGTTTTGAAAGGCCTGCTTGCTTACAGAAACAAAAATAATTTATTAACGCGAATTCAGAGTGCAAGTGTTGTGTGCTGTTAACTGAATTTAAAATTTCCAACTGACAGCGACTCAGTGATTAGTTATTGAATACAGAAAACTATAAACTATGAATAGTCAGTATAAGGATTATTGTGGTTGTAAAAAAAAATGGATCTACAAGACAGAATATGTTATGAATGTTGCGTTCTATTTGGGAGTATAAGTTGATTTTGAGCGATCATATATAGACAGTGATTCTGAATTCGTTCTACGCTAAAAATCAACACGTATCAATTTGAATCAATTTGAATCAATACAAATCAAGACTAATTAATTCAATTTCCGTATGTTTTAGATTCTACAGTATATCCATAGTTTCTGAAAATATTTTTTATAGTAAGGACGATGATTTCAATCAAGCAATGAGAAATATTTCTTTAAGCCTATATGGTAACATTTTAACATTACTTAAATATTAAAAGTGTTTTTACAGATTGAATATTTCGACCGGTGAATTCAACAAACTAGTACGAACTAGTACTTGGCTGCGCCTTTCAAAGGTTGCGCCTTTCGTCCATCGTGAAAAATGCCTTGGATATCAGATACTTCTGTCGTTTTAAACATCTCAGAACGGATGAGAATGTCCTGCAAACATCATATCAATAACTCAAAAAGTGCCAGAAGTACACCTATTCTTTCTTGGAATTCATTGCTTCAGTTGCTAGTCTCGACGTATTTTAAATACTAAATGTGTATTATTATTTCGGTTGTAATAATTTTTCTTCTGTTGATTGGCCCACGTGAAGCGTCTTTTATTGTACGATATATGTCAGGCCATACACATAAAGACAATTACATACGATGTCAGCTTTATGTAAAAATTTTTTTGTTATTGCTTACAACCCTTTTGACGTTTAGAGAAAATAGTAAATTTGTAATAGAGTAATAGTTCTTAAAAATAATTTTTAAGAACATTTCACCACAAACCCATGATTTCATATACTTCTGCCTGAAAAAATTTATCAATTTAAAAGTAATAATCTGCTAAATACAGACTGCCTCAACTTTAAATATCTAATCTTTATATAGTTTTAATAATTAATACTTTTGAAGATATTTGGGAAAACTCATTTCAGCCTACCAACTACTGACTTAATGATGATGTTGCCTCAATAAAGTTATAGGTAATTTTTTTATGAAATAAAGGTTTTTTCATGATAACAATGGCAAGGTCATGATAGTATATCTTTTAATGTATTACAGCCATAACATTTTCTATTCTACTATTACCAAATTAAATCCCACATTAAGCGGGCTATAATTTATTCATAAAATGTGTCAACTTCTCAAGCAAATTACTTTAACAAAAGTACCCACATCTTAGATTGTTGTAGTGAAATTTCTAAAATATTAATCGTATTTACGAATTTTATTTTCATCGTTTTTTAATATCTGTGTTCCTTAATTGACAAATAAATCAGAAAGATTATTAAGTTTTATAAACGTTCTTTGTTAAAGATTTTCACGTTCCCAGAGACTGGGCGTTTACAGTTACTTTCAGTATGTTAGTAAGTATACGTCATTTTACGTGACACTTTTATCTTGTTTCTGATGCTTATGACCTACATAATTCTTATTTATAAAACATTCTCGTATATACACTATAAGTGGTTTATTATCATATTCGCAGCTTATCTACATTTTATATTATATTGTGTAAATAGGTTTATCTGACATCCATCCAAAAATCGGTCACCCGAACACTAAATACTGGATACTATTTGATCCGTAAATAATTCTTCATCACTAATTTTAGGTACATAATACTGTAAACACTACTGCGTTGAAGAACCACAGTAGTATAACTATTGAATATAACCATTCAGAATGTCTATAATCAATATATTCTAAAGGTTCTTTTAAACATTGTAAGGTATTGTGATTTCTTCTTCTTCTTTAACTTCCTTGTTAGGATTCAGTCCTGTTCTGTAACAACGGTCCTACATGCTGTCGTTCCACCTATTCCTTTGCCGTCCAATGATCTTCTTTGTGTTTGGTTGGCTATCTCTTGCCTTTTTCACTAGCCTTGTGTAATCCATTCTTCATATATGTGTTCATTCCATATCTTTTTTCTTTTCCCAATTCAAGAATCTGTTACACTAGACGTTTCTCTTATACTATAGTTTGCAAACTATCGTAGCTTGACTTTCCTAGTGTTACATTAAACGTTTCTCTTGTACTATCGTTTGGTAACCTATCGTACCTTGTCTTTCCTTGTACCCTATGTAATATAGTTTTTTCTATGGTTTGTCGTTTACTTTGAGTATTTGTGTATCTGGCTTGGTCTCTGATGCATAGGTTATTACTGGCCGTATTGTGATTTTGTAAACCCTAGTGTTTTTTTCTTGTCTGAAGTATTTATTACTCCATATACGGTTATTCATATTGTGAAATCTAGCATTCAATATAGACAAACTATTGTTTACAGTTCTGGATGTATAGAAGTTAAAAATTGCGGAGAACTTAAAAAAAAAAACTATATTATCCAAAACTTCAATTCTCACAAAACATTTCCGTGATAGATCCGGTGCTTGCCTTAGAAGTACTGTTTGTTCTGCGAGTCGAAAATGTCGTCATCCGCATTGTCTATTATTACTGTCATTATGAAACCCAAAGAACTGGGGATGCACAAAGAAAAGTAACAGAAATCTTATCCAGACATTTCAAAATAAAATTCTGAGGTGTATTGTTATGCCCCATGGTACATACAAAATGAGGAAATCCACAAGGACCTGAAGATTACTTTAGTCGAAGATGAAGTTCAGCGATTCGCCAAGAAGTATGAGAAACGTCTACACGAACACCAGAACATCGAGATGCTGCAACGTCTCGACAATACTGAGCCTGTGCGAAGGCTAAATAGAATGAAGCCATTCGACTTAGTGTACTGTCCCAAGAGAAAGGCATCATAAGAAGAAAATAATTAGTTTTTAAAGAAGTGCCCCATAAGACGCCCATCCTACACATTATTGTTATGAGATGTATGGGCTTAACCCAGTCTCAACAATAAAAAGAAAAAATATGAAACATATCTTAGATAAATTAAGGTGACAATAATTACGAGATTTAAATCATCATATTCTGGAGTACAAATCACTTAACGGTCCAGAAAATTACGTTTTTAATTATTTGTTGGAAAATAAAAAATATTGTATGGCTTATTTCACAGAAAAAGGGCAATAATTAATGTAGAGTTTAATTAGACACTGTAACTAACAGGAGAGCATCTGATGAATGACAAGAAAGTTTCAGCAAAGGAACGAAAACCGGTCTGTAGCGAAAAACTGTCCTATTCCGTATATTTATCTATTATTCTGTTTTGTTCTTGTCATAGGCTTGCTAAATTGCTAAAATATATGCTATTTCATTTTTCAATAAGTAATGTTAATTTTACGAGTCTTGTTTTAAATTGTTCGCTTCATATATACACGCATATAATGAATCAAACTAATTGTTACAAATATTGACTGGAAGTAGCATATTCATTTTTAAAGTATCCAAGTCACTGTATTAAATAAATAATTGCTTATCTAATCCGTCGAGTGACTTACTTGTAATTCCGCTTTACGCGTTTCAGGGCATATACCCCATCTTCAGAATAATTCCTCTTCACAGAACGTCAGACATTAAGATTAAAATGTAATAAATTAAAATTAATTTTAACAGTTTCATACATAGATTATAACAGTTTGCCGCCTATAACAGTTTCATACATAGATTACTCACCATACCGTTGGAAATCAGTGACTTTCAGGAGGAAGTCAACACCATTAAATACATAGCTAAGGCCAATGGATATACGTGCTCTATGATCGATGCTTTGATCAAAAAACACCAGAAAAAGTTACATAACAAGAAAACAAAACCGAGTAATAACCGAGACAGCACGTACGTGACTTCTATTTACGGCCGAACTTTACCCCATACATTAACCAACATTTTTAGAAAATTGAATATAACTTTAACTTTCCGGACTGATAACAACATTAAGAAAATTCTTCACCATAAAGCTGCAAAACCAATAAAACAGAGGACAGGTGTCTATAAAATCCAATGTGACGATTGCAACAGCTTCTATATTGGACAAACCGGCAGAGCGTTCAAAAAACGCTTCCAGGAACATTTACCAAAAAACGACACCCACATTCTCAAATCCAACTTTGCACGTCACCTCGTAAATAATAATCATAACTACACTGATTTTGACACCAACTTTAAACCATTGCACTTTTGCAAAAAAGGCAGATATATGGACACATTAGAAGAATTCGAAATTTACAAGGCCTTTAAACAATTTAAAAAGACACACAATTCACAAGACGGCGGATTCATATTAAACGACCAACTTAACTTCAAGTCAAATCCCTTGTACGACACAGCCATTGAGATACAAGATGCGTTGCACAGATAACCGTTTACTCAGACAGTCAGTGCGCGATAAACATCGCGGCGGTGTACACCGGCTATAACGCGAAGTGAACTCATGTTGTGATAGTGCGTGCTTCTCTGTGCATTCATATATTTTAATATTTTGACGAGTTAATATTTTAACCATGGATTTTAATTTTAATTTATTACATTTTAATCTTAATGTCTGACGTTCTGTGAAGAGGAATTATTCTGAAGATGGGGTATATGCCCTGAAACGCGTAAAGCGGAATTACAAGTAAGTCACTCGACGGATTAGATAAGCAATTATTTATGGAAGTAGCAGTTTAAGCACTGCATGTGTATCTTTGTACCGTTCTTCTGACCTTTGTTACGACAAATTCAGCTTTTGTTATAGTTTGTTTGTTAATAATTTGTTAATAGTTTGTTTTAATGCATTTCGTTTGCTACCAAGTTATTTTCCACTTTTGCTAAAAAGACTTTGGTCAATTACTTATGAAGTGTGAGAATCTTTAGTGATAAATTTCATTCACAGGCTTATATACTTCTCTCCAGTCTTTAAAGCAACGTCTTCCTAAAATAATTTATAGCGAAAGGAATTACACATTCCCAAAGTTTCAGTCTTACTGAAGCTAGAGAAAGTTTCTTGTATTAAATGCATTAAACATAAAGGCTTACCTCATTTTCGAATCAGTATTGGATGAATTCATGTAACTGCATATAATTAATGTGTGACAATTAACTTCTTTAATTATGTAAACATAAGTTTTTAATGGAACAAAATTAATTTTCCTTTTAATACATAAAACTTGTCTTCTCTATTATATTTTCCCATTCGTAACTCATTCTTTTAGTTCATTATATTTGAAATATTTAAACAATATGTGTATAAGTAGTGTACACATAATTTCCCTGTATTAGTTTCAGATTGTGAATGTCTAAATGTTTAAAAATACTCTTCTGTCTAAATTCATGTTACTTTTAATAACAATAGCTTGCAGTAACTATTAATTTCTGCTTGTCGTTCTAGAAATATGTGAACACATATCAGAGGTGACGCCAAAGCGGGCAAGTGCGCTGGCTCGCTGTTTAAAATAAAAAAGGGAGCTCTGAAGATCATTGTGTTATCCAAATATCCTGCTTGTATACAATTCTGGACACTATAGACAGTCAAAATTTATCCCAACATTGAATACCGCGAGAGAAGGCTTTTCTTGGCTCCACAAGAAAGCTGTGGTATCTACATCAAATTCTTTGGATTCAAAGTTAAATGACATTTACAGACGACGAAATTGTTTATCAGTGATTCTTCAAGTGTCAAATGGCGAGAATCAGTGACCTATCCAGTCGTGTTTGTCAAAACATTGTATCTCAGAGATGCCAGATCGTCGACTTGCAATCAAAGCTGATTCTGTTATGCTCGTCTTAACCAATTTAAAATCTGCAAAATTTTGCAACGGAACTCGACTCCAGGTCAAGAGCCTGCGGCTCAATGTAATTTAGGCCACCGTGTTTATTTCATGTATACCCACCATCCACTCAATTGTCTTTTTGATTGTAAACAGCTTTTGCTTACATTAAAATAATAATTCCTCCAGACCGCTAACAAGTCCCAGTGGCAGACGCTGACGAAGCCCGGAGTATACCCAAAACGAGGCTGCTTTTCACGTGGGCAGTTGTAAGTGGCATGTTCCAGGGTCAAACAAAAAAATAATGTTAGCAAAGTTGGCGTCAGAAGGTGAAACCGCAAACATAGTTTAGGCAGAGTTTATGTTGAATTACAGTATTTGAAACTCTAACCATTACATTTCATTTCTTTTTATCTAATCCTACAAATATTCCAAGCACAATATTTAAAAACAAAAAAAATTACATTAAAGTAATACTATTTTTTAGCATAGAATTTTTTCTCGTACTTGTTTTACATGTTAGCGAGTAACTAAACTATTTTTGAGAAAATATAACTCCTGAAGAGAAATGCGGTGTTTCGCGAGTGACCCAAAGACCCTTGCAAGTTTCATTAGTATAGTAATTACTCCTAATTAATTTTGTTAAAACATCACCATTTGAATAACAAGTAAACACTAAAAAACGAGTGACCACATGGTTTTAACATTATGGAGTTTGGGACATTGAACAAGTTAGATTTCATAAACCACATATTATATAATTTCATAAACAGTCTGTAAACTCATGGAATTTAACTTATCTAAACTTATCTTACTTTCTGTTTAACCATTCAATCAGTAAATTGTTGTCGTCAGCTTTGGCGGCATTCTGACACATGGAAATCTTATGACAAATCTACTCGACGTTTTCCTGAACCGATAGCTTAGTTATAAAAAAAGATTTAATAACGATAAAATATTAGGAACAGAGGTTCCTATATTTTTAACACGCCTTTTTATAAAACACGAAAAATATAAAAACCAAGTAGATAACCAAGTAAATATAAAAGTAAAAAATTACTAATTCAGAACATATTGAGACCACCTACCTTATAATGTACTTTATTTATGTTCACGTCCACAACATAACGCCAAATGTGTTACGTTTATTAACAATAGTAGTGGAAAGTGAGAAAGCCGACTTAATGATATATTCTGTTTGGTGTTTTAATCAGTAAACATCGAATATACAAATTTACTGCTGATTTATTGTTGACTATTTCATTCCGGTATTCACGATTAATTAAACAATCGTAATTCAGGTGATCCATTACACTTGAATATTACTGTAGTGACCAGAGTTTTGAGTGGCTTAACGTACACATTATGTCTACTGAAATAATAATGAATACATCTGTAATCTCAGTTAATATTTGGAGTGGAACATACTGGCTATGTATTATGAACTATTGACTATAAACTATCCACGCAGTGATTAGGGGGTTTCCAGCATGCTGTAGTATTGGTCAACAAACAATACATGGATCACATATTTCCAAAAAACTACTATCCTGTTTTATTACGTATTCCATTATCTAATATTTCTACACTTCCCATTTTTTATGTCCATTACGTCTGTAGTCGTCGTGTAGTCTTTTCAGTTTTATGCTTTCTCTCACTCCATTCAGCCCGCTAGGTGGTTGGTGGATCTGGTTATCAGATAATCATAGCTTCCATCCACCATCGTTTTTACATGCATGTATCTTTTATTTCCAGCATTTATAACATTTTCGTCTCAATATTTATCATTCTGCTAACCATAGTAATCCTTATTCTCAAAATCGCTACATTCTTCTTGATGCTGCTCTCGAAGTCTTCATCGCTGTTATTGTGTCTTTTTGCTTACAGGTATTCACTATTCACTATGTAGGTCTCTGTGGTATATTTTCTGCTGAGGAGTTACACATGGTTTGTTTTGTTCTTGCCACAAAAAACTACTCTGCAACGATCCAAATTCCCTTCTTCCTTGATATAAACGTTTTTCAAGATCGATCTCGTCGTATTACTGAACCAAAATAGAGCAATCATTAATTTTCCTATTACAAACCATTCAATTTCTTCACCTGTAATATAGCCGCTTGATGTCATATGCTTTTCTGCGTTCACATTTCTCAGAAATCTACACTATTTATACTCCTCTTTTAATTTCCTGCACATATAATAAGATTGTGTCTGCTTCTTTGTCAAGTTCGTAGTCGTCCCAGCATAAACGCTAGGTGTATTGATATGTTTGTTTTCAAGTATACATTTTGCAAGATTAATGTGCAGACGATAAAAAAGGATTAAGGCGGCTATACTGGAATGTCTTAACATTAAAAGAATTTAGTATTCTAAACATAAATTATTTTACGATTATAACATTTACGATTGAGCTGATTTGATAAAAATATTTACTAAGATAAACATTTTTCGTTAAATCGATTTACGTGATATTGATTATCTAGATTTAATTTGTTGATAATAGCCAAACTATAGAAAAATGCACGATGAAAGAATCGCTTTAGGGTCTTTAAACAAATTTTGCAATATAAATGTTAAGTTATATTAGACACTTTTAATTTTCCTCTAAAAGTATTTACTTTTCAGGAATAACATTTAATTTCCCAAAAATTGAAAAGTATATTTTTGGTTTTTTACATGCATTAAAAATTAAATCTAAATTAAAATAATATTTCATTTATTACATGAAAAAGGTTTTAGTCTGCCATATCATACTGAGGTTAGGTAAGACATTATATGCAGGAGGCGTCTGCACTTCAATAAGAAGTGTTATAGTTCAGAAGAAATAATGACTCCTTTCAGGGTGTAGTAAATTTTAACGTCTGATTTATAAGACGATTGTTTCAACATTTGTTGTAATTTCGTGTTATACAATAAGAGTAGCAAAAGCAATCTGCTGTAACATTATTCTAAATAAAATTACTTTATAGTCTAAGTAGACTTTTTTAGTGGTGAAAAGCATAAAATTATTGTATGTTTTATTAAACTGTGGTAGAAAGTGATTACATGATTGAATGAAATACTGTTAATTAGAAAACTGCCTTTATGAACGTGGTATCTGTATAGTATTAATAATTTACATATAAATATGGCAAAAGTAAAATACTAATTTTATTTAGTACTATACAGTTGGAACTAAAAAAGTAATAAAAATTTATAGTTAAGCTCGACGTTAATTTTTCAAAATCGTAACAAAGTAGTAAGCTCCTTGAACTGCAGACCTTGTGTACAATTTTAAATAAACGTGTTTATTTTTAAACTTAGATCATTTTTGTAATTACTATATAATTTGAGAGGCTTCGGCTGCTTTAAACTCCACACTTGAAATTATAATAATTTACTATTAATGGCAATTTTTCTAATACAGTGTTCCCATTTCACACATACTACACTTCAGTACTTTTGTACCTGGTAGGGTAGTGTAAAACTGTGATCTCGAAATGTTTTGCCTCTTGCCTCCGTAAGTGCTTATTGTGGAAGATACAGTAATTAAAGATATCATTATCATCATCAACATCTTTGTTATCTCTTACACATTAGGACAATGGCCTCTACTGCTTACACCAAACCAGTAGCACAGGGAAACAAGGTGCAGTGGCGGCGAGCTGCAAGACTGGAGTTGTGGTATATATAAGCATATGTGTTTACGTGTTGCGTCGCGTTGTTATTTACTATGATCATCCTCACTAGCATCAACTAGACTGTTTTTTGCTCACCACTCGGTCGACGGGGTTGGATTTACTTGAGTCACACCGACACGCCGAAACGTCGAGGAAGCCCTTCCGCGAATGCAGGAAGGTATACTGTGCTATTAGTACTTCCTAGTTTGTATGTACCCCATAGTGAGTAGGGCCACTAGTGAGCCTGCAGGACACATAATAGGGAGGACACTGTGTAAGCACACTTAACTTGTGCCGTTAACTAACGATGTACTCACAGTGTGTGGTGTCTTTAGTGGGCCTGCAGGACACATAATAGGGAGGCCACTGTGTAAGCACACTTAACTTGTGCCGTTAAGTACCAATGTACCTCACAGAGAGTGGGGTAACTAGTGGGCCTGCAGGACACATAATAGGGAGGCCACTGTGTAAGCACATTTAACTTGTTCCGTTAAGTACCAATGTACCTCACAGTGAGTGGGCCTGCAGGACACATAATATGGAGGCCACTGTGTAAGCACACTTAACTTGTGTCGTCAACTAACAATTACAAAGTTTGATAATTTGGATTCTCTATTTTTTATTGTTTCAAAGCATTAAGCTTTAAACTTAATATTTAAATTATTGAAATAGTAATTACTCACGTTTTAAGTTATGAATAAAATTGTTTCGTTAAAAAGATGAAATCATAATTTTCTTATTTTATTGAAATTTGTTTTAAGCTAAGCTAAAATAGTTGTATACGAAAGTCAACTTTTCTGATATGACATCTACAGGGAACAAAGTTTTAAATGTATATACATTGGACCCGTTAAAAATTCTGATTATAAATATTTGGTATCTTTATACGAGCTGGAATATGGTGAGAAGTGAGCCTTAATCGATAGGTGGACGAGGCCATATGGTTTTAGTAAAGATATGAATAACAAATGCTTTGTGTGTGCTAATATACTGTGGTGTGCCTATATTCAAGCCGCACGGGTAGGCCTACACCTATCGCTGAGAGTCGCATATCTCTCCATGGTATGTCGCGATCAGTTGCGAATCTAAGAGTACCGACTACAACGTCCAACGATTGTGAACACAAGAAAGACGTGTTCTTATGTTGAGTACTAATAAAAAATTTAGTAATTTTTTTTACTTTACTCATACTGACATAAAGGTTTGATAAGGGGCGGCTTCATCAAAAGAAATCGACTTCGCGTAGCCGTGTCGCTGACTTTTTCTTTCTGTTACAGCATACACTGAGATAAGTACTTGTTCTTTTTTCAGGAAAAGCTAGTCAAGAGCACACTGAGTAACAGGAGTCGGTAAATAAATCACACACAGTTGAAACAAACGCGTTGCTTTTCTCTCTTCTATATAAGACAATTCTCTTCTATAAGATGAATGTACTAAATCTTCTGACTGCTACAGAATGCAGTATATAGCGTATGCAATTAGTTAATACCTCAGGTAATTACACTGATTGATGCTTAATACTGTATTGTTAAAAATAATAATTTAAATTTTAAAAATTAAGGAACAGCGATTGGTTAACTTAATCTACATGTAATCTACAAGTATTTCAAAAAATTTTAGACCAGGTCTAATGTTTTCTTTAAATTTTATTCAGTTTAAAAATATTGCAGAACACAAATCCAATTCACGTTATCGTAAAACATTAATCGACAAGACATTGATTTTAATCACTCCTGCTAGTTTTAGTAATGTAAGTTACGTCCTTTTTTAAACTGTCAATGGTTCACTATCATTGGTTATAGTTCACTGTCTTTGGTTAGTATTCATGACAAAATATGTACAAAATGCATTTTCAAGAACATATATGAAAACATATCAATCTTGTACACAGCAACAATGTTTGACGCACTGTACGTCTGGTAAAGCCTAATAACAAAAAAAATATTCACTAACAGAGAGATCGAAGTAGAACAAACCATGTGCAAGTCACAAGAAATATATCGTTACGAATGTATTTCATATCTATTCTTAAAAAAATATGCCGGTAATGCATACACACACGCACGCGGGCGCGTAAATTCTTACTCTCTGCAGATGTAGACCTATGTACTTTACTGAGTAGCAAAGAGACATTCTGTTATTTCTACCTGTTAAAGACATTATAACCATCTGTGGGCAGTGCTGACAAATTTTGAAATACACCAACTAGCAACAAATTTTCAACTAATGCAGTTCCGATGCATTTCTATTATTCTAACTCATGGTCAAATGTACCTTCAACATGAAGGACAAATTAAGTTTACAAAGTATATAGGTAAAGGTCCCTAAATTGTACCACTTTTACTAAATTTCGTATATTTCTTGAATCCATTATCTGGGAATGTTTTAAAGCTTTCAGCAACACAAAGTGCTCGTTTTGCGAAAGTTGTTCAGCGAACTAAACAATTTTTTTTTAAGAAAAAATAAAACTGTGTCAAGTGGTATAATTTAGGAAACCGTTCCTTAAATTGTACCACCCTTCTCTTAAATTGTACCAGAGAAAAAATAATAATTTCATGTCCAGAATAGTAGTTACTTGTTAAGTTTTTTTAATACTTATTTAACAAATAAAAATAAAAATTATAAATTTAATACTTATTTTTTTAATATATCTAACACATATAGAATTACATAAGAGTCTTATTATAGTCTCACATTACACACAATTGTCACAATAAAAAGTCTTCTTTCTGTTGCTTACACCTGCACACTTTGTGTGAAGCCAAATTTTACACCGAAGACACTGAATCATTTCTTCATGCCTTCCTTCGGCACATAAACGATAGAACCAGTTCTCTTGCACTGTTTCCTCAGAGTCCTGAAATATTTGGCGTTTTGTTTTATTAGAAGATTTTGAAGAGTTTGCTGGCCGAACTTTTTTTTAAAACTATTCGTCTCTAGATCATTTTTGTAGGGGGTGCTTGTAATTTTTAAGGAAGTGGCAGGCTTTCTGGATTGTTTCCTCTTTCTTGGTTTATGGACTGAAACTGGGGAGATTTCAGCAACAGACACTTCGGGTTTTGAAGTGTTGTGCTCAGTTTTTGGTAATGTCGAATGGGTTTTGTTCTTACCCTCCAATCTTCGTTTCAGCGTTGGTTTTGGAAAACCGTACCTCCTACAGATTTCGTTTATTCCAGCGTCCCCGTTTCTAAATGAATCAATAGCCCGATTCATATCCTCCTCCGACCAAAGTCCATAATTGGGTATTGGCATCTGCATTAAAGATACAGCTATGATTAGAATTTAAATAATTTAGAAAACAGATTTAGAGACTGTGATATTTAAGGACGAAAAAATTACAGGAAAATTTTATGTCCTTCATATGCTCATTAAAAATAAAAGATTTACTACAAAAAAAAAATCTAAAAGATTAGTTCAAAACAAAATGACTTGACTTTAAACAACGTTGTATGTTAAGAAAATATTATTATTTACAGTAAGGTGACAGTATTAGATTTTTGAGTCTAATTAATAACCCTTTACTTCTGTATTTTCTAGGGAAATAAAATACAGTAGGTTTACTTATAGATGAATTACTGTAAACTAAAATATCTACAACAGTTTAAGTACTTATTTTGCTGAGAAAATATATTTAGTATTATGATATTAAATTGGACCGGTACTATTTAGGAGAATGTTAATGGTACAATTTAGGAGAATGTCAGTGGTACAATTTAGGAGATGTAGCCATCTTGGACGCCACGTATTTTCTTTCCACAGTAAAGTAACTATTTCTTAAAACAAACATGGTGTATTACTGGCTATTAAGTATAGAATCTCTGATTATATATTAATAAGTAATTACACATACCTTTTGTTCTATAGAATCTTAAGTTTCCTTGACGAAACTTAGATGTCGAGTAATCAAAACATAAAAACATTTACTGCAAACGAACAAGACCTCGTTGACTGACGCTATTGCGGAAGGTGAGCAAGGACACTGTAGTACGCATTCTAGCCACTTGGCCGCGCCAAATAACACATCGTTGTCGAAATATCGTAAAGGTACAATTTAGGAGTCTTCCCCTATTTTGCATGTAGTGGTTATTGTGTCATTTTGTTGGATAGTGTGTGTGTATACTGTGACGGGTCTGTGAAATACGCAAATCGTCTGTCAATATGTTCTCTGCGTTTTAATATAACTACTTTTTATGTAGTTATAAAATACATGCGAACAATACATACGATATAAGTTCCCGAATCGCTTGCTACAAAAGAATCAATTCAGACCACAGTTTCTCAGAAAACAAATTATAATTACTTTGTAGAAACTTTATGGAATATATAGTAGTAGGTTATGTACGTTCATAAATAAATTTGTATCCAAGGCAAATCTGTGGACCCAAGGTAACCACTAAATTACATTTTTGAAACGTTAAAATAATGGCATAAACAAACAACAATTTTTACAAATTAATATAATGACTGCCTTTACAATTGCTGCAATAGTCTGAAAATTCGCGTTTTGAAGAAAAAAAATCTTTCCACAGATACAGATTTCTAACTTTTGAATTACGGAATAAAAAGGTATCTTTTATATGATCACAATTTTTCGGGCTGTTAGGCTGTGGTCTCAATCAACCTTCTCGGGCAATTGTGGTAATATAAACACTGGCCTTAGAAGTTTACGTTCAATTATCCTTTATATAGTCAAATAAAATTGTATTTTATATGTTAAGCTGAATATTAATTATATTAAAAAGAATTTCACACAATAAAACAATGATATTTACTAACGTTACGCGTTTACATTTTCGGTAGTTACTGAAGTCATTCTTAGATGTTAAAATCTCAGTTGATGTAATTAAAAATTTTTCCTGCGACAAATAAGTAGGTCTATATTTATGGAACATTACTCTTTCAAATATTTATTTTGTAGTTAATGCGTAGTCTGTGCCTACACAACGATCACATTTTAAATTTCACCTTATGTAAGGTGTGTGAATTAATCTACTACCATTCTGTTCCCACGCAGTCAATTTAAAATATATTATAACATTTTAATCTTGTTATTTGAGTTAACAGTATCTGTAATATCAATATTGTCGTGTTTACTTGCTGAACTGCTACTTGTCATGCTCCGGACGAGGCCTTTCAGAGTCCCCACCATTTTCAAGTCGTAAACCACAACGGTCTAAACACTGAAAGACCTCGTCCGAAAAATGACAAGTAGCAGTTCAGGAAGTAAACACAATACACTTTAAATCATATAGATATGTTAAATTATATTAAAACATAAAGGCAATTTTTTACATGCGTTACTTGCGTAAAAGACAAAATATTTCAGTTATTCTCATCTCACAGGTTGTAAAGCGATTTCAACCTGAGAACAATTTATCATTCATGCATAGGTTGCTCTGACGTGGCGATTATTAATGAACATCTCAGAAAGTTATGCATAAAACATGATCACGTTAACACAGTTCTGGCCAAAATACTTGGAGCAAAATAATCAGTTTATAACAAAAATGGTCCATAATTTTATTGTATATCTATACAAATTTAAATAACGAAGATTTTAATGACAATTAAAATAATTGTCATTACTTTTTAAAATAATAACAACAACAAGGCTGACCACCAATATTTTATTTCATTTATGACCACGAAAATTATTTTTTTTGAAAGCTTCCATCATCTGACTTTACTCAGTTCCAATCGTTAGCGAATTAAAATTTATCCATTATTATTTGCATCCAAAAACCTGTATTTGGAGTATATAAAAACTGTTAACACATTCAAATGCAAATTTTTGTCACGATATTTTACTTAAAATAATATTCAAAAAATTTAAAGAAAATATCGCGTTGAACTAGGCATATTAATAAAAATTATTAATCGTCAGCTGTCTGTCACATACCTCCGTTCTAATTTTAAGTGGGAAGTTAACTTAATCTATCCTACTGTTACATCTGATAAAACAAAATTATTTGTAATTATAAAATCTTGATTAACCAGGCTTCCAACGACTCGTAGATCCTAATAAGGTGTCAATATTTCTAGTTTCAAAAATTTTAAGAAAGAAGCGATTCTAGACGTTGCAGCCATTGATCATTATAGTATACACTACAAATAACAAATGCACTAATATAGCAGAGGAAGCTAGTTTGTGAGTGCTTGTTTCTAAACCATAAAAAGAAAAATAATATATATTACAACGCTCCCTTTCGTCTAACACAATTATCTTATAGTTGTGATGTTAGATGAAAAGTTACTTCCCGTGATATTACTTTACCTGGGCGCCAGAACAAATCCCAGTTACAAATGACACGGTTTCAGCTTAGCTCAGCGCATGGAGACACTCTTTCTCAGGATTCGTTCAGTGATTGTGGTTTTCAAGGGGAATCGTTACAAATAACACTTTAAGATTTGCTTGATTATTATATTTAATGATTTAATCAATGATTTTTAAACTTTAAATTTATTAATGGTAGGACTTAATTATACCCTATCCTTATAATTATTGAGTGAGTGTGGAAAGTAATGATTAAGACGCTCAAACGACCTATAGCTCTTATCTGGTTTGATTAAGAGCTTTCTATCTCCCAAACCAGTGCTAAAGAACGGGTCTGCAATAATTTGCACGTCCATCCAATACTACACACCACTTTCCATTCAACACTCCTATCCTATATTAGAACTAATCTTATAGTTACAATACAATGTGTGCTTTTCTTAGTGTCTTTTTAAAATTGTTTATTGTTTTATTATTTGTTTAGCGCTTATATCATTGATCAATGAATCTATTTCTTACTGTTTGATGCGTTGACGGAAGATAGGAATCCGTAGAGGTCCTCCTTTCGATGGTGTTGCACAGAAGAATGGATTGATCAATGCTGTTGAAGATGCCCTGGCAATTACAGATGCTGTAGCCTTCTTTAGCACAGGTCCTTCACGGCTGATTGATTAATTAAATAACTAATTAATTAATTAACGGTTGTTTTACGCAGCTAGTGTTATTGAATGTTGTTAATTCAATTACACTGCGGACTACTTCTCGATTTAAAACTTAATTTTGCACTGTTGTGAAATTTAAAAATTTCTGTATATGAATTATACACGTCTAGTGTGTTTAAGTACCGAACGAAGAGTGATTCTACCCCTCGATTTTAGCTGGCGTCTGTTTTAAATACGGGCTGCTGATTGGTTGTACAAATAAATCATGCGTTTCTCCAGTTTTGACAATCTCGAACAAGTCGGTCAAACACTCTGTGACAGGTTCCAAACGGCAGAGAAATTCTTGTCAAAATCGTACTTCCTGTATTTGCAAATCGATTGATTTCAGGTATTTGCAAATGTGTTTCCGAAGATCTGACCACAGAATATTGTTGCTTAGGTCTTTATCTGTGTGTGTGTGTGTGTGTGTGTGTGTGTGTGTGTGTGTGTGTGTGTGTGTGTGTGTGTGTGTGTGTGTGTGTGTGTGTGTGTGTGTGTGTGTGTGTGTGAAAACACCTTATTCCTACGTAGCATAATTCTCTCGTTATTCCTGTTGGCGTGCGTCATCCGTATAACTTCTTTATTTGTTAATTATATTAACTGAGATTGCGGCTACTTATAAAGCTTTTCTTGCTGAATAAAATGCTGTTTTCAGAATTGCCATATAATTATAACTTTTGAAGTTATTGCAGGTTGAACTGATAATTCGCTTTGAGTAAAATTACATGTTTGAACTGGATTCTAATGTAGCGGTGACGTGGTTAGAGTGAGATGGCTGCGATTATACGCTCTCTCTCTCTTTCTTACGGCGTTACACTCGTACTGTCTATAGCTTTCATATAACGCTCTGATAGGACGCTATTATGAATCGTTATAAAATATATATATATATATATATAAACATATTTAAATAATTTTGTTAGGTATCTCATTTAAAACTAATTTGTGGTTAACAAAGGTTGCTTCTTTATAATATAGCATGTTATTACACGACTGCCAAAAGGAGTGTTATGTTTTCAGTGGTAGGGTATGTATGTATGTATGTTTGTTCCACTATAACTTTTTAACGGCTTTACCGATTTTGATGTTCGATGGCTCGATGGATTCCTTACTTCACCGGAAGTGTTATAGGCTATATATCACCGTGAGTTGACTTCCGGTTTTGACCGGAAGTGAATACAAGTGATCGGTTCTAAGGATTTATTTTGTTCGTTTATTGGTCCATCAGGTGGCGCTAGTGGAAGGTATTCTGTAATATTTGCGACGCTATTCGACGTGTGCAAGAAAAGGGAGGCAGCATGGCGAAACATGTTTTTGCAATTCAAAATGCTATTTTAACGCACAGAGAGGTGTCAGCATGTGAGTGCGCAGTACGTCTGTGTCACCTTAAAATGCGTGATTCCTCACGAAAAGTGATCTTTGTTAATACTTGCTTTCCTGAGTTAAGGTACCGGATGTTGAGAATTGATGATAATGCAAACGAGCCATACAGAAATATTTTTGACCGCTACATTGCTAGGCCTCACGCGCTCGAAGAATTAAGTTTGCATGAATTCGCTGTCTGGTATGAGCCTGTGACGCACAATAGATTCTCAGAAGATGATCAGGATGTTGATGCTTACGAACAGGCTCCCGAAGAAAATGCCTCTGAGAGATGTATCACTCTTCTTGATAATCAGGGAAAAATGAAAAAGCGTAAGCGCCCAGCTGTCTTACGAACTAGGTATTACACACCAAACTCAGATCCGGCAGCATATTATTATTCTCTTTTAGTCACGCACATTCCTTTCCGCTCTGAATCTGCATTGATGGAGGGGTATAACAGTGCAAAACAAGCGTTCGTAGCAAAACAAAGTTTGTTACGACCAATGCAAGGTGGAAACAAAGTGGAGGAAATGGCTAGGTGGGAGGAAGAGATTCAGCAAGCTGTAGCTAGAATTGTAGCAGAAAACCTAGCTACTGAAGTTAATTTAGATGCTGACGTGGTCGAAAATAATAAGGGTGAAATTTTCGAACAAAACCTTATTGAAGAACATAATGATGAAATTGCTTTAGCTAACGAAGATTGTGAACCTGAAATACATGAAATGACGGATCAACAATATGCCGCAGAAGTAAGCTTAATGAATTTTCAGCAGCGCCAATTGTTCAAAATGTTTTCAGACTGATTGCTTCCAAGTGAAAGTAATACTGAGCCATTACGTGTGTTCGTTACTGGAGGAGCAGGCACCGGCAAAATCTTTACTCTGAAAATTATTGTAGAACAGATTCGTCGTCTTTCTCATTTACCTGCAAGCAGAGCTGTTACGGTAGCAGCACCCACAGGTGTCGCTGCAAGATTGATTGGAGGTAGCACTTTGCACTCTACTTTTGCCCTTCCTATCGAAAAAGGCAAGGTGACAGCTCTTCGCCCTCTTACTGGCGAGCGTCTTCAAAGGGAACGGCTAAGGTGGAAGCATATTAATTGGCTAATCATTGACGAAATCTCAATGGTACCCTATACTACCCTAAGAAATATTCACTTAAGGTTGCAACAGCTTAAAATGAATGATGCTCTCTTCGGGGGTATCAATATTATTTTGTTTGGCGATCTAATGCAGTTGCCACCTGTATCAAAAGCAGTTTGTGGTACCTACTGCTTCAAGCAGCCTCATTACTTATCAGCTGAAATTAATTTATGGACACTGTTTAGTTTCTGTGAATTACCTCAAAATATGCGGCAAGCTAACGACACTACTTTTATAGACATTCTAAATAATTTACGAGTCGGCCAGCTCACCATGCAGCAGCTAAAAATTTTAGATCGTCGAAGAGTTCCTTTGACAGATGAATTTGCTGATGGCGAGTGTCTGCGTATTTTCCCAACCACTACACAGGTAGAAGAATATAATGCTATGATGACTGAAAAGTTGAAAACATCATCTAAAGTTTACGATATTGCAGCGGTGGATGTGTCTGTCGAAGCTAAAAATTACGGACAAAAGTTAAAGAAAGACTTCATACCAACGGATCCAAACAAAACTGGAGGTATTCCAAACTCTTTAGTAATCGGAGTCGGATCTAGGGTAATGTTGGGAAAAAACATTAATGTTAATCATGGTCTGGTCAACGGAGCAATCGGCATCATTAGAAAAATTGAGTGGCCTGCACTACGTCGAGATCAGCTTCAACCTGGTGAGCTTCCACAAGCCGTATTTGTAAAATTTGATGACAGATCAATTAGGGGAAATACTGCTGGTATTGTAGTAAAGATAGAGCCCACCACTGTTGAATATGATGCTTTGCGAAGCCAGGGCAAAGTAGAACGACGTATGCTGCCATTAATATTGTGTTGGGCTGTAACAGTACATAAACTCCAAGGCACTACTTTAGACAAAGCAGTCATTGATTTGAGTAGTAATATTTTTGCCAAGGGTCAGGCCTACGTCGCACTAAGTCGTGTGAAAACATTAGAGGGATTAGCAATAAGTTGTCTGGTTCCACGAAAATTGTTGCATGAACCCCACGATAAAAACTCACTTGAGGAATTAAATCGACTCAGAAATCTGTAGACCAAAGCTTTTTCTTTATCATTTCTAATAAATGAAATTATTTAGTTAATTATATAATTTATAAAACAATTTATCGAAATGTTTATATTATACTAGTTATATAATAGTATATAAAATAAAGTTATACTATATTTATGAGTTTATAAGTTCATACGCTAATTATACTATGTACATAATAAAGTTTCTAAATAGAACTATGTAAAAATTGAAATTTTTTTTTGCGCTTCACACATACGCACGCACACACGCACGCACGCACACACTGCACATTCCCATTATACTCTTTATAAATACGAAAAGGAATAAAATAAAAAAAAATAATTTAAAAAATTAAAAAACAACCTGCCAAAAAAATAAATGAATAAATAAAAAATTAATTGATAAAAAACTAAATAAAAATAATATTTAGTAAAAATCACAAAATCTAAATAAAGTCGATTTAAAAAGCCAAAAACAAGGTATTGAAATTCAGCTCTGATCAGATTTAACGAAAATGTTATGAATGATTAAATGCATAGTAATTTTATTAGATTTAAATTACTTTTCGATGTTGAATATATATCAATGCATCATATGAAGACTACAATTATAAAAAATATTGCTAATAAAATTTTGCTCTTCAATTTTAATTTTCAATGCAGTCGGGGGCTGTTTCTAAATAGATTTGTTCTTTTCATTAAACAGCCCCGACTGCATTGAAAATTAAAATTGAAGAGCAAAATTTTATCAGCAATATTTTTTATAATTGTAGTCCTCATATGATGCATTGATATATATTCAACATCGAAAAGTAATTTAAATCTAATAAAATTACTATGCTTTTAATCATTCATAATATTTTCGTTAAATCTGATCAGAGCTGAATTTCAATACCTTGTTTTTGGCTTTTTAAATCGACTTTATTTAGATTTTGTGATTTTTACTAAATATTATTTTTATTTAGTTTTTTATCAATTTATTTTTTATTTATTCATTTATTTTTTTGGCAGTCGTGTTTTTTAATTTTTTAAATTATTTTTTTTTATTTTTAATGAATTCTTGCCTTGAAGGCGGTTGAAAATTAAGCAACTGGAAAGTTTACTTGATTTAAGAAGCTTTAAAGGTAGTTGGATTGTAAACCTTTTTCGCGTGCTTACTATAGATCATTGTCTGCTTTTAAAAAATTATGTACTAATCATGCTGAAAAATATGTATATTATAAAACATTTTAAACACTATTTCTATGCATAAGGTACCAGGAACGCCTTAACTGGAATGGCTAAATTTATCAACAATACTGTATTTACTTATTAAGCTTAAAATATTTGCTTAGCATTGTGTAAGGAATGTGTCATCAAATTACTAAATCACAGAAAATTACTCTCTGGAAACATTGTCGTATTATGAAAGAATAACACAAACTTTATCTAAAATAAATGTTTTAGTATGTTAAAGTTGACGTTAGTAAAAGAAAATAAATTAGGTCTGTGTTTCCAGGATTTAAATAAACCAGTAATATGATGTAAATTGTAAACAATATAAATTTTCTCGAGTTTGTTACTTCTTTGTAACTGAAAAGTTAATTTAGTACAGAGTAGCAGCTGGGTTTTGTACTACTGAGAAAGTTGTACACATGTAACATATTACACTAATAAACTCGGCCACAAAATTGTAATTCTTGATAACTGCGACTTTATACGGTCACTGTGTGTGCGTCGTATCACCAACATAAATGCGAACCAGTATCTTTTACACTGATGGGTTCTCGTCCATTATCATCATCGCAGTCCTCCACAGTAAACCTTTTGTCCGACATAAAACTTTAGAATTGCTCTACGCGATTCCTTTGCTTAGAGTATTCTTATTAGTTTGAATTGGTTCTGGGCTTTACTGCTTTAGGCCAGTAATTTCCAAAAGAATTCGCCATATAAAGGAAGTTATATATTAATATAAGTAGAGATAGAGTAAGATAGATGGATAGATAGATAGATAGATAGATAGATAGATAGAGAGACAGACAGACAGAGAGGTGGGAGCATATACAGCGGGCCACGTACAACACATACAGCGCGTTTCATTTCCCGTTCCTTTGGAAGTACGTCACTTCCAAGTAGTTAGGAAAAGTAGTAGTAATTACATCGCTACGAAAAGTAGTTACATACCTATTCGTGATATTCGGTACAGCATTCAACATTTTTTCAGATAGTGGTAATCCACTGTAAACACCTCGTACTTGTTACACTTATTACCGAAGTCCACTGCAGGCAGTCCATATCTTTCGACATTAAAGCCAGCAGTTGTAAAATGTAGTGCACTCAGACCTATGCCAGTTATCCACTCGAGTTTAAAATCTGAAAAATACACCCCCCAATTAACCCCAATCAACGTTATTTACCCAATAACTTTATTTAGACCCTCATTCCTAATTAACGTTATTTTGCTTAGTACATTCCCATATTTATTAATTCCTGTAATTTTTATTCCTTTGCTTAGTGCATTATTAATAATTTTAATTGGTTCTGGGCTTCACTACTTTAAAATCCTCATACCTAATAATTATTAATGTTACTTTGTATTAGGTAATTGTAATACACTGCAATGTGTAGCTGACGTAGATAACATAGTTGAGGTACATTATACGTATGTTATTGGAATGAAGTGGGTATATTAATGATGTTATTATTTACTGACAATCTACTGTGGTTTTAATGTGGTTTACAAACAAATAATCTGTCTCTGTTGACCTTCGTAAAACAGACTAAAATTTGAAACGTCTCTTTGTCTTATTTAAACCATAAAGCCTTTTCTGATGTAATAGAGTTTTTCTTTGAGATAAGTTGTTTTATAATTTGTACAAAGAAAAGTTTACTTGGCTTTAATGTCGACTTCAGATCTTTCATATCACCAGTTGATAGGATCTGGATGAGTACGTGGATTGATTTACTCCGTTTGGTTTTAGAGTCGCTTTTAGGTGTTAAAACATAAAATTTGAACTAGTTCAATTAAAGAAAATATTAGTTGGAAAACATTGACTTTGCTACAGTTATATAAAATACAAAAAGCAAAAAGTTGAATGGTCTTTCAGAACCGTGAAAACCATTCCATTTTCTTTGGAATGGTCTTTAGATTCTAGTGGAATTTCAAAGGAAAGTGGAGCATTTTTGGTTAGTGTGGCCATTCGTTTTACCAACGAATGGTGGTGCCTAATTCACTCGTAATCCTGGGTAAATACAAGAGTAATAACAGTTATGTGTAAACTTATAAAAGGATTTTTAACAGTTGCTGGACCATACATACCGGAGAAAGGCAGGGAATTAGAACAGAATACTTTAATATGATTCTCTAAAATTTTATTCTATTATAGGAAAAGGCTACATAATATTAAGCAAAGATTTTAATGCCAGGATTGGTAAGAAATCAAATGAAAAATATGATAGGTAATAGAGGCCAATTATTATTACCAACAATAGACGTGGATTGCGAAATTTTGTTGCTTACAATGAATTCAAGTTTTAATTTAGTTAGTCATGTTCCTAATACTATCAAATATAATGTTGATAACAAGATTGTATGAGCGGAGAAGTAAACATTCTGTAAGAAAAAAATCTTACGAGGTACGTTTATTTAAGAGAACAGTATCAAAGATGTGAAAAGATTTAAAGATAAGAAAAGTCTAAAGAAAAAGCTCTATTTTTTAAAAAATCTGTATAATATTTACCATATTTTATCCTTCGTACATATGTTTCGAAACGTGTAAACCAATCGAACGCAGCACGAAGTCACGCGACGGATAAAATACGGTAGGCCTATATATTATACAGATTTTGTCAATAAGTGACTTGGATACAAATTGAAACGTGTTTTTATATTTTTTAGACAACGTGGCATTAAGTAAGGTTCTTAGTCTTGAATGGAATGAACTTATGAATGTCTCTCACACGTAAAACGTATCTTGAAGTGCTAAGTCAAAGGTTAAAATGTAAAAATCTTAAAGGATTGATAATTTCTAGGAATCACAAGATCTTTATCCGCTGGTCGATGTAAAAAGGCAGGTTATATGAAATGTTTACAAGTTAAAGACAGTCTCACAAAAAAAGTTGATTATAAACATAAATGTATAAATGTAATATGGTTTTAAGAGGAATGTATACAAATTGCAGTACTTTAGTGTCGATAAATATGTTTCGTATATACAGAATGATGTTTATGAAAGCCGGTACAGTATTTACAAATTCATGAAGTTTTTTTAATAAATCAAAAAGCGAATGAGCGAATTTGCAGTACATTCCAAACTACAAGTGGGAACAATTCTATTGTACCTTATAGTACAATAAAGGGGGTCAAATTTTCAGCCACTTGAAAAATTATGAAGATATAGAGATTAGAGGTATAAGAATGGAATAATTTAAACTTGTTTTAAACGTAGTAAAAAGTGTAGAACAACTAAAAGTATCTTGTACAAAAGTGAAACAACGGTTATTGGACATATGCGACTTTGTTGGTATTGTAAATGTATTCCGTATGAACAACTAACAGCGCTGATGGTGACCTATATTTAAGAAATGAGGTAGACACAGTCCGTACAACTATATAGGAATAAGTTTATCAACAGTCGCTTACAGAGTTTATTTACGAGTGATTACTCAGAGACTTGAAAAATAAGGGAGTGTTCATTTATGATGACCTAACAGGATTTAGAAAATAAAATTCGTGTGTGGACAATATATTAACAAACCAGCAGATTATAGAAAAGCACAGAGAATTTAATATCCCGACCTACTTCCTCTTCAAAGATTATGTTAAAGCGCTTCATCTTCATCCTTAAGGAAGTTTATCGTCATCATCCTCTTAACCGTTTTAGGCTTTAGCTGCCCGTTCCTTTTCCACAGTCTACCTTTTCTTAGGTTTACCAACTTTTCTTCTGCCTCTAGGGATGTAATCTTTTGCCACCTTCGATATTCTACTTTCTTCCATTCTAATAATGTGTTGAAGGCGATTTTTTTGTCTTCTTTAATCCTTTCATTAACTGCAAAAATCATCTGTATCACTTCTTATCTCTTCATTTCTTATATTATCTCGTCTATTACACTTTTTAAGTGGTCTCAGAAATTTCATTTTTGCTGTTTGTATCTTCTGTTTATCTTTTTATTTATGACCAAAGTTTCAGAGCCATACAGTAGTGTATGTATTGCCATTGTTTTATAAAATTTTATTAGGGTTTCTTTTCTACATCTGAATAAATTTGACCGGCAGAAATTATGGGAAAGTTTGAATAGAAGAAAATAGGTAATCAAAATACTTTTATAATCAAAATAGGTAATTAGAAAATTTTGCTTTATATACTGGATCTAATGTAAAGTTTAAGTTAATAATATATTGAATGAGACAGAAGTACCGACCAATCAAAGGTTGCGGCAAGGGCGCTCTCTGTCTCTGGTTTGCGTAGTTTATATCTTTAATATTGAATTATATTTATCATTAAATTGCTTTTAGAAATAAGGCGTGGACCGCCAGTTGGAAGTCACTTCATTAGATTACCAAAGGTGGTCACGTGGTGAGGAAGATGCAAAATATCAAGGAACATCTCATAATTATAATGGTTAATATAATGTAAGCCACGCTTGTCTGCGCAACGCTAGATCACAGCGACAGTGTGCTGATTGCGCAGTACGTGACAAACGGCAAGTAGGCTATTACGCATTTTGTTTACGTCGCGTCGTTATAACATTAACAGGTGTATTTTAAGAGCATTATAACCAATCCTTATTTTATTATTATATCAACAGGTTTTTTAAACAAGTCAGACACAGTCGTCGACAAGACATGTATACGACAAACATACGACGAGTTACATTTAAATATGAAACCGTAATCTACAAATTTGTATATTACAATCATGACAGAGCAAAAACACAATGAAAAATTAAGGAAAGATGTAAAAAACGGATTTAGAATATTTGAAGCGTACCGTTAAGCAGACATTGTTTTTACCGGCTAAATGTGAGAGAGGCAAGGCATTTAAGTTAAAACCTCAAACCTGTGTTGATCCTGGATGCGCTCATTTCTTATTCCTTTCTACGTAAAAAATAATAGGCCACGGTGTTTAAAGTTGTCGCCAACCACTTTGTTTAGAATTCTTCAATTAACGGCGGAAAGGATAATCTCTGAGCGTTTAACACATCAACGGATACGTCCTTGTTACGTAAAACCAACAAATACTCTCTTACATATCATACTGAAAGCAGCTTCTATTTTATATTACACACGTTCCAATACTTGGACCTTATACAATTTTTTCATTTTATTAAAAAATGATTATGTAATTACATAATGTCAAATTTTTGTTTTCAAACTAATGGAACCATACATTTTACATTACGTTAATACAAATTAATTACGCTTACGTAACACTGTTTCGATAAGACACTACGTTTCATATTTTGTCACATTAGACTATTTTCTAGGTTCTCAGATTACTGTACTGTCAGATTTCTTTATCTTTGTCACACGGACATAATGATACACAACCAAAGTAATAGATTTTCCACAAAAAAATAACAGAAACTTACAGAACTACAGATATGTAGCTTCAACTTCGATGTATCTTTCGGTTGATGCATATCTCACAAACACTAACTGTAAATACTTATTCTACGTTATCTAGATGTAAACAAAATGACAATGTAAATTAAGAATAAATATACTTTGAAGAGTAAAAACAATAGAGTAAAATCAAATATTTGTAAATTTTAGCTTTCAGTACATAATGAGACATGATTTTCTACTTAGGCTAAGGCATCGTGATGGAACTTTAAAATTCACCGTCACACACTTAAATATAAAAGCAGAATAAGACAGGATAAGTGACCGTAATGGTCTCTGGACCTGTATACTCGTAAAAGTAGCCAGAAGATAAAAAAAATCTGTTCTTCTACTATTTTTCCAGAGCGTCGAAGTAGAAAAGCGTCAATTATATAAAGACTTGTATCGTCCGAAAATTTTATTCTTTCTAGATACTTGTATAGTTAAAGACTCCTAATAAACAAGGTGTATTATTATTATTATTATTATTATTATTATTATTATTATTATTATTATTAATAATAGTTTGTGTTATACTAAACAAGAAGTACAAAAGTGTCCCTTGAAGGGAAATGAAGTGGTCCTTGTGCAAAATGGAACTGACTAGATTATTAATTGTATTAAAACTTAACAATATACGCGTACTTACTTGCCACCTCTGCATTTATTGTTTTTTTTTTTTGTAATTGACTGAGGTTTTACATTCAACGTTGAAGCAAGTTATAGCATTTTATTATATAAGTTGAGAGTTGGTGTCCGTTGAACAATCTTATAAATAGGCCTATATAAGATTTGTTTAGTAGAATCAATAAAAGGAACAAATAACTTGGAATTTTGAGTAATGGAAACACAAAAATAATACTGACTATGTTACTTCTTTCAGTTATTTGTTTCATGTGTTGATGCATTACACTAGAACCATTTCCTACCACTGCTGTTGAAAAACCGTTTTTACGATTAAGCAAAACATTACATGTATATTGGTAACATTATAATATAAAAGTGCGACTTCTTACATTTTATAGCAAATAGAATTAACTTTTATTGAATAAACATAATATATACATATGCTTTGTAATAACATTTTCTGGGACTTCTTTCAAACGATTTATGTATAAAAAATATATGTTATCAACGGTAATGAATTTTAGTGTACACACTGAAAGTGTAGTTTGTCGTGGATCATTCCAACTGTTTAAAGGAGGGATAAATGTAACCGGATATCCGGTTATCTTTGAGTATATTTTCACCGGTGCCCGTTAATAGGTTATAAAACTTCCAAGTGGGAAAGATAATTATGACAACAAGGTGTCAGTTGCTTGTTTGTGAATATTTTGGTGGTAACGATTTCTTTCTAGGATAATTTCTACCAAATCAGTTTTATCAAAAGAATGTTATTTTCAAGAGAACCTTTCTTCGTTTAATTCATATACGCGACCTTTACGAAGTTAAGTACGTCTCATTTTATAATTAATAGACTAATAGATTTGAATATTTAATAACATTTCTTAAAATTATTTTATTTATTATTATAAATAATTTATAAAAGTAACTTATAACATAATAAATTTAAGTTATTCGTTTGTTAATTGTCTTATTAAGACTGGAAATTTAAACACAAACCCTGAATACGGCAAAAGTACGACGCAAATTATAAAATTACTACGAAATGAGTGGTTTGAAATTCAGAAGCAGATATAAATTTTCCTTTCTTATCCTAGAACACATCCTGACAAATATGGCCAATAAATTCCTTTATTTCCTTCAGAATTAAGTAATGTTGCCCTGCAGTTAATGAATGCGTATTATAAGAGAAGGAAAGCTGCCAGTGGCAAAAATGGTGTTTTTAAAACTTGTTTTATTAATTAATTTCATGCAGAATTTTGACAGAGTTTTTGAATAAATGTATGTCTGTGTAGTACTGAGAGTTGTCGTCAACAATAACAGTTTGCCTTTGACATCAAACTTACTTTAAGATATAACGTCACTAGCAAAATACCCGTGCTTCGCTACGGAGTTTCACGTTGTACGTAATTGTACAATTATTGCTCGCTTAATAGTATAGGATTAGATAGATTGTACAAATTCTCAACTCTTAGTTTGTTTATTTACATTCATAGCAACAGCTATTTATTATTTATTTCGAGAAAATCGTTAGAGCCGTTTCCGAGAAAATAAAAGACATACGTTTATTAATTAATTGAACTTCGAAATTTTCTCGACTATAAGAACCTGCAAACAACGAAGTTTTTCAATTTAAAACAATGATTAAAAACTCAGAACTAAATGTATTCGGGATTTCCAATAAACTGAGATGTCAACCACTTCATTTACAAAGTATGCAATTCCCGCGATAAATTTCATTATTTGGTTTTTTGCCCCTTAGGAGTGAAAGTTTTTAAAACCGTTTCTTAGTGAGCACCTAAGACCTATGATGAAGCTACGTTCAAAGTTTCATTGATATCCATTCAGTGGTTTCAGAGATATCGTGATCAGTGAGTCAGTCAGTGGTATTTGGCTTATATAGATATCTATATCTAGCCGATTTACCCAGCGTTGCTCGGGTTCATAATTTATTCATAGGCTCATAGGCACCTATTCTTGTTCTAACGTTATATTACTTGTATATTGTATAATCTTCCTTATATTGTTACGTTCGCATTCTCACTGGAGGAATACTCTGTAGCGCACTTGTTTAAGAACATATCATAAACTGTATTCTTATATCTGGAGAAGAATTCTGTTGCGCGTGATGCTCCTGCTCGATTTCTAACTCTGGTAGAGGGCGAACAGCTAAATTAGTTTTCAATAAAATGTCTACAGTACTTGCACGCGCTGCTTATTTACTGTCTTTTATAGTTCATTGTGTTAATGTTGAAATAAGGCATTTGTTAAATTAGTGTCTCCTAAACTTATTCTAACAATAAATACTTCTATAGATTTCAGCTTATCAATTTTTAAATTCAAACTGAAGCAAGTGCATTTATATTGTCTAAACACTATGATCTGAATACATTTGCTATCAAAACTTTGCTTTTTATACTCGCTTATAACTTACTTCGATCTTAATTTATCCACTTTTAAATTCAAACTGAAACAACTCTGAATTCACACACTATTAAGACGTTTCTTAAGATGCATACACCAGCTTTGATATCATAACCTATATCTTTATTTATAAGAACCGTGGACTCTGGCCCCGCCGTCTTTCGCGGGATCCGACCTAAGACTCCCCGGGTTCCGTGGATGAACTCCGGGGAAGGCCCGTCGGACGACTCCCGCGCTATTTCCTACGCGGGAGACTTCCACCGATGCTATGGTAACCAGAATCTATTCTATTGGGTTGCCATAGTAACCAGATCTAATAGTTTTTAAAATCCAAAGAACCCCGCAAAGGATCGTATCGAAAAAACACTTGTCCTATGTTGGTTCTTCCGTTGCGTAAAATATTTGTGCCAAGTTTGGTTGAAATCGGTCCAGTGGTTTAGGAGAAGATGTGGAAGACCCCAAAGAACCCCCAAAGGACCCCATCGAAAAAACACCTATCCTATGTTGGTTCTCCCGTTGTGTAAAATATTTGTGCCAAGTTTGGTTGAAATCGGTCCAGTGGTTTAGGAGGAGATGTGGAAGACCCCAAAGAACCCCCAAAGGACCCCATCGAAAAAAGCACCTCACCTATGTTGGTTCTCCCGTCGCGTAAAATATTTGTGCCAAGTTTGGTTGAAATCGGTCCAGTGGTTTAGGAGGAGATGTGGAACATACATACATAGATACATACATAAATTAGGGGGGGGGGTTGCCCCTTAGGAGTGAAAGTTTTTAAAACCGTTTCTTAGTGAGCACCTAAGATCTATGATGAAGCTATGTTCAAAGTTTCATTGATATCCATTCAGTAGTTTTTGCTCTACGTTGATTCTATGTCAGTTAGCCAGGCAAACATTCCCCCCTTTTTCCCCCTTTAAAGGTCGAATTTCCAAAAATCCCTTCTTAGCGGATAGCTACATCCCATAAGGATGCCAAATTTCAAGTTTCTAGGTGTTATAGTTTCGGAGATTTCGTGATGAATCAGTGAGTCAGTGAGTCAGTGGTATTTCTCTTTTATATATATAGATTAGAAGCCCAATCTACTGCTACAATTTGTGTGAACTTATATTAAATGCATAAATATACGTATTTGCAAGTCTTGTGATGTTAATTTTTCAAATCTTTGTTTAAGTTCATTTTCCTCATTTTGTTTAAAAATTTCTTTGTACTAGTGTTACTGTAACATTAATCAATTTGCCGGTAGGTTTGCATGTTTGATGTACATAATTTTAATATTGATCGACCAAACATTCAATATTTTTATTTATTCACTTGAACATTATAAAACAAATTTACTTTGAAAGTTGTTAAAAAAAATGTACTTTTATTGCTAGATTAAGTTCAGATCCTTTTAAAAAAAATCGTTTTTTAAAAAAATGGTCTGCTGGCTTAGATTCATTGTTTTCACTAGACGTCCATTACAGTAACATAACGAACAGGTTTTGGTAGAACCTAACGAAGCAATTAGTGGTTGTGACATGTACCACACTGCAGTATATCTTCTGCCCGGCAGGCGGCAAACACGATGTTCACTTGTCTATGTAAAGAGCTGTACTGAGGTAGACACACTTAATTAAAAATAAATAAAGTAGTACAACCTAAGTTTTTATACAACATCCGCTCTCGTTAGTGCTCAAACGTAATTGTACAGGTCTTCAAAATTCTTTTAATTAGAAAGCAAGAAAATTCACTTAGAAACATCGGTTATAATACGTTTAAGTAATAACGTAATTTACGATTAACGGTGAATCACTTTTTTCCTAATATTAGATATTTCATTATGTGTTATTTTTTCTCATTTTCCTGTTTTTTGGAATTATTACAATTTCAACATTTCCATTAAAGAAGATATTAGAGAGCGGAAGAAATAAAATTAATAACAGATGAATTTCAGGTTTAGTTTTACTTCAATTTTATTAAAAAAAAATACGTTTTCAAACACTGAAAGGCACTTCAAAATATTTTTAATAGTTTTTTGTACCATTTATTAAAATTTGTTTCATATAGTTAATGGAAAATGACGTTAAATTGTTCTTAAGCATTTTCAAACGTAAGGTAACAAGATTTAGTAAAAATAAAACTATTCTTGTAATATAACTTTGATGTTAATTATTAATTTTATGCAACTCATTTATTCTCGGTTTGAACAAATTGGCACAGGCTGTGATTTTACTGTGTAACTTAACCAGACCTAACGTTAGTAATCAGTGTCAATGATAAGTATAATTTCAGTGCGATTTAGAACAAATGTTATGTAAAAGTGAATGTAAGCAACCGATTTAATATAACAACAATATGGAAGATTTAGTTTGCTGTGCGATTTTTAATACTTATGCTTACCCTACGAAGAAAAAATGTAATAATAAATGGTGAGTTATTAACAAGTATTTTCTTTAAAATGTCATTAAATGTAATGCAGACCCATTGAATAATGTTGAGTTGAATTCAAGATATTGCTTTTATTTTGTTTTAACGCTGCAGATCACGTGTTTACAATGCGAGTAGTCTAACACGTTTGCGCAGGTGACGTGTGTACTGATGGTACTAAAACTTTGTGTTTCTACTAACCTACTGTAAAGTTTACTAACAGTACAAACTTTACATTTGTTTCTGACACAAACTTTAGAGTGCCTCTAAGGTATTTACATTAGTGTACTGTAGTTTGAAGCAGTAGCTGGAACAAAACAGGCAAATGTGTTTTAAATATTCAACGTAAACGTAATTACTTTATTGGCATAAAGTACATTACTTTCAAGAAAGAATAAAAACACTTTATTATTTTATAAAGATATATTTATTTCATTTTTCTTGTGCAGGTATTTATTTTTGTTATTTCCGTATATTTCATTTACATGCATATTTCGTTTATAACTTTAGTCCCCATCATTATCAGACTAATAAAATATTTTGATAATGAAATCTGTAGTATGTTTATTTATTTGTTAAATAGGTATTTTGATCAGCTGTTTAGATGTACAGGGAAAAATTATAGAATCATTTGTCTTATATTGAATATATTATACGAAATACTTAACGGGCGTTACTGAACAATTTATTTAATATTTTAAGATAATATTAAATTTGTATTAACTTGTATTGTTTGCTTCTTAAAAATTATTATTTTTATATATAAAATATTAACCTTACCAAAATGTTTATTTATTTTTACTTTTGTAAGTATATCTAATAAAATTTACATTTTTTAAATATATAATGTTTATGTATGAAATGTTTATATCACTTATTTGTTTCATTAATGTATTTATTTTCCTTGATGCTATATATATTTCACACAAATCCCAGCTTTCACTTTAGGGATATGAAAGACAAAAATTAATTATGTCGAAATAATTTTTTAGCTAATAAATATTGTATTATTGGCCCAATACTTGCTTCAACACCACTGATCTCTCCACAAATTCTACATTTCACATACACTTAATAGTTGCAATAGTGGTTTTTGTATTATGTCTATTATACACTTCAACAGATACCAATTAATTTATTTTGTTATATGAGGCAGCTAATGTTTAAAGAGATGTGCAATTAGTATCCTGTTATTTTTGTAGTTATTTTGTTTCTTTAAAGATGGCAACTTAAAGTAATATTCTATATACATATTACTTAAAATTAATAAATAAGCATGTAGTCTTAATTTAGTTGATTTTTTAGTTTGAACCTTGACAAACCAATACAGCGACTGTTTCCCCATACCTACCTATTATCGGTGGTCTACGAGTGTGTTACATTAGTGTGCCAAGTTCTTATATTGTGCCAAGTTGGCGTTCTATATATCTTAACATTAGCCTGGAAAGGTAACAAGGTAAGCGGGGTGGTAATACGCCGTCATAGGATGATGTATAATTCTAATCACAAAAACAGAATCGCAAACAGAATTTCAGCTGCTGCTGCTGCTGCTGCTACTCCTACTACTTCTACTGCTGCTGCTGCTGCTACTACTACTACTACTACTACTACTACTACTACTACTACTACTACTACTACTACTGGATTTACGAATACTGAAAGACAATGTAACTACAATGGTAGTGGCGAACTTTGGTCACTACGGCATTATGGTAGTGAGACATGTACGGTGTCGACAGGCAATTTCCTTACAGCATGTGGTTTGCATACAAAGTAAGGTTTTGTGTACAGTGGAGTAAAATCTGCATTATAAATTCCTAATACCTAAACTTTTACTTGGTGTTACTACTATTACTACTACTACTACTACTACTACTACTACTACTACCACTACTACTACAACTAACACTATTGCTACTATACTAATTTACTATTGTTAGTAGTGCTGTGTTCGGCGCCTTGCTAGTTCTGCTAGAAGCTTTGTTGGAATAAATTAACTTTTATTGACATATAATTATTTCCACGTTCAATTTTTTTGCTAGTTCATTTGAATTGTTTGATTTCTGTTGTCCTAATGATTGTGTCGTGACATGTTCAAGGACCAAATTTTTTGAATTTTATATGAACTACTTTTAGAAAGGTTAAGGTGGATTTCAGTCGACTGAAGCTGATAACATATTGCCAAAATTCCGCACACTGTGTGGACTAAGAATGGTGACTATCAAATTTTGGTGCAACAGACTCTACTGATAATTTTAGCTTTGGGAACTGGTAGTAATTTTGGGCTAGGTTCCTCCTTGTTCTGCTGAATGGATTGATAATGTAAGTTATTTTTAACGTGCTTACAATTACTTTTTTATGTTTTACTTCCAGTCCAAAACGTACGTTTAATAAATATTGACTTCAAAGAAGTTATCTAGAATCTGATTGATGTGTGTAAAGTTCAAAAAGCGAGGTTAGTATGTAATGTTACGATATAAATCAATGTTACCGGATTGTCTAATCTTTAATATTTAAAACGCAAACATTCTCAGATTGTTGCCAAATAAATATATAAATAGTATATACATATGAATAAATAGTTTTATACATATTTTTACGGTGTCACAGAACAATCTACGTATTTGTCGAACGTTCCAGAGAAATCCAGAATGTAAGCGTGTGGCGTATGTGCTGCTAGATCTATTTTGCGAGAATCTTCTCGACTGTGCCGGGCTTCCCTCGGGCGCTGGGCCAGTGTCAAGGGCGTAGTTAATTACGTAGTTCACACGAGAGATAAGACGCAGTTTGGAAGCTTCTGGTGTATGAGCGGGACTATAAATACATGGGGTAGCGGCCTTAGTTTTCAGTACAGCTGCGATATATTTCCAGAGCGGTTCGAGTTATTACTGTGTACGTTCAAGTAGTTATTAGTGAAGGGTTGCGTTTTATAGTCGGACGGTATAATTGTAATACAATTGAGTTTTAATATTAGTGGACATTTTATTGCGTGTGAATAATTTTCATTTGATTTGTTCTAGAGACCCTGTTGTTAATTACGAACTGTGTTACTGTAACAATTAAAGGTGTGATTAGTGACTTAATTGGTGTCTTGTACTTATTTTGTTTCCACTGTACCTACGACGATCGAGTAGACCGTCGTAGCAATAGGAAGAATACAAATAATATCTGAGTTAATCAGGTTCCACGTTATATATTTACCTATTTGTATATCTATACATTTATCTATTAACATACACACGAACGTAGACAACCAACCAAAACACACACACACACACACACACACATTAAATCGTGCATACGCTTATTAAAATCTACTAAATCTGTGGTTTATTATAATGTATAATACATTACAGATGTGATTTTATTAGTATTCACATCAGGGAAGCGTGTGCAGAAGTCAGTGTAATTTGTCATCTCCACTGACAGTAGGGTCTTCTCGAAAACAACCCCTATTTTATAGTACCACCTGACTCCGCATGCTGACACTAATCGTGACTGATGTAGCTAAACAAAAGACTATTCTACAGGCTAGTTATGTGTTAACATTAACACATTAAGTTTAAGTCGTAAGATTAAGCTTTCGTTGCCGTCGTTGTCGTCGTCGTCATCATCGTCGTCATCATCATCATCATCATCATCATCATCATCATCATCATCATCACCACCACCGCCACCACCACCACCATCATCATCATCGTCTACACCATCATCATCATCATCATCATCATCATCATCATCATCATCATCATCATCATCATCATCATCATCATCATCATCATCACCACCGCCACCACCACCACCATCATCATCATCGTCTACACCAACATCATCATCATCATCATCATCATCATCATCATCATCATCATCATCATCATCATCATCATCATCATCATCATCATCATCATCATCATCGTCGTCGTCGTAAGCATCATCATCGTCTTCGTCATCATCATCATCATCATCATCATCACCTCATGGGAAGGATTTTTCCTGTTCCGGCCTCATGACTTCCACTATCTTGTGACTGGCTGCCTACACATCTTCTTCCAACCGGCTCATACTCATACGTCAACTTCAGAAAGCTACGTCAAATTCTCCATTCTTTCCAGGTACTGCAGTGATAGTAATTGATGATTTAATGATCCTACTTAATTTATATTGTTTCACTTTATGTAGAAATTTTCTTTCTATTTTCCCATACGGATGTAAGCATTTCGTGTAGCCTCGGGTTTAACTTTGAACTACGCATAATATCAGGAGCAGTGAATGCAAAATTGTCAACAATATTATGAGCTATCATAACGTTTTTGCTGATATCTGCAAGTCAAATTTGAATTTCCTGCTTCGTCTTTTCCTCGTTGCCGTTATCACCGTCTTCAGTGCAGGCCAATTGTACCTTTTAGATTTTTATCGACTTTTTTCCTGATTTTCATTAAGAAATTATTAAAAGCTATTATGATGAATATCAATTACGCATTCTCCTTGCGGAGTTTAAGTATACATATTATTCGATACTCCTCATCGATACTTAATACCAGACATCCCTACCTCTGCTCATTCGAAGAATTTAACTCAATACTACGTATATTACACATAATTAATATGTTACCGATAAAATTATTTTCAAAATTAAGTATACTAATTTTTATGTCAAAAGAAGGAAATGAAGTAAATACGCATGCCGTTTTGTTGGTAAAGAATCTAGTTCAATAAATTTACTTAAATCACAATTAGGAATGTTTAACCCTGACATATTTTGCAATCTAATTAAAGAGTTAAAGAAGAAAACAAGGAACGAACGCAACAATCTCATCAAAGCTACTGTTTAAAATACCAAAGGCAACTGTAATACCTGGCATACAATTTCTGTGTAATGCACTATTGCACGTTGCTAAAACACACACATTTAAGGCTGTTAAGGAATCTCTGTTTCAACTTGAGATTTTTATTACCAATTAAAAGTTGTAACTCTTTGCTTCAGTACCGGGTTTTGATCCACGTTGTAAGCAGTGTAAACATTAATATACTGCTAACCTAACCTAACCTAGTCTGATGATGAAAATTAATACATTTTAATCAATAAACGTTCAACAGAAATTTTAGTAATAAAGAAGACGCTTTCCGAGACAAACTGACTTTTAAGGTGTTGGCTCCACCGACACTATGAAATTTTATGAGGTGGAGGATACTACAGGTACACTGTTACAGGTGAGCTTAAGAACTTTGCAGGTAGTATAATTAATGTCCGTAGAACTGGGAAGGAAGATAACAAAAAAATTAAATTTATTTAAACGGATACATGTGCTATTAGACGTTCAAGAGCACGCAAACACAACTGGTCTTATCAGTGCTATTTGGTAGAATGAATTATGTGCATGATTTCAGACGGGATATCGAAACAATTGATATATTGTGCTCCGTACGAAAATAATTCATTACTATAATGTAGGTATTAACTTATTCACAACACTAATGCATTATTTCTCGTGTTATGCTGCACAAGTTCAGAAAACGCGAATTTAACCAAAACGGTGACTTACTCAAATTATGTTTAGTAAAAGTTGGAATTAAATAGAAGTAATTCACTTCATTTTGACAGACATCAAGATGGAATACAGCTTCTTACACCCCGGCCCCCGCAACGACTAAGTAGTATGATTTCTATGAGTTTTTGGTCTTTATTTTCCTGACGATTAAGTAGGATAAAGCAAAACACTCGGCCAAGTAGCCTGGGAATTGTGAAGACGGTATTAAAAGAAAATACATTTCAGTAATCTTGTCACAGTGGTTTTACGTTAAGTATTATAAGGATCTGATAAACACCTTTGTTTTATAGTTGGAAGAGAGTTTTACACAAAGCAAAATTAACGCATAGCTCTGTGAGGCAAAACAGCTTTGCGGTTAGAAATTAATTGGTTTGGCTTTCCTTTGTTTACAAGATGAAACAATGCTTTCTACTGTCTACACTAGAATTTTCTCGTTAACAGTATATTAATTACTCTCTCTTTAAAAAATAAATTTTAGCAACTCTTCTATTAACTTATTAAAGTAATATAAACAAAGCTACATTTTGACGTAAAACACGAATATATGAATTTAGGAACTGACACTTATCTATATAACTATAAACATTTTTTTTAAAGAACACATTTTGGCATAAGAGAAAAGACTTGCTGTCCAAGTATAATTAAGGAAGGGACCTTCTAATAAATTACTTGCAATTGATGATAGTGTTAAGCTTAGCGTTATCGGCAGAACATATATTTCTCAGGGATAATAGCATTTAGACAAGGTCAGTAGCTAAAGTGTCTCCTTTATTACAGTCTTAACTATAAAATATGTTGGTTTTTTGATAAAGTACTTACCTAATAACTTTTAACATTGAAAATGTTTATAAGGACGTGTCGCACATTTGCGGCCGATCGCTGATGCGTGATCGATAATGGGAACCGTTGAGTTTCCATAGAAACTATTTCTTTGTTGTCAATAACGTAGAACACATTTAAAACTTTGCTTATGAATGCGACTACATTTAACTTGTAATCTGTACATCGGTAAATGAAGAATGAATTCATTGATTGGTGAATGAACATAAATATATATATTTTTTAGATTTATTGAAGCATTTTCAATGCTTCTCTCTGTGTATTGCATTTGTGCAACGCCTGTAAATTTTTTAACTGTCATTGAATGTTCAGTACACATCAGAAATATATTAGTTCCTCAGAAACTAAAAAAAGTCTTCTTTCTGGCAAACGGTTTGCGTGAGTTATTCCAGTCGCTTCTAACGGTACTCGAGAAAATAATATATATGCAAAGCGTAATTAGATAAATATACAACAGCTTTGGTACTGAAATTAGCGTTTACATGTAGGCGGGTGAGCGCATGAGTACAGGATATTGCTAGTAGCTGTAAATTTACTGACCTTGAAAATAAATGGGGTCTGTAACTCTTAACGATGACCACTTTTATATCTACTTTTAACTGTTACGTGATTGGCCGTACAGTTAGATTGCTCGTGAGGCTTAAAGATTTAAAAACTATCGTTTGTCCTTTGTATCGTATGTGGTGCTCGTGCGTGTGCGTGTATGCGCTGGGTATGTATTTTAAACATACGTACAAGTGTTCATAAACTTTATTAATCTGTGTGGGTAGTACCTATGAATGATGGTTTTCAAAGGAATTGGCGTTTACAAAATACAGGTATCGTATTTTAGTCAACAACACAGTCAGAATAGGAAAGGAGACCACTCGCTTTTAAAAGTTAAAAACTTTTTCCATATAAAAATGTGATCTTCATAACAACACTTATTTTAGGTTTAACATACGTCGTTTGCTTTCTTTTACAATCACACGTTTGGCCGCCATACAACAAATCGGAATTTTTAGTGCCTCATCAATCGTAATATAGGAAAAACGTTTGGTTTCGAAATAACTAAATCGACATGTGTTAAACCGGAAACACAGTGCTGTTATTCTTAGCGAAAAACGAAAACTATCGAGTGAGATTCTGGTCTTCTAAGTTCTTTAGTTTTAAACATTTGAATTTATTTGTTAAAAAATAATAATTAAAAAAGAGGCTTAAGCTTGTATTCAAATGTAATAAATGAGACCAAACGACAATAGCCTTTTAAAATATTAAGTATGTTCACAGATTTTTTATTTCAACAGATTTTCTCTTTCCCTTGGAATCGTAAAGCACACAAGTGACTAAACACCATTGGTACTGAGGCATTAAATCTACATCTAAACACATTTACATACAGACACTATTCACATGACCAAACAGTCCTTTGCATACCTATCTGCTGCACGAAGCTGAACTCCATGTCACAGATGAAGGGGATAAAGTATTGAGTGAATGTGAGTGTTTGTATTATTGTGAGTTTTTTTATTTGTTTTTCAAGGTCAATGATTCATGACAGCTGCCATACCTTGTACCCTGGCAACCACTCACAGAGGCAATCACACATTACACACTTTGTAATTTTACTGCAGTCTGGTTTTCACCGTTGCGTAATTAAGTGCGTTCAATGACTACGTACTATTGGTTATGTGTTTACAGCTTAGTACTTTTCAAGTAGTTGTGTTATGGTAACATTAAACATATAAATTTGTGAACTATCGTTTAAGATTAGTGTACTTTTAGTTCCTTTCAGTCAGTGAGTGAATAATTTTTATTTGTTTATTTGTAGCTGTCTATTCAGAATGTCTCTTCAAGGATCATCAAAAGAAAGGAAAAGAAGTTTCTCTGTTTACGGTGAAGGCTGCGAAAGAATTTGTCTTATTATTGAAAAATGTGATGACGAAAAAAAAAGAAACTCACTGACATACCCACTGAATCAAACAACAAAACGAGCTGCGTAATACTGCGTATTACTGTAATAAATCGGTATGTTTCCTTTAAATACTAGAAAAAACAAGCAAAATGCATTCCAGAAGGAAAACTCTCTACACCAAGAAAAAACGTAAAACATGTGAGAAAAGAAAACTTTTTGTTTATGATATCGATAACTGTGTAGTAAGAAATATTGTTCAGCATTTTTATAAAAATCAAAACGTTATGCCCACTGTTCAAAACATCTTACCCATCGTAAAAAAAGAATCTATTTTCCATGCGGCGCTAAATCATTAACGGAAGTGTTCAAATTTATGGTATTCAAGTGCAAGAAATCTAGAAGTAATATAAAAGTGTTAATAAAAACCAGAAGTTGTAGTGGAGCGTTACAAGTACCATGTATACCATAACTAATATATTCAATACGACCAACAGCGTTTAGATTATGGAAAAATTACTCTGCGTGAACGCGAACAATTCAGTATTCACTTGATGCGCTCATCAAAATAATTGGAATTAATTATAGATTTAATAGATAGCTTAGTAATACCGTCTGTTTTCCAAATGGAAAACGGAAAATACATTAATTAGAATCAATATTCAAACGATACAAGCTGCACGGCAGTGGAACAATATATGTATCCACGTTGAGGTGATGAATGTAAAAAGTAATGTTTCCCCGCTATTGTAAACGATATAAGGGACAAGGAATATACAGTGTAACGTCCGCCTGCAATATAATGCAAATATAAAGTCAAAGTACCCACGTCCGTCATAACGTATGGCTGTTAGCTCATCAATTACTCTGCATTGTACCCATCCGTCGTCCTTTACGTATCTTCACGTTTGCGATGCTAGTTAAAACTGGTAAGTTAGTGTTTACAAATGAAATATTGTTGAAGAGAAATTATATGAACGACAATGTTTCGGATATCAAAGTGAATGATTAGGATTCAGAAAACATCAAGCGTTCTATAGCCATGTACATTTTTATAAAAGAATCACACACAGTGTTATAATACTCATTGTATATTTATGGGGGAATCCGATGAGCACTGGATACACTAAATGTTACCAGTCTCTAAGTAAACACACTTAATAGACTTGGATGTATTTATGCTATAACCAATTTGATAAAACTCACAAAATATGACACGCACTAACCAGTGTAAGATCAATCGCATAAAGACTCATTAGACCGCGGTCATATATAAGTAAAGGCATAAATAAAGGTTCTCACATTAATTAGGCTCATAAATAATTAGACATTTCTCACAAGTGACATACAGAACAACCACAAGTCAAACCCAGTAGATCGGAAACAACCCAGTCTATCGAATTGACTCCCGACGCCGCCGCCGGCTGGGGAGCAGAGACAACATTATTTTTCCGATATCTTTCTGTTAGAACCACCTCTTTCCCCCAGTGAGCCTTTGCCTTCGTTTCCTCTGTTGATATTCTTCCTTTATATTCTGTTGCAATTTGATATCAATAGAAAATCTGCTTCTAGAGGTCAGAAGGAGGTTGGTGCAATCAGTATTTGATCTTCAGCAAAAGGATTATGTCAAGGAAAAGGCTTCAGTAATTTTGTTCCCTTCAAAAGCCAAGCGCTGAGACTCTATTGTTATTTTATTAATATAAATATTAGTAAGCACGGATGATATAGATAACCCTTGCCTTACAGCTGTATTTATGCTTTCAAAGTTATTTTCCCCAACCATTTTAAACCTTGTGTCCTGATACTAACTTTGTATTACCGTTATTAAGTGTTCGGCAAAGCCTGCATTTTTTAAAGAATAGTTGCAATTATTCGTCCGGGGAAAAGGCTTGCACTTTCAGTATATTGGGTGCAATACCATGTATGAACACGATAGAGATCACACCAACAAAATTAATAAACATAAACTCTTGGATTTCGTTGTCCATGACGTGTCCGTTACTTAACTAAATATAATTAATTCACTACCGACTCGGAACACAAAGTTTTTTATTGGTAAAAACGTAAACGTTTTATTAAGATTTGATTTTTAAATTTAACCGTATTGAAAACATGCAGTGATGAAATAAAATCTAATATATATGAACAGTAGCGAGGCTCACATTAGGCACACATATAATATATATGTGCGGCTCACATTAGGCAGCCTACCCTGCCTACTCCTAAGCTACTTCGGTGGTATACATGGGAGCCATTATCATTATATATGGACAATACCGAATCTACAAACATGTAAAAGAGGAGGCCCATGAAAATTTTTTGAACATCATGACGGACTTCAAAAATCTTATCACCTTTGAAATATTGCGGCAAAATGAAAATCAACATTCAGTAATCAGCTGATATAATATATAGAACGGAGTGTAGACATAAACACTCTGTAACAAAATCAGTTCTCAGGAAACTTTGGACAACGACGTACGTATCGCGTTCATTAATAAATGTCTACGAATTCGCTTTTGTAAATAGTGTCTGTTTTACGATATTGTGACCGCAAGTGTGCTGTATGACCTGACGATGGTCTGTGACCGAAATCAATCGTTTTTAATAATGTGAGTAATAAAACTTGTATTGCAAATCGTATGTATGGTACCTTTAGGCTATGAATAATAAATACAATACAATAGAAAATAGTAGAAAGAAAGTCCAGAAAATTAAGGCAAATTAGTAAAAATACCTGATACCTGTCTGGAATGGATGAGAATCTAATGTCGATATACAGTTAAGCTACCTGCAATTTTTCATAGAGCGGCAGAATTAGTAAAACACGCCATTTTTCAACAAACGGATATCAAAATAGAAAAATTATTTTACTGCATTATGGAAATAATCACTTGCAACAAAATTCATGTAAAGGTAAATCGGATTGGAACTTTGACTGGAAACTTAAAATTCAGATAGCCAGAATTGGAACCAAGATGCATAATGTCCCAATTCTGTTCTTTCAAATGGTAAGATTTTCTAACCCCTGCAGCGTGATCTGAATGTAATACTGAAAGGTAATTTGGCTAACTTGCTTTCCCTATTTCTATTTATATCAACGTAATATTTTAGTGATTACATGTTTCCGAGTTTTAAATTCTAAACGCACTCTTCGGCATTAATAATGTCTCCAAACTAGTAAATAAATCTGAAATTAGTATAATATTTAGTATAATAAATTATAAATATAAACTATTGTCTATATTTACACACAAAATACAGACGCACACGCGCGCGCACCCACACACCCACACATATATATTTTATTTTTCTTCGTGGTATCTTCTCGGTGTTACTTGTAGTATTAGAGTACTGTTCGTACAGTATTTTATCAATAATAATTATGTATACAACTATTTTGTTTATTTGGTTATCGTTGTATTTCAACCTGACGCAGATTTCACTGAATATAATTGTATCATCAGATGTCTCCATAGAATATATTTGATATAACTGATATAGAAGAAACCTGTCATGGTAAAGGTATATTCTGTAAATGTAATGCGCCAGGTTAAAATGCAACGATAAAAATAATAAAACAAATGCTTGCAGAAGTAATTATTATTTCATAAGATATATTTCTTACTTAATATACTTAATTCTGTAACTAAACTAATCAGTAACAAAACTACATGCAAAGACACAATTTCGTATCTATCAACGACATGAAAAAATATTCGTTGAAACAATTTCACATTCAAGCGGTGAGACAGACAAAAGGAAGAAACAGATTAACCTGGAATATAACTAAACGACCCCAAGGAAATTAAATGTTTGAGAAATAACATCCCTTGGGAACTTATTACACGAGATGTGTAGTATGCTTTAGTATAGGACTACACGTTTTTCGCCTTGTTGACTTTACGTACGCGTACTCGCTTGAGAGAACGAAACCACGTAGTCGTATCTGTTTACTCGTCTACACTTTAATAATAAATGTAAACGCATATTTTTACATTGGCGCATAATAAATGTCATCTTTAATAGATTTAAATGTTGGCCTGCGTGGAGATTTCGCTGAGCCGTCTGCAAACGATTCATAAAACATTAGATTAGAGAATGTAGAAAAACGAGGACCTCACAGATTGCTTTGTAAACTGTAAGAGACGATGTAGTAAGTCTTTGAGGTTCAGAGGTGACTACTTTGACGGAGATGTAAAATTGAATTACGTATATTATTTACGTCTTAGTAATAAACGGTTGGATACTTTTAACTCATGTGCGTGTATCCTATATAGTGTGTACTACTGACCTACATAAGCAATCGTTCTTTCATATACCTGTTTGCTTAATTACATATTTTGCATAGTGATCACGCTTTTGACGTAAGCCGTTGTTTTCAGTAAGAATATTTCTATCACTCAAAGTAAATTTCCACTATAAAAATGTAGATTTAAAAATTATTCTTAAACTACGTTTGCTTCCTTTACATTAATTTTTTTTTCAAAGTCATTATTTTCACTACAACTGAACATCTTATCACTACTTCTCATCTATGGCTGGTAAAATGAACACCTGTTGCTGTTGCTGATCAAGTATTCTTGCCCGGTCGGTGGTGGGGGGTTACCGTGCCGCATTGCACAAAAGAAGATCAAAATCGTTCCCTTGCTGCTCTTTGGCTAGCGGCTAAAGTTTCCCCGTCAATTGTTGTACTGCTTACTGCAAAACGGGCTCGGTGTACCGTTCGTTGACGACACAGTCAAGCAACTTTAACGTAAATTTTATGTAGGAACGACAAGATTTCGAGACAGCCATCTCATATCCGGTCTTGGCAGGTATTGAATATGTCATAGAAATCCTTATGGCGCATACACTTCTGACGTCAATTAGTAAGACCTGCCGTTGTAACGGCTTGGTAAGGAGTAAAAGTCAGTTCTGGACGGGACTTCAAGCCAAGAGCCCCTGAAAGAAGCTTCTCTTATTCTCTTATGTCGGTCGTCCCACAGATACAAACCAGACAACCCAGCCTTACCAATACACTGAAAATCGTGACGCGCACGCAATATTTATGAGTTATTGAGATTGTCTGTCATTCACTTTGTAAACCGTTTGTGTTTTTTGGTTGGCCACTTACTAAATAATCCGTGGTATCGTCAACAGAATTGTTACGATAATTGAACGGACCGAGATCGTTTAAAAGCTTAATAGGTAATGTAAAGTTGTTACTCACAACATTAACTGCAGTTTTAATATACAAACATTTGTATACAAACAGTTTTTAATGTTATGCAATTTTCGAATATGACCTATGGCAACAAATATTAAACTTTAATAATTCTGTAAATAATTAAAACTTGTTCTTTTGCTAAATGCCTTTTCCTAAAACACTTCGACTCATAGGACTCAAATCGTTTAATCTATACAGTTTTATCAAAGACACCTACCTAACGTGAGCTTCTGTGTTTACAGCCAGCAGGAACAGTTACGGCGTACTAACGTTTACCAGGGGTTTTCCGTTTCCAGTTGTAAAATAATCTCTCACCGTCTTGGAGGTGTAAAGGAATCGATAGCTTGCTTCCTCCGAGGACCGAAACGACTTCGAGGAAAACGAGGACGGTTGCTTCCTCCTCCTGATTACATAATACATGCCAAGTATCATGTAGACCACACACATTCTCTGTCTCTCGCTGTAGCAGTAAAAATAAAAGGTTAAATAAGAAAATAAATAATGTAAATTTAACAATATCTTTCAATTAATGTTCACGATATATTGACAAACGAAAAATAAATATCTGTTTTCAAGCTTTGCTGGTAAACAGATTTTCAAACACAAACACAATTTCAGTACAAAAAGCAATAATAAAGCTTTTGTTTGCTTAATTAAACAAAATAGAAATACAGTGAGTTGTGATTACGCGTGTACTTGTATCGAGGAAATATCATCCATTTTATTTCAGCAGATGCTGCAAAAAAATTACATAAAATATTTTGTAACGGAAAGCAAAGTTGATGACCAAATTAGTTTTAAACAGAAGCAAATGCTTGAGCAACATCACTTAAGTGTTGAGACCACGTTATTTGAAAGTATGCAGAACCTACGAAAAACTCTTCAAACAAAATGTATTGAGTTTAAGAAAGAGTATCAATCAAATCCAACATATAAATCTTTGTAGCGTTCAATTCCATTGTAACCAGCAACAAATTTGAACAATAATTCCCAATTATTATTTCGTTTTGAAGACTTACCCATATAATTTCTAATTCGTATAGAAATAAAGCTACAAAATGTAGTTAGGAAAGTTAACGGAAACCCAATATTAACAGAAGGCTTAATATTAAATATTAAAGTCACATTTTTTATCATCGCTATGGTTATTAGCTACTACTGTAACTTTAAAGTACAAAAATTTACGTGCTATGTGAAGCTGTACAACCAACAACATTATGCATACCAGACAGAGTAGCCAGTTTCGTTAGACCAAATAAGAATAAGGAGTAACGTAAACTGTAATGAAACTGGCGCGCGCGTGCAAACACACATATATCTTTGATGCGCGGTCATAAGGGCTTAAGTCACTATTTGAGCATTTGGGGATTATGTCGTAATATTATAGCACGAAATCAGAGCTACCGGTTGGTATTAAGGTCTTAAGTCAAACTTTAAAAATAGGTTAGCTGTACCAATTGATATTATAGCCTTAAGTCAAGTTTATAACTTCCTTCCTGGTATTAAGGTCATAAGTCAACATATGCCCTTAATACCGTTCACTACTTAAATAAATTTTATTGGCGCCATAGTCTTATGTCGACTTAAGTCCTTATGACTACTCCAACAGTAGTACAGTTGGTAAGAATGGAGATAACGTACATCGTGGGGAACAGGATTGAACACGTTCACTTGAAACTCGGGCAGTCAGAGCTGTGTGTTAAGTGTTTATCAAGATGTTTTCAAGAGGAAAAAAGCTTGTTCTGCTTGCTTTGAATGAAATGACTACAAATGAAGGTAAGTAATCTTATTTTTAAATGTAATCAAATAATTGAGGCATTGACATGGAAAAAATGTAAGTCACAAAAATGAAATGAGATCGTACAGAAGGAAAATCACTTTGAAACCATCAATAAGACACACTTTTATTGATACAGTAAAGTTAAATTCTATTTTGAAATTTGATTTTAATTTAATACAATACTGTAACCTTTTCTATGAATGCTCACATATTATATTTTTATAAAATTCGTGTTATTGGGGATCCATGAACGTTAAAAGAATTTTTTTATCAGGCTGATAACTGATTTCGACATAATAAATTCAGGTTTTGTTTTGAATTTTATATTCGAATAATCTTTTTAAATGAAACAATATTAATTAAATTCGTTTTTCGATTCACCCAGTATACAATTGCATTTAAATTAATAATAAAGCATCGACAGGTTGTTCATTCACTGTAAACAATAGGTTAACAGGTGATCGTACCAGCTTACATTCTTTTCTATGCCTGGATGGAGTTCCATACATTATCTGCTACCTATCGCGCTTCATGGTTACTAATTTAAATGGGTTAGGAACATAATAAGAGAAAAGGTATTGTTTTACTTTTTAAAGACGGAAGATATTATTAAAGATATTTTTACATTTACTAAGATATTTTGACGTATTAATTTTTTTATTCTTCATATTATTTTCATAATAAAAGAACAAGTTCGAAAAACTTATTTTTTTAATGTTTTTGCAGATAAAGTAGTGGAAGAAAAATTGGTCTCAATGAACCATGATGATGATGATGGCGATCGTGACAAAACCTATGTACCTGATTCAGAAAGCGACAGCAGTGTGGAGGAACATAATAGGAGAGAAGGTATTGTTTTACTTTTTAAAGACGGAAGATATTATTAAAGATATTTTTACATTTACTAAGATATTTTGACGTATTAATTTTTTTATTCTTCATATTATTTTCATAATAAAAGGACAAATTCGAAAAACTAAGTTTTTAATTTTTTTGCAGATGAAGTAGTGGAAGAAAAATGGGCCTCAATGAACCATGATGATGATGATGATAGCGATCGTGACAAAACCTATGTACCTGATTCAGAAAGCGACAGCAGTGTGGAGGATGTTACTACTCGCACATTAAAGGTAAAACGAGCTAAATCCCCAAAAAGTGGTCCTTCTGGTCTTAAAAAAGATCATGAGCATCCTGTAGATACCTCCAGTGTAACGAATCCACAGACTAATGATGGTATAGTTTCAAGTGTTGGCGCGAATAATTCCACACGTCCATGGGCTAGGTCTATTCGAAATGAAAGAAAATTACTGCTAAATACTGGAAAACCATACATTAATGTTAGTGGAAAACAAATACAAGGGCGACAAATGAAACAACTAAAGCACTGTAGAAACAAGTGTTTTGTTTTTCTAGAAAATGACATTAGGAAATCAATTTTCAATGAATATTGGAGTATTGGTTCACATGAAGGACGTGTAAATTTTATTGCAAAACACGTTGCAGGAAAAAAACCAGGAAGTAGTAGGCCTAGGAAAGAAAACAGTTTAAAAAACCGAGGAGTAACCAATGAGTATTGTTTCGAAATCAAAGGGGAAAGAAAAATAGTCTGTAAGGACTGTTTTTTGAAAACTTTAGATGAACATGAGAAGTTTGTGAAAATGGTTCTACAAAATAAAAAACGGACCATCACAGGAACCCCTCAAGAAGACAGACGTGGTAAAAATCCTCCGAAACACAAAAAAAGTGAAGAAGATTTAGAGAAAATAAGGAGCCACATCCTTTCTTTCCCATCTTATGAAAGCCACTACACAAGACGCACAAACTCCACAAAATACTTACCACCTCATCTGAACCTACAGATCATGTACAATCTCTATGCGGAAAAGGTGGAAAACCCAGCATCGAGAAAGATATATGAGAGAGAATTCCACGCCTTGAAACTTGCATTCAAGAAGCCTCAAGTGGATACATGTCACAAGTGTGACATCTTGAATATGAAATTAAAAATAGCTCCTACTGAAGAAACATCAATCATTGAAAACGAAATTAAAAACCATCAGGAATCCGCAGATTTGACTTACAAGACAAAAGCAAATGATAAAGAAGCTTGTAAAGTAGATATTAGAAAGCAATGTTTTAGTTTTGATCTGCAGCAATGCCTCCCCACTCCTTCTCTTGTTTCGTCTGTTGCTTTCTACAAAAGACAGTTGTGGACCTGCAATCTCACTATTCATGACAATGTAACTGGTCAGTCTTACAACCACATGTGGCATGAGGCAACAGCAGGACGAGGAGCAAATGAAATAGCCTCATGCTTGTTTCATCATTTGGGCAAACTTCCTTCTACTATTGAAGAAGTGATTTTTTATTCTGACACTTTCGGAGGTCAGAACAAAAATTCGCATGTAGCTGCAATGTTTATGAAGGCCATGACTGTCTTTCCACATATAAAAATAATAAAACATAAATTTTTGGTTCCAGGCCACACTCATTTGGAGTGTGATGTTGACCACTCAATGATAGAAAAACAAAAAAAAAAGCTAAAAATCCCAATTTATCATCCTCACGATTGGTTTCAGCTAGTTAGGGGAACCGGAAAGAAAATGCCATTTCAAGTAATTGAAATGAAACAAGAAGAGTTTCTTGATTTTGCAGAGCTTCTCAAGACAGATTTGGTATTAAGGAAGAAGAATTCGGATGGGGACTTATTTTCCTGGCATAATGTTCAGTGGCTTCAGTATACTCAAGACCACGGTACTCTGTTGTACAAGAACTCCTTAACAGAAGAAGAACCCTTCAAGTCAATGAGGTTTAGAAGAAGAGGGAGGCCTTCCATAGGACAGGTTCAACAAAAGTACAAGTCCATGGTTCCTATACCTGAGGTAAAGAAAAAGGATCTCATGGATTTACTTCCTCTGATACCACCAGTATTTCACAATTTTTATAGACAACTCCCGACAGATTCTGCTATCCAAGCGGAGGATCCTGACCTTCTGGAAGTTGAGCTGGAGTAGTCCCAAATTAAAGGAATGGAATTTTGAGATTAGTATTTGTTAATTTTGAATTTCTTCATGTATACCTTTAGTATGTTTTGTAATGTAAAATTTATAAAATTATTCTATACCCAAACTAAGGTTTATGTATGTCCTAACATGCTTAAGCGATTATAAATGGTGAAATGTTAAAAAAATTAAATCCTTGTTAATTCCCAAATTGTAATTTTGAATTCGTTAATAAACAACTTTAATACCATATTCAAATGTTGTATTCTTATTTATTTTTTTCCTTCTGGTAAAGAATAAAAATCCCAAATTAAAAAAGAAATGAGTTGCTATTGTTTTTATAAGTACTACTTAATTTATTTCTTATAATAAGTTATTATCATTGCGATTGAAATTTGAGTGAGCTTATTTTGTGTAACATAGACACAACTAAAGCCAAAGTACTTCATGAAGAGGTGTGTAGTCAAAAGGGTGTGCAGTGAAGAGGTGTGCAGTCAGTCAATGATCAGACAAGAAATAAATGTATTCTTCAGATAGACTTACTACTATATTGTTTTATAAAAATAACAAATAATATCAATAATTAGATTTTACATAATGTTTTGAACTTTGCTGTTACTCTCCTGAAAAATTCAAATTTTTGACTTAAGCCCTAATCACCGCGCATCAAAGTGAAGAGGTGTGCGGTCAAAAGGGCTTAAGTCAAAATAAGTCCAAAATACAGAATCAGGAATGATCAGACAAGAAATAAATGTATGCTTCAGATAGAATTACTACTATATTGTTTTATAAAAATAACAATTACAAATAATATCAATAATTAGATTTTACATAATGTTTTGAACTTTGCTGTTGCTCTCCTGAAAAATTCAAAATTTTGACTTAAGCCCGTATGACCGCGCATCAAAGATATATTGTCTTACAAATGCCTCATTATGTAGAGCGAAAAGCCCAATTGTTATATAGAGAAAAAGACCAAAGTAGGAGCATTAATCATTGAAAAGTTAAGAGAGATTACCATTGTTGGTGCCTCGAGATTATATTTTGTGTGTGTGTAAGCCGCACGCGCGCGCGCTCACACACACACACAGACACGCGACCTACATATATCTGAAAATGCAAAAATTTGTCTATGTACACTTGTTATGTAATTTAAATGACTCTATGGCTCTCATACTTTTATGTAATATAAAAAGTCGTAATGTTTTTTGATTCAACTTATTAAGTTGTGTATATTAGCAACTAAGTGTCGTCTTTTTATTGCTAGTGAAATGCATTGTTATTTACATTTATAACTAGCGTTAGCTAGGTCTTTCTACAATATCTCAACCAGTCTCTTTCACCCCTCTCCCCCCTCACGATCACTCCCTCACTCCCTCACTCTCTCTCTCTCTCTCTCTCTCTCTCTCTCTCTCTCTCTCTCTCGGTCACCTTCTCTCGTCCTTCTTATTCTTTTTTTCCCTTAAAACTGCACAAATTTGGAGCGCTCCCATTAACTCAAATTTCCTTTAGTTTTGAGTGAAGTTCGTTTTCTGAGGCTCACAGTCTCCCCCCCTCCTAAGTGTAACAACTTTGTGACCCTCAATAATGTTATTGCTTCACTGGCCGGTCGGAATGGTGTGATAATATTTTGTCGTATAAACATGGCATGTGCATGTTCTAGGTTCAGAGCAGTACTTCTGCACCACACTATAACTCTAACACACCGTCCCCGACATTGTAGTGGGCGCGATAGCAGGCGTTGCTGGCGCAGCGCAATTACGGCTGCTAAATAATTGCACCTGACGTTAAAGTTGATAAAGAAACGCACTCTGCACCATCGTAACCAACACAACGTAGCAGTGTTTGTTTGTTTGCTGTTCTACTGAATTTATTAACTAAATTATAGTTGCAATTTTATGCGATTTAAATGCGCTTTCAAATTTACTCCAGAATACCAAATGGTCACTGTTGATAAGTAAATTCTTTAAATTTGTTAGTAACAAATTTTATGTTAGCTGCTTTATTTTAATACCGAAACATGCTGGTTCCTATGAATAAGGGAATTCAGGGTAATATGAGCATTGTGGGGAATATAAGCAGAGTTAAGACTTACCCATATCTGTCAAAGAGGGAAAGGTATTTCCCGTAGTTTTGTATTGGCCACTATATTTGGATTGTTACTGTGCAGTGCTGAAAGTGGCGCCACGCTAGATCTCACCTCTGATTTATCAAACGTATTTTAAGCTAAGTGGTCTTTTAAGCTCATTACAAAGGGTACTGCCTATTAAGATAGTCGAAATGCCATTTGAAACCAATCATTTTTTTGACTACGTAGATATATTACAATTGTAAAAACATTACATTACACATGGTTCTTAGGTTCCCGTCTACCCCCTGTACAGAAGGAGGGTGAAAAATTGACTTTTTTCAATGTTTATCTTTTTCTCAATTTCTATAAAACGTTACCAAAAAATTTGAACTAATTTTTTGCACCAAAAACATTAAACTAAAAATTTACGGGCCCCATGGGATTGTTTTAAAAAAATTCAAAAAGAAATATTGCTATAGCTCAAGTCCCAAAAGAGCTACAGGCATATTTTTTTGTTTTAGAAAGTGTATTTTAACAAACTTTTTATATACTAAAATTTTTTCTGTTTTCTCGAGTGGTGGGCCAACCTCAAAAACGCCAAAAACCACATTTTTCAGCTATTTTGAAGGGGTTTTTGTTAGTCTAAAAGTAGCTAGTACTTTAAATAATATTTAAAATGTAAAACTGTATTACTTTCTTTCATAATATAGTACAAGGTAAAGTTTTTTTAATGAATAAATTCAAATTCCTGAATTTTTGTTATTTTTGAACTTATTTTTATATTAAATGAGCTAAAATGTATTAATAAATTTAGTAAGATTTACTCTTATGTGTGTACGCATACACATGTACACACTATATATATATATACATATAGTGTGTGTGTATGTGTTTTATGTAAATTATAAAAATTCCAATCCGGTATTTATTCCTAAAAACTCAAAAATATTTTTTTTTGAATACAGCAGTTGCAATACAGCTGTTGGGGCAATACCGCAGTATGCCTGAGAGTGGTCAGTATCAAACGCGAACCCACACACAAAACGGTTAAATGCAGACTGGTTTCTCTCTGGCAGTGATGTGACCAGGGTTGTCGAAAATCTGCTGGCAGTATGGCGCCCGTTCAATTTTCGCATGAGCAGATGACTTTTCAGCATGCCAACATTTGAAAAATAAACGTGGGATATTTAAACTACCATTTTCAAGATATGTACTGATGAGAGAAAAGTTGAAGTAAATATAATTATTTTAATTTTAAAAATAATATATTATATGATATTTAATGTAAATTATAGATAGTTCAAGATATATATGTAATAAAAATTCATTCAATATTAACATAGTCGATACATATCATTTTGAATTTTTACGGGTTTAGGCAAATGTGTCAAGGTCAGAAAATTGTTTTTCATATAGCTTCGATAGGAATAAATTATGCTATTCTTTCGTATTATTGTATATATTTACAAAATGTCTACGAACGAATAAAGATACGAAACATTTCTACACGAATTTTTAAAACTACAATGGACTAAATACATGTTACTACTTTTAGGTGTGATTTTTCACATTTTAATGGACGTTTTCTTAAAAAATAGTATATTCTATATATAATTATAAATATAAATATTTATATTTATAAGTATATGTAGTAATAAATACATGAAATGAGAGTATCCGGGACATTTCGCACGTAAAACGGTACTTTTACATTCTTTTTGCATATTTTTGAATGAAATCTTGATTTATAGTTTTTTTTGTTTACGCGTGACGCTGAGAAAGCACGATATTTAGGATAATAATTACAATTAAAGAACATTAAACACTTGTAATGTGGAACTGTTAAGTGCTTAAAACCTCGGAGAACAACATTAAATAAGAATGATGAAATCGTCATCAAATATGTGGTTCGCATTTGTTTATAACATGTAGTATTTTGAATCAGTGGCGATATTCCTGACAAGATGAGTAGGCAAGCATCTGCTCTAACCACAATATATGTATATGTACAAAAGTCTCCAGTGCTAGAAAATCATTAACAAATATTCAAATACGCACTTGTTTGTGTGAAATAATATTTGGTGACAAAATAAAATAATGTTGGTTACGTAGACGTAATCATTTATTTACTTTCCCCTGATTTTCTTTCGGCAAGCACTGCTTGCCTTCCTTGCTCTGAGGATTCGCCTGTGAATATGAATATTTATATTTATAATTAAATATAGATTATTATATTTTTTAAGAAAACGTCCAATAAAATTTGAAAAATCACACCTAAAAGTAGTGATATGTACTTAGTCCATTTTAGTTTTAAAAATTCGTGTAGAAATGTTTCTCATCTTTATTCGTTCGTAGAGATGTTGTAAGTATATACAATAATACGATAAGAATAGCATAATTTATTTCTATCAAAGCTAAAAGAAAAACAATTTTATCACCTTGATACATTTGCCTAAACCCGTAAAAATTCAAAATTCTGTGTATCGACTATGGTAATATTGAATGATTTTTTATAACATATATAATTTGAACTATCTATAATTTACATTAAAAATCATATAATATATTATTTTTAATATTAAAATAATAATATTAACTTCAACTATTTTCTCAACAGTACATATCTTGAAAATGGTAGTTTAAATATCGCGCGGTTATTTTTCAAACGTTGGCATGCTGAAAAGTCATCTGCGCATGCGAAAATTGAACGGGCGCCATACTGCCAGCAGATTTTCGACAACCCTGGTCATACCACTGCCAGAGAGAAAGCAGTCTGCATTTAACCGTTTTGTGTGTGTTCACGTGTAGATGTCGCGTCTCAGGCACACTGCTGTGTTGCCCCAACAGCTGTACTGCAACTGCTGTATTCCAAAAAATGTTTTTGAATTTTTAGGAATACATACCGGACTGGAATTTTTATAATTTACATAACACACACCCACCCACACACACAATGTATATATAGTGTGTATATGTGTATATGTGCATACATAAGAGTAATATTAATAAATTGTAGTTCATTTAAATATAAAAATAAGCTTAAAAAACAAAAATTCAGGAATTTGAATGTATTAATTTTAAGAAATCACCTTGTATTATATATTATGAAAGAAAATAATAAAATTTTATATTTTTAATATTATTTAAAGTACTAGCTACTTTCAGACTAACAAAAACCCCCTCAAAATAGCCGAAAAAAATGTTTTTTTTGGGTTTTTGAGGTTGGCTCACCACTCGAAAAAAACTGAAAAAATTTTAGTATAAAAAGTTTGTTAAAATACACTTTCTAAAACAGAAAATATGCCTGCATCTCTTTTGGACCTTGAGGTATAGCATTATTTACCTTATTGAATTTTTTTAGAAACAATCCCATGATCCCATGGGGCCCGTAATGTTTTAGTTTATTGTTTTTGGTGCAAAAAATGTGTTCAAATTTTTTGGAAACTTTACGTTTCATAGAAACTGAGAAAAAATAAACATTGAAAAAAGGCAATATTTCACCCTCCCTCTGTACAGGGGGTAGACGGGAACCTAAGAACCATGTGTGATATAATGTTTTTACAAATGTAATATACCTATATAGTCAAAAAAGTGATTGGTTTCAAGGGGCATTTCGACTATCTTAATGAGGAGTATCCTTTCTCTTCGTAGTTATTCAAGCATCCAAGTAATTAAGATTTAATTATTGATATATTATTACTGTAAAAATACTATTACTGCCGTGAATACTCTTACGACGGTCTAGTGATCGTCGTATGGTACAGTGGAAGAAAATACAAAACACCAATAGAGTCGCTAATCATCAGCTTAATTATTACAATTAAACAGTTCGTAATCAACAAGATAGTCTCTTACAACAAATCAAATAACAATTGTTCACACGCAATAGTAATGTCAATTAATATAATACACAATTGTATTACAATTGTCCCGCACAATTATAAAACACATAACACTTCGCCACAATACTTTCGACCGCAATGTGTAAATCACCCGACAATAACTAAACTAAGCGCCGCTGGATGCTTATATGTATACTCCTCTAAAATCCAGACTCATCCATACTACGTATCAGCGTTACACTGGCGCGTACTTGGTGGCGGCCTTGACACAGCGCGCGCGGCGGCGGAGTCAAGAAAAGACACGCTAACGCATGTTGAGATCACGTACGCAAACAACATTACAGCCGGATTCCACTGGAACATCCGAGAAACACGTAAGATGATCTATAATGGTGTAACACTTATTCCGCATTACCTAACACGGCCCCCTCCTTAAGTATGTTCGTCCCGAACTGGCAACCCGTCTCTGAAGTAATAATTAGCCAGGCGATCTAGGTGGTCGACTTTGAACTTTCGCTGTCCTTCCTGTTGAATCCGATAGACAACATCGTTGATTCTTTTTTCACTGTGCAGGGTCTTCCTACAAACACGACATTGTTTTTGAAGTCCACTATAAATCCACATGCGTTCATAACGTCCAGACCAACGATTGCTTCATCCACAATGTCTGCAACAAGTACTTGATGATCAAACTCATGTCGACCGAGGCATAGGTGTATCTTCATTTGTCCACACACTTTTACAGGCCGTAGCTATTCGCAAGCTGCAAAAGCACCAGACTGGATTGAGATTTTACACCACAAGGGGGTGCACAATGGAAACTGTTGTGCTTGTGTCAACTGTAATCGAGGTTGGCCTTTCTTGAACGAATCCGGTAACCGTCAAGCTTCCGTTATTTTTCTGAAGTGTAAAAATTGCGTATTTCCTAGGGGATTTTTACTCGAGTTAGTCAGCACACGCCCCATTGTACCGAGTACTGTTCGTTTCCCTGCTGCTGATCTCTAACCCGACAATCTCGTTGTAGAAATCCAGGTTTCCCGTATTTATAACACTTTGGTCTTCAATTTTTGTTACTTTACTCTGTGGCGCCGCTTGTTGGAGCTCTATTCCTTCCTCTTCTTCTTCATCGTCCCTGCCGTCGCGATCTTTTAGCGTGCGCACTTTATGACTTGCCCAAACAGAGGCTGACTTTGCGGCCTCAAATTACAATGCATGTACTAGGGCGTCCGCACTATTCTCGTGTCTTGCGATTCGTAACACTTTCTGTAGTTCATTATCTCGGACACCATCAGTAAATGTCTGCACCGCAAACCTCGTTGGAACATCTTCTGGCGATTCAGGGATCTAGTCTAATTAGTCTGTCTATACTTGCTTCAAACTCTTGAAGACTCTTAACTGACAATAACTGAACTAAGCACCTCTGGATGCTTATATTTATACCCCGCTAAAATTTCAGACTCATCCATACTACGTATCAGCGCTACACTAGCGCGCAATTGATTGCGGCCTTGACACAGTGCTCGCGCCGGTGGAGTCTAGAAAAGTCTTGCTACCAAAGTCAATATCATGTACTCACATAACATTACAGCCGGATTCCACTGGAACATCCGAAGAACACGTAGAATGTTCTGCAATGGTGTAACACTTTTCCGCATTACGTAACACAACTTTTTAAAAGAAATTGGCCGATATAAGTTTGGCGGAGAGCAGTACAGGATAATTTCCAAAATTGTGTAAAAAGACACCACCAATTGTGAAGAAGATATTTGTGTAATTTCTACAACACCAATAGTTAAATGAGGAACAAGTCCACAGTGAAGGAAGCAAGGAACTTTTTAGGAACTCACGTCATTTTATTCAATTAAAGAGCTTAAAATAAAAAGGCAAAGGCTTGCATCTTTCGGGAAAATAATTAAAGAGGAAAAGGATGCCACATGCTCTATTTGCAATGGTCAATATTCATTAAAGATAAGAGTAGGAAAAGTGGGTACAGTGTTTAGTGTAAAAACACTGATTCAACGACCTGTGAGTTGATTATGTTTGTGGTGGTTTTCTTTGCGTTAATTCTGCATAACTTTCTATTTATCATCAAATTAATTTTAAAAGAGAATTAGATTATGCTTGAGGTTTATTGTAATACAATTATCAAACTGACTTTTATTGATGAACGTTTCAAATTAACTGTAAATTTTGTAGATTGTTTAGTGCTATACTAACACTTGTTAAATATTTAAACCTTTTTGTATTACAGAAGTTATTGATTTACCCTTAATTTTTAAATACAATAAGTATTTTTTATATGTTTTTGGTATTTATTAGAGTAAACATTTTTTGTAATAAACAAATTTTTGTGTTTCATTAATTTATTTTGAGTTGCTCCTATTCCCCACATACAGGAAAAATATGAGCAGATATTGTGAAATGAAACTTATACTTTCCTAATTTCTTTTCCTGTTTGCTATTGAAACTTGAAAATATTTTGGAAATTGATGAAAAATCATTTCAACAGACAAATCCATCATTTTACTTTCAAAAACTTGTGATTAAATAAATTTTTAATTGGTTTTAAAGATTGAGTTACTCATATTCGACCGAATTCATTTTAGTTACTAATAATAAGTTATAAATTTACTCAGAAGAACAATAATTTTAAGTGTTTAATAGGAGTAATGGGTCGGAATTAATTATCTGCTGACAAAACCAACGATCATAATGGATTAACGCCCATGTTGGGAATCAGTAGCTACGCAATGCGTCACATGGTCTCTGAACGGCCTTGAAGCAAGGGTGTTAACGTTTTTTACCAGAGCAAGGTGATTTGTTGTAAGTGACAAAAACTGAAGTGCAAAATAATAATTGTGTTTTATATATATTAATCCCTTATAGATGAAACCTAATTTTATTATATAATTAAGATTACCTACTGCAACTACAGTTTATTACGGTTTGACTCATATATCAAATTTCCCACTAAAGGCTTACCAGTTTCTAATCGATGACATTAGTGTAGTAAAATTCTTCAGCAAATTGCATTGTATAATATATTACAACGGTGTAATCGTTGAGGAACGTGGTTGACTTTTCTAAGTAAATCTATTAGTTACGCATTATTTAAACTAAAAGTATTTAGTGAACTTTTATGTTTAATAGTCTACAGAATTCAAGCAGCCTTGAGCCACTGAATTTTTTAGAACAAAAAGGCAATTGAACTGTGTTGCACTTGAATTCAAAGTGAAAGGTATATTAAATTAAGACTTAGGAAAGGATATAGGCTTTCGCACATAGAGACCTATTATTTGAAGCAAATATTAATTATATAATTATTTATAATTAACAAATAATTATTTGTTACATAATAACATCTACATATTTTTCTTGTAATTTTCCTTTGATTCCTTTACTTGATAGACGTACACGGGAATTTCTTGTATTAAAATAAAAAATGTTATCAAACGTAATTAAGAGTTCAAAAATTCAAGGTAAGCAGAACTGAAAGCAAGTTTGTTTGAAATATTTACGGCAAATGGGAATATTTTGTTATGCGTAGTAACAATTTTAGTAGCTAGGGATAAGTCGTCAACTCATCAGCGGGGAGGAAGTTACTCACAAACATCTGAGGAACAGTAGCATTGAGTCGAACATTTTACGAAAGGTGAGTTTATAAAATACCTATAGACGTCTATCAGTCTGTATACTTAATGATGCGTTAATAATATTTTCAAAATTACGGCGACCATATTAAATAAAGTGAACCTTCTTAATTTTTTAATGTTCAGTTACAGGTGAGTAAAAACTACTTAACTTCTCATACAGGTTTTATATTACGCACATAAGCTATAATTGGGTTTTTATATTTAGGACAAGAAACTTCTGAATTTTTAAAGTTACACGCTGAAAAACTGTACTAAAATTACTGAACATTTTAAACGCCTCAGGGTGTCGTATGTATTGTCTTAAATTCTTACAAGTATATTGTTTTACAAAATATATTAAAATTATAAATAAGCTATTTATAAAAACACAATGAACTAATATCAGTAATTTAATGAAGAAAGTTGTGTTAGTGGTTATAATCACAATCAGAATTATTACTGTTGCCCACCACTATAGAAAAATTATTCCGATTAGCGCTTTCAAGCTTCACATCTCATTGTCAGGTCGGCATTGAGTGCCGATCTGACGATGAGCTATGAAAGTTGAAAGCGCTAATCGGAATAATTTTTCTATAGTGGTGTGCAACACTAATAATTCTGATTCAAATATGTGTAAATTAAAAGATGATAACGAGTAAGTGTATTAAAGATTCGAAAAAAATATATAGTGTATCAATATTATATATTGTGGGCGTCATTAGGCGTTGTTGCCACATTCATTTTAAAAATGGTAACGTAATTAACCTTGGATCTCAAAAACAATATATATTTTTAGCGCTTACTTTTAAATTGCTTGATATATAAATTGTTGACATATCCTGTAGCCAATTTGAATTATTATATACACGTAATCTTTATATTCCATCGGTGATGCAGAGAACACTTAATTCAAAATTTAGAACAGTTTATATTTAGCTACATATTGATACTTAAGTTTTTGTGTTGATACTGACTCTTAGTGCAAAATAATAATATTTTTTGTGAAAACAATAAAAGCTAAGTGGATTACTGCACATACCGTGCTCGCCTCAAGCAAAGACAGACATAGCTTGAATATTTGCATATTCTGTGACGGCATACAGTGAGGCGTGTACAAGTATGAGGTTTACTGCAGGTTTACTAGTTGGAGCGTTTTAACGCTGATGACGTAGCTCTCACTGTTCTAACACAGTCTACTGTCTACTCAAATTAAAAGCTTTACCCTTATAGGTTACATTTTCTCGATACAGTTCACCTTATACACACAACAGTATATACGCTCAACATAGTCTATAATATAAACAAGAAATATCAGACCACAAGAGGAAAAAACATTAAACATTTTGATTCTGCAAACACATTGACAGTTTTAAATTTAAAAGAAAAAGAATCTTCTCTCGTAACACAAGTGTGTACGCCTTCCCATACCAACATCGTCACATATACACAAATTTTTAAAAACACACAAACACTTGGTAAGTTTCACAGCTTTCTCTTAAACTCTGACAATTGTTTCAGCCTATTAAGCTATTCTCAAAGAAGTGATAAGAACAACTAATCAAAGAAAGTGTAATTGGCTGTGAATTGTAAAACCTGAGTGTAATTGGAAAGCAAAATCTAAGTTTAGTTTAGTTAAATGTTTGATTTTTCTTTCCTATTATACTTAGTTTTTACACTAACGTTCCTACACTAGCTACACCCCCTCCAATATACACACCCCACACATATCCTTTGTTTAGTTGTTCTTAGCAGCTCTTCGAGAATAGCTAAATAGATTGAAATAGACTGAAACAATTGTCATAGGTTAAGAATAAACCGTAAAACTTACCAAAATTTTATATGTTTTCAAAAACCTTTGTAGTAATATGTTTCACCAAGTGCCTAACGAATCGTCAATCAATATCGTGAATATCAGATATTTTATAGTTTTATATGGAACAGTTAATCGATATGTTTTTCAGATTTAAACATTTTTTCTACGTTTCCCCATAAGAATACAAAAGATTTTTGGCTTAAAAACGTACTTATTTACAAAACACCGTAGGCCTACTGTTTAAAAAAATTATTACAATATTTTCTTTATCTTTCGATTCAATAATTTTTACCATCGTATAAGTGGCTGTCCAATACAAAAATTGAAAGTTTTAGATACTGAAAATTGTGAAGTTAGAAGTTTTTGAACTAAACTGTCATTACGTCTACAGCGCATTTCTGAATGGACGCTTGTTAAATATTTACACTACAAAAAAGTTTGTAAACATAATTTTACAAAAAAAGATGGTAAAGTTCCTTTTCACGTAATGTGTAACAGCTAGATTTTGAATACAATCTGTATGAGTAGAAATTTTTACTTAATTTTTCATAATTAACTTGTGTTAGTAAAACTGTTAAATAAAATATCGTGTCTTATACGTTATATGAAAACATGTATTTTAAACACTATGCACCGATTCTTTAAAAAAGTAATGTAAACTACGTATTTTACAAAAACTAACATTAAATTTAAACCGATATAAAGTACCTAACTACAATCCACAAGTTCGTATAATCATCATCATCATCATCATTTTATTAACGATCTTAGGCTTTGCGGTTTGTTCCTATTCAACAGTCTAAATTTTCTTAGATTTACTAACTTTCCTTCTGCCTCTAGGGTTGTAATCTTTCGCCATTTTCGGTATTGTACTTTCTTCTATTCTATTAATGTGTTGAATTTATTTTCTTCTGTATTTTTTAATCATTTTATTAGGTACAAAAATATCTAAATCACTTTTTATCTCTTCACTTCTTATATGATCTCGTCTATTACATTTTTTAACTGATCTCAGAAATTTCATTTCTGCTGATTGTATCTTCTCTTTAGCTTTTTTTATGTGACCGAAGTTTCAGAACCTTACAGTAGTGTAGGTTTTGCTATTGTTTTATAACATTTTATTTGGGATTCTTTTTTCTACATTTATTTTTCAACGGTCTCCAAATCGTTCCACACATTCTTGTGAAATTCGTCACTCTTCCTACATTACAGTAGTAAATACGAGTGCAAGAATAAACAAAATCACAGTGAATAATATTAGCAAATTTTAAATGAGAACATTTAAGAACATTTGAGTGGTAATGTTAAGCAACACAGTTTTAATCACCTAAATGGAAGAGAGGGAAGGGGGAATTAATTTCCAGCGCAAAGCTGTTTTGCTGCTGCGGGCGCTTATTTCTTGATAAGACTACCTTTTGCATAAAACATCGTACACTTTCTCCGACAACTGTGTTTGACACTGTTGTCTGTTAATTTGTTGAGAACAGTTTAGATGAATGGCAGATAACTAATATAAGTTGAGCTCAGACCGCAAACATTTTTTGATTCGGTGTTGAAGTAAACACTTTTTAACAATATAGATAATTATAATTTTATAGATTTTTGTCTCTTCAGTACGTCGATTGTACAATAAGCATACTTGTTTTAAATAAACGGCTTTTGCTTACTATCATGTGACATAAAACCTTTTACCTTAATCTTCCATCATTACTACATGACACCTTAATCTCTGACACGTTGGTTAATGCAAAAAAGCAAAAATACATTCTGTTATCCAACATTTTAAAAACGCATACTAAATAACCCAGTATTAAAACATTAATTAAAACTATCTTGATTTTACTTTCATTGAAAAAATGAGTATCTATGTTTGGTTTTATTTGGGCCAATATATATTTTTGAAGAGAATGTGTAAAAAGTTATACTCATTTAAAAAATACTCATGAGTTACAAAGGAACAGAAGTTACATTTGCCTCTGAGTTGAAGTTTTAAGAATACGAAAATTGATGAAGTTTTCCTTACCGTTGATAATGGCCATACCAAGCAATCGTTGACTTAAACTAAATCACTTTAATTTGTGTAAATTTACCACGTCTTTTGTACTTGATTTTTAGTTTAGTTATCTTATTATGATTGGTTTTAAAACAAATCGCTAGTTATATTAAAATAAATTTAGTTGAAAAGTAAAATTTATTAATTTTTTTTACTGCGGTAAATTTTTTTTGCACAGTATTGCTATCAGACACTGTTTCGACTTTCGTTGCAACGAGGCGGCCAAAAATGGACCTTGCGTAATCTGAAACAATGTCGTCATCAACTTTTCTGTGGAGCATGAATTTTGATTATTTTCATTGTGTGAGAAATAATGATGTTTCTAGACTAAACTTTCTCGTTTACTGACGGCTTCATAGTCATATGCCAGTGGCATCTCGTTATCCGGTGGTATTGCTATGAGAAGTGTTTTCCCTTGATTCTCATAACATTTACAAATTTTCTGAGAAATTTTTGAAAGGTTTTTCTTGATAAGTGTGATAAATACATATATATTCTGAGAAATTCATTTACAAACCGTATTTGTAATGAGGTACTTTAAAAAACTGGTTTACACTTTTTCATACTAGACTCATTTGCATGTGTTGGGTGACTCATATTGCCATAGTTTTTGTTACACAGAGAAAACCAAAGTCAAGGTTATACGTTTTTAACAACATCATAACCGGACTCATACAGGGCCAGACAACTTCCACTCTGATCCTTATGTAGGTCAGTGTCAGATACCTAAATTGCCATAAAAAATCATGAGGACTACTTTCAAATATCTCTCCTATGTCAGGTCAACTAAATGTAAGAAAAGTGCGTTTGTTAAATATAAATATGCTTACTGCATTAAAAGACATATTGACAAAGTTGAAGGTCTATAAAATTATAATTTTGTATTTTATTTTGGAGCATGACAGATTATCCACATTATAATGAATAAAAAATGATCATAAATAAATTTCAATTAAAATAACTATCAAGAAAAAATCAAAATAAAAACAAAAAGGTACCACAATAAAATACAATCATAATTTGAAGAAATAAAAATAAAGAAAAAACAACTATGCAACAAATATGAGTAATGAAAAATAAACCAAAAAACTAAAATAAAGTAAGGAAATACCCAGGGAGGATAGGAGTAAGTAAGGAAAATACCCAGAACAAACCAACGTAAATAGTAAAACTATTTTGTATTGAAGAAACAAAGAATGAGAATCAGTAAGTAAGGCAAAACCCAGAACAAACCGACACCCCTAAAATAAAGACTGTTTTTCAAGAAACAAGCTAGGAGATGCTTAAGGAAATAAATACCCTGAACAAACCGAAATACCTAATAAAAAGGAATGATTTTGAAGAAACAAGGTGGTAGGATAAGAAGAATACAAGAAATACCCAAAGGAAACCCAGTAAGAAGAAAATAAAAACCCCAAAAGAGATTAAAAGTCACAAACGAAAGTATAACACCCAAAAACAGAAACTAATGTAAACTAGATGTAAACAAAAGTGTTTAGAGGTATAAGTAAAAGTGCACCCATGAAAGTTATTTTATAATGAAAAAAAAACAAATCTTAAGAATCCTCTATAAATAAAATTCTTGATAATATAAAACTATAAAACTGATTACTGACAGTATCAAGAATTAACAGAGGACCAGTGCAAGTTATTTTATTATAGTATATAAACTTCAAGAAAGTGTATTAAATGCTTAAACTAAGTAAATGTGTACTTTGAACAACTTTCAAGTTTTTAATTTAACTTCAGAAATAATATTTGGTAGAATAGTATTATGAAAATTAAATACAAATATTTCTAAGAAAGTGCCACTCTTTGTCTAACAACATTCACTAAAATGAGAAAGATAAATTGAGAGCAGGTAATTAATAAGTGAAGTGACAAGGGATACATCCCTAATATAAAATAAAAACAGATAAGACTGCACAAAAGTAATTTTAAGAAATAAGTTAAAAATGAAGGGACAGATGTGTTATGTTTCTATTAAAGTAAATGAACTCTATACATAAATGTTGGAAATAGAGTGTAATGTTTTATTGTTCTAAAATATTTATTATGTATAATAGTATTAATCAAGGCTTAAATGTCTGAGAGTGGATACCATTCGTTTATTATAAAATATTTATTATGTGTTACTAGTAATAATCAAGACTAAAATGTCTGAGTTTGAGTACCACTTTTTTAATTTCAAATATTTGTTATGTACTAATAGTATCAATTCAATACTAAATGTTCTTGTTTATGTAAGGAAATTTTAATTAATATTGTATTAGAATAGAAGGTCAGAAGGGGTATAAACGAGATGTACTATTCAAAAACTTTGTATGTAAAAACAGATAAAATCTAGGCCAAATGGTAAATCTCAACAACATTATACTTGATGAATCAAGTCAAGGAAACGAGTTAAACTGATGAAATTTATATAAGGTAAATCAGTCACAGAGTGTTATAACTGAAACTATACTTTAGAAAGATATTGTAAAATGATAGGAAGAATTATTGGAAAAAATGCAAATGTAATAACTGAAAAATCAAAGGGGGGAGTCACAAATTAAAGAATAATATTTAAGAAGATAAACAATTAATAAAATTACAAGAAATTAAGGGAAGATAAACATTTTATTTCAATCTGAGATTTAGTACAATCATAAATATAACATATAAAATGGCAAACATTTTGAGAAGAACAGGAAGTAATTTTTAAAGCCTACATTTTAAAAATGAAGTAAATATAGCATTTTAGATAGAAAACTTTGTAAAAATATATTATTTGGTATCAAATCAAGCAGAATGAACTAAAGAAAGAGATTATGTATTTAGTATTTAATAAAATTAAATAATAGCAAAATATATTCAGTAATATAATATAAATTTCATACATGTAACGGAAACGAAAAAGATTTAAAACAATGGATTGCTAATATTAAATTGGCTAAGACGTTTTCAGATGACGAAGGAAATTAGAACAGTTGATTATTAGACTTTGTCAAGCACACTTGAACGAGATTTTGGCTAAATATTAACCTATAGCGAAGAAAAGTATGGCGTTCGTTAAGTAAGCCTAGTCTACTGTGAAAATCGCGAATTTCTAAAAACTTTACTTAAACTTTAAATTCAGTGAAATTAACCCATACAACAATTAACCTAAATTAATAAGGAACAGAAAATAAGTGAATTAATTAATTAAACCTATAAAACAAATAATTCTGAATAACGAGACAAACTGTGCAATTCTCGACCTTATTGACAAAAGTGAATTAAAACATTATCGATATACACATACAATAAAACATAAACACATTTTATCGAGGTGAATCACAGAACACTGAACCAGGACCACTCCACTAACACCAGATAGAATAATCACCACTGCTGAGACGAGGAAACATTGAAAAGGCAACATTTATTGGAAGAATATTTCGTCGAGCCGACTTCATTTTAACAGATGCAGTACTGAAGCAGCCATCTTGAATCCCACAATTCATTTCGAGCACTGCCAATATAGTCGTCAAGACGTCAATGGTTTGAAATTTTACTTTGATAAACATTATATATTAAATCATAACTTTGTAATTTTTAATTCTTAAGCTATTTACTTGTAAGTGTTATACTTTTCTGACCTTACCCTTTCTCTGACTATATAATATAACCGTTCAAAGAATCTGATAATTCATATTAAATACAGATGAAAAATAATCGACCGCCCTGAGACGAGTCGACGCTAGCTGTGGAATAATCGATTTATAATCGATATATAATTAAAATTGTTAATAAATCTGAAAATTCTGGAAAATTGGTTTCTATTTATTTATAAAACTTATAAATAGAAATAAAATATAATAAAATTAAGATAACGGACTATCCAAAAGGCGGCCATTACCAAAGTGGAAAGAGTATACATAAATAAGAAGAAGAACCGTCAATCGATTAGTGCTGGAGATAATACAATTAACGCAGAAATTAATTCTAACTACTAAAAGTGATATAGTTGACAGAAACAGTAATAAAAGATTTAAAATTGTACACAAAGCAATTACAAAAATTATTTACTAAATACTAAACAAATAAAACAATTAAATTAAATTTCAAAAAAAAAATAAACACCAAATTTTTTATTTTTGTACACAAACAAAATTCTTTATTTTGTAAACAACGGGATTGTTACAATTTATATGTCACTATGTCAACACAGAATAAAATATTTGTCGTCGGTGCTCAACTTTCGTTCAGAGCGTTGTCTAATAAAAGGCAAGGTGGTGACAAGCTGAATAATTTCCTTCACTGTGGTCAGTGAATGCATTGTAGAACAGTGACACTTTGTAAAATGTAAGTACTTTTCTAAAGTTGTTTAATACTAACGTAAATTATTTACACTGTATATATAGTATACTATATTATTTATATAACCCAGTAAATATATTACACTAATTAGGAGCTGTTCCTGGGGGAATTAGAATAATTTCTGAGGGGGAGGGGTAGAAACTTGCCTGAAGATTGGACTCCCCATTTTCCTCAGTACTATTAAGATATTTAAGATTCTTTCCATATAATGGTTTATACACCTTATTTATAAACCTTATTTGAACATATAAAACTGAATTAGAAATAGGCCTATTTTAAGTGTTTATGGAATTTCAGTAAAATTTCTGATAAATCAGGTTATGGTGAGGTGGTTAATTCCTTTTTATGCCACTGAGCGTAGTTACCGTTTTCCATTTACTGGATTTCAGTTTGTCTTAATAATTTAATTTTTGCAAGAATGAAATGTTGATGAAAATCATATCATTTTAACACATAACGTACAAGTTAATGTGTATGTTAATGTTTCAGATGTCTAAGGTTGGTAGCAAAAGTATAAAAACAGATGATGTAATGGTTTAAATAATATATTATATATTGTATTTTATTATTTTTCATTAACTCTTTCCTCGTTTATTATTTTATATTACTGTAATACGATTTTAGCAATTAAATATATTACGCGACGATTACATTGAACTACATGTTACTGTCCTTATGTAATTTTCCTAATTTTTAATAAAATGGTTTAAAGTTAACAAAATATTTGTAAAGTCGCTATCGAATGTTAGATATTTTAAATTCAAACAATTTGTAAACAAAATGCTACGCTAATTTAACATTGATAAGTTGTAGACTAAATAGGAAAGTACAATTTTTTTTTAACGAATAGTTTAAAAATATACCGTCAGTCCATGAATGTAGTACATTTAGTTTAATAATTTCGGTTTTACTTCATTATGAAACTGTTTAAAAAATTCTATATTTAACCTATTTAAACGATAATTAACTTTTTGGTGTCTTGGCGCATACCATAATGCAATTATTAACTTTGCAGGCTTCTTAATAAACTTGACTAAATACGTATCATAATGTTTCTCAGCAAACATTAAACTTTTTCTATACAATAAAAGTTGAAATGATTTTCATATAATTATATAAAACAGTGGATTTATTTATAAATCACATATTCAAGAAATTAATCAAATCTTTAAAAAAAGAAACTGATGTTTTCAATATGTTTTTCTTGAAAACATGCTTAGCGAATATCTGTAAAACTTTTCAATTTAAGTAATAAAACTCATTACATGGAATGAAAATGAGCAATTTTTCTAGTTTTATTTGATGTCATTTAGAACAACGAATAACTTGCAGTGTGACGTATGAGAGGCTTACGTTTACACAAGACGGTGCATATTTACGTTAAAATACGTAAAAACAGTCAGTAAACTACGATTCCAAAGATACTGCTAACAGTGTTAACGTGCTTGGAGACTTGTCGACGTAAAGTAACGTCGATATTTCATGCCTACGTCAGCTGGATGCAGTGGCAAGATCGTCTACTTATATTTTCAGTAAGCCTTAATAAAGCTGTGTCGCAATCATGATAAGCACAAGAGATCAAAGGAATTTATGGTCACGTGGGTACCGACGTCAAACGCTGCGCTGCATTTCTGTTACGGTAATGTAGTAAACCATGCACACACACACACACAGTACAGCCTAGTCTGTGGCTGAACATAAACAGAGCGCATGGTTGTGCTTGTGCCTATCACGGCTTATATTGTACTGTAGGTGTAACGTTACAAACCAGTAACATATTACTCCTACAAACTCTAATACACAAATACTTCATAATGAAAAGATTATTTTAGTTTATTAATATTAAACACTGTAGATGTTTAAAGCTTACTTAGCTCTTCCACTTTCATTTCTCTCTCTCTCTCTCTCTCTCTCTCTCTCTCTCTCTCTCTCTCTCTCTCTCTCTCTCTCTCTCTCTCTCTCTCTCTCTCTCTCTCTCTCTCTCTCGCTCTCTCTCTCTCTCTCTCTCCTCTGTCTCTCACTGTCTCTCACACTGTATTTGTCCCTCTCCTTCGATATTATGGATTCTATTATTATTCCCTATGGAATATTCAAGAAATTTTTGGAATGTATTTATGTCAAGCCAGATATTAATTTTATTTACTCATACAATCTGACATTATTGCAACACAATGTCTATGTATTTGCTTAAGTTTTAATTCAGGACTACCGTATTTGTAATAATGTGTTAACGTGTGCTGGTTACAGTGTTTTTATGGCAATATAATGTTGCTATAACATTCCATAGATTATTTTTTGTTCTTTTTAGAATACTTGTTTCAATCAATTTTAATACATTTATTTAATAATGTATTTACTATTACGTTATGTATTTTTTTCTTGGCGAGTTATTGTTATACTGCGATTATAAAAACATACTATCAAAGAAGATTAATTATTTATTTATGAACGAATATCGTGTAATTGCAGAAAAAAGAACAAACTAAAAACTTGATAAAGTGATTATGAGTTATTTTCTTTTAATATCACCTTGACTACAACCTATTCCGCTTTTAGACGTTTTCCAAACCGACTGAGGGAATATCTATAAAGGAAAATTAAAAATCGGTATGGAGAACCATACATGACTTCCATGTAATAAAATTTATATTTAAAATCATTTAAATATTAATTAAATAAGTGGATGCTTGAGTTCCGAAGAAATTACGTATCAGCTAAAATGGTACCACCATGTCATGTGGATCCACTATCTTCAGCCTTCGTGAGTAAGGACTATACTTTTGGATAAAATGTCTGTAGGTCGAAAGAAGAGGTAGCTGCGATCTGATTCCTGTAATGAAATTGGACTCTCGCTGCGAGAGGCCGAGGGATGTCTATAGTGTTATCAAAGTCTTTCCTGTCAATACTATACAAGTCATTATTCTTTTTTAAAATCGAGTCTTGATTTCTTTCTTTCCATTTGTCTTCTGATTTCCTGAACGACTATTCTGTTCACCCGTATAATTATAAATTTCTCAGCAAAATATTTCTTCCTTAATACGTTTGTGTCTCCTGTTTAACACCCACCATTCTTATCCACGTCATAACGCTATATTCCACACAGGCTAGTAAATAACTAGCCATCAGGGAAGTCAAAATATTTTCAAGGAGGGGCAAACAATTTTCCAAAGGAGAAAAATATTTATATATTTTTCACACACACGCACACACACACACACACACACACGCACGCGCACGCGCGCGCACACACACACACACACATTAGTTTATAATTCTCATATCATAATAGAAATAAGTACACACATTGTATTAATTGCTTTAATACAACAACACTGCGCAGCGATCCACAGGAAGCAAATCGATGTCCATTTTTCGGATTGCACTTTACTAGCCTGTGTGTTTCGAAAGCCGTTGTGTTGGTGTGGGTTTCAGCACTTTCCATTTAAAAAGCATGCAAATGTAAGAAAATAAACATGAATGAGGCCAGAAATAAAGCGAATTGTGTGTGTGTGTATCTTGCCTGCCTTTTTATTGCCGTAATCATAATAATAAAATGGAAACGTAAACATTTCATAATTGAGATATGCTTGCCTGCCACGGACGATATATTTTCTCTGAAACATGATTTAAATTAAAATGAAAAAATTTAGAATTTTGTTAAGGTGAAATGAAATGTTTCCATAGAAACTACTTCTTTGTTGTCAATAACGTATTACACATATAAAACTTATAAAATTTACTTCCTCCATCAACTACCATTTTAAATTATAAAAAAAAATTCCCCCTTCCCCCTTCCACCTTCAACTACCCTTTTCATTTATAGATATTTCATCTACCTTTCTACAGTGGATTATTAGGACCTTTTTTTCAGGATACTTTATTTATCAAAATTAGGCACTTTACTCTCGTTAAAACGTAAAACGTTGCAGGTAAACTACCCCTTTCCTTTAACCGATCTTCACCAAAAACAACAGACCTTGAGTCCTCTATAATTCAGGGCTGTATGCAAAAAAGTATTTGATTCTGTTTGAATTTCCGGCTGTTATCGTTTAATAAATGAATAAATAATAAATAAGTAAATAATAAATAAACAAATAACAAATCAGTAAATACATTTTTTATTAATTTATCTAGAATATAGTTGTATTTCAAAACCTAGCAGTTATTTTTGGAATAACCACTAGTAACAGGATAAATCTGTTGCGAGCCGTCAGGTCTGCGACAGGAGTATATCAGTCTTTCGCCAAGTTCTAATTGAAATAGCTTTACTGCTATAAAGTTAATAATGCGTTTATTTCAGCAAATAGAACCAATCGAGTGCCAGCAACTCGGAAAAATTGTCTAGCAATTGTATTTTTTAATTTATTATATTGTGAAATTGAATACATAAAAAGTCAGACATAACTATAACGTTTCATGCATTAATTTTTAACCTTTGAAGCCTTGAGACTTGAGAGCAGTAAGGGAAAACGTAGTAAGTCGCCAAACTCCCTATTCAGTTTCTAGTAAGTCAAGCTGAATTTTTATACAAAGTATCAAGCGTACTGAAATACCGTAACCACTTTCGTCGCCCGCTCTTGGTCTATTTCTTCTTTAAACATAATTTTCAAAAAGTGGTTACCGTTATGTAAACAATTTATTGTTACGACATCACAGAACAATCTACGTGTTAATCGAACGTTCCAGAGGGATCCGGAAGTAATGCGGTGGCGTACGTGACTCTCGACGCATTTGTTAGACTGTGTCAGAAACCGCGCGGACTGTGTCAAGGCCGCAATTAATTAGGTCATACACACTGGCGCTAACGCGCAGTATGGAATAATCTAGTAATTTGGGTGGGTATAAATACCAACACTCATCGACGATTAGTTCAATTTATTGTCGGGCGATTACAAGTGATTATGGGGCGATATTACTGTGTGCGTTCAAGTGGTTATTAGTGAAGTGTTTAATAATCAGGCGGGATAATTGTAATACAATTGTTTAATTGTGTCTAATGTCCAATTGAGTGGACATTTTATTGAGTGTGAACAATTTTAAATTTGATTTGTTGTAAGAGACTGTGTTGTTAATTACGAACTGTTTAACTGCGAAAATTAAAGCTGGTGATTAGTGACTTATTTGGTGTCTTGTATTCCGTTTCCACTGTACCTACGACGATCAAGTAGACCGTCGTAACAGTGGTGTCAGAAGTGGGATAGAACCGTTAACAGTGCAAACAGTGGACACTTTATACAAGACGAGTGTAATTCGTAATTAATCGGTAAACAATGGATGCCAGTCAGATATTGGAAGCTTTCCAAACGCTGTTGCTGCAGATACGGGAAGAGACAAAAGAAGAAAGCAGGCAGGAGGCGGAACAGGGAGAAAATCGACAGGATGAAAAACGCAGGCAGGAAAGAGAAGAGGCTGAGGAACGTCAGAAAGCACTAGTGCTGGAAACAGAAGAAAGACAAAAAGTACTTATTTTAGAATCTGTATATAGACAAAAAGAAGAACGTAAGCAGGAGGCAGAGGAACGGAAGCGTGAATCAGAAGACATCACGGAGTTAATACAGGAGCAAAAGCAGACACAAGAACAAACCGCTGCAGAGTTAGGTCTCCTACGAGGTGAGATTAATAAACCTACTCCTCCTCCTATGACGCTATAGCCCAAGTCGGGGCTTGGTCTCCACCAATCTCCGCCTCCAATCCACTCTATCCACTGCAACCCTCCACCAGTTTCTTATCCCCATGTCCCTCGCGTCCTCTGCAACGCCATCTTCCCACCTTTTCCTCGGTCTGCCTCTAGGTCTCGTTCCCTCCCATGCACCCAGCAAAGCTCTCTTGGGGTTCCTGCCATCCTCCATTCTCATAACATGTTGTCCGGCACCACGCAACTTTTGTATTCTTATAAATTTTGAGACTCGTATCTCTTTATATATTTGATACAGTTCGTTGTTGTATCTCAGTCTCCATGAGCCATTTTCTTGTACGCCTATAATGCTTCTGAGGATTTTCCTTTCAAAGGTGTCTACTAAGTCCGCTGTTTTCTGTGTGATTGTCCATGCCTTACACCCGTAGCATAGCACCGGTCTGATGACAGTCCAATATATTTCCATTTTTGTTTCCCTGTGCACATCCCCAGACCTAAATGATGGCAGCAATGCGAAGTATGCCTTGTTAGCCATGGGCGTCTTTGGATCTCCGGCTCCTCTGATCCAGTCTTTGCTAGGTACACTCCGAGATACGCGAAATTGTTCACCACTTCAATTGTGTCCTCCTCTATCTCAATGTTGTTATAAACCTGGTCACTTCTTGTTTGGATAAGCAATTCTGTTATATCAGTATTTATGGCTAGCCCAGCTTCCTAGGCTTTGTTTTTAAGCTCTATAAATATTTCTTTAGCTGTCGTGATCCGTCTTGACATGATGTTAATGTCATCTGCACATGCGGCTATCTGTAGAGTTTTATTCGTTAACAGCAGATTAATAAACAAGTTACTAAAATATCGGAGGTACAAGAATCAATGACATTAAAAATAGCTGAAGTAGAAAAATCTGTTTCGATTGTTGAAGAATCGATGTCAAATAAAATATCTGCAGTAGAAAACTCAATGGCAAACATAAGAGAATAAATTAAAAGTGAAGTTGAGCAGTGCCTGAAGATTCAAAGAAAAAAATTTTCTGAACAGACTGTACCAACGATAAAGACAGAAAAAATACAGTACCGTTTACCAAATGGTAAAAGCTTAAGAGCATGATAATGTCTTTCAGCCGCCAGCTAAACGCAACATTAATATGGTTACTGAGTGACTGATTGTTTCTTTTGCGCAAATGTTTCTTTTGGTTATTAGGTCTTTAATCTGCGACTTTAGCTTGTTAGCGGTCGCGGTTTTAGTTAACGATTCCCGGCTGGTAAATTGTACTAACACTTGATTTTATACTTTCAGGACGCTTTATAAATCTGGTTTAATTGTTTGCAGTGATATTATTTTTAACACATTTTATATATACAGTATATAAATTGCGACGTATCTAAACAAACCTTTATTTACAACAATCCCAATGACGTCATGCAATGATGACGTATTACAGCGTGACGGTAAATAAAATGTTACAGAAAGTTTCATACGATGTCCAGCTAAAAGACATTATCATCTCAAAAACCCCAATAACCTATCTACAGCTATGCAGTGTTGTTCGCTTGTTAGGTCTTTAATCTGCGACGACGTTAGCATGTTAGCGGTCGCGGTTTTAGTTAACGATTCCCGGCTGGTAAATTGTGCTAACACTTGATTTTAAACTTTCAGGACGCTTTATAAATCTGGTTTAATTGTTTGCAGTGATATTATTTTTAACACATTATATATATTGCGACGTATCAAAACAAACGTTTATTTACAACAATCCCAATGACGTCACGCAAGAATGACGTCATGCAGCGTGATGCGTTACAGTTTACAGCGTTACAGAAATTTTCAAATGATGGCCAGCCAAAAGACATTATCATGTCAAAAAGACACAGAAAATAAGTTAATAGAGAAAGTCACTTTGCCTGCAGTAGGGACAGTTCATGTCAAAGCTCCAACCTTTGACGGAAGCGGTCACTGGGCAACGTACCTCCGCCAATTTAAAGCTGCTGCATGAGCAAATAATTGGACAGAGAAAGACAAGGCAGTTTCACTCCTTCTCTTATTAAAGGGACCCGCGGCAGAACTACTACAGAAAGTGCCATCTGACAGCCAGAAAGTCTATGCCAACTTGATAAAAGCTCTGGAATTACGGTATGGTGATAAACATTTGCGAGATGTGTACTGCACCCAGTTGAGAGAAAGGCGACAGCATTCCGGGGAGAGCCATCAAGAGTTTGAAGCAAGTATCGACCGCCTAATTAGACTGGCCTATCCTGAAGTTCCAGAAGATTTTCGAACGAGTTTTGCGATGCAGACATTTACTGCCGGTGTCCGAGATAAAGAACTACAGAAATTTTTACGAATGGCAAAACACCAGAACAGTGCGGTCGCCCTGGTACATGCTTTGCAATTTTGAGGCCGCCAAATCAGCGTCTGGTTGGACAAGTCATAAAGTGCGCGTGCTAAAAGATCGCGAAGCCACAGACGATGAGGAAGAAGAGCAAGGAATAGAGACTCGACGGTCGGCGTCACAGAATAAAATAAGAAAGAATGGAAGACCGAAGTTTTATGGATATGGAAAATTGGACATCTACAACGAGATTGTCGGGTTAAAATTCAGCAGCAGGGAAACGAGCAATAGTCGGTATAAAGGGGGGTGTGCTGACTAACTGGAGGAAAGAAGCCCTTAGACAATACGCAATTTCTACACTTTAGAAAAACAACGGGAGCTTGGTGGTTACCGGATTCGTTGAAGAAAGGCCAATCTCGATTACAGTTGACACAGGTGCATCAGTTTCCATTGTGCGGCCCGACGTGGTGAAAGATCTTAAGCCAATCTGGTGCTCTTGCAGTTTGCGAACAGCTACTGGACGGCCTGTAAAAGTATTTGGAAAAGTGGAGATACACCTACGCCTCGGTCGCCTTGAGTTTAATCATCAAGTACTGGTTGCAGACATTGTGGATGAAGCAATTCTTGGTGTGGACATTATGAACGCATACGGATTTATAGTCGACTTCAAAAACAGTTTCTAGAGAATCGGAAGAGAAGAGGTAATGCTTTCCACAATGACGACATCAGAAAGGTCGATGGACGTCATAAACCAAGTGGCCGTAACTGTTCCGCCAAACTCCGAAAAGATCATCATGGTTAGAACCGAGGTAGATACTAGGGGCAACCAGTGCTCTATATTCGAACCCCAGGTAGTCAGCACACCGGGAATACTAATTGCCAGAAATTTGGTAAAAACTGATGAAACCGGGAATGTATCTATTAGAGTGGCGAATATTCTGGATAAAGCTGTAACTTTACAAAGCAATATGCTCCAAGGCAAATTAACTCCTGTGGCCTGGGTAGCCGGAATGACGCAGCAAAGATCCATTTGTGCTTCGGATACTTCCAAATTACTAGAAGAACTGCAGGAATTATTGAATAGATCTTCTAACGACATCTCAAGGGGTGAGGTAAAAGAACTCAGACGGTTTTTACATGAATTCAAAGATTTTTTGCAGTTCGGGGACAGTCTTTGGGAAGAACTTCTCTTGTACAACATCTCATCAATACCGGGTACACAACACCGATACGCCAACCTCCTCGAAGGCCTCCATTATCTAAGCAAGAGGAATTGCCTCGATTAGTACAGGACATGTTGACAGAGGGAGTAATCGATCCTTCGTCAAGTGCTCGGTCTCCTGCTGTAGTGTTGGTAGCAAAGAAGGATGGTGGATTGCGTTTCTGTGTAGACTACCGGAGGTTAAATGACGTTACAAAGGAAGACTGCTATCCATTACCTCGCGTTGACGATACACTCGACACGTTGTCCGGAGCACAGTAGTTTCCCACATTGGACCTAAAGAGTGGATATTGGCAAGTGGGTCTTCATCAAGAAGACAAGGAAAAGACCGGTTTCTCGACCCCAAGTGGCTTATTCCAATTTAACGTCATGGCATTTGGACTCTGTAATGTACCGGCAACATTTAAAAAATTGATGGACCTGGTACTCCGAGGCCTGACATGGAAAACTTACCTTGTTTATTTAGACGATGTCATAGTGATCGGGAAAACTTTCAAAGACCATTTGGAAAAACTTGAGAAGGCTCTAACTAGAATTTACGGTGCCCACCTGGAAGTTCGAAGTTTCCTGGTGTTATGCTCATATTACAGACGTTTTGTGAAAAGCTTCGCTACTATTGTTAAACCACTACATGAGCTAACGGAAAATAAACGAAACTGCCAGTCGTCGAGAGAGTGTGATCAAGCATTTAGGACATTGAAGATTGCATTAGGTTCGCAGTCAATTCTCGCTTTTCCAGCTTCCGAAGACACTTCCGAAGCTGTACATCGTAGACACACACGCAAGCAATACTGGCCTAGGAGCAGTTTTGTATCAAGTGCAGAACGGTGAAGAACCAGTAATAGCGTATTTCAACAAGACGTTTCTAAACCAGAGAGAGATTATTGTGTTACAAGGAGAGAGTTGGTGGCAATTGTCAGAGCTTTGGAGTACTTCCATAAAAACCTCTATGGGAGAGAGTTTTCAAAACGTACCGACCATGCCGCCCTTGCATGGCTCTTGAGATTTAAAAATCCGGAAGGACAGTTCGCAAGGTGACTCTAACGTCTGCAACAGTACAACTTCAAGATACAACATCGACGGGGGCGCCTGCATGGTAATGCAGATGGTTTACCACGAAGACCGTGCCCTGAAGACTGCCGACATTGCCGCAGAAAGGAAGAACAAAACTAAAGCGAACATGTTCAAGCCATCACTGTAAATTTCCTGGCAGACGGCTGGACAACACAAGACTGTCGACAAGAACAGATGACTGATGAAGACATTGGACCGATCTTGACAGCGAAAGAGGAAGGTCGCCGCCCGGATTGGTAAGATATCTGCCATGGCTCCGAAGTTCTGAAGGGCACAATGGGAATCTCTTACCTTACAAAACGGATTGCTGAAAAAGGCTTAGGAAAGTGCAGATGGACGAGACGTGGTCTTGCAGTTGATAGTCCCCCGAAGTAAAGTGCAGTCTGTTTTGAAGGAAGATATGGAGGCTATGAAAATCCATAAGGATCAAAGGAGAAATTTCGAATCAGGAGTGTTTAAATAATTATGCAGTCTACTCGGAATTAGAGTGACTAGGACAACGCTTCTGCATCGTCAGTTGGACGGGATGGTTAAGAGATTCATTAGGACACTTGAGCAGCATCTTTCGAAGGTTGTTGACGAGAACCAAACAGACTGGGACCAACGAATACCACTATTCCTCATAGCGTATAGATCATCAATACAAGACACAATCGGAATGACTCCAGCAAAATTGGAGATTCGTCTTCCTGGGGACTTAATGTGCGGATCACCTGAGACTCAGTCCCAAGAGCCACAGAAGTATTCCTCGCAATCAGAAAACCTACTGCGTGAAATGAATCGCTTGGTATGAGGACGGTTGAAGATAGCCAGTGATAAAATGAGAACTCGGTATGACATTCACAGCAATAGTGTGGGTTTCCAAGAGGGAGATCAGGTCTGGTTGTTCAATCCAAAGCGCCATCGTGGTCGCTCAACTAAGCTTCATTTTAACTGGGAACGACCCTACACTATGAAAAAAAGAAACAACGATGCTGTTTATCGGATTCAACAGGAAGGAGAGCCAAAGCTCAAGGTCGTCCACCTAGATCGCCTGGCTAAGTACTACTTAAGAGACGGATTGCCAGTTCGGAACGAACAGGCTTAAGGAGATGGCAGTGTTACGACATAACAGAACAATCTACATGTTTATCAAACATTCTAGAGGGATCCGGAATGTAATTCGGTGGCGTACGTGACTCTCGACGCATTAGCTAGACTGTGTCAGAACCGGGCGAACTGTGTCAAGGCCGCAATTAATTAGGTCATACACACTGGCGCTAACGCGCAGTATAGAATAATCTAGTAATTTGGGTGGGTATAAATACCAGTACCCAACGACGTTTAGTTCAGTTTATTGTCGGGCGATTACAAGTGATTATCGGGGGATATTACTGTTTTCGTTCAAGTGGTTATTAGTGAATTTCTTAATAATAATCGGGCGGGATAATTGTAATACAATTGTGTTTAATATTAGTGGACATTTTATTGCGTGTGAACAATTTTTAATGATTTGTTGTAAGAGACTGTGTTGTTAATTACGAACTGTTTAACGTGAAAATTAAAGCTGGTGATTAGTGACTTAATTGGTGTCTTGTATTTTGTTTCCACTGTGCCTACGACGATTAAGTAGACCGTCGTAACATTATTAAATTTACTAAGTAAATACATGTTAAATTTACTAGTTGTGTATGTTCAATTAAATACACCACGCTTCACAGTTTCTCGTGTAACATGCTTTCTTCAAGATCTTGCTTCCGTGTTTTAAATTTAATTTTTTTTTTGCTTACGACTCCTACCTCGAACCAGAAGCAGCACTGGGTAGTAGTGGTGTAGAGACCACTCACCTGATTGCCACATTACGCTTGATCCCTGTAGCAGACAAGAGTAATCAATCAGTCTTTTACACTTTTACACACACACATACACGCACGCGCGCCCATATATTACCTACATTGCCTACACTTGATTCAACCAGTAGATAAAATTGTCGTAGCTACACAAGCAAGCAACTTTTATATATTTTTTAAATAATTTTCGCGTACAAGCAATGGGCATTATATGTACAATTTCAGTGACTCCATTTCTAAATTGGCCAGCGTAAAGGTTTGTATTTTAAATCCGCTATTTTCAAGTCCTTTTAAATTTAAATAAAATTGTAATCTTACTTAACGTAACCTAACCTAATCAAATTTAGTCGTAACCCCACGTTAATTCATATTTTTTATTGTGAATTCATTTTCTATTGTTCGGTTAGTTCTTCTATTCACGCCTGTTTCGATGTTTAACGACCGGCTATAATGAGTCGATTGTCTGCGTATGTGCCCCATTTACGGAAGCTAAAATTTCTGAGCGTGATTGACGTTCATGTGGCAAAACTTCATTCTTTATAAATTGTATAATCCATTTTATGAAAGCTCTCCGAAAATCAGAAATTATATTTGTGCCCAGAGGTATGTAGTCTGTAACTGTCTTAAGAAAGGTTTCAGCTTTCTTTCTAGAACAGAATAAAGAAAACAGACTTTATCTTCACGTCAGACAAGTCAAATACCCATTGTTGTGTGTATAAATGGCCGACCTAGAAATTTTCTACGGGAAAAGCACAACTATGCTACGTCGTCAGTTTTTCACGGTCCCCCTATTGCTAAAGGATTACGGAGCACAGAACGGGCGCTAACTTCGCGGATATGTATAACTCTTCCAGTCTGTAACAGCACAGAGAGAAATATCGAACTTGTTAGCGAAAAATTTTGTGATTGTATACTCTTTCATTCTAGCTTAGGAAAAGCGAGAGATGACAGAGGAGAAAAAGAGAGAGTACAATAAGGGGGGGGGGTAAACGGTTAAAGCTACATAGGAAACACAGGATATTTACTGCAGGATACTGACAAGATACTTGAAAATAAAAAAGTGTATTTACTGTAACATAGTTTAACGAAAGGTGAACAAAGTACGCGGATTAATTGTAAAAAGCCCTAAAAGTTATCTGAGCAAACTATTCTTTTTTATGTGTACAAGGGGTAAAGGAGTTACCATTGTTGCAACTCAGGCATTTCTTCAGTACGTCACAATTAAAACTCTGATACCCATTCATATATTTGATACAGGATAGTATGTGACTGCATAATAATGTGTTTCGATATTTTATGTCTCTGTAATCAACTCAACCCTGGTTGTACTTGTCCAATGTAAAAATACTCAGGTTGGAAAGTTTCACTATTTTGAATACCGCGATCAAAATACAAAGCATGTGTAAGTACAGCGAGCGCAACGTAAACGTGCGCGTGCCAGAGTGTGTCTTGGAGACAGCGCAAGCCGCGCGCACTTGCACTGGCCCAAAACGCAGACTGCAACGCGTGGCATGTCGGCTCAAGCGGTGTAGAGTGAGTCTGTACGCGCAGGCGTTACATTCGTGTGCGTGCGAGAATGTGTTCTGGAGGCAATGAATGTCGCGTGCACTTGCACTGACCCCAATACGCAGACTGCAACGCGTGATATGTCGGCTCAAGCGGTGCAGTGTGAGTCAGTACGCGCAGGCGTTACATGCGTGTGCTGGAGTCAATGCAAGTCGCGCGAACTTGCACTGACCCCAATACGCAGACTGCAACGCGTGATATGTCGGCTCAAGCGGTGCAGTGTGAGTCTGCACGCGCAGGCGTTACATGCGTGTGCTGCAGTAAATGAAAATCGCGCGAACTTGCACTGACCCCAATACGCAGACTGCAACGCGTGGCATGTCGGCTCAAGCGGTGCAGTATGAGTCTTTACGCGCAGGCGTTACATGCATGTGCTGCAGTCAATACAAGTCGCCTGCATTTGCACTGACCCCAATACGCAGACTGCAACGCGTGGCATGTCGGTACAAGCGGTGAAGTGTGAGCCTGTACGCGCAGGCGTTACATGTGTGTGCGTGCGAGAATGTGTTCTGGCGGCAATGCAATTCGCGCGAAATTGAACTGACCCAATACGCAGACTGCAAGGCGTGACATGTCGGCTCAAGAGGTGCAGTGTGAGTCTGTACGCGCTACATGCGTGTGCTGTAGACAATGCAAGTCGCGTGCCCCTTGCACTGACCCCAATACGCAGACTACAATGCGTGGCATGTCGGCTCAAGCGGTGCAGTGAGTGTCTGTACGCGCAGGCGTTACAAGCGTGTGCTGGGTCAATGCAAGTCGCGTGCACTTGCACTGACCCCAATACGCAGACCGCAACGCGTATCATGTCGGTTCAAGCGGTGCAGTGTGAGTCTGTACGCGCAGCCGTTACATGCGTGTGCGTGAGAGAATGTGTTCTGGAGGCAATGCAAGTCGCGCGAAATTGCACTGACCCAATACGCAGACTGCAGCGCGTGGCATGTCGGCTCAAGCTGTGCAGTGTGAGTCTGTACGCGCTGGCGTTACATACGTGTGCTGGAGTCAATGCATTTCGCGTGCACTTGGACTGACACCAATACGCAGACTGCAACGCGTGGCATGTCGGCTCAAGTGGTACAGTGTGAGTCTGTACGCGCAGACGTTACATGCGTGTGCTTGCGAGAATCTGTTCTGGAGGCAATGCAATTCGCGCGAAAATGAACTGACCCAATACGCAGACTGCAACGCATGTCACGTCGGCTCAAGCGGTGTAGAGTGTTTCTGTACGCGCAGGCGTTACTTGCGCGTGCTGGAGTCAATGCAATTCGCGGGCATTTGCACTGACCCCAATACGCAGACTGCAACGCGTGGCATGTCCGCTCAAGCGGTGCAGTGTGAGTCTGTACGCGCAGGCGTTACTTGCGCGTGCTGTAGACAATGCAAGTCGCGAGCACTTACACTAACCCCAATACGCAGACTACAATGCGTGGCATGTCGGCTCAAGCGGTGCAGTGTGTGTCTGTACGCGCAGGCGTTACAAGCGTGTGCTGGAGTCAATGCAATTCGCGTGCACTTTCACTGACCCAATTCGCAGACTGCAACGCGTGGCATGTCGGCTCAAGCGGTGCAATGTGAGTCTGTACGCGCAGGCGTTACATGCGTGTGCTGGGTCAATGCAAGTCGCGTGCACTTGTACTGACCCCAATACGCAGACCGCAACGCGTATCATGTTGGTTCAAGCGGTGCAGTGTGAGTCTGTACGCGCAGCCGTTACATGCGTGTACGTGAGAGAATGTGTTCTGTAGGCAATGCAAGACGCGCGAAATTGCACTGACCCAATACGCAGACTGCAACGCGTGGCATGTCGGCTCAAGCAGTGCAGTGTGAGTCTGTACGCGCAGGCGTTACAAGCGTGTGCTGGAGTCAATGCAATTCGCGTGCACTTGTACTGACCCCAATACGCAGACCGCAACGCGTATCATGTCGGTTCAAGCGGTGCAGTGTGAGTCTGTACGCGCAGCCGTTACATGCGTGTACGTGAGACAATGTGTTCTGGAGGCAATGCAAGACGCGCGAAATTGCACTGACCCAATACGCAGACTGCAACGCGTGGCATGTCGGCTCAAGCAGTGCAGTGTGAGTCTGTACGCGCAGGCGTTACAAGCGTGTGCTGGAGTCAATGCAAGTCGCGCGAACTTGCACTGAACCCAATACGCAGACGGCAACGCCTGGCATGTCGGCTCAAGCGGTGCAGTATGAGTCTGTACGCGCAGGCGTTACATGCATGTGCTGCAGTAATGCAAGTCGCGTGCATTTGCACTGAACCCAATGCGGAAACTGCGATGCGTGGCAAGTCAACTCAAGCGATGCAGTGTGAGTCTGTACGCGCAGGCGTTACATGCGTGTGCTGGAGTCATTGCAAGTCGCGTGCACTTGCACTGACCCCAATACGCAGACCGCAACGCGTATCGTGTCGGTTCAAGCGGTGCAGTGTGAGTCTGTACGCGCAGCCGTTACATGCGTTTGCGTGCGAGAATGTGTTCGGGAGGCAATGAAATTCGCGCGAAATTGCACTGACCCAATACGCAGACTGCAAGGCGTGGCATGTCGGCTCAAGCGGTGAAGTGTGAGTCTGTACGCGCTGGCGGTACATGCGTGTGCTGTAGACAATGCAAGTCGCGTGCACTTGCACTGACCCCAATACGAAGACTACAATGCGTGGCATGTCGGCTCAAGCGGTGCAGTGAGTGTCTGTACGCGCAGGCGTTACAAGCGTGTGCTGGAGTCAATGCAATTCGCGTGTACTTGCACTGACCCAATACGCAGACTGCAACGCGTATCATGTCGGTTCAAGCGGTGCAGTGTGAGTCTGTACGCGCAGCCGTTTAATGCGTGTGCGTGCGAGAATGTGTTCTGGAGGCAATGCAAGTCGCGTGCACTTGCACTGAACCCAATACGCAGACTAAAATGCGTGGCATGTCGGCTCAAGCGGTGCAGTGTGTGTCTGTACGCGCAGGTGTTACAAGCGTGTGCCGGAGTCAATGCAAGCCGCGTGCACTTGCACTGACCCCAATACGCAGACCGCAACGCGTATCATGTCGGTTCAAGCGGTGCAGTGTGAGTCTGTACGCGCAGCCCTTACATGCGTGTGCTTGCGAGAATGTGTTCTGGAGGCAATGCAAGACGCGTGCATTTGCACTGAACCTAATACGCAGACTATAATGCGTGGCATGTCGGCTCAAGCGGTGCAGTGTGTGTCTGTACGCGCAGGCGTTACAAGCGTGTGCTGCAGTCAGTGCAATTCGCGTGCACTTGCACTGACCCCAATACGCAGACTGCAACGTGTGGCATGTCGTCTCAAGCGGTGCAGTGTGAGTCTGTACGCGCAGGCGTTACATGCGTGTGCTGGAGTCAATGCAATTTGCGTGCACTTGCACTGACCCCAATACGCAGACTGCAACGCGTGGCATATCCGCTCAAGCGGTGCAGTGTGTGTCTGTACGCGCATGCGTTACATGCGTGTGCTGCAGTAATGCAAGTCGCGTGCATCTGCACTGAAACCAATACGCAGACCGCAACGCGTATCGTGTCGGTTCAAGCGGTGCAGTGTGAGTCTGTACGCGCAGCCGTTACATGCGTGTGCGTGCGAGAATGTGTTCTGGAGGCAATGCAAGTCGCGCGAAATTGCACTGACCCAATACGCATACTGCAAGGCGTGGCATGTCGGTTCAAGCGGTGCAGTGTGAGTCTGTACGCGCTGGCGTTACATGCGTGTGCTGTAGACAATGCAAGTCGCGTGCACTTGCACTGACCCCAATACGCAGACTACAATGCGTGGCATGTCGGCTCATGCGGTGCAGTGAGTGTCTGTACGCGCAGGCGTTACAAGCGTGTGCTGGAGTCAATGCAATTCGCGTGCACTTGCACTGACCCAATACGCAGACTGCAACGCGTGGCATGTCGGCTCAAGCGGTGCAATGTGAGTCTGTACGCGCAGGCGTTACATGCGTGTGCTGGGTCAATGCAAGTCGCGTGCACTTGCACTGACCCCAATACGCAGACCGCAACGCGTATCATGTCGGTTCAAGCGGTGCAGTGTGAGTCTGTACGCGCATTATTACATGCGTGTGCGTGAGAGTATGTGTTCTGGAGGCAATGCAAGTCGCGTGATATTGCACTGACTCAATACGCAAACTGCAGCGCGTGGCATGTCTGCTCAAACTGGGCAGTGTGTGTCTGTACGCGCAGGCGTTACATACGTGTGCTGGAGTCAATGCATATCGCGTGCACTTGGACTGACCCCAATACGCAGACTGCAACGCGTGGCACGTCGGCTCAAGTGGTACAGTGTGAGTCTGTACGCGCAGACGTTTCATGCGTGTGCGTGCGAGAACCTGTTCTGGAGGCAATGTAATTCGCGCGAAATTGCACTGACACAATACGCAGACTGCAACGCATGTCATGTCGGCTCAAGCGGTGTAGTGTGTGTCTGTACGCGCAGGCGTTACTTGCGCGTGCTGGAGTCAATGCAATTCGCGTGCAATTGCACTGACCCCAATACGCAGGCTGCAACGCGTTCCATGTCGGCTCAAGCGGTGCAGTGTCAGTCTGTACGCGCAGGCGTTAAATGCGTGTGCTGTAGTCAATGCAAGTCGCGCGTACTTGCACGGACCCCAATACGCAGACTGCAACGCGTGGCATGTCCGCTCAAGCGGTGCAGTGTGAGTCTGTACGAGCAGGCGTTACATGCGTGTGCTGTAGTCAATGCACGTCGCGTGCACTTGAACTGACTCCAATACGCAGATTGCAACGTGTGGCATTTCGGGTCAAGCGGCGCAGTGTGTGTCTGTACGCGCAGGCGTTACATGCGTGTGCTGGTGTCAATGCAATTTGCGTGCACTTGCACTGACCCCAATACTAAGACTGCGAAGCGTGGCATGTCGGCTCAAGCGGTGCAGTGTGAGTCTGTACGCGAAGGCGTTACATTCGTGTGCTGTAGGCAATGCAATTCGCGTGCACTTGCAGTGACGCCAATACGCAGACTGCAACGCGTGGCATGTCAACTCAAGCGGTGCAGTGTGAGTCTGTACGCGCAGGCGTTACATGCGTGTACTGGAGTCAATGCAAGTCGCGTGCACTTGCACTGACCCCAATACGCAGACCGCAACGCGTATCGTGTCGGTTCAAGCGGTGCAGTGTGAGTCTGTACGCGCAGCCGTTACATGCGTGTACGTGAGAGAATGTGTTCTGGAGGCAATGCAAGACGCGCGAAATTGCACTGACCCAATACGCAGACTGCAACGCGTGGCATGTCGGCTCAAGCAGTGCAGTGTGAGTCTGTACGCGCAGCCCTTACATGCGTGTGCGTGCGAGAATGTGTTCTGGAGGCAATGAAATTCGCGCGAAATTGCACTGACCCAATACGCAGACTGCAAGGCGTGGCATGTCGGCTCAAGCGGTGAAGTGTGGGTCTGTACGCGCAGGCGTTACAAGCGTGTGCTGGAGTCAATGAAATTCGCGTGCACTTGCACTGACCCAATACGCAGACTGCAACGCGTGGCATGTCGGCTCAAGAGGTGCAATGTGAGTCTGTACGCGCAGGCGTTACATGCGTGTGCTGGGTCAATGCAAGTCGCGTGCACTTGTACTTACACCAATACGCAGACCGCAACGCGTATCATGTCGGTTCAAGCGGTGCAGTGTGAGTCTGTACGCGCAGCCGTTTCATGCGTGTGCGTGCGAGAATGTGTTCTGGAGGCAATGCAAGTCGCGTGCACTTGCACTGAACCCAATACGCAGACTACAATGCGTGGCATGTCGGCTCAAGCGGTGCAGTGTGTGTCTGTACGCGCAGGTGTTACAAGCGTGTGCCGGAGTCAATGCAAGCCGCGTGCACTTGCACTGACCCCAATACGCAGACCGCAACGCGTATCATGTCGGTTCAAGCGGTGCAATGTGAGTCTGTACGCGCAGCCCTTACATGCGTGTGCTTGCGAGAATGTGTTCTGGAGGCAATGCAAGACGCGTGCATTTGCACTGAACCTAATACGCAGACTACAATGCGTGGCATGTCGGCTCAAGCGGTGCAGTGTGTGTCTGTACGCGCAGGCGTTACAAGCGTGTGCTGGAGTCAGTGTAATTCGCGTGCAATTGCACTGACCCCAATACGCAGACTGCAACGCGTGGCATGACGGCTCAAGCGGTGCAATGTGAGTCTGTACGCGCAGGCGTTACATGCGTGTGCTGGAGTCAATGCAAGTCGCGTGCACTTGCACTGACCCCAATACGCAGACCGCAACGCGTATCATGTCGGTTCAAGCGGTGCAGTGTGAGTCTGTACGCGCAGCCGTTACATGCGTGTGCGTGAGAGAATGTGTTCTGGAGGCAATGCAAGTCGCGCGAAATTGCACTGACCCAATACGCAGACTGCAACGCATGTCATGTCGGCTAAAGCGGTGTAGTGTGTGTTTGTACGCGCAGGCGTTACTTGCGCGTGCTGGAGTCAATGCAATTCGCGTGCACTTGCACTGACCCCAATACGCAGACTGCAACGTGTGGCATGTCGTCTCAAGCGGTGCAGTGTGAGTCTGTACGCGCAGGCGTTACATGCCTGTGGTGGAGTCAATGCAATTTGCGTGAACTTGCACTGACCCTAATACGCAGACTGCAACGCGTGGCATGTCCGCTCAAGCGGTGCAGTGTGAGTCAGTACGCGCAGGCGTTACATGCTTGTGCTGGAGTCATTGCAAGTCGCGTGCACTTGCACTGACCCCAATACGCAGACTGCGACGCGTGGCATGTCGGCTCAAGCGGTGCAGTGTGAGTCTGTACGCGCAGGCGTTACATGTGTGTGCTGTAGGCAAAGCAATTCGCGTGACTTGCACTGACGCCAATGCGCAGACTGCAACGCGTGGTATGTCGGCTCAAGCGGTGCAGTGTGCGTCTGTACGCGCATGCGTTACATGCGTGTGCTGCAGTAATGCAAGCAGCGTGCATTTGCACTGAAACCAATACGCAGACCGCAACGGGTATCGTGTCGGTTCAAGCGGTGCTGTGTGAGTCTGTACGCGCAGCCGTTACATGCGTGTGCGTGCGAGAATGTATTCTGGAGGCAATGCAAGTCTCGCGAAATTGCACTGACTCAATACGCAGACTGCAAGGCGTGGCATGTCGGTTCAAGCGGTGCAGTGTGAGTCTGTACGCGCTGGCGTTACATGCGTGTGCTGTAGACAATGCAAGTCGCGTGCACTTGCACTGACCCCAATACGCAGACTACAATGCATGTCATGTCGGCTCAAGTAGTGCAGTGAGTGTCTGTACGCGCAGGCGTTACAAGCGTGTGCTGGAGTCAATGCAATTCGCGTGCACTTGCACTGACCCAATACGCAGACTGCAACGCGTGGCATGTCGGCTCAAGCGGTGCAATGTGAGTCTGTACGCGCAGGCGTTACATGCGTGTGCTGGGTCAATGCAAGTCGCGTGCACTTGCACTGACCCCAATACGCAGACCGCAACGCGTATCATGTCGGTTCAAGCGGTGCAGTGTGAGTCTGTACGCGCATTGTTACATGCGTGTGCGTGAGAGAATGTGTTCTGGAGGCAATGCAAGTCGCGTGATATTGCACTGATTCAATACGCAAACTGCAGCGCGTGGCATGTCGGCTCAAGCTGGGCAGTGTGAGTCTGTACGCGCAGGCGTTACATACGTGTGCTGGAGTCAATGCATATCGCGTGCACTTGGACTGACCCCAATACGAAGACCGCAACGCGTATCATGTCGGTTCAAGCGGTGCAGTGTGAGTCTGTACGCGCAGCCGTTACATGCGTGTGCGTGCGAGAATGTGTTCTGGAGGCAATGCAAGACGCGTGCACTTGCACTGACCCCAATACGCAGACTACAATGCGTGGCATGTCGGCTCAAGCGGTGCAGTGTGTGTCTGTACGCGCAGGCGTTGCAAGCGTGTGCTGGAGTCAATGCAAGTCGCGTGCACTTGCACTGACCCCAATACGCAGACCGCAACGCGTATCATGTCGGTTCAAGCGGTGCAGTGTGAGTCTGTACGCGCAGCTGTTACATGCGTGTGCGTGCGAGAATGTGTTCTGGAGGCAATGCAAGTCGCGTGCACTTGCACTGACCCCAATATGCAGACTACAATGCGTGGCATGTCGGCTCAAGCGGTGCAGTGTGTGTCTGTACGCGCAGGCGTTACAAGCGTCTGCTGGAGTCAATGCAATTCGCGTGCACTTGCACTGACTCCAATACGCAGACTGCAACGCGTGGCATGTCGGCTCAAGCGGTGCAATGTGAGTCTGTACGCGCAGGCGTTACATGCGTGTGCTGCAGTCAATGCAAGTCGCGTGCACTTGCACTGACCCCAATACGCAGACCGCAACGCGTATCATGTCGGTTCAAGCGGTGCAGTGTGAGTCTGTACGCGCAGCCGTTACATGCGTGTGCGTGAGAGAATGTGTTCTGGAGGCAATGCAAGTCGCGCGAAATTGCACTGACCCAATACGCAGACTGCAACGCATGTCATGTCGGCTCAAGCGGTGTAGTGTGTGTCTGTACGCGCAGGCGTTACTTGCACGTGCTGGAGTCAATGCAATTCGCGTGCACTTGCACTGACCCCAATACGCAGACTGCAACGTATGGCATGTCGTCTCAAGCGGAGCAGTGTGAGTCTGTACGCGCAGGCGTTTCATGCGTGTGGTGGAGTCAATGCCATTTGCGTGCACTTGCACTGACCCCAATACGCAGACTGCAACGCGTGGCATGTCGGCTCAAGCGGTGCAGTGTGAGTCTGTACGCGCAGGCGTTACATGCGTGTGCTGGAGTCATTGCAAGTCGCGTGCACTTGCACTGACCCCAATACGCAGACTGCGACGCGTGGCGTGTCGGCTCAAGCGGTGCAGTGTGAGTCTGTACGCGCAGGCGTTACATGCGTGTGCTGTAGGCAATGCAATTCGCGTGCACTTGCACTGACGCCAATACTCAGACTGCAACGCGTGGTATGTCGGCTCAAGCGGTGCAGTGTGAGTCTGTACGCGCATGCGTTACATGCGTGTGCTGCAGTTAATGCAAGTCGCGCGAACTTGGACTGACCCCAATACGCAGACTGCAACGCGTGGCATGTCGGCTCAAGCGGTGCTGTGTGAGTCTGTACGCGCAGGCGTTACATGCGTGTGCTAGACTCAATGCAAGTTGCGTGCACTTACACTGACCCCAATACTCAAACTGCAAGTAAGCATTTGTCCGCCAAACAGGTGTTTGTGAGTATGATGCCCGTGTCCTGACCGTAGTAATCAAAATAGGAAAAAACCATGTTCCTCGAGTATTTCGCAATAGGCAAACAGACCGTGAGATAAATGTATTCCCAGAGACACCAACAGAATACGTCTGTGGTCGTTGCCAGTTTGAATTAAAGTAAATAAAATAATTAATTTCAATCAATTGCTTATAAACAGACAATTTTTATTGACAATTTCAATAATTAAGATTATATTAGGGGGTTTTTGTAATACGTAAAAGTTAAAGGGCATATATTATATTACACTAGCAAAATACCCGTGCTTCGCTACGGAGTTTCATGTTGTACGTAATTGTACAATTATTGCTTGCTTAATAGTATAGCATTAGATAGATTGTACAAATTCTCAACTCTTAGATTATTTATTTACTTTTACAGCAACAGCTATTTATTATTTATTTCGAGAAAATCGTTAGAGCCTTTTCCGAGAAAAAAAGGACATACATTTATTAATTAATTGAACTTCGAAATTTTCTCGACTGTATAAACCTGCAAACAACGAAGTTTTTCAATTTAAAACAATGATTAAAAACTCAGAACTAAATGTATTCGGGTTTTTCAATAAACTGAGATGTCAACCACTTCATTTACAAAGTATGCAATTCCCGCGATAAATTTCATTATTTGGTTTTTTGCCCCTTAGGAGTGAAAGTTTTTAAAACCGTTTCTTAGTGAGCACCTAAGACCTATGATGAAGCTACGTTCAAAGTTTCATTGATATCCATTCAGTGGTTTCAGAGATATCGTGATCAGTGAGTCAGTCAGTGGTATCTGGCTTATATAGATATCTATATCTAGCCGATTTACCCAGCGTTGCGCGGGTTCATAATTTATTCATAGGCTCATAGGCACCTATTCTTGTTCTAACGTTATATTACTTGTATATTGTATAATCTTCCTTATATTGTTACGTTCGCATTCTCACTGGAGGAATACTCTGTAGCGCACTTGTTTAAGAACATGTTATAAACTGTATTCTTATATCTGGAGGAGAATTCTGTTGCGCGTGATGCTCCTTCTCGATTTCTAACTCTGGGAGAGGGCGAACAGCTAAATTAGTTTTCAATAAAATGTCTACAGTACTTGCACGAACTGCGTATTTACTGTCTTTTATAATTCATTGTGTTAATGTTGAAATAAGGCATTTGTTAAATTAGTGTCTCCTAAATTATTCTAACAATACAATACCTCTATAGATTTCAGCTTATCAATTTTTAAATTCAAACTGAAGCAAGTGCATTTATATTGTCTGAACACTATGATCTGAATACATTTGCTATCAAAACTTTGTTTTTTATATTCACTTATAACTTACTTCGATCTTAACTTATCCACTTTTAAATTCAAACTGAAACAACTCTGAATTCACACACTATTATGAAGTTTCTTAAGATGCATACACCACCTTTGATATCATAACCTATATCTTTATTTATAAGAACCGTGGACTCTGGCCCCGCCGTCTTTCGCGGGATCCGACCTAAGACTCCCCGGGTTCCGTGGATGAACTCCGGGGAAGGCAAGTCGGACAACTCCCTCGCTATTTCCTAAGCGGGAGACTTCCACCGATGCTATGGTAACCAGAATCTATTCTATTGGGTTGCCATAGTAACCAGATCTAATAGTTTTTAAGACCCAAAGGACCCCCCAAAAGATCGAATCAAAAAAACACTTGTCCTATGTTGGTTCCCCGTTGCATAAAATATTTGTGCCAAGTTTGGTTGAAATCGGTCCAGTGGTTTAGGAGGAGATGTGAAAGACCCCAAAGGACCCCCCGAAGGATCGTATCGAAAAAACACCTACCCTGTGTTGGTTCTCCCGTTGAGTAAAATATTTGTGCCAAGTTTGGTTGAAATCGGTCCAGTGGTTTAGGAGGAGATGTGGAAGACCCCAAAGGACCCCATCGAAAAAAACACCTATCCTATGTTAGTTCTCCCGTCGCGTAAAATATTTGTGCCAAGTTTGGTTGAAATCGGTCCAGTGGTTTAGGAGGAGATGTGGAAGACCCCAAAGGACCCCATCGAAAAAACACCTATCCTATGTTGGTTCTCCCGTTGCGTAGAATATTTGTGCCAAGTTTGGTTGAAATCGGTCCAGTGGTTTAGGAGGAGATGTGGAAGACCCCAAAGAACCCCCCAAAGGACCCCATCGAAAAAGGCACCTCACCTATGTTGGTTCTCCCGTCGTGTAAATTATTTGTGACAAATTTGGTTGAAATCGGTCCAGTGGTTTAGGAGGAGATGTGGAACATACATACATACATAGATACATACATACAATAGAGGGGGGTTGCCCCTTAGGAGTGAAAGTTTTTAAAAGCGTTTCTTAGTGAGCACCTAAGACCTATGATGAAGCTATGTTCAATGTTTCATTGATATCCATTCAGTAGTTTTTGCTCTACGTTGATTCTATGTCAGTCAGTCAGGCAAACTTTCCACCCTTTTTCCCCCTTTAAAGGTCGAATTTCCAAAAATCCCTTCTTAGCGGATACCTACATCATATAAGGAACCTACATGCCAAATTTCAAGTTTCTAGGTGTTATAGTTTCGGAGATTTCGTGATGAGTCAGTGAGTGAGTCAGTGGTATTTCTCTTTTATATATATAGATTAGACAAAAATGTACAAATAATTTCATTATCTACAAAGAAAGAATTTAAATTAACAGCCATATCACCAAAAATATAAAACTTCAGACCAGTTCATATTATTTTTACAGCGAGTCTTTCAATATGTGACGTAATTCTTCTCCTTGATACTATTGTTCTTTACTTTAAGACAGTAATTTTATTATATTTCTTCTTCAAGCAAATGTGAATAATATCTTATACCTTCTCTTATTTTTAATAGTCTTTTTCCTTTCTGTGTGTTTATTTCGTAGAAGTTCTTTTAGATTTTTGCATGAACGATTTGTTTTTGATCATTCAAGGTACAATCTATTTATTTATACGTCTGTTCTTCAGGCTTGGTCACAATAACTCTGCTTCATTTTTGTAAATTATCTTTATACATTACCGATCATCCTTTTAATGTATTGTAATTAACTACTTTTAAATTGTTTGGTAATTTAATTAAAAGTTATTATGTTTACTTATTAAGTTTGTCAGTTAATGGTTTTTAATGTTACCAGCTTTATCGTTTTTACAATAATTTCTTTAAGTTATTGACAAATAGAAGTCTTCAGGCTACAATGCAATGAAATATTGTTTCTACCATAAGACACTAATTGCAGAGAGGCCAGATGAGTAAAGCCAAATAGGTTGAATACGTTACTCTCACAGGCCCATCTACACGTCACTTTGTAGTTTAATTTTTTCTGAAACCATCTGACACGTTTTCATCATTACATGTTTTAAATAAATTAGCGGGTTGAGAATTTGAAACCAGCGTTTCTAATAATCTTCATTGAAAAATATTGTCACACACACGATCACGCATGAGAGAGTGAGAGAGAGAGAGAGAGAGAGAGAGAGAGAGAGAGAGAGAGAGAGAGAGAGAGAGAGAGAGAGAGAGAGAGAGAGAGAGAGAGAGAGAGAGAGAGTGTGTGTGTGTGTGCAAATCTATAGGTATAGGCCATGTGTATGTCACGATTTATAGTTAACTGAATATATTCAACAGCGTTAGAATATTTCTACTTTCTAATGTAACATATAGTTTAGTGTTTCGATAAAAAGGGCCTATTTTGAGTCCCTGTTGGTGAAAACCTATTTGCCAAAATGCACGTTAGATGGAATCTCAATTAACGTCCCTAATCGTATCAGAATAGCGCTCATCATTTGGAATGGCCAACCGCTAATACTAATGTTGTCCAGGGATCAGTAGTTTTTCATTAACACAAAACTGGGTGCTTAATAAAGAAGTAGAGAAGAACTATGCAGTAACCTATTCACATAGAAATGCCTAATCAAAAAGGCTAGGCCCCAACATCCCAGTGCTTTTTACATGTAGATTACACTTTATTGTAATGTACAAAAGCATTCCACTACTACTTAACGAGTTCTGTTGCACAGAATAGGTATGAGGTGTGTGCGTCAGGTGCAATCGCACAAGACCACGCACTCTTACTCATTAAGAAAAAAGAAGTTAAAGAAAATGAATGTGAGGGAGGGAGAGTGAGGGACAGAGAGAGAGAGAGAGAGAGAGAGAGAGAGAGAGAGAGAGAGAGAGAGAGAGAGAGAGAGAGACAGAGTGAGAGAGAGAGAGAGCGGTACAGTTTTTTGCTTATATTAAATTATTTTATTTTGCATTGAGGAACTTTCCTTAATTAAAAATTTTTCAATATCCGTTTAATATTAGGTGAAAAGTTGGCTGCAGAAACAACGTTATGAATAGCAAAACCGTTCATTTCAACGTGGAATAATTAACACTGCACGAGATAAGAGCAAAATTATTAGAAACATTAATTTAATTAGTCCAGATGGCAGAGCAAGGCGAAAAACTAGTAATTTTATTGTGTTCGGCATGTACTCATAGAGAATGAAAAGCTGCTGAGACTTAACTATATTACAGAGAACATTTCTGATAATTTTATTATTAACATCGCTAATATTTACGATTACAATTGTGAATAAGAAATGACGTGAAAAGGACTCGATTACAGCAAATATGTAAAACATTCGAGTATTTTGAATTTGAAGAGAAAGGAAAAAATCACAGCAATAAAGAATTAGTGATAATAAAGTTATTGGGGTCAATTCAAGTTTTTGTAATGTTTTCACTAAATGCTCGTTTTCGTCAGGTGGTTTTATAAATTACTTTGGAAATAACTACAACATTCGGGATACAAAAACTAACGTAACCATTTATGGGTATGGAATTTAGTGTCAACAAGGAGCATTTTGACGTTTATTTAGTACACCTCGTTATTAGTAATGATACTGTTTATTTAAAGATTATTTTTTTAATATTGGTACGTGAAAGCATATTAATCAGAAACTTTGAATCATTTGCTCCTTTCGATTAAAAGTGTTTAATATAAAGGGAAAAATAATATATTGTAACGATACAGCCATATGCTGTATTGAGCATTGATTGAAATAAATGTAAAATTTGTAAAATTATTATAAGTGTGGGGTAAATGGACATGTCTGGAATTGTAAAAATGTTTCATTGTTATACTAGGGGAGAAATTAACCTGTTCCAACAAGCAAGGAACACCTGCTCGATTAGTTTACTTTTTAAATTGGTCCTATTTGTTATGTCTCTTGGTCCAAACTTCTGTTTCCAAGTTCCAATCCTTGTTCTTTGCCTCTTCTGATTTTTTCTATTAAATGTTTATTCTTCTTTTGGTATACATTGTCGCACGTTTCATTTTTTTATTATCAATACATCTTTAGTTCATATTAGATTGGTTTATGTTGGATTTGTTCATGCCCCTCACCTACCATAACTATTGGGTTTTTGTCACGTTATTAGAAATTTTTCTTTTTTTGTTCTTTTCTGAATTTCTTTTTATAACTACCGTTTCTTATAAAATATTTATTTAATCTTCTCTGATTACTTTTGTTGGATGTTGGAATTGATATTTTAATGTTTATTATATACTTCTTAATAAGTTTTTCCCCTTCATGGCTTGTGCTAGTACTTTTTATTGATATCTTATCGTTATAATATATCTTATACATATATGATGAAATGTACCATCACAGTATATATATTTTAACAATACAGCCATATGCTGTATTAAGCATTGGTATAAATAAATATAAAATTTGTAAATTATTATAAGTTTGGAGTAAATGGAAAGGTCTGGGGTTGTAAAAAATGTTTCATTGTTTTACTAGGGGAGAAATTAACTTGTTCCAACAGGCAAAGAATACCTGCTCGATTGTATGTGTGTGACGCGTGTATCTTGTGTGTGTTAGTGATGCATGTACAGACAGGAATCTCAGCTACCCTCCCCAAGTAATTACTAAAATAATTATTTTAATTCACCGTGTGAAAACTAATTAGTGTATAAACAAACAAAAGGCACCAAAGTATGTGTAAATTTTATAGTTATTCACAGTAAGAAAATGACGTTAGTAGGACACACTTCGCGAAGTCAGTGCGAAACAAGTGTGCCAAAAATACGCAAATTACACTAATACGCTCAAATTAATACAGTGAGTGCTTAATAAAATTATCTATGACTTGTGCTATCTCAATTCAGTACAAAACATTGCCATTTTTAAAAAATTGCAAATATAAGAAAAGGTTCGCAAGTGGGGGCTATCATGTGATCTGCAGGTCTCGACAAGATAATTTCGGAACCAACAGGTGCGGAATCTTGAGAGGGTATAAATTAAGGGTTCGACTGGAACCCGCCCTTCTCTTCTTTTCAAAACACAGTTGCAGTCGGACACGCTATCCGTCGGCAGAACAGTTTTATTTTGTTATAAGTCTCATCTACAAACGAATAAAGACGTTAAGTAATTATGTTACACTAGTACGGAAAACGTAGAGTACCGGGACCGTTTAAGTCAGCAAGAGTATCTACAGAGAAGCTACAAAGAGCGACGTGAGATGCTGGACGTTAGGAGATGCTTTTTAGACGCCTAACAGCCGAACGAGATCCACCTCGCAGCCGACATTAATCCTCTGGGACGAACCACACACTGCTGGAGAACGACGCTGGACTCTGGACATATCCAGGACCACGCCAAGCCAAGAGTAACGGTAACCCAACTCTGGACAACGCTGGACCCCGTCAATAAGTCGTAAGATCATCAAAACTAGACGTGACATGCATAATGCATTTATAAATGATTTTTTGTAAAGAGCTCATAAAGACTATATAAAGAGACAATGAATCAAAACAAAAAAGTTTATAATTAGGTAAATAATGTAATAGAGTCTTATGTAAATGTTTTAGTAGTAAGAATGAGCAATCGCATATAGATAAACATAGAAAAAAAAGAGTTTAATTTTGAGATAGTATATTTTTTATCAAAGACAAATAATTAAAATGATTTGATATTTGCATTTTGTAGAAAAGAGTAATGTAAATTTTGAATACGAAACAAATGGCAGTCTAGGAGTAATTAATCCAATTTAAATTTAAAAAAAAAAAAATTATATAGACTGAGGAAGTTGAGGTCAGATCTGATTTAAATGAATTCAATTAAAATAAAACTTAATTACATTTAAATTTTATTTCTTTTATTAAATCAATTTGAATAAATGTCTAGATTAAGATTATTAACATGTCTAGATGTAAAAGTGTTTTAAATGTGTGTAACACCGTATAGCTTAAGAGATAAACACTTAATAAGGAGTGATATCTTAATACGAGATTATTAACAATGTTTTATGATTTATACAGCTTTTTAAACAATAAACATGAAATTTTAACTACTCATAAATTTATTACTCTTATTACAGGTACAACTGGTGTCGTTATACAACCTGCATACATAAAAGGTATCGTTGTAATACAGAAACAAAGTGAAACTTGTTGGTTAAAAGAGGATTGACTGAATGTAATATTTGCACCTTAATGTCAGGTAATTTATAAATATCATGCAAGCAACTTGTTTCCATAATGAATCATTTCAATAAATTATGCGTGTTGGTAAAGCATTATATATGAAGCTTAATATGAAACGTAAAATAAATTGTTCCACGAACTCTGACATAAAACGCAAACACATACAAAATGTTGTATGCAAAACTTACCGTTCCTGTGTTACATTCCAATACTGATCCCAAAATCAAATACAAGAAAACTACATATTTTTGTGCAGTGCTAAACTCAGTATCACGTCTGTTATAACTAACATTTTCTTTGAAAATAAAGAACATTTTCACATTCACAAAGAGAAATGTAATACAACATTAAATTATGGGCCACTCTAAATACCGAACATAATAGTAACTACTTTGTTGTAGTTTGATAACTCTGGAGTCAAAATTATTGAATTATACATTTACATTTTTGGAAAGACGATTAACAGTAACTTTTTAGATACTCCTTTGAGACTTGCGACGGTATTACTTATTGTAATAAGTACGATCCCTCTATTACTAGCTTACATAGTATTCAATATTATAAGTCTACTGTCTTGGCTAGTAAGGCTAAGTGTAATTTTATAGACCTATATCGTAATTTCTTTGCTTTTATCAATTTTGTTGGACATACAATTTTTATTAGTACAACAATACTTCTTATTTTAGAGGATGCATTGTTTGTAACGACAACTGCCTGGAAATTACCAATGTTGATTGTTAGTAAAACCATATTCATTGACATTTAACTTATGTGACCACATCAGGAATAGGTTTGCAATAATTTTTATTGTCTAGAGCCAGGTCATATTGCCTTTTTAAAGTTTCAAGTAGTAAATAATATGGAATATCAGTACAGAACTCGAAAGTTATTATTCTATGTAGGTATTTTTATAATACATAAAATATTAACATTTAGGTAGGTTTTTCTGTATAATAAGAAACACTAAAATAACAAAACCAGAAATGTTTATTTGTACAATGTAAACAACATTTTTTATTAAAATTTAAGAAAAACACTATTTTTAATGCACTACCTACAAATATCAAGGTTTAAAATGTAGTACTACAAGTATACATTTAATACGTTATAAACAAGTTAAGCTAAATTTATAAGTATTCTAAGTAGTTTAGCAATGTGAAATACGTATTTTTTTAATCATACGACTTACTCTTAGGCATTAAACCATATCTGAGAACCAGGTTACTTTACTACTTAGACATAGGACATAGAAGCAGTAAACACTAGTTACAATAATTATGTAGAGGATAACAACAATGATTTACGCTTACAAATGCGCAGCTAAGCTTAACTCGTCTTGACACAGCTGTGCATGATAAGGCTATGTAAGACGGGTTTACAGAGATTCCCAAGTGGGTGCTAAACTGTCAAGGACGCCAGTTTATGTACACTCCTCTATCTAGTTAAGAAAATAGTGCGTATTAAAGTTTATCATTTCAAAGAGATTCCTCTCTTAGCCCTAAATATCTTTCACCCTCACTAACGTACATATACTTTACTATGCCTAAGCAGTACTTGAAAATTTCTTTAGGAACATTATTTTAATGTTCTATAAGATAATGTTAAAGTGATCACCTTACTGGGAATGAGGTATATCCTATAACAAAACTGAAATAGACCCGTATTTTACTTTGTATTGATTGTGCACAAATCTTGTAATTGTAAACTTATTGTAAACAATTGTGTAAGATTAACAACGTTTAGATATAGTTGATATCTTCTGATTCAGTATTTACTCTTAAGGCTTTATGAGAAAGCTAAATATTTTTGGATGTTTTCAGGAAATGTTATTGTAAATGCATATATTTTATTCAGTATTAAATAACACTAGAAATTTTAGAACACGATTTAGGTAATATTAATGTTACTGTAACAGCGCTAAGAATATTTATATATAATAAGAAATAAAAAACTCTTCTTTATTTTACAAATTCAACAAAATGTTTATAACTTCATCAGTGACAAAGGATTTTTTACGCATGAGAAATAAAAATTTAGTTCTACGTGTTTCCTGTTTAACTCTAACAAACGCTGAAGAGAGAGAATTCTCTCCAACACACTACAGAGCCAAGAGCAAACAAAAATTAAACTGAATATAAAAAACTAAGAAACGCGGTACAAAGTCTTTTGCATTATAACATTTTTGATTTAAGGAGGACAGTGATGGGGAGAGAGGCGGTGGCTAATTCGACAAAGGATGGCCTTTAGATGATGACAATAATCATCATTAAAGTATAAGTACATATTAAAGTAAACATTTCATATTCATCTTGTATTAAAATATATGTATTACAAAATATTAATTTTCACAGGAAATATTTTAGAACATTTCACTTTGAATAGGAAAACAGTAGTTATAAATTTAAATAAAATGTTATTTCGCTCCAAAACATTTTAATCTAAAAAAAATTAATTCGCTTTTTTAATTTCAATTTTATGTACATGAGTTGGAAATCGACTTAATGTTTTAACATAATAATACTAATAACAACATAGTAACATACTAATACTGTTAGGAATGCAACAGCATAGTAATACTGTTTGTCGTTTTGTCAAGATGATTCTCTGTGTAGTAAATTTACTACTTTTATGTTCTCTCCAGTAAGTGGTTTACGCCAGTTCTATGAAAGAAGTGTGGTCTATGACGCGAAAAGTAGATGTGAACCAAGGACGCTACAATAAGCATTGAGATTAATGTTATTTATGACTCTTACTGATCTAAGCAGGCAGAAATTGGTTTATCAAAGGTGGAATAAAGTCTATTTTAACTACTCGTACATCCACATGCTTATATACTTTAACGTATAATGAGTTAATAGTTGAGATATACATTTTTTTATTTGTGACTATTTGGCTGGTAACAGAATTTGTTACACTGAATATACTCCAATGTATTATCTAAAAAAGAGACGTTTGTAAAAAGAGGTTTTACTTTACCTTCACGATTAACTTTAATAAGCCTGGACGACCGGAGCTTGAGTTTCCATGATCGTGGCTTTTGTCCTTTTGTTCTTCTTTCTGATTAAGTTATCTGTTATATTTTTGGTAGTAACAGTTTTTCATTGTCTTGTTTAATTTAAAGGGTTTTGAATATTACTTTCTTGTGAATATTACAACTGAAAAATAAGCCATTTTATTTAATCAGATTGTATATATCGTAATGCTATATATGTTATCAGATACAGATGAGAATAACGCCCATTACTTCGTACATCCGCTTTAGTTGTGTGGTATCACATCCCTGCACGGAGGTAACATTAGTCGGGACCCTTACTTTGTTATACACAAATTTGTCTTTGCATATGCAGGCGGGTTATTATTAACACCGACTTTATATAATTTAACAATAGAGTAAACGTATTTCTCCGTTTAGTCAACGATTATGACCAAACTTTTGTGAGCTCTGATTGGTCCTTATTTCCCGACCCCTGGTCACGTGACGTTAATTATTCGAAATCTCTGTATTTTATATCTGTCACCTCAAATTACTCCCTGTTTATTTTTAGATTAAGTTAAATTTGATTTATACGGTGTTATTGTTTAGTAAAATTGAAATATTTTGATACCTTATGTGGCCCATTTCGGCCCCATATCACATATTTTAGCACCTTTATATATTTAAGTTTTTTAGGCTTTTACATATTTTTTCTTAACATTTCTTATTGCCTTCTTTACTATTCTAATATGTTCTAATAGGGTTGTCCTTACTACTAACAATAATTGTTGATACCTCTTCATTACATATAACATCACAGTTTTAAATACCTATTAATGATATCTTTATAACAACAATAATATTGACAACAAGTCGGTTCAATGGCTTGCCTTATGTGCTATTTTTACTTTCCCTATCAATCTGGTTATTACAATTATAGGTTTTTACATATAATTTTATCAGTAACTTCCCTATTTCATTAAGGTCAGGCTTCTACTTAGTAGTATTTGGTCTGGTTAGGACTATATCAGATATTTTAGTTTTGTTTTAAAGTTAGCTCATTTCTTTTTTTTTCATTTCTTTTTTATTTTTCCATTCTTTCACAATAATTTTTACATAATATAATATTTTACCCTGTACATGAAATTACCACCTTTTAACAGTTTTCAACTACTGTTCTTGAGCAATTAATAAACATTTGAACAAATAATTATAACATAACAAAATTATGGCTTCACCATGTATATAAAACTTTTTAACCATTATTGATGCCATCTACTGCTTCTTCATATGAATTAGTTTATATGCAAGACCACTAATTCACTTTCTCACTCCACACTGGTTTATTACATGATCTCTGATCATCACTATTTTCCTTTTCTGACACTTACTATTTTACTCCCCCTTAATATACTGTATGTTTTTACACTTTTTCCTTATACTAATACACATATTTCTAACCTTATTTATTCTACTGTATTGTATTTTCTATCAGCTCAATTAATGTCTGATCCTAGCTATCTTATTATTATTGTTTTTTTTATTTGTTTATTATTTTTATTTATGTTGTCTCTGGTGGCTACCAGGTTTTTAGTTCAGTCTCTTTCGTTGGGTTTATTTTAGTTTCACTAAGCATTTATGTTACTCTGTAGTTACTGTGGTCTTCACCTCACTCTTGTATAGTTGCTAGTTTATTTCATTGTCTTGTTGCTTACTCATTACATCTTCATTTTACTCTAGCGAGTTTTACCGTTGCTTTGTTTGTCCTCTCACTTACCATATCTATTGGGTTCATTGGGTTTATCACAGTACTATGTCTTTTTTTGTCTTTTTTCTAACTTTCTTCATAATTAATATTTTTTCATTCTTTATCATTTATTTTTTCTTCATTCACTGTTCTGTTTTAGTTTGTGGACTGAATGTTATGCTTAATACACACTTATTTATATATCTTTTTATTTATTAGGTAGACTAGTACTGGTAATTGATGGTTTTTCTATCTTATCATAGTTCTTTCAAGTACTGTGAGGATATGTATCGTTACAATATGCATGATGGATGTAAAATTAACGAGTAAAATAATATTTTCTATAGTGTAGAAGAATTAATTGTTACATTTGTTTAACCGAATTAAAAATAATTCACATACTTAACCAATAATTGTAAAGTACTGACAGCTGATATGAATGGTAGTAAACATGAGTGCAATCGAGTGTAATGAAGCAATTCACTAATCAGATATATCGTAGTTGAATAAGAGTATAAAGTAGACGATGAATAAAACACTGATTTTACTGCATTCTAAACGTTTATGTTTTTTTTTTTATAACAGCAATTTCAATTTTTGTGTCAGAAAGGGCTCAATCTACCGACTGGTTTCATATATATGCCCCTAGGAGCCACGACAGGAACAGCCGTTCCAGATCCCTCGCTTAGGAGAGCCCAAGCTGGAGTGAGAGAGTAATAGAATAACAATAAGCCAATACAACTAAATAATTGAAATAGAACAACAATCCCGATTGTGCCGAAGCCTACAACAAACAAAACAAAATACAGTGGTCAATAAACATCATTCATAAACATTTCTTTAGGACCTTCTAGTTCAAAAATATAGTGCTACATTTACGTAACGCTCTCGAAAGGGCGTCAGATGCAGTTACGTAAACGTTCTACACGTTTCTCGACTATCCCAGCGTGCGGCGTCTGTGTCAAGGGCGTCCGCTGTCGCAGCACTCCAGACTGTTTGAGAGCAATAGAATTTTCGCAAATTATGCTTGTATGCGGGCAGAAGTGTGGACGTTATTCTGGTACATTTTCGGGGTATATATTAACGTCTTCGGCCGGTTTAGAAGTTAGTTCCACCTGGCGAGATTGTAGAGTGCGGATTAAGTAGTTGTTGCGGATTACTGGAAAGTGATTATTGTGTTGTAATTAGTGTGGAACTGCGGAACTCTAATACTCGAATTATTATTGCGTGTGGACAAATTTAACGTGACTTACTGTACGAGAGTGTCTTGTTGATTTCAAATTGTCATTTGTAACAAATTAAAGCTTGTAATTAGTAATCTCATTGGTGTCTGTATTTATTTGCACCGTAAGACCGTCGTTACAGTATGATGATTTCATATTAAGGTGTCATGAGACTATTATGTTATACCGCAAGCCGGGGCTATGTAAAAAAGGCCATACTTGTCCCTTTTACGTTGCAGGTTTGTTTTTATATGAATAATCAATATAAAAATTACAATAAAAAGAAACAAATTTATTGTATGACTGAAACTGTTTCAGAGTCACTTTTTAAAGTAACTTCATTATATATTTTGGGTGTTTACTTTGAACAATTTCGATATACAGCCTAGTATGCCTGTCAATAATTGACACTGTTAGTATTATGTAAAAATTTTATATATAAAATTTTCCTCTGATTCACTTGGCCGTATGACCTCACTGTCTGGTTTATAAATGTTCATTCAGTTCACTGAATCCGTTAGCTGGTTTCATTATCATGCGGATTATTTTTAAATTTTAGTTTCAAATGTAAGACAACTTAAAGATTCTAGTGCTGGATGCAAACTTCATGAGGCACATTTCCCTTTTCCCATTCCCGCTCTATCTAATTCTATGAATTTGAACATTTATTGTACCTTTAAATGCGTCTAGCTGTTGCAATAAGCTTACTTGAATAATCTACACAGCATGAGTAGGTTTGGTTTATGACACGAACTTATTGGTACAAGTTAATATTTTGGTATACTCAACAAAACCGCCAGGTTCACTTTTAAAAGCTTTTATATATTTACGACCGGTGGTAACAAACCTTTATGGTTATAATTTTGCATCATTCAGTAGGTCTCTATATACAAATAATACTAGCCACCGAGTTGAAGTAATAACAATAGTTTGCATACAATTAAACAATTAAATACATAACTCAGTCTGTAGTTTCCTGTACTGTTACAATTATACTGATTGTACACTGAATTAATCTCACTTGTACGTCTGGTTTATTTTGTTGATATTAAAATTCAACTATCTGAGTTGTCGACGCATGACATTTACATAAACTAGCCGTGTCATTTTTTGCACAAATTTGTTTACAAGGAGGTTCAGGATGACAAGACAATAATATAGCACCACCACCCCCCAGCTGCCCTTGAGGAATCGCTAGATCTTTCCGAATTGCCCAGTCGACAATGGAAGCCGTCACCACCATTACTTAAAAGCAATGAATTTTCCCAGCTACAACGGCGTAACTGCATCTGTTGACTGTAACTGCATGTCTCGTAAATATTTTGTTAACTTCATAATACACGTGTTTTTATTTCTTATCTCAAAATTTTAGTATCTTGGTTTGAAATTACTTTAATTTATAATAGACGTAAGTATACTATTTTGAAGATGAATATTTTAATGCCTTAAGTTGTCTCAAAAGAGGCAAATGATGACTCTATACACTGAGATAAAATATTTTGCTCCCAAAAGGATAAATTATTAGTAGCTATGATTAAAGTAAGAGCACGTGTTACGACCCAGTCAATTCTTAAGAAACACTTTTGAAGGAATTGTGTTTGGGGAAAACCAAGGGACGTCTAACATGGGAAACGAGTTGAACTTCCTATCGTACTGCGATTTAAAGAGGACAGTGATGGAGAGGGAGACGTGGCTAACTCGACAAGTGATGCCTTTAAGATGATAATGATCATCATCAATAAAGTATAAGTATATGGAAAATTTCGTATTTATTTTATATTAAAATAAATGTGTTACAAAATTAAGTTACATACAGAATATTTTAGAATATGTTACTATAAATATATGAAAACAGTAGTCTTAAATGATTAAAAAAGAGTTAAACGTTCCGTATTATAAATACTCAAACAGAGACTCAAATTTTAGACGGTAGATTAATAGAAACATCTGTTAGCCAGTATGATAACAATGTGATAGCTAATAAAATAGCATACGATGGTTGAAAAATTCATTAATTAAAAAGCAATAAACTTGTCGTAACCAGCATCCTGACAAATTGGGTTTGTCAACTAAAGTAAACGCTTGAATTTTTTAGAAATATGACATGTCGATTAATGTCATTTTCATGTTAATGCGCTTGTTTTTCAATTTATGTAGGTATTTTATTTAATTACTAAGTAATTATTTATCATTAACGGATTTGGGAAAGTTCACTTGTTTCAAAGACATATTAAGTTACCTGTATTCCATTCCACTAGGAGGTGGGATGCCAATAAACGTAGTAACTACTTCTACAATGTTTGTGCCTCTATTTTGTATTTTAAGTTAGTTACAAAGTCATGCGTAACTAGTATCTAGTTGTTTCAGTGTACAAAGTCGTTGTTTTAGTGTTATAGTTTATACATTATGCTTCATAAATTATTGAATTCACATAACACACACACCACGGGTACATGCGGAGAGGGTACAAACCAGTCGAAAGACTGAAGGACAAAAAAAAAATATTATGAATGTGAGTGTGGACAGTACTAACCACTGTTTACAGTACACGTAGGCACACTGCAAGTGTCGCAAACTTTGGTAGCTCTGCATTTACCTCTCTGTCTTCGCTATACCGGTAAATACGTGTGTTCGATATACATAAACACTAAATTGGCAGTTACTAATGAATGACATTTATAAATGTTGCCTGCTAATTATTTTTTTTCTCTATCCAGCCAAGAAAGGCATGATATAATATTATTAGACAAACTGAGAAATCGAATGTATTTCGATTTCCAATATTTACGAAGTGAAGACGTAAATTCATACGCTTATTTACAAAGTAATATTTTAAGTAAATGAATGCGTGCACTCCTATGAAGCAGGAGGAGTCCCACTGCCGGTAGCAGACCACACCTAGTAATCCAGTGCACCGTGGTCCCCGCGGGCGGCGGGAGCTTTACAAGAAGATCGGAACACAGCAAAACAGCAGACGACGGGCATGCTCTTCGTCTCGCACAACCCCAGTGGTCAGCAGAGGAGTACGTATATCTATTTTACGCCGCTGGCTGTTAGCATCGTTAATAAACTGAACATGCCCAAGCTACCCAAACTACTATAGGTAAACGCCAATTGTAACGTTTTATATTTATAATGAACTAAAGAATCTAAAACTTACATTACTCGTTGTAAAATCAACCAATTTTCGTTTTGTTTTCTACACGTTTAGCAGAATATTGAAACCTAAAGTGTGTTTAAACGGTAAATGATTACTGTATTTCTGGAAATAAAAGTTTTATGTAGTTACAGTAGAGGGAAACTGGGGGTTGAAAGCCACAAAGGAATGCCGCCTTCTTAAAAAACAATAAAAAACAATAAAAACATGATCTAAGAGATGACGCCGCCACCGCTGGACCCGCAGCATCCCGATGGACCACAGCACCGCGAATTTCCGCGAATAAATTTTTTATTTTTTTTATTTTATTTTTTTATTTTTTTTATTAAATTGATTTGGTGGGATGAGGTTCAATGGACCACCAGCATCCGTGAATATAATTTTTTATTTTTTTAAGAAAGCTGATTTGCATATCAGTGGGTGGCGTTGGGTGGGTGGTTTTTTTTTCATATCAGTGGGTGGTGGTGGGTGGGGGTGGTTCCAACTCGATGCATTATAGTGTATATTAAAATATATGATCAGGTGTACCAACCTTTGCATGAGTTCAAATTGGATACGTGTTATAATGTATATTAAATCTGTATGGTCAGGTGTACCAACCTCTGTAGTATTATTATAGTGTATAGATATTTTATATGAGCAGGGTTGTCAACATTTTCTGCGGTGGGGGGGAGGGAAATTCAAATATGTGTTATATAGTGTATATATTAAAATATATGATCAGGGTTACCAATCTTACATTATTGTATGTGTGTGTATAGAGCAGATCTGCCAACATTTCTTTCTCTTCTGTGGTGGGAAATTCAAAATATATATGATCATAATTGTTACTCTCTCTCTCTCTCTCCCTCACATTGAATATAAGTAAAACCTTCTCTGTCTTGTTGTCAAACCGTTTTCTCCTGGGTGGGGGATGGTTCCAACTCGATGCATTATAGTGTATATTAAAATATATGATTACGTGTACCAACCTTTACATGAGTTCAAATTTGTCGTGTGTTATAATGTATATTAAATCTATATGATCAGATGTACCAACCTCTGTATTTTTCGTCCTCACTCTCTCCCTCTCTCTCTCACTCTCACTCTCTCTCTCTCTCTCGCACATTTGAATGTAAGTAAAACTATCTCTCTCTTGTTGTCAAACGTTATGCTCAAACTGTTCTCCTCTCTCTGTGGTCAGTACCGTATGCATGTATATGAAATTAGAAAGTGTATATTTATTCAACAAATATTAACGTCCTCGCTCTCTCTCTCTCTCTCTCTCTCTCTCTCTCTCTCTCTCTCTCTCTCTCTCTCTCTCTCTCTCTCTCTCTCTCACTCTCACTTGTGTGTCAACTGTGTCAACGTCCTCTCTCTCTCTCTCTCTCTCACTCTCACACGTTTCAACTATGCAAGGTTCCATACCCTTTCTCCTGTCTCCCTCTCGTACATTGAGTAGTCGGTGTGATGAATAAATAATTTTAGCTCTCTCTCTCTCTCGTTGTCAAAACGTCGTCTTCATTTTTCAATGTATTAAATAATTAATAGTTTATAATGCAGTCAGTGTGATTGATCCTTGTTAGAAATATATATATTTGGTGTCAATGAACTACTTACCTGTTATGTTGTTACTGATGACAAATCCATACGTTAACGGCTTAGCAATCTGGTACAATACTTCTGTTTTAAGGTTGCAGTTTACACACACACATAGGTTCAGAAGTGTGTAGCGAAATAAATTAAAATTATACACACACATGAAAACGGCGGCTGAAATTCATACAAATCGTCTGATGTAACAGTTCACAAAAAAAAAAATAAATAAATTTATTGTACACATGTTCAGAGGTGTAGAGTGAAATAAAATAAAGTCAAAATTTGTTTAAATAATTAAATATATATTTTAAAATTCACAATATAAAATTCATAATTAAATGAATACATTATAAATTGATATTTTTTCGAAAGTTTATATATAATTGAGTGTCGTACTTGTAGGAGAAGCAACCTGCAACATAACAATACAAAAACATTAAAATCATGTTAAATATCACACACACACACACACACACGCATACGCAACGTACACACGTTTGGGTTACACCACACGCGCACGCTCGCACACACACACACACACACACACAACGATACAGAAGTATTCACTACATTAAACCAAGTCATTGCGTCCTACTTTCTAATCCCTGATGGTAAACCTAAGACAAAAAATACAATTAGTAGTAATAATACAAATCACTGTTTTATTAATTTAAAATACTGTATGAAAGAGTGGTATGTAATTTTCATCCAAAATATGTAAAACAAAAATACAGATTATATGATAAGTAAATTGTATGTATATATCACTGAATAATAATATAATCGTTCTAGTGTTAACGTTTGCTGCAAAAGGTAACGCAGTTTTGATAAGCAAATTGTATGTATATATCACTGAATAATAATATAATCGTTCTAGTGTTAACGTTTGCTGCAACAGGTAACGCAGTTTACAAATAATTACATATAGGTTCAGAGGTGTATAATGTAAAACAAAAATACAGATTATATGATAAGTAAATTGTGTGTATATATCACTGAATAATAATATAATCGTTCTAGTGTTAACGTTTGCTGCAACAGGTAACGCAGTTTACAAATAATTACATATATGTTCAGAGGTGTATAGTGAAATAAATTAAAAATAGAAATTAATTCCTCATAAGTTAATGTCCTTTCAAATAGTATTCTCTGCACTACAGTCAAACATACGCATACACAGTGATAAAAATTGTGTATTAAAAGTAGTTTGTTACCTTAACAAGTACTGTTATCCTACGCCGTGGGGGGGTCCTCATGCCTCGAAACACGAGATGTAGGTAGCTGGGGTTTTATAAATTGTTTATCAAGTCTTTTAGAAATGGTCTTATACTTGAGCTTGGCCTGTTGACTATTGCTTTTGATTTTGTAATTTCTACAGGTGTTAACCGTTTCGGAGAAAAATACCATTTATGGAGAAGATCCTCCTCCTCTTGTTTTGCTGTGGTGTTTAGTCTATGATCCATCCTTCTTGTTCCTATAATAACAGTACCTGCTTCATTATCATATACATTATGTGCTATATATACATAAGGCTTCCAACACACACACACACACACACACACACACATTTTTATAAAACAGGACAGCGTATTATCTATATAACGTTCTGTTTCAGATAAGAATAGTTTGAATATAAAATGAAAGGGTACGTTGTATTTTGTTATGAGAAAATGCATTACTAAATTTCGTTACATTTGTCAAAAGATCTTATTGATCAGACGTATGAGTAATTATATTAATCCTTATGTAGCAAACAATAAATTATGTTTTTTTACTTAGTAACATATGCAAATCTTTTACTTACCTCGTAAATGTTGTTATACACACACACACACAATAGCCGATTGTACGATGAGTGTCTCATACAAATGAGAAATAGTGACATGTCGTCTTGTGTGTATATATATCATACGGCGGTAGCGTACACGTTTGAAAGTTGATGCACATTAAATTCTCTCTCTCTCTCTCTCTCTCTCTCTCTCTCTCTCTCTCTCTCTCTCTCTCTCTCTCTCTCTCTCTCTCTCTCTCTCTCTCTCTCTCTCTCTCTCTCTCTCACACACACACACACACACACACACATTACAGATATTGATATTAATTGCATGTATGTTCAGAGGTTTGGTGTCTAAATCGATGCATTTTACTTTCACTTTCTAATTTGACACATGGCTTACTTCCATACATAAATAGCTATCGTCCATATCCGTCTACGAGTGTTGCTAAACGAAATTAAAATCTGTGTGTGTTCGTGTGTGCGTGCGTCGGATCATGACCGAGGTACGTCCTTTATTGCACGAGAATATGCAAGTAGAGCAGAGCAGACACGTTTACGCAATATCAAGTGCACACACACACAAATGCCAATAAACTACATGCAACTATATTACGTCTAACATGAAAATGCAAATTATATTTCCATTACCAAAATCTGACATGTTATACTTCATTATCCTACGTAACATTACAATGTTCTGTCTTTATTGTGTACTGTGACTGAAGCGTGCACTCACACACACATACCAGGAAGCCACAATAATAATAGTCAACCAACAACACATATGTTTAACCGCATGTATTATGTTAGTGTATCTTAAACCATGAACAACGTACGCAAGAATATTGCGCAAGAGCTACACAGAGCGGCGAGAAGGAATTTCGTTAGACGCGCGGTTGAACTGAAGGGTATGCACGATTTGTACCAAGCGGATCTTGTGGAAATGATACCATACGCTCGAGTGAACAAAGGGTACAAGTATATGATGACTGTAATCAATGCGTTTACCAAGTACGCGTACGCTGCACCATTGAAAACGAAGACCGGGAAAGAAGTGACGAACGCGTTGAAGCCTATACTAGCCGCTAACCGAATGAAGTATTTACAGACAGACAACGGGAAGGAGTATTACAACAGCACAGTACAAGCGTTGCTAAAAAAGTATAATGTGAAACATTACTCAACCTACAGTGAGAAAAAAGCTTCCATAGTGGAACGTTTTAATCGCACACTGAAGACACACATGTATCGAGCTTTCAGCGAACAAGGACACTACCGCTGGTTGGATCTACTACCTACATTACTGAAATCGTACAACAATACAATACACAGAACCATTGGTATGAAACCTAGTGAAGTGAATGACGCCAACGAACATATAGTGTTGGAACGAATAAGGAAGAACACAGCGCCTAAAATCAGTCCAACGAAACCACCCAATTTTAAAGTCGGTGACCGTGTTCGTATAAGTAAGCACAAAATGACGTTCGCCAAAGGTTATACGCCGAATTGGACTAACGAAATATTCACTGTGGATAAAGTACAATCCACGACCATCCCAGTCACTTATCTGCTAAAAGACCATCTAAACAAAGTGTTGAAAGGTGGTTTTTACGAGCACGAGATTAGTAAGTCCAAAGTCGGCGACGTATACCTAGTGGAAAAGGTGTTACAACGCAAAGGTGACAGAGTGCGTGTTCGTTGGCTTGGTTTCGATGGTAAACACGATGCATGGATACATAAGAAAGATCTAATATAAAAAAGGTGACAGCACGTGATGAAAACAGTATGCTTTCGGTATTCACAAAGATGAAGATTGTACAGCAAGCAAACAAATTACCAATAAAGGATATGGACTTTTTGGCTGGTGACGAAGACAGTGCTAAACGTAAACATGACCCGCTATTACCGAACAGTATTCGCTGTATCGTTACAGACCCAAGTTCCTGTGGGAAATCAAATGTGCTATTCAACCTACTGTTTGATGCCAACGGACTACGTTTCCGCAACGTATACGTGTTTTCAAAATCATTATTTCAACCAAAATACAGAATGCTAGAAACAGTGATGAAATCACTCGCTGATGAAGGTTTAGGTTATCATGCATACAGCGAGAACGAAGAAGTCCCGCTACCGAGTGAAATCACTGGTCTCGACTCTGTTATCGTATTCGATGACGTATCGTGTGAAAGACAAAACAATATTCGAAAGTATTTTGCTATGGGGAGGCATAGCGGTGTGGACACATTCTATCTATGCCAGACATATAGCCAGATACCGAAACAATTGGTACGTGACAACGCTAACTTGTTGATATTGTTCAAACAAGACGATCTAAATTTACGACATGCATACAATGATCACGTTAACATAGATATGAAATATGATGCTTTCAAAGACGTCTGCATGGAAGCGTGGAAGGATCGTTATGGATTTCTAGTCTAGCAATCTAACGTTACGACTACGACATGTTAAATATCAAATTCAGTCTACTTACGTTTCACGTTAGGTTAAAAAATGCAAACACACACACACGCGCATGTTATTTAAATTAGTATTTAAATAACATACACACGTGTAGTGTTTAGGTCATCAGTACATGACGCAACGGGAGTGATAGGTCCAATTAGGTTTGTTACATGTTGTGTGTTAGGTTAAAATGCAGTCCATTCACGTTCATGTTAGGTTAAATAACATACACACGTGTAGTGTTTAGGTCATCAGTACATGACGCAACGGGAGTGATAGGTCCAATTAGGTTTGTTACACGTTGTGTGTTAGGTTAAAATGCAGTCCATTCACGTTCATGTTAGGTTAAAATGAAAAGAAACACACACACACACACACACACACACGTGTATGTTATTTAAATTATTATTTTTATTATTATTATTAATATATTATTATTATTATTAGGCTACAGCCTAACACGTGTGTGTGTGTGTGTGTGTGTTTGTTTTCATTTTAACCTAACATGAACGTGAATGGACTGCATTTTAACCTAACACACAACGTGTAACAAACCTATTGGACCTATCACTCCCGTTGCGTCATGTACTGATGACCTAAACACTACACGTGTGTATGTTATTTAACCTAACATGAACGTGAATAGACTGCATTTTAACCTAACACACAACATGTAACAAACCTAATTGGACCTATCACTCCCGTTGCGTCATGTACTGATGACCTAAACACTACACGTGTGTATGTTATTTAAATAATAATTTAAATAACATACGCGTGTGTGTGTGTTTGCATTTTTTAACCTAACGTGAAACGTAAGTAGACTGAATTTGATATTTAACATGTCGTCGTCGTCGTAACGTTAGATTGCTAGACTAGAAATCCATAACGATCCTTCCACGCTTCCATGCAGACGTCTTTGAAAGCATCATATTTCATATCTATGTTAACGTGATCATTGTATGCATGTCGTAAATTTAGATCGTCTTGTTTGAACAATATCAACAAGTTAGCGTTGTCACGTACCAATTGTTTCGGTATCTGGCTATATGTCTGGCATAGATAGAATGTGTCCACACCGCTATGCCTCCCCATAGCAAAATACTTTCGAATATTGTTTTGTCTTTCACACGATACGTCATCGAATACGATAACAGAGTCGAGACCAGTGATTTCACTCGGTAGCGGGACTTTTTCGTTCTCGCTGTATGCATGATAACCTAAACCTTCATCAGCGAGTGATTTCATCACTGTTTCTAGCATTCTGTATTTTGGTTGAAATAATGATTTTGAAAACACGTATACGTTGCGGAAACGTAGTCCGTTGGCATCAAACAGTAGGTTGAATAGCACATTTGATTTCCCACAGGAACTTGGGTCTGTAACGATACAGCGAATACTGTTCGGTAATAGCGGGTCATGTTTACGTTTAGCACTGTCTTCGTCACCAGCCAAAAAGTCCATATCCTTTATTGGTAATTTGTTTGCTTGCTGTACAATCTTCATCTTTGTGAATACCGAAAGCATACTGTTTTCATCACGTGCTGTCACCTTTTTTATATTAGATCTTTCTTATGTATCCATGCATCGTGTTTACCATCGAAACCAAGCCAACGAACACGCACTCTGTCACCTTTGCGTTGTAACACCTTTTCCACTAGGTATACGTCGCCGACTTTGGACTTACTAATCTCGTGCTCGTAAAAACCACCTTTCAACACTTTGTTTAGATGGTCTTTTAGCAGATAAGTGACTGGGATGGTCGTGGATTGTACTTTATCCACAGTGAATATTTCGTTAGTCCAATTCGGCGTATAACCTTTGGCGAACGTCATTTTGTGCTTACTTATACGAACACGGTCACCGACTTTAAAATTGGGTGGTTTCGTTGGACTGATTTTAGGCGCTGTGTTCTTTCTTATTCGTTCCAACACTATATGTTCGTTGGCGTCATTCACTTCACTAGGTTTCATACCAATGGTTCTGTGTATTGTATTGTTGTACGATTTCAGTAATGTAGGTAGTAGATCCAACCATCGGTAGTGTCCTTGTTCGCTGAAAGCTCGATACATGTGTGTCTTCAGTGTGCGATTAAAACGTTCCACTATGGAAGCTTTTTTCTCACTGTAGGTTGAGTAATGTTTCACATTATACTTTTTTAGCAACGCTTGTACTGTGCTGTTGTAATACTCCTTCCCGTTGTCTGTCTGTAAATACTTCATTCGGTTAGCGGCTAGTATAGGCTTCAACGCGTTCGTCACTTCTTTCCCGGTCTTCGTTTTCAATGGTACAGCGTACGCGTACTTGGTAAACGCATTGATTACAGTCATCATATACTTGTACCCTTTGTTCACTCGAGCGTATGGTATAATTTCCACAAGATCCGCTTGGTACAAATCGTGCATACCCTTCAGTTCAACCGCGCGTCTAACGAAATTCCTTCTCGCCGCTCTGTGTAGCTCTTGCGCAATATTCTTGCGTACGTTGTTCATGGTTTAAGATACACTAACATAATACATGCGGTTAAACATATGTGTTGTTGGTTGACTATTATTATTGTGGCTTCCTGGTGTGTGTGTGTGAGTGCACGATTCAGTCACAGTACACAATAAAGACAGAACATTGTAATGTTACGTAGGATAATGAAGTATAACATGTCAGATTTTGGTAATGGAAATATAATTTGCATTTTCATGTTAGACGTAATATAGTTGCATGTAGTTTATTGGCATTTGTGTGTGTGTGCACTTGATATTGCGTAAACGTGTCTGCTCTGCTCTACTTGCATATTCTCGTGCAATAAAGGACGTACCTCGGTCATGATCCGACGCACGCACACACGAACACACACAGATTTTAATTTCGTTTAGCAACACTCGTAGACGGATATGGACGATAGCTATTTATGTATGGAAGTAAGCCATGTGTCAAATTAGAAAGTGAAAGTAAAATGCATCGATTTAGACACCAAACCTCTGAACATACATGCAATTAATATCAATATCTGTAATGTGTGTGTGTGTGTGTGTGTGCGTGTGTGTGTGTGTGTGTGTGTGTGAGAGAGAGAGAGAGAGAGAGAGAGAGAGAGAGAGAGAGAGAGAGAGAGAGAGAATTTAATGTGCATCAACTTTCAAACGTGTACGCTACCGCCGTATGATATATATACACACAAGACGACATGTCACTATTTCTCATTTGTATGAGACACTCATCGTACAATCGGCTATTGTGTGTGTGTATATAACAACATTTAAGAGGTAAGTAAAAGATTTGCATATGTTACTAAGTAAAAAAACATAATTTATTGTTTGCTACATAAGGATTAATATAATTACTCATACGTCTGATCAATAAGATCTTTTGACAAATGTAACGAAATTTAGAAATGCATTTTCTCATAACAAAATACAACGTACCCTTTCATTTTATATTCAAACTATTCTTATCTGAAACAAAACGTTATATAGATAATACGCTGTCCTGTTTTAAAAAAATGTGTGTGTGTGTGTGTGTGTGTGTGTGTGTGTGTTGGAAGCCTTATGTATATATAGCACATAATGTATATGATAATGAAGCAGGTACTGTTATTATAGGAACAAGAAGGATGGATCATAGACTAAACACCACAGCAAAACAAGAGGAGGAGGATCTTCTCCATAAATGGTTTTTTTCTCCGAAACGGTTAACACCTGTAGAAATTACAAAATCAAAAGCAATAGTCAACAGGCCAAGCTCAAGTATAAGACCATTTCTAAAAGACTTGATAAACAATTTATAAAACCCCAGCGACCTACATCTCGTGTTTCGAGGCATGAGGACCCCCCCACGGCGTAGGATAACAGTACTTGTTAAGGTAACAAACTACTTTTAATACACAATTTTTATCACTGTGTATGCGTATGTTTGACTGTAGTGCAGAGAATACTATTTGAAAGGACATTAACTTATGAGGAATTAATTTCTATTTTTAATTTATTTCACTATACACCTCTGAACGTATATGTAATTATTTGTAAACTGCGTTACCTGTTGCAGCAAACGTTAACACTAGAACGATTATATTATTATTCAGTGATATATACACACAATTTACTTATCATATAATCTGTATTTTTGTTTTACATTATACACCTCTGAACCTATATGTAATTATTTGTAAACTGCGTTACCTGTTGCAGCAAACGTTAACACTAGAACGATTATATTATTATTCAGTGATATATACATACAATTTACTTATCATATAATCTGTATTTTTGTTTTACATATTTTGGATGAAAATTACATACCACTCTTTCATACAGTATTTTGAATTAATAAAACAGTGATTTGTATTATTACTACTGATTGTATTTTTTGTCTTAGGTTTACCATCAGGGATTAGAAAGTAGGACGCAATGACTTGGTTTAATGTAGTGAATACTTCTCTATCGTTGTGTGTGTGTGTGTGTGTGTGTGTGTGTGTGTGTGTGTGTGTGTGCCCATAGTTAATCTTTCTATACAGTAATGTATTCATTTAATTGTGAATTTTAAAATATATTTAATCATTTAAACTAATTATGACTTTATTTTATTAGAAAGTAGGACGCAATGACTTGGCTTAATGTAGTGAATACTTAATGACTATAGCATATTTACATCTGTTATCTGTTTTATTGGACCTACATGTACATGATTCAACCCAAACGTGTACACGTTGTATGTATGTGTATGATTACGTTGCGTTTGCGTCTGTGTTTGCGCGCGTTGCGTGTTTGGTTACGTTGCGTATGCGTATGTATGTGTGTGTGTGTGTGTGTGTGCACGTTGCGTGTGCATCTGTGTGTGTGTGTGTGTGCGCGTGCGCGTGTGGTGTAACCCAAACGTGTGTACGTTGCGTATGCGTGTGTGTGTGAGTGTGTGTGTGTGTGTGTGTGTGTGTGTGTGTGTGTGTGTGTGTGTGTGTGTGTGTGTGATATTTAACATGATTTTAATGTTGTTGTATTGTTATGTTGCAGGTTGCTTCTCCTACAAGTACGACACACAATTATATATAAACTTTCGAAAAAATATCAATTTATAATGTGTTCATTTAATTATGAATTTTATATTGTAAATGTTAAAATATATATTTAATTATTTAAACAAATTATGACTTTATTTTATTTCACTCTACACCTCTGAACATGTGTACAATTAATTTTTTTTTTTTTTTTTTTTTTTTTGAACTGTTACATCAGAAGATTTGTATGAATTTCAGCCGCAGTTTTCATGTGTGTGTATAATTTTAATTTATTTCGCTATACACTACTGAACCTATGTGTGTGTGTGTAAACTGCAACCTTAAAACAGAAGTATTGTACCAGATTGCTAAGCCGTTAACGTATGGATTTGTCATCTGTAACAACATAACAGGTAAGTAGTTCATTGACACCAAATATATATATTTCTAACAAGGATCAATCACACTGACTGCATTATAAAATATTAATTATTTAATACATTGAAAAATGAAGACGACGTTTTGACTACGAGAGAGAGAGAGAGCTAAAATTATTTATTCATCACACCGACTACTCAATGTACGAGAGGGAGACAGGAGAAAGGGTATGGAACCTTGCATAGTTGAAACGTGTGAGAGTGAGAGAGAGAGAGAGAGAGAGAGAGAGAGAGAGAGAGGACGTTGACACAGTTGACACACAAGTGAGAGTGAGAGAGAGAGAGGGAGAGAGAGAGAGAGAGAGAGAGAGAGAGAGCGAGGACGTTAATATTTGTTGAATAAATATTCACTTTCTAATTTCATATACATGCATACGGTACTGACCACAGAGAGAAGAGAACAGTTTGAGCATAACGTTTGACAACAAGAGAGAGATAGTTTTACTTACATTCAAATGTGCGAGAGAGAGAGAGAGAGAGAGAGTGAGAGAGAGAGGGAGAGAGAGAGGACGAAAAATACAGAGGTTGGTACATCTGATCATATAGATTTAATATACATTATAACACACGACAAATTTGAACTCATGTAAAGGTTGGTACACGTAATCATATATTTTAATATACACTATAATGCATCGAGTTGGAACCATCCCCCACCCAGGAGAAAACGGTTTGACAACAAGACAGAGAAGGTTTTACTTATATTCAATGTGAGGGAGAGAGAGAGAGAGAGAGAGAGAGAGAGAGAGAGAGAGAGAGAGAGAGAGAGAGAGAGAGAGAGTAACAATTATGATCATATATAGTTTGAATTTCCCACCACAGAAGAGAAAGAAATGTTGGCAGATCTGCTCTATACACACACATACAATAATGTAAGATTGGTAACCCTGATCATATATTTTAATATATACACTATATAACACATATTTGAATTTCCCTCCCCCCCACCGCAGAAAATGTTGACAACCCTGCTCATATAAAATATCTATACACTATAATAATACTACAGAGGTTGGTACACCTGATCATATAGATTTAATATACATTATAACATGCATCCAATTTGAACTCATGCAAAGGTTGGTACACCTGATCATATATTTTAATATACACTATAATGCATCGAGTTGGAACCACCCCCACCCACCACCACCAACTGATATGAAAAAAAAACCACCCACCCAACGCCACCCACTGATATGCAAATCAGCTTTCTTAAAAAAATAAAAAATTATATTCACGGATGCTGGTGGTCCATTGAACCTCATCCCACCAAATCAATTTAATTAAAAAAATAAAAAAATAAAATAAAAAAATAAAAAAATTTATTCGCGGAAATTCGCGGTGCTGTGGTCCATCGGGATGCTGCGGGTCCAGCGGTGGCGGCGTCATCTCTTAAATCATGTTTTTTAGTGTTTTTTATTGTTTTTTATTGATTTTTAAGAAGGCGGCATTCCTTTGTGGCTTTGAACCCCCAGTTTCCCTCTACTAGTTACATAACACAGAAAGTCAGTATCAACTTACAATGTCAAATAGCTCTCCCTTTTCGTAATTTTAATTTTTGTTACTTGTTTTTTATTCACCTAAAATACTATTTGACTGGTAGTACTGCAATGAAAATCAGTTGTTATTTATCAATAATTAAAAGTTTTCCAAACGAAAACGTAAAGGTTTAATTACGGAAAGAATATGTAACGATATTTTAAAGCTTCGGCAGCGATGTCTACGGCAAATTTGTTTGTTACATAGTCTTAAAAATTCTTTCTTAAATTTTAAAAGTATCACTAACGGAAAGAGATATAAATGCATATGTTTACAGAGACTCTAAATACTTTCAGCAACACATGCAAAATCGTGAAAATGTTTCTGGCTCAGCCCCTGAACGCACTGAATGTGTTGCATCAGACTATACAATAAGCAAGAAACGAATAAAGTAATAATAAACTAACTGCTAAATAAGGAATACTAATTATTTAGTGCAAAAAGTGGTACCCTGTTTTATTTGTACAGACCTAAGTTTCACACATACATCCAAATGAATTTTATCCGTTTCGAGAGCATTAGGCATACACTTTTCACTATCGGTTCTATTTAAGAACACAGAAATACATTAGAAAGTTAGGAAAAGTTTAATTTAAACATTTTGCAACAATCACATAAGCGCCACTAAACCGTAAGAATGTGTGGAAACACAGGTGACTAGTACACAATGGAAGTGTAACTGGTAGATTTATACCAAGACAAAAAATATTTTCAAGCCGTGTACGTATGCTATAATACCAGCAGAGGTATGTAAATCAAGTAAATAATTACTTATTGTTTATAGAAACGTGACAGCCTTTCTTGGTCGCTGCTGAGCTGCGCCAAATTAATTACCCTCACTTAAAAGTGTAGCTAGGTTGTGTACAGAAGAGGAAAGGGAGCAACGCGATAACAGTTCGCTGTCTCACTCATGCACTACCTCTGTCTCTATCCTACACATGCTTCTAATGTTCTCTTTAGTCTTGTTGCAGCCGATGTACACACTACGAAACATGTACAAGACTGTTGCGCGCAATGCGCATGTGCGAAATGAATGAAAATTTGGATAGCCTAGCAACGAGGTGTTTGTACACTGCGAATCTCGAAGTCAGTGTTAATTTCCATCGGCAGGTCTGTAATACTGAACCTAAAGTAAACCTCATACTTTGTGTGTGTTGCCGCGCCGCACGCGTGTATTTTATGCTTAATTTTGTTATCTTTTTGTCTAAAACTGGAATAGCGCGATTATACGTAGCCGTTATCTGTAGAATAAAAGAAAGTTCTTGATTGCCTCCCGTAATTATTTACTTAAAGCCTTTTTGTTTAAATAAAAATGTGACCACCTATTATTTTTATTCAAATAATATGGTTTGACCACCTTATTTAAATTCCCGAAAACCTGGCCGGACCCTACGTATGGGGAAATAAAATACACTAATAATTTTAAACATCTCGGGAAAATATATCCCGAAACGCCTCAGACAAAGAATCTTTAAGATAAGGAAACTCAAATGAGCGAAGGCCTTTCCTCTAACCCAGGAATTGTACGGAAATAAAAACCTTCCCAGAAGTGGTAAAGTCCGCTAATATAGCACTGTGATCAGGCCAGTGATCATGCATGGAGCAGATACAATGTGATATCAAAATTTGGAAACTCTTCTTAAAATTGAACGAAGAATTCTTCGGAAAATTTATGGCCTCAATAAAACCAAAGACGGGTACAGGCATAGATCCAAAGAAGAGCCACCGGGGTCTCGAAGATCTGGAAACGGCTTTCCGAAGGAAAAGACTGAAATTCTTTGGACATATGGTTCGGATGGATCGGTCCAGATTAAATAAACAAATTTTCAACTATATTTGGCAACTTCCAACGGATACACCGAACAACTCAAGGAAGAAATGATGAAACTGGGTATCCCTTTGAACGTCTGTGTGGATTCAAATACGTACAGAAACAAAATTTAAAATCTTGAGGTTCTCTGCGGTGAGAAGAAGATAAGGAAGGGGTGGACAGTGGAAAGGAAGGCAGCACACAGTGTGCGAATGAGGGCTTTCTGGTAGGATAAGAAAAGGAAATGATATTCGCGTGGTCCACGACTTCGTGTTAAAAAAAAAAAATGTTTCTTTTTTTTCACAAGTCTCGTTCCTTTCATTGTCTACTCTCTTGTGTGTCACATAACAAGTCCTTTTCCACGTTAACGTGCATACGACGTATGCTCAACGTGACGCCACGACTTTCAGTTAACCATGCGGAAAACAAATACAAATGATTTATTATTTATGTAAATTTCAATAGAGGGTACGACTTTAACTCCATAATGCAGCAAATGTGACTGTGGGCACAGACAGATGTTGAAATAGTAAAGCTAAACCCAACTAGTTAAATCCGGTTTGTAATTGTAGCAGAATGGCTGTTGTATAAAGAGTAAGAGAATACAACTGCACATTCATGTCCAACAGAGCGAGTACGTAGTTACATTAGAGGAACAATTCACTGTTTACGTAGGTTGTTATTACTGAAACCATTTTAACTGTGTTCTGCGAAACACATGTATAATTGCAGAGGTAATAATATCCAAGTTTAAGTACTCTTAGTGTGTGCATGTTTATCAAACATTTGTTACGTACGTTCATTTGCAGGCGTGTCGTCCTGTGTTACAACATTAGTACAAAAAATAATAATATTGTGATATTGTTCAATATAGTTTTTTCTGCAAGTAGTGTATTGCGTTTTTGTCGTTTCAATACTTTACGCACGTTCCAATGAAAAAAATCAGCATCATCAGAGGTGTGTAAGACAATCATAACAACCGAAATAGTTTTATGTTAATATAGAAAGTAACGAATATTCGAATTTGTTAATGTAATCATGTTAATGTAAACAGATTAATCATGTTAATGTAAAATAACGGATAATCAATTTAAGTCGATTAGTGACTGTTTTAATTTTTATTTACTTAAGCAGCTGTTTTGTCGGTTTTATTGAAAATGTCTAATTATTATATTTTATTTATTTTTATTTGTTTTAATACATTTTTAATTTTAAATAGATCATCTTGTTTTGTTTTTATTTGAGTTTGTCCTTTAATTAATAAATTATTGTCAATGTGTTTGTAAGTATGAAGATTTCAATAATACATTGAAAATTAAAATTACAAATTTATTAAAATAAAGTGGTGGGTTAACTAAGAAAAATCAGTCTATAATAAAATGTGATTTAAAAATCTGTCAGGAAATAACCGGTTTGTGAACAATTAGGTGCTTGCCTTTATGAGAAAATTGCACGAATTATAGGTATATTACTTTTATACAAACCTAACAAAAGATTGTCAATTCCTGTACTAGAACGTTATGGAATTGTTCGCGTATTTTTTTTGCTGACGCAAGAGATAAAACTTTGCGCGTTGTTTGAATGGAAGGTGAAAAATAAAACGGTGACAGCTAAGCAGTGTGTTCATACTCTGTGTTACAATTTAAACTTTACATTAGCACTATTGAACTAAATATAATAGTTTCTAGCTAATTTTATTAATTATTTGTATACGTACTGTTACAACTGTCTCCTTGTTCGTCGTATTGTACAGTGGAAAACTAAATACAAGACACCAATGAAATCACTAATAACCAGCAACCAGCTTTAATTAACACAATTAATAATTCGTAATCAACTCGTACAATAATTCCAGTTAGATCTGCCCACACGCGATAATAATGTCAAATAGTAGAGTTCCACACAATTTATAACACAATAACACTTTGCACAATACTTCGACAACACTCGATTAGCGTTAAGGAAAATCGCTCGCGTAACTGACTTGACAACGCCAGACGTTCTTGATATTATAGTTCGCGCTGAGGTCTAGTATAGCTTGCCCTACTTACTGCACGCCGGCTTAATGCGTATCTCAAGTGTTCTTAAACACACTAGAACTTACTTGTGAGCGGCCTTGACTGAGGCACACCTGCCACATTGCCGGGGGGGGGGGGATGTTCTGGGCTATTCAATAGGCTTCTCGTTACAATAAATTTAACAAATTTGTAGAAATATATCTCTCTACATATAGGTAATTTATTTATTTATAGCCGTACTCATGTACTTTTGACTTGATTAAAGTTGCCTGTATTAAATATAGTGTATAAAAGATGCACGTCTGATTTGGAATAAAGGCCACTTTAGGCCAGTGTACCGTAGTCAAATATCTGTTGCTAGATGTTTGACATTATATTAACTACACAATGTTTGGATACAAATTAAAAGATTTATTTAAATAAAACACTGTCAAAAACAATGGTAATAATAAATAGTCTCATTATTTAGAGGATACTTTCGGAATGAATTTTAAAATTACTCAAATATCGACGTTCTCTTGTACAAATATATCAGCACTGAATACACCGGGTACACTATTTATAGCCATAAATAATATTAAGCTCTTATTTAAATTCAACTCAATTTTCATTATTTAGAATAAAAAGTAACTAATCATAATTAGTATTCAGTAAAAACGTAACCTTACTTTACTATAAGGCAATGCACAAAACAATATCATTTTTAAAACTCGCTAATTATATCACTAATTACGTAAGAAATATTTTTGGTGCCACTACAGTGTCTCGATTCTATTAGCAAACATTCCACCGACGCACAAAAATATTGTTTTATCTCTTATAATGTTCCATTAGGTCAACAATAAGCTCGTCGTTAGAGTCTACTTTTATTTCGTGACATTGTTTTAAAAAAAGATGGGACGGTAAAATGGCTTATTCAGCGTCATAGTGTAGCAAAATTAATCTGTTTCTAGTAATCTATAAGAAATTTTTATTTACCAGTTAACAGAATTTTAAAATGTAGTCAACATTTATATCCCTGATAAAGATTTAAGGCCGGAATCACAGGTCACAAAAGCGCAGACATATGTCAGTCGGTATTCAAGGTACCGTAATTTCTCGTGTATAATGCGCACTTTTTCGCCTGATTTTGTTTCCAAAAATGTGGGTGCGCATTAAATACGAATAATATAATTTAAATGCTATGTTGTAGATCTACACATGTATGTTCAGTCTGTGCATAGCAGAGTTGGCAACGTCATTTAAAACTGTCAAGCTTGAGTATAGTAATACTCAAATTAAATTTACAGGTAATTTGCTTCGCAGTTTTCACCCCTACTCTGTCAGTTATCTTTTCACGTTGTAGTCTTATAAATGTGCTCTGTTGTAGCATTCTGTTATTGTATTTGTTTGTTGTTAGTCTGTTGTTTTTTACAGTAGTTCATTACTGGTATTGCGTGTGTTGTGAAGAAACAAATTGTATATTCATACTGAGTGGGTGAACATCTTGCTTGTCCTATGCGGCTCAGTTTAAATTATCCGTAATAAAATTCACAAAAGTAAACGATAATTGCGCAGCATCTTGTAAATTTAAAAAAGCGGAATATAATATTCTGGATTGGAAAAACAAAAATAAAAATGAAGTATTAATACCCGTGATCGGCGTTTTTTCTTTGGTAAAAAAACGAACTTTACAGAAATAGAAAAGCACATAGTCGGGTTAGTAGAGGCTTTCACCGTTGCTACTAAAGTGGTACGGATTCAAGCTACGAAATCGCTTAGCGTCTTAAAGTAGATAATACACAATTTCTTACAAGACTTGGTTGGTGCACACTGTTTCTTCACAGACACGGTCTTGAACAAAAAATACTCTGCCTCAAAGTTTACCTCAAGAAAACGGAAATAAAATTATCAAGTTCGTCGATTTATCGTACAAACGAGGCAATTTCGATTCGTTTCAAATTGGGAATGCAGACCAGTGTTTCGTCTTTTGCGATACGCAATGCTTACGAGTATTGATGAAAAAGGTGTGAAACCTTTCCCAATCAGCTCAACTGGATGCGACAAAAAAAAGGAGATTGAGAAGAATCAGGAGATTAGAGTAATTCAGTACTCCCTTCTTCAGAAACAGATGAAGAATGTTGATAAATGAGAATGTTATGTGCTAGTGAAAAAAAAATCATAACTAAATAACCAATACGTAAGCCCTATGACTTGTGTAAGATTTAAGTTATTTCAAGCTTTATATGATATTAATATTTCTGTTTTGTGATTACGAATAAATAGCCATGATAAGCATTTTTTCTATTATTTTGTATGAAACACTTTCTCTGGACATTATAATATTCAAACAACATATATTTTTCTACCCCCTATTTGTGTATCTGTTTCTCATACAAATAGGGTTGCGCATTCGCGAATTGCATTTTGTCTCCAAAATATTGCGAGAACATTTAGTTTAGCTTTATACACGAGGGCGCATTATACACGCGAAAATACGGTATATCAAGTTGCCACCTTCGTGCGTTATTAAACCCGAACTTCCGAAGGTATGTGAAAATTATCAGAAGGGATTGATTGCACTACCACCATCATTAAAATTTACTGCACAACTATTCGGCTACTAAAACTTCTGTGGTACAGGGTGTTGCAGTGTTGTTGCGCTTCCCGGTTCTGCCCAGCGGACTTACAGAGTAAATAGCGGTCTTTTTTTTATTTAATTTATGTATAGTAGTGTGTAACTTTGTAGGATAGTAGTGCTTTATTCCGTTGACGGTTTAGGCTTGTTAGTAATGGAATCTCGGATAGGCCTAATTTTATATTTATTGGATTAGTTTAACTTACACTGAAAACGACCACAGATTTTTAGTGGTCGATACATAGAGTAATGCATTCTAAAAACGGGAATTAGTCCGGAAAATCCCTTCCTATAATTTGTGTATATGTTTGAGCCAGTAGATTCAGTCTAGGCGTTATCTCGAGTTTTTACTTTTACTAACGACTACTGTTTTCCAGTAATCATTAACTCTTAAAAAATGAGTATACTTTACAATGCTGATTCTGATACATACAATTAATGCGTAAAATTAAATAAAAATATGAAAAATAATCAAATCACTGTTGAGTATATTATTACATTATAATTCATGCATTACAACTCTTCAAAGTTAAAAGTACCTCTTCCACCAGTCAGTGACGCGTAATGAGGTCAAGATATGTCTGATACTCAAGTGTAGGCATCTGTTTTTATAAGGCTTGTTGTTTAGGGAGTTGTAAAATCCCGAGAGAAATTAACGTCTACCTAAAATGTAAATTATTCACCTTCATTTTCTGTCTACAATATTTCCAGTTTTATTCGTTTCGCTGGTTCGTGTCTACATGTAGTAAACTCCATTCTGAATAAATTAATCTTACGTACTGTAAGTACATGCTTTGTCGTTTATTACTTTGCAATTAATTAGCACTATTTTATTTGCAAACTTTATTATCTGGACTAATTCTATTCTTTTCTTTTGTCTATATTATTTTTTTTATTTTGTGTCATTTGAGACTTGTCCGATAGGACAAGTCTTGGGCTGATCTGGGGCAAACCCCCTTTAGCCAAATGAGGGGCGCACGCCAGTGCAGGCCGGAAGCTAAGAAGATACAGGCACATTGGATGTAGAGCAGCGTGTTTGTATGTATTTGTGTGTGGCCATATAGGTAAAGGAGTGGGTGTTGACATGAGGGCGGTCAAGACAGAGACGAGTAACGAGTTACGCTGGTCGCCAAAGATGGATGGAGACGTCAAGGTAGGCGGGGGACACAGATAAGAGAGTTAAAGACTAGGTAAGTGGTTAGGGAAACTTAGACTGTTATGTGATCAGGAAGGATGGCAGGTTGAGTATGTTTGTAATTGGTAATTAAGTGTTTCTAGTTCTTTGACGCTGGCGGCGAAGAGGTCTGGGAGGAGGTCCATCGGCTCTTGGGAGGAGACGGTTTATGAGGAAGGAAGGTCTGCGGCTATTACGGGCAGTCCAGTTGATGAAAGTGGCTACAGATTGTAGGAAAGTGCGTTGTTTTGCAGTTTGTGAATATTTCCAGTTGACCTTGTACGGGATGGAATCGAGGTAAGGGAATTTGTTTAGTGCATACAGAGCACTATTGGACGTTTTGGCGAGGGCAGGTCTGGCTGTGTTTATTACCCCATGTCACAAATATACACTTAAAATCTCGTGCTTTACACAAAATGTTCCATCTATGATAATTTAGTTATTAATATGCGTCGTCATCACTGCTTACTAAATTTATTTCAGCTATATCTTTTCATCAGGTATAGGAAGCAAATTTACATTTTAATGTAATTTGGACTAACCTTAATTGAAACTATCGTTTCTGTGTAAGAAAGAATTCTTTATTTCATTTTCATAATTGAAAGTATTGCTAATTTGTAAAAAATAAATTGTTACATAATAAATTATTGAAGAAATTTATTTTGTAAGGTTAAGTTCACTGTAGAGTTTTGTAGTTTTCCGTTCTTGCTTCCGTTATTCACGCCTTTCTCATTTACTTATCAGTCGGTTATCCTTTTTCCCACTTTTTGGGATTAATCATTTTTCTGATAGATCGTTTTCGTCAGTGCTTCTTGTTTTCTGTTATAGATTTATAGTCATACTCACGTCTCAATTTAAGAGAAATTAAATCTTGTGTTTTCCTTTCTTATATTGGTGTAGTCAATTACAATGTTATAATTGTAGTTTTGATTTATACATTCAGCACAATAGTTTCTGAACAAAATCATACCTTCAGCAGAATTTGTTGTTTTGAATAGATTGATGTGTTACTGCTGAAAAGAGCTTCAACGTTGATCATTAGCGTAAAAGATTTTGTACACGTAAAAATTTGCATTCAAGATACTAGAGTTATTCTGATTTAAGTAAAACAATGTTCAAGTGTATAACATTACCCTTTCTGAAGAGAATAAGATTGTAAATTTGGTTCACTGACAACATTTTCTACCGCATTTTTTATAAGTAGTCTAAACAAGTTTAAACACTATTTAAAAATATGGTCTACAAATGTAAATTAAATTTGTAAGTAGATTTTACTATTTTGTTTTGTTTTGTTTTATCTATACATATCTCTATACTCTTTCCAGGTCAGAAAGTGTGTTGAGAAAATTTATATTTTATTTACGTAATTAAAATTATTTTTATAATCACTGGTATGTATAAGTAAGTATAACCAAACACCAGTGATGAAAATGATACTTATGATCGCAGGTTGCATAAGGAGAGATGGAATGGGTAATACAGAAATAAGATAACAATTGCAAGTTACCAGTTTAAGTAACCAAATTGAAGAGTATAGGAATACAAGCAAGCAAAATTTACAGACAATAAGCACTGAGAAGATGCTGAAGATTAAGAATAGATATCGACCGCAGGCACAGAGATCCCTCGCAAGACATAAAAAGAGGTAGAATTATCCTATCAGGTGGCAACAGGCTCTTAGCCTGATGCTTGGTTGGAAGAAGAAGAAGTGTAACCCCTCTTTCAAATTTTTATGCTTTATAAAAAATCTCTAATTTTTTTTTTTTTGATAGAGGGACCACTAGTTATTTAAAACCAGGCGGAAGGCCTAGAGAAGCAAAATAATGCGCTGGGTCCAGCGGGACGGGACTTGCAATTAAAACTCGCCTTTACCCAATTATACAGTCTTTATTATTTCCAATTTAAAAATTTTTTTAAGCCCAATTCTTTTAACTCAATATAAATTTAGTATAATTTAAAAATTACATTTTAAAAAATTCTCCAATCCACCCTTTGACATTATAACATTAATATTCAATTATAACATGTATAACATTATATACATTATTATACAACATACAATGTATCATTCTTCAAAAAAAAAAATTTGTAACATCCACTTCCCCAAAATAGCATAACAATGTAATATAGAAACTCCTTTTTCGCAACCTTTAAACATTCTTAAAATATACATATATAAAATATCACATAAACTCAACATCATATAAATTATTCAAATACCCCGCTTTATAATCCAACATCTGGTATCAAGAATACATAATTGACATGCACATAAAATACGAATACAATTAATCTACATACATCAATACACATAGAAAAAAATATATATACCACGCACACACATGTTCACCTGGCAGACAGCCTATATATTTTCATCATACCGCACGGGAATGTGGAAAACCCCTGTATCTGTCATCAAGACGCCTCCAGACTACCGACATCAGTTCAAGTGCCCAGCAAGCCTTAAACAACTTCTCATTTAAGAAAAACAAAATCTATTAACTCGTTAGAGTATAACTGAGTTAAAACAAATTAAATAATTACAAGGATTCGAAATGGCCAAATTCAAATTGACAAGACAGCCAGAACAACTCTTAGGTTACAATGCATTATAAAAAAATTTCGGTTTTGTTCCCCAAATAGTAAGGTGCCATCACAAGGTCAACATGGCTGTACGGTTTTATAAAATGGTAATTTCTCACCTTCTTTAATGCTTTTACAAAAATACAAAAATTTGAGCGAAAACCCCAGTGGGACGTAACCACCAAAAAATAACATAGAAACTGAGGCTGATTTTATACCTTTATATTTATAACTGAAGTAGTGAGAAACTGATAGTGTAATTATATATAAAAACTCAACAATTCATGCACTGGCTATGGCAGTAAAAAAATAATGAATTTACTTATTAAAGAATTATTAAACAGCCAAAAATAATTTTATAAAATGTAAAATCTATGGATTGAACCAAATAAAATATATATAAGTCATTCACAGAGAACTGACTTGACCTCAGGCACGGCCAAGCGCCCGAACCAGATTCAACAAAAATTAACCTGTCGGGTGCCTGCAGATCACTGCACCAACAGGTGGCGGCCACAGGTTAAAACACCACCAAACCCTTAAATTATAAAGAAAACAATTACCCATATATATAAAAATCAATAAAATCCCCAACGCAAAAAGGGGTACCACAAGCCGGTTAAGTACCCCAGCACACACACATAAATTATCAGCACCCATATGAATCAATAACATTCAGATTCCACACACTTTTACTGTTTAAAAGAGGTATAACATAAAAAATCGCCGGACACATGGCCCCGTCTGGGTTTACACTTATTCTGGTGGCGTAAGCATTCGTAAAGTAAAACTGATAATGTTTGTAACCCTAATGTCCCGCTGGACTTGTGCACAATCGAAAATCTAACTGGAGCTATTCCGAGAATAATGTCACATGGTATTAGCTGCAGAGGCCAAAAATATTTTAAGGCATAAATATCACCTGCTTATAGTCCGGCACCGATCTCATGGGTATTGTGGCGTGTCGTCCACTTCTTCCTCCCGGCGGCCAAGACGGAGAGTAGTTATGTTTATGGCATTGGTGGCAGATGTTCAGCCACACCTGGAGCGAATCAGATTGTCGTCTTAGTCAGGAACCCTGGACATTCATATTGGTAATTACTCTAGTGTTCCATAAATCACAATACCCATTTCCCCCAGCATAAACTCACACAGCACATCATGCCTAGTTTTAACATTTTTCAAATTTAAGTATACTTTGAAACTACCATGACACCCTCCCAAGACCTCAATACATGATAATCTACCTTCTGCATAGAATTTAGTATAAAATAAATAGTTATTCACAAACTGTTCGTCAATTAATTAACCATCATACTACAATTTCAATATGAGTTAACAAACTTGAACAGGTTCGTAAGTACGCCCATTCCAAAAAAAAATTACAAAATAATTTCCTTACGCCCCTTTTGATGTAACTAGAATAATATACAGACATATAAATTATAAAATACTGTATTTCAGCCAGTGTTAACATTCAAAGACTTGAATAATCAGTAATTAACCTGTGTCCACCACGTGGTGACTTTAAACATATATCCACCCGCATCCCCGTTAATTTTAAGTTAAATATAATTCCTTTTATCAAACAATAAGTAGAATACATTCAACACACTTACCGGAGAGTCACATAGCGTTTATCTATCCATAGGAATAGGCATTTTACAAGGATCCATAAATCTCAACGCAGCCGGGAGTAGAAGGACTGTAGACGCACGCTGCTGAAAGTGAACTGAATCAACTTGCGACAGAAAAAATGCTACGCCGCCCCGACCCCAGAGCGCGCGCAGATCAGTACAGCGAACGCACCGCTAACGTGGTACACCCCGCTACGCTAATTAATTAACAATTACGGTGATGAAGCCTGTCATATAGTTAACTATTAGAAAACAGCCGGGATTTTGCCAAAACTCGGCACAGAAGAAGAAGAAGAAGAAGAAGAAGAAGAAGAAGAAGAAGAAGAAGAAGAAGAAGAAGAAGAAGAAGAAGAAGAAGAAGAAGAAGAAGAAGAAGAAATGACCCCGAATACATATCATGCATTTTGACATATAATTTCTTTCAAAAAATTAAGCAATGCAGCACTGAATATATATATACTAAAGAAAAGTTTTCATATCCCTCTATTTATATTTTTATTTAAAAAGGACTCTAATTGTATTAGTAACAGCTCGTTATTTACAAATAATTAAATTAAATGATTTTTAAACGCTGTGAACTAGCAAAATCACGTTAAACCATGAATATAAAGAAACTGGCTGACGTTAAACTGGAGCTATATTAATATTTAATAAAGATAAGCCCGTTGGAAGCTGCTATCTGAGCACTGTGTCGGCTCGTTCTATCTTTTATGTTACTAACCTCTGTATTTAATCTTCCTTTATACTACCCCCCACACATACAAATGCGGTTGAAGCTCAGTTTTGAATACTATTAACAAAATTTTACTTTACCTATAAAATGAGTGAGTTTGCTTGTGAATGTGTCTTCCTGCTTTCCTACGAAGGCATTAGATTACAAAAAAAAAAATTTGTTACCAATATTCTGTAAGTTGAAATGAATACTGTAACACACCTATCCCTTCTTATCTATCTTCGTACGTATCTACAAACGAATAGGGCTATGTGTTAGCATTATTACATAAAACATTATATTATGATACATTTTAATTCTAATAGTACATTATAATATTATACACAACCAAGTAGTTAAGAGGTGCTGGGAGGATAAGCTGCTAGCTAAAAACTGTACACCTAGAATAAGAGTGTGTGGCTATAAGCCTGCCGCATTCTATTATTACGACAATATAATTTTCCTAGTTACTCTTTGCACAGGTTTAGGACTAAAAGAGTATCTCCATTTTTATTGCACTCTCCGCAATATAACTCGGGATATCTAGATTATTACGAAGGAATCATTGTAACACGTATATATTATATATACATAAACACGTATATTGTTTATATATTAAACACGTCTTGTTAGTTTAATACAATATAAAAACTTTTACAAATTGCAAACGTTATTCAAGTTTGCATTTACTGGAAACAAAACTGGAAATCTGTATTTTGAAAATATATATATAACTTAGCTAACTCTTTCAATTTCAGTGCATCATATTTTTATCATGCTTAGCTTTTGTCATGCTCTTCTCAATTTTGTCACTCTTTTTCGGATGAGGAAGATTAACTTTGTTGAAACTTGAAACAATCCCACAGGTTTCAGATGTTCATTCACACGATTTTTTTACACAATTAATGTTACAATAGAAAATCCAGCTTGTTTTTAATTTATACGCGTGTGTATGGAGCTCGGGTCAATGAAGGTTACTTGTTTTAAAATATTTAATCCATTTTACGTGTCGAACTTTTTATTATAGAAGTTTCCGTTTTTATAATTTTAGAAGCACTCCTATTAAGAAGGGGGGATTTTATTTTGTTGGAAACTATAGTTATGATGACTCACATAAAACAATAAAAATCTTAAAAATGGTTTCTCTTACAATTAAAATTACTTTATTTGTTCTGATTGAGGAAAAGAGAAATACTTTATAAAAGTCATTAATATTTTACTTTAAAAAAATGGTATATTTTAGGACTGTATTGAGTCTGTGTGTCTGTGTCAATACATATCTCTCTTTTATTCCCTTACTCACGCAATTTTGTGTTCCAATTTTGTTTACATTCGTTACAGTTTGTGCGAATTCTTTATTTCTTTTAGAAGTCTGTTTCATCTTTCTTTCTTTTCTTCTCGTTGTGTTACAGTGTAACTTACGTTTCAACCTAAAGCAATCCTCTCTGTATTCTGTCAGTTTTTCTCTGTCTGTTTGTGCTCTCTCTCTCTCTCTCTCTCTCTCTCTCTCTCTCTCTCTCTCTCTCTCTCTCTCTCTCTCTCTCTCTCTCTCTCTCTCTCTCTCTATCTCTCTCTCTCTCGCTCCCTGGTGCTCTTTCTATATTCTAATAATTTTGGTTTAATATTCAGCTATAACATAATACTTTTAGACATGCAATTACTTGTATGCTGTTTACATTTATACAAATTTGTATGTAAGTAAACACAACAGTAGATGTTTGTATATAATATTGTGGTGGATGGGAGCGCGAGTGTGTGTGGTGATTTTATTTACTTTGGAAGAAACACCGACTATTGTATGACATAGATTAAGGTGTTTGTTTGTTGGATAGTATGTTGTATTGTTATTGTTACAGCGGAAGACAAAATGAAGAACAGTACTTAAGGTACAAACCAAATTGTTAAAGTGAGGTATAAGGAACTTTACAAGACCTCCTTTTAAAAACTCATTTTCATTATGGTCAAAGAGTTTTGCAACAGCTTGTAAACAGGAGTATATTCACGGCAATGTATAAAACAAAATGCAACTTAAAACACAACTTGTTCCATAGGTTAGGATTAAGGTCATCAATGACGACAAAACAACTTTAGCGTTACCGCATTATATTTTAAGCTAATCTGTGTATTGGAACGTGATCATTACTAGTCACTCGGTCGTTATATTAGGTTATGACAGAACGCAGGATATTTTTAGTTGGTTCTAAAGGGTTCTATTTTATTTATTTTATAGAATAAATAAATTTATTTTCTACAATTTATCAATTTTTTGGCTTGTGAATATACCTAAATAGTGACGTTAATGTTTAAAATGTACTTAAAAAGATTTATCTAATCGTCTTAATTTGGCTTGTGTATAATCTTAAAAATAAACATATCTTTTCGGAGTTTGTCAAAATAATGTATACCATTTAAGAGTTACAGAAATTTGGAAGTGCATACGTATTAGTGTGTACATTCAATTCAGTGGTTGTGCGACTGTTTGAACAAAAAAGCCTTCATATTTCACACTATTAACTGTGTGTAGCATCTTTACCCTCCTGACAAAGTTGCCTTATTAACAAAAAATACAGTAAAATAAACAGGAGTAACGTCAGTTATTTGTTAAAATATCATACTTCTTTCATGTATTTTAAAACGATCTAGGCCTAACAGTATAGGCAGAATATGTTATGAAGAATTTTATTCAAAATACAAACTCTGTTTTTTAGAGAACAAAATGAAGACACACAATATATAACTGAAATAAAAAATAGCCTCCAACTAATACTAAAACAAAATTACTTTGAATTCAATAGCAAAATTTATCAACAACAAGAAAAATTGGCAATGGGGTCTCCATTATCTAGCATTATAGCAGAAATATTCTTACAACTTATAGACACCAAAATACAAAATATTATAAAATCCTTTGATCCAAATGGCATTTGGATAAGATATGTAGATGATGGGCTATATATATCAAGTGATAAACATACAATTGCAGGTAACATATTAAAACAACTCAATAACATACATCCAAAAATACAATTCACAGAAGAAAAAGAAAATCACAACAAAATCAACTATTTAGACATAACCATCACAAGATACAATAACCACCTACAATATGCAATATACAGAAAACCAACTTCCACTGACATCATTATACCTAACCATTATGAACACCCATCACAACATAAAATGGCAGCATTCTATTCACTTTTTAACAGAATGTACAAAATACCCCTAAACAAAAAAGAAACTGGCAAAGAAAGAAATATAATTTACCAAATTGGTTATGAAAATGGATATAATAAAAATACTGTAAAAAAATAGAAAATAAAATCAAATATAAAATAAAAACTGAACAATTAAGAGTTACTCAAAATTAACAAAACAAAAATTATAACTAAATTAAAAAATGGGCCACATTCACATACATTAATAATAAAATGACAAAGCTAACAAAACTGTTTAAAAACACAGACATTAAAATAGCATATCAAACTAATAAAAATTATCTACAAAAACTAAATAACCCACACAACAAAGATAATACAACTACTGAAAAAACATTTTTTTGAACACCTAAACGCATACTAAAAACCAGAAATACAAATCTAATTTGGCCACGCATGCAATAAACACTGGATATGAATTCCCTGACATAACCAACCTGACACTAATGAAACACATACCACACAAAGGCATCATAATGAACATTTGGGAAAATTTACAAATATACAAACATAAAACACAAAACAAACTAATTCCTGAACAAATACAAATGAATACAAAACATGACACAATTTTCAAAGCACTCAACATCGAAAATACACAAATTATTAATACGTACACCATAATCACACTAAATAATACCAAAGTACTTAATAATACTTCAAAATATCAAAGACCAACAAGAAACGAAAATAGCGTCCAGCCAACACACAAATACTTCACCAGATGCAATATCACGAAGGCTGAGGATGAGAACACAAGGGTTCTCGAAACACGTTCCTAATAAGGAAAGAAATATCGTGAGGTAAATTTATTATAAAAATTAAATATAATATATATATATATTGCAACAATACAGATTTAATTATCACCAAGGATATAGTGTGTGTGCCGAAATTACAAACGGGTCTATAATGGAGGTGATGACAAATTATTTATTATACACAAGAAATAATTGGTTTTGTGATATATATTATATTACAAATTTTAATGCATTTTATATTTTGAATAATAGTTTATACATTTCGATTTTATATCGATTTTACTTGTTTCATGATATCCGTTCACTTGCTGATACGTCTTCCGTATGTGCGTTCCTCCTCTTCTTATCGTCGCTCCCGTCCTGGCGTCCTCTTCTTCGGCGTCGCCCTCCTTCCTGGCGTACTCCTCGTCGGCGGGTTGTTCCAGCGGCGATACTTCGATACGGCTCGTTGACGATTCCGTCAACTGCTAAAACCATTTAGACATTTCACAAAGTTATTACGATCAAAAAAATTATCGTTCTTACTCGAAACAGTTATTATTTATTTACACATCCATTTTTATTAACCTCAGGGTGATTACGGGTATTTATTAGAAAAGTGGTGTATTTCGCGTACACCTTCCGAGAAAGCTTGAAATGTTTTTCATAAGTCCCTATGCGGACTATCTTACACTAACGCAAAAAGCACGTTAATATACTATAATCTTTATTTAAGTTGTAAACCCGCTTGTACCTTTACGCAAAGCATCGCAAAGAGTTCCAAGGTTTATTGTAAGTTAAGATTTTGTACGTTCGTACGAGCAAAACTCTCGACGACAGACACAATTTCACCTGGCATTTGCTATCGAAGAACTGTCGATCCTTACTTTACAGAGTACGAATATTACTGAAATTAGTGTCTTCCGATTGGGCAAACCCAGGTCACATGGTTGATGACTACAAAAGATATAAGGTTTTCCTACAAAAGTTTGTATAAATCCGCAAGAGATGCCATTGATTTTATCTACGAATTATATTACCCTAGTAATAATAAGCGTTACAAATTGAGTTTTTCCCAACTAAAAGAAACCATATTTGTAAAATAGGTGCAAACATCAGAGAATTGTAGCTATTTACATAAACAATCCACTGTCAAATTTTCACGTCGATGGGTTGATTACCGCGGAAGATATAGCGAACACAAGTTATCACGCGCGCACAAATTCACACAAAAAGCACATGACAATAAAAACACATTTTTATGAAGACTTTGATATAACCTACATTCTTATTATAAACTTACCGCTTACGTACTTTTTAATTTAACAATTTCACACGTTGCTTGACTTTGATTTTAACAGTCTGTGTCGTTCAATAATTTTTAAATTTTTTATTTAATTATTTGGTTCGATTCAATTATGATATCTTGTTTAATTAATCGTTGTTTATATTTTAATAATTAAATTGTTGTAATCCCCGTTAGCTGAATATTAATAGCTTCGGAGACCTCTCGAAGTTCATTAGCACTTCCGTTGAATTATATCGTCTGTGTATGGTAATGTGTAGTTTTGACAAAGTTATTAAATAATTCACACGTTCACGTACCTTTTGTGTCGTACTAGAAGTTCAGTTGGTCTCAGTTTGTTTGTAAACTGTTAAGTTGTCAAAAAAAAACCGTATGACTGCACTGTTTGTTATTAAGTGAGCACATTGGATTTTACCTGGGCGCCATATGGAATTTCTGGTTAATATTCCATAAAAAGAAATTATTTGAATAATAAAATAACTAATTTTGATAAAATTTAAATTATTAGTTGATTAAGTATTTAAAGCAATATCATTAGTTAATTTCCTGCTGGTCTATTTATTTAATTTAAACTGTTGGCGTTTCACTCGTCCAAATAGCCAAATTAACTGGTTGATTGCTTTGAATTCGCAAATCATTAATTGAAAAAAAAAAATTAATCACTGTTTCAATAATTACTGACAATGTATTTTAGTTCACAATTCATTTGTTTATTGCTCACTATTTGCTTGATTCAATTTAATACATTCAATTTAATAATGATAACGGATTACAAATTATCCGCGTTTTAAATATTTTAACCCAGACGGTTGGCAATGATAACTCTGATATTAATTGGTTGTCTGTTTACAAATATTTCATACCTCAAGGGTGGTTTCTTTTAAATTACAGGATAAAACACCAATGCCTTTCGGTACAATGCTGATACAAGAATTGAAGTTAATAGGTTAGACATCTTTAATCATTTAAATCGATTGACGAAAATTTCGATTAACCTTGACAAGTTTGAGGTTAACTATGGTAATGCTAATAAATAAATTCTTATATTCGGAATAGTATAATTCCTCTAAATAAAATAAAGACAGTTCTTAGTACTTATGGTATTATTGTTTTTATACTAATAACGTCTTATTCATATACAAGGTAAATATATGGCACAGTACTCCCTGTATTATAATCTCATGGATTATTTCTTAACACACTTCACGATCGGGAACACTGATCGTGTTTCACTGCACTGTTTACGCGTATGAACGAATATATCTTCTTGAATAATTATTTACTTGGTTAGGTATTGCACCTAACCTCGTTCTTTTAAGTCGCACTTCTAGTAAAGATAACACTACTGGTTTCGATGCACTTTACTAAATTTATACTTCTTCACTTGTTGATTAATCATTTCTGATGGTAATTTTGGTCTGGAATCGTAGTTGCTGGTTGAGTGGAAATTGACAAAATGTGTGTTGTTTACTCTCGGTTCTGTATATATAGTCTTCTTAGATCGTCGCTAGGCTGCGCCGGTTCATTTCTAAGGCAATTCCTGATTGGTTGAAAATGATGTCAAAATGAGGTCATTCTATTTATAGCCATTACGTATTGTATTTAAAGCGTCGTTTTCATTATTCTTATTATTACTTGTGTTTATCCAAAATTCATAAAATTTAATATATTTATGTTTCTATCTCAGTTATTTTAAGTACAAATTGGGTTCTATAATTAGCATTGTATAGCTCGTTTCTTTCTTGTTATTTTGATATGGGTTGATGCCAGTTTCGTTATCTCTTTCATTAATAAATTCTATTTTAATATTAGCCTGTTCTAAATAATGCATTGTTTACAGTGTCGTCTGTTAAACCTTGAGGATCCGATTTTAACATTTTTCTTAATACTTATTTAACTATCCTTACAATATTACTTATGGTATGGTGATTTACACCCTATTCATAATTCTCATCACTATATCTCCCTATGCATTGTAGGGTCTTTACATGATTATGGTTTTCATGATTTGTTTGGTTCATCATTGGTTTGTTATTATTTAAATTTTCTCTGCATTATAGACTTCACATAAGTTGTGTGTCTTTACTTTGAGTTTTTATATTATATTGGTTATTACTCATTGATTAATTTCAACTCATCTTAATCCATTCTTTTGGTCTACTTATTTCATTATAAGGTTTTTTTCCTTGACTAATAGCACATCTTTTTACATATTTTATATTCTTATAACAATATTTAAATACACCCTTAAATTTTTATTGACCGTCAATCAATGAATGTTTTAGTGGATGGTTAGTGAGGGTCGGTCAATAATACAAATTTTAGCTATTTTGCATAGACGTTTTGAAAATATTTATTGTCATCTTCAGGACAATTGTTGCTGACGCCAAACACACAACTGTTAATGTTGTGTTACAAGGTATATGTTTATGTGTCACTGTTGTGTGTTTGGCGTCAGCAACAATTGTCCTGAAGATGACAATAAATATTGTCGAAACCTCGACGCAAAATAGCTAAAATTTGTATTATTGACCGATCCTCACTAACCATTCACTAAAACATTATTTAAATACATTTAGTTGGTACTTTGATGGTTACATTTAGATCATCTCATTATTATAACATATACAATTTGTTCTCTTATTATCTTTTATAGTTCATGATTAACAATAATATCTTTCTATTTGTTTATCATTCAAATTATTACTTTGCCATTATTCAGCTAATGTGCAGTTTCTAGTAATAATACATGTTATAAATGGTGTTTCTGCCATCTTTTATTTTACTTATGCTATTTGACTTGGTTTACTAAAGGTTTGTTAGGCTCACTTAACAGTCCATTTGGGAACTAGTTTTGTCAATTCGTCAATCAATTGTCTGTTTATCGTGTATTGTCATATTATGCTGATAGTAGTATTACTACTATTCACTTGAAGGTCTTAACTCCTTTCCTTCTTCGATGGATTATGATTAATTTTATTATTTTCTTCCTTGTTACCTATACTTCGTTCTTACTCTTAATTATTTTGGTATTATCCACTCTTCTGGTGGTTTGAAGAGTATGGAACGTTTTGTGACGTTACATATGCTCCCCTCTCAAAATTGATAATTTAGGAAAAACAAGTTTCTTGGTTTGATCAAATTATCAGTTTAATTTTGTTTCTGTTATTTATAACACTCCTGCTTCCTTCTTATATAACTCAATGGTTGGTTGTGTATTGGTTTTGACTATGTTATTCATTAGTCTCATTTACTTAGCATACAAATAGTTGTGGTCGATTTTTCCATTTCTTGGTTATTTGTTTATTTATACATTTGTTCGTTCACAATAATTTCCTTTTCTCCTGTTGTAATACATTACTCCTTCTCATTAAACGCATCTTAATTCTTATAACTTTTCTCCTTTTCCATATCATTTACCTCCATGTTGTTTATTTTATCCCTGAAATATTATAACTCACTAACATTTTTTTCCCGAACATTTATAGTTGGTTCGCAGTCAGAGGGGCTCTCATTGGCATCCATTCTCCGCCGTTCCTTAACTATATACTCACAGAACAGAGGAATCTTCGTCTCTGTCTGAGACAATAAAAGTTGCACATAACAACAGTTGCACTATCACAACACATTAGACATAATATATAATTCATAATTCATTATAAACATATATACATTCATTAGAATACTCAAGGGATTAGAGGTTCCATTTCATAAATTCCATTACTATCTCACTTCTGATGCTTTATCAATTCATTTAACATACTATTCTTCACAGGAAATTGGTTAACATAACTCGACATATATGCTGTATTATTATAAGTTTGTTGCTGTTCATCAATACCATATTAGATGTTGGTTCCGTTATTATAAGTTATATACTTTTTTCACATTTATTTTCATCACCATTTAATTATGCAGTTATATTTATAAATTCATCATCACATTATACTGTAGTATTCTATTCTTCTTCATTTTCATCATAATTCATTCATAACATTGTTTATATAATAGTTTGTAACATTTCTAGTTTGGTTTGTTCCTTTATTTATTCATTTAAGTAATTGTTTCATTTAGCATTTTTATCTTTTTAGTCATTTAATCATTATCTCATTTTATTTATTATACACTTTATATTAGTTGGATTGTTCATGATATTGTCTAGTCTTCGTCCGTATCCCGTAATTAGTATATTTTCATTCATAGTCACTTTAAATGAGTACCTCGTTATTTCTGTCCCTCGGTATGTTTTTTTGTTGGTTGGTCTGTGGTTCCTGTCTAGTATCAGGATCGCTGTTCACAGGTCCATTGTCTCCTCCAGAAGATCGGTTGTTATGCTGTCTTGCTTGGTTGTGGTAGTTCTGGTGTGTCGGTGATCTTGAGTGATACTGTCGCTGATTGTTAGCCACCGTGTAATTCACTTGGGGTCTACAATTCTGATCACGTCTGTCGCCTCCCCCTTGGTTACCTAGCTGGTTATAATTATTCCCTCTATAATTATAATTATTTGGTCCCGCATGAATATTGTTGTTTGGACCCCGATTATAAGTATTGTGGTTGTTTGGTGGGGAATTATTATTATTATTTGTTCTATTAGGGCGATCATAATTCCCATTGTCCCAATTGCTCTGTCTGTAGTTATTGTAATTATCTGATTTGTAATTGACCGTTTGATAATCACTGTCTGTTCGCAAGTTTCTAATAGGCTTGCCAGATTCTGGGTTTTCTTACATTGGTTGTACCTGCTGGAGTTCTCTATTTCTTTGTTATTATGTCTTGACAATTGTTCCACCAGACACTCCTCTGGAATTTGTGGTGTTAATTTTCGGGCTAAACATATTTTCCCTAAAAAATATGACGTCGGAGATTGTCCTTTGGATGCGTCATACTTCCCGTTGGACAAATTCATTCGGATTCGGTTCTGCGTTGACTCTGACCAATACTTTCCTTTGACTTGTTTCCTGATTTCGCTTAAGTCCGGAATGTCGGGTCGTACTCCCGTCCATCAATTGTCGTACTTCTCCTTGAACATTTCGTCTATCATCCCCCGTATAACTTTCTATCTGGTCTCTCTAGTTTTTTCAATTGTCTCTTCCATCCGTTCCAGGAAATCCATCGTGTTGCGTCGGTAGTTTTTCAAGTTTATTACTTCTCGGCTGTCACCGTGGCAAGCATGAGTGCTCTGGATAGGTCGGTCCTGCCATGAATCCATTTTTGTTTGTAACTCGCGCTCTCGCTTACGGATTTCTTCAATGTTGGTTTTATTAGTGCTTATTCGTTTGTCTAACTAGTTGGCAACTTGGAACGTTCTCTGAACCCTGTCACTGACATCTTGCAGTATCTCCTCTTGCGCTTTCTTGTTCTCCTCCCGAACTTGATGTATTTCCTCTTGATTGGTTCTTTTCAGACAGTCCAGTCTAACTTCGTTATTTTCTTCTAGGCTGCTTATTGTCCCGTCTATTTCTTCTCTGGTATGTTGAAATTCCTGGTGGTATTACTCACACATCTCGTGGACTTCCGCGATTTCTCTTCTAACTCGAGTTATTTCCCCGTCTATTTTCGTATTGATATTTTCGTTGTTTTCTTCTATTCTCTTTCAGATGTCGTCTATTTTCTCCTCCATTTTCTTATTATTCTCGGTCATTTGTTGGCTTAAATTTTTATTGTCTTCCTTTAATGTTTTATTACTGTCGTCTATTTTATTATTAAGCGTTTCCATGTTTTTATTTAAAACTTCCACGTTTTTATTATTGTTTTCAGTGGATTTCATACTATCGTGTATCTTCTTATTTATCTCCATCATCATCCTCATCAGGTTGTCCAAATTTGTTTCTTCGGTTTGTGCGGGTCTCTCAGGTTGGTTTTCTACTGCATCACCTGTTGTAACCTCCATTTCCGGCGTTGGTTGTTCTTCTGGTTCTTCCATGTTCCCTTCGGTATCTGTTTGTTCCCTTCGCACTTCTAGTAAAGATAACACTACTGGTTTCGATGCACATTACTAAATTTATACTTCTTCACTTGTTGATTAATCATTTCTGATGGTAATTTTGGTCTGGAGTCGTAGTTGCTGGTTGAGTGGAAATTGACAAAATGTGTGTTGTTTACTCTCGGTTCTGTATATATAGCCTTCTTAGATCGTCGCTAGGCTGCGCCGGTTCATTTCTAAGGCAATTCCTGATTGGTTGAAAATGATGCCATGATGAGGTCATTCTATTTATAGCCATTACGTATTGTATTGAAAGCGTCGTTTTCATTATTCTTATTATTACTTGTGTTTATCCAAATTTCACAAAATTTAATATATTTATGTTTCTATCTCAGTTATTTTAAGTACAAATTGGGTTCTATAATTATCATTGTATAGCTCGTTTCTTTCTTGTTATTTTGATATGGGTTGATGCCAGTTTCGTTATCTCTTTCATTAATAAATTCTATTTTAATAATAGCCTATTCTAAATAATGCATTGTTTACAGTGACGTCTGCTAAACCTTGCAGATCCGATTTTAACATTTTCCTAATATTTATTTAACTATAGTTATAATATTACTCATGGTATGGTGATTTACACCCTGTTCATAATTCTCATTACTATATCTCCTTATGCTTTGTAGGGTCTTTACATGATTATGATTTTCATTATTTGTTTGGTTCATCATCGGTTTGTTATTATTTAAATTTTCTCTGCATTATAGACTTCACATAAGTTGTGTGTCTTTACTTTGAGTTTTTATATAAGATTGGATATTACTCACTGATTAATTTCAACTCGTCTTAATTCACTCTTTTGGTCTACTTATTTCATTAAAATTGTTTGTTCCTTGAATAATAGCACATCTTTTTACATAATTTATATTCCTATAACATTATTTAAATACATTTAGTTGTTACTTTGATGGTTATATTTAGATCATCTCATTATTATAACACATACAATTTGTTCTCTTATTACCTTTCATAGCCGATGATTAACAATAATATCATTCTATTTGTTTGGCATTCAAATTAGTACTTTGCCATTATTCAGCTAATGTGCTGTTTCCCAAATTATCAATTGTGAGAGGGGAGCATATGTAACGTCACAAAACGTTCCATGCTTTTCAAACCACCAGAAGAGTGGATAATACCAAAATAATTATGAGTAAGAACCAAGTATAGGTAACAAAGAAGAATTTAATAGAATTAATCATATACCATCGAAGAAGGAAAGGAGTTAAGACCTTCAAGTGAACAGTAGTAATACTAGTAACAGCATAATATGACAATACAACATAAACAGACAATGACAGAGACGAATGGACTAAACTTTTTTCCAAAAGAGACTGTTAAGTGAGTCTAACAAACATTTAATAAACCAAGTCAAATAGCATACGTAAAATAAAAGCTGACATAAACAACATTTATATCATGTATTATTATTTGAAACAGCACATTAGCTGAATAATGGCAAAGTACTAATTTGAATGACAAACAAATAGGAAGATATTACTGTTAATCATGAACTATGAAAGATAATAAAAGAACAAATTTTATGTGTTATAATAATGAGATGATCTAAATGTAACCATCAAAGTAACACCTAAGTGAATTTAAATAATGTTATAAGAATATAAATTATGTAAAAAGATGTGCTATTTGTCAAGGAACAAAACCTATAATGAAATAAGTAGACCAAAAGAATGGATTAAGATGAGTAGAAATTAATCAATGAGTAATGACCAATATAATATAAAATCTCAAAGTAAAGACACACAACTTATGTGAAGTCTATAATGCAGAGAAAATTGAAATAATAACAAACCAATGATGAACCTAACAAGTCATGCAAATCATAATCATGTAAAGCCCCTACAAAGCATAGGGAGATATAGTAAGGAGAGTTATGAATAGGGAGTAAATCACCATCCCATGAGTAATATTGTAAGGATAGTTAAATAAATATTAAGAAAAATGTTAAAATCGGATCTGCAAGGTTTAGCAGACGACACTGTAAACAATGCATTATTTAGAATAGGCTATTATTAAAATAGAATTTATTAATGAAAGAGATAACGAAACTGGCATCAACCCATATCAAAATAACAAGAAAGAAACAAGCTATACAATGCTAATTATAGAACCAAATTTGTACTTAAAATAACTGAGATAGAAACGTAAATATATTAAATTTTGTGAATTTTGGATAAACACTAGTAATAATAAGAATAATGAAAACGACGCTTTCAATACAATACGTAATGGCTATAAATAGAATGACCTCATCAAGGCATCATTTTCAACCAATCAGGAATTGCCTTAGGAATGAACCGGCGCAGCCTAGCGACGATCTACGAAGACTATATATACAGAACCGAGAGTAAACAACACACATTTTGTCAATTTCCACTCAACCAGCAACTACGATTCCAGACCAAAATTACCATCAGAAATGATTAATCAACAAGTGAAGAAGTATAAATGTAGTAAAGTGCATCGAAACCAGTAGTGTTATCTTTACTAGAAGTGCGACCTAAAAGAACGAGGTTAGGTGCAATACCTAACCAAGTAAATAATTATTCAAGAAGATATATTCGTTCATACGCGTAAACAGTGCAGTGAAACACGATCAGTGTTCCCGATCGTGAAGTGTATTAAGAAATAATCCATGAGATTATAATACAGGGAGTACTGTGCCATATATTTACCTTGTATATGAATAAGATGTTAGTAGTATAAACATAATTCACCTGTATACTAAAGCAAAAACAATAATACCATAAGTACTAAGAACTGTCTTTATTTTATTTAGAGGAATTATACTATTCCGAATATAAAAATATATGTATTAGCATTACCATAGTTAACCTCAAAATTGTCAAGGTTAAACGAACTTTTCGTAAATCGATTTAAATGATTAAAGATGTCTAACCTATTAACTTCAATTCTTGTAATAGCATTGTATCGAAAGGCATTGGTGTTTTATCCTGTAATTTAAAAGAAACCACCCTTGGGGCATGAAATATTTGTAAACAAACAACCAATTAATATCAGAGTTATCATTGCCAACCCACTGGGGTAAAATAGTTAAAAGTCGGATAGTTTGTAATCCGTTAGCATTATTAAATTGAATGTATTAAATTGATTCAAGCAAATAGTGAGCAATAAACAAATGAATTGTGAACTAAAAAACATTGTCAGTAATTATTGAAACAGTGATTAATTATTTTTTCTTCAATTAATGATTTGCGAATTCAAAGCAATCAACCAGTTAAGTTGGCTAATTGGACGAGTGAAACGCCAACAGTTTAAATTAAATAAATAGACCAGCAGGAAGTTAATTAATGATATTGCTTTAAATACTTAATCAACAAATAATTTAAATTCAATCAAAATTAGTTATTTTATTATTCAAATAAATTCTTTTTATGGAATATTAACCAGAAATTCCATATGTCGCCCAGTAAAATCAAATGTGCTCACTTAATAACAAACAGTGCAGTCATACGGGTTTTTTGACAACTTAAGAGTTTACAAACAAACTGAGACCAACTGAACTTCTAGTACGACACAAAAGGTACTTGAAGGCTTCAATTATTTAATAACTTTGTCAAAACTACACATTACCATACACAGACGATATAATTCAACGGAAGTGCTAATGAACTTCGAGAGGTCTCCAAGGCTATTTATATTCAACTAACGGGGATTACAACAATTTAATTAATAAAATATAAACAACAATTAATTAAACAAGATATCATAAATGAATCGAACCAATTAAATTAAATAAAACAGTTAATAATTATTGAACGACGCAGATTTTTAAAATCAAAGTCAAGCAACGTGTGAAATTGTTCAATTAAAAAGTACGTAAGCGGTAAGTTTATAAAGTGGCGACCAAATAGTGCGGCTTTAAGTAAATAGGAGAATACTTTATTTCAATTATTATACTGTAGCCCAGCAATTAGAATTGAACGACCATGCCTCACACATACGGTACAAGTTCGACGTCCAAACAAAGAGAAAACAAACAAACAGACACCGAAGGGAACATGGAAGAACCAAAACAACAACCAACGCCGGAATTGGAGCTTACAACAGGTGATGCAATAGAAAACCAACCTGAGAGACCTGCGCAAACCGCAGAAACAAAATTGGACAACCTGATGAGGTTGATGATGGAGATAATTAAGAAGATGCACGATAGTAAGAAATCCACTGAAAACAATAATAAAAACGTGGACATTTTAAAGAAAACTAAACTTGTAAACTCACATAAACTCACTGTGCACTGTCTCACTAACGAATAAGAGTAAGCAGAGACAACAGAGCAAATCAACGGCCCCCACGATTGTTTTGCAATGCTGCCTGCCGTCTTATTGTGGAAACAGAAAAATATTGTACAGGAACAATACTTTTTGCAGTAAAACATAAAAATGTGACGTGCTGGCTCTTTTTTGATTGTTTATTCGTTATTTTTAAGCCAAATGTATACTAAAAATTATATTTTGATCTGTGTTAGACTTAAAATTTGTAGGTTTTGTTACATTTGTCATTTTAATCTGTTATATTTTAAAGCAACAATCCTTAAGTGTCCAATATTTTTGTTACTAAATCTTATGAGACAACGGCAGGAAACTTACAAGAACTTACTGATATTGCATGTCTTTTCTAAAAACAGCATTCATTTAAAAAGATGAGTATACAATTAAAGTGGTTTGATAAGAAAACATATTCCTAATGTTTTTAGTTAAGTATAGGCCTAGATTTAAAATCAATACATTGTTTAAAATTCCCTTTGTTTCTTGGTACTATACGTTATATAGTACTATGGTTTGTTAATTAGCTCAGTACACGAGGAGCCTAATTTGTGTGTGTGTGTGTGTGTGTGCCTGTATTTTGTTCAGGTAGGTATTTCTGGCATAAGGCATTGCATACACAACGGCGCAGCTGCAGGGAAGAATGCAAAGTGACCACTTGTACTCTCCATTATATGGACAGGTGTCGGGAATGGCCACAGCTGTCACAGTACCTGCTGATTTCCACATCTACGTTGAACATAATGTGAATTTATTAATGTTACTTCGTTCTGTAAGCTTTGTCCAAGCTATGTCACGTATTTACGAAAGCAGTTATTTAAAACTGGTTAGTCTATACTTGTCGTGTGTGTGTGTGTGTGTGTGTGGAGATTATGATAAGAAAAATGCATTCAATTTCACTAATGTTTTTAACACTATGTTGCGTGCTATCTACTTTTCGGTTGTTTGTTACAATAAAGTACAGTGTAAATTAAGGCCCATATATTTTTAGTTATTTTTATTTGTAAAATCTGTGTTTTAGTTTATAAAATAATGTTTCCGATTAGAGACAAGTCGACCAGTCGTTATGTGAATATATTAGTATTGAAGTTGATGCAATATTATATCCAAAGTGTTATAGAGTCGTTGACAAAAATTATAGGATAAAAATATTATAAGTCGAATAATCAAATTTACGTAATTTTTACAACACGATCTTAAAAGAATAACTTTATTTTTTGTTATATTTAAGTTATAATAATGTCTTTTTTATAAGATTGCGTACTCTTGAAATAACTTAATGCTACTGATATCAATAACATTAAAAACGTTGTGATAACTGCCAATATCTACTGAATTTAATTCTGTTGTCGTTTTGTTGTTCTTATTTATATAGACTACTTAATTATTTATAAAATGATTTCACTATATATTGTAAAATTAGACTAATAGAATCCTTGATTACAAGGCGACCCTTCAACAATCATTTGTGTGGAACATGTTTTATATTTCAGTAATGAAAAGTTTTAAGCGCTAAATAATGCATTTTAGAAACACAAAATTGAAATCCAGAATTTTACTACTTTCTGTACATGTTTTAATCTGGAACGTTTTGTAAATATTAGATAAATATCTGTTCCTCTAACTTAGATGAATTTTAATCATTGTTTTTAAGTATTTTTATAAAATACAATATAGTTAATATTCCAACCAAATAAATAAAAATTATTTTCTGCTGCATTTAGCCACGGCGTGGAGTACACGTAATAATGTAGAAACGATGCACGGAAGAAATAATTCATAAGGAATTCTTTGTTGAAGCAATATCAATTTATTTGTTTAATACTCGGAACTTCGAAAAAGGTAAGTGATAGTAGCAAATGGAACTAGTGAAGTGAGTTACACTAGGTAAGGATAGAAAATTAAATCCTTTTTTAAAACTGGCTGACGAAGCTATTGTTACGAGAAGCCTACCGAACTACCCAGGACATTCTCCACTCCCGCCGTCCAGTGTGGCAGCTGTGCGTTATTCAAGTAGGTGATTCTAGTGAGTTCCAGGAACACTTGAGGTACTACGAATTAAGCCACCGGCGTGCAGTTAAGGAGGGAAAGCTGTACTGGGCCTCACTGCGGCGTATATAAAGCCATAGCTGCCGGGTTGGCAGTTGAGTTACGTGAGCGATTTTCGCTAGTGCGGATTGAGTGTTGTCGAAGTGAAGTAGTATTGTGTTAATAATTGTGTGAAACTCTATTAATAGATATTGTTATTGCTTGTGGACAAATCTAACTGGAAATATTGTACGAGTTAATTACAAACTATGTAATTGTGAAAATTAAAGCTTGTGGTTAGTGACTTAATTGGTGTCTTGTATTTGTTTTCACTGTACCTACGACGATCAAGTAGACCGTCGTAACAGTGCTGTCAGAACTGGGATAGAACGGTTAACAATGTAAACAGAGAACACTTCTTAGAAGAGTGGTGTTACTGGCAGTTGATAAAAATAAAATGGATACCAGTCACATGATAGAAGCATTCCGAGTAATGCTACGACAAACACAGAAACACTAAAAAGAAGAATTTAGTCGTTAAGCAGACGACGTTAAGGCGCTCGTACAGGATGAAACACTGCAAAATTCGGCCTCTTACGAGGTGAGCTGAACAAACAAGATGACAGAATATCTGAAATAGAAAAATTTGTGTAAACTATGAAAACAAGTACGTCAAGCTTAGAAGATGATCAAAATATCAGAGAAATCAAAATATCAGAGAAATCAAAGAACGGTATTAACTGAAGTAGGGCCAGTTTTTGCAAAGACCCCAACGTTTAATGGAAGCACTCGCTGGGCAACTTATCGTCGCTAATTTGATGCTGCCGCTCACTTAAATAACTGAGCAAAAGAAGAGAAAGTCCTTTCACCCATTCTTGCGTTAAAAGGACCTGCCGCAGAGCTAATACACAAAGTGCCATCTGACAGCCAGTACACATATGCCAAATTAACAAAAACTCTGGAATTACGGTACGTTGACCAGCATTTGTGCGAGGCGTATCGTGTTTAACTTAAAGCGAGGCGACAGCGTTTAGGGGAGAGCCTTCAAGAATTTGAAGCAAATGTCGACCGAATGACGAGATTGGCTTATCCATAAAAGTCGGAGGACTTCCGAAAATGGATTGCTCACATTGGGTTTATTGACTGTATCAGAGATAGTAACTTACAAGTGTTAAGAACGGCACGGCATGATAATAAATCAGACGCTCTTGCATGCTCTCCGTTTTGAAACTGACAAGTCTGCGACATACGTTAATCAAAGTATGCCATCACGTTGTAGCCAAACGAATTCAATATCACAGTATCGTTACAACGGACAGAATAAAGAGATAATTCAAGAACAACAGTTTAAGAAGTCAGCAGCGCCACAAGGATCTTTCGAACTAAAGGGATAAAGACAGAAGACCGAAGTGTTACAACTGTGGGAAACGTGGTCATCTATAGGTAGACTGTTGGGAGCAGAAAATACCGAGTGAAGGGAGTGATCGCACCAATTAGAGACGTAAAGGCCCAGAACAGCACACAGTTTCCACGCTACGTAAGGCTAGTGGGAACCTGATTGTTACTGCATTTGCGGAAGGTAAACAAACATCATTTACAGTCGACACGAGCGCTACAGTGTCTACTGTGCGCCCTGGCTTAATCAGCAACCTACGGCTCAAATTAGCTCTTGCACAATACAGATGGTGACTGGAAGCCCCGTCAATGTGTTAGGAAAGGTAGATGTACGTGTACGCCTGGGTCTTCTCGAGTTTAGCCACCAAATGCTTGTCGCAGACATTGTTGATGAAGTGATTCTTGGCACAGACATTATGCTTGCTTACGGATTCGTTGTGGACTTAAGAGAGAACATTCTGAAGGTTGGCCAAGAGAAGATAAAGCTTTGGTTGGCTTAAATGTCAGGGTCTCCCAGCCACTGAATCAAGCGAGCGTCATTCGCCGAAGAAGAAGTTAACAATTCTGATGAAGGGGAACTTTTCCTGTTGCAGGTGGAAATGGAAGAACTAACAGAGGAAGTTCAAATAAGTGTAACGGCAACATAAGTGATTGAGAAGCCAACTGTGGATGTCAAGGAAAACCCCTTGTTTGTTCCTGAGTTAATAGAAGCGCACGGGGGAACACGGGGGAAACGTTGCTGAATATGAAGTTATGCAAGACGTTGCCAGTAATGTTCAGGTCTTCAATACATGACGCAAAGGGAGTGATTCCAGCAAAACTAGCGGTTGAGGGGAAGACTCGTACTCCTGGGACCTTGATGTTCGGATCACACGAGACCGAATTCGAAGAACGGGAGAATTATCTTTTACAAGGACGTCCACCTACATCGCCTGGCCAAGTATTACTTCAGATATTGTTCACAGTTCGGGACGAACAGGCTTAAGGAGGGGCGGTGTTACGTGAAGCCTAGTGAACAACCCAGAACATTCTCCACTCCCCCCGTCGAGTGTGGCAGCTGTGGCGTCATTCAAGTGAGTTTCATGAACACTTGAGATACTACGCATTAAGCCGCCGGCGTGCAGTCAAGGAGGGAAAGCTTGTACTAGGCTTCACCGCGGCGTATATAAAGCTATAGGTGCCGGTTTGGCAGTTGAGTTACGTGAGCGATTTTCGCTAGTGCGGATTGAGTGTTGTCGAAGTGAAGCAGTATTTTGTTAATAATTGTGTGAAACTCTATTAATATACATTGTTATTGCGTGTGGACAAATCTAACTGGAAATATTGTACAAGTTTATTTCAAACTGTCTAATTGTGAAAATTAAAGTTGGTGATTAATGAATTAATTGGTCTGTTGTATTTTGTTTCCACTGTACGTAGTGGTCTACGATCAAGTAGACCGTCGTAACACTATTTATTGCCATCGTACATTCGCAGATTCATATATAATAACATATCAATTGTAGACAGTAGCATATTCTTAATTCTATATTTGTATAATTTAACAAATGTGTTACAATTTGGATTGTAGACAAAATAAATCGTACTCTCTCAGAGGGAAGACAGAGAGACACTGGGTTACTACTAGGCTCTGCCCAGCTTAATTCGCGTTCATTATCAGATCAACTTTCCTTTCTGGTTAAAGGAAGTGATATATCAAAGTTCACCCTGTGTGGGTAGCCTTCTGATAAAACTCTATATAACCAGAGTAATAGAAATCAATGAAAGAGTAAACGATTTTAGTACGTGTGTAAACTTTTGTGTTTGTATGTGTACGCCTCCTACACAAGAATATGAGTAATGTGGGATTAGTATTTTGCTCCTATATACTAAATCAACATTCCGCAATCACTTTAAATTTTACGCTAAATTATAAAAGCAGTGACATTTTTTACTAAATTAATTTTGTTTTAAACAATGAAAAAGCAAAAGCGTTTGTGGCCAATTTATATGTAGTGTGAATGGTATTTTAAAATTAATTTGTATATCCATTTATTAAATTTCAATAATGACGAAGTTCAGAAAAATATTATTACGTATAAATACTAATTAAAACTGAGATACGTGTAGTATTTTCTCGTTTTAAGTTTAAATATAATTTGTTTTTAATCAGTGTTAACATATAAGGTCAGCCATTATAGCAAAGAGAAGAATGCTTATGAAACCGTACAATGTAACTTTCATTGTACGATAATACTTTATTGTCTTCGCGTAATTTTTGGCAGCCACAAAACGTCGGAAAAATCACGCTTTTTGTATTTCCTGTTTACAGCATGCTTAACTTGAATTTGGTTGCGGTTATTCTTCATTTATTTTTAACAACAAATTTGCAAAACTAATTTTGAGGAAAACAAAGCTTGTGAAAACTACGCTACATGAAATCCTAGATGAATTAAACCCATTTAAATCTTTTACATTAAAAATCTCTATGAAAATTTTTTTGCTAGAAATTTGCATAACAGTCTTATAAAGTAAAACTTTTAGAAACTGTGTTTTCTAAGTTTTCATTTGTTGTTTATAATACATTATTTCTGATTATAATACATTGCAATGATATTACTTCTGATGTTATTAGCAGTTTAGGTTTTAAAATGAACTGTAGTCTTAGTTTTTTACACTAACAATACAGATACTGTAGGACTGAAATGTAATACTGAGCACCACCTAATTGTCTTTATTTGCCACACCTTTCGTCCAGAGAGTGTGTCATCGTTCCAGGTAGTATGTCAGACATGTTTGATTCCTAAGTGCTGTAGCGATATCATGTTACTACCATAACATAAGTAGTTTATTTTAAACCACTGATAGATTCTTTTGTAAATGTACCTGTTAAACAGCTAACTTTATCCCACCTTCCTAACCAGTCCAAAAATGTATTTAAAACTATATATTTCTCACCATTTCATCCACTTTTAATGCCTCCATGAACACATTTCATTTTGCCGGCATTTCTACAGTCTTTACATTTATAATTTACCATCATTAACAGTGAGATGAATTTATATAACGTTCTATATTGTGGAGTGATCCCACTCCTATTAAACCATTTACTACAATCTTATTAAAATTTTTCGAAACTATTTTCACATTTACCGCCTCTCTTAATCAGACGGTAACAGACTTTTGAATGTAAGATTATAAACATATGTTATAGATGAGTTATTATTTAATGTACCTTCTTCAGGTACCACACTGACTGTCATATCAGTACATTCAAAACCTAAACAAAACATTCAGCAATCATGACTTTCTAACCCCCCCCTTATCCAATTATTTCTTATACTTTTAAGAGGATCAACAGAATTTATTAAAAAATTGAAGGTCGTCTTGAGTCTACTCATATGGATAAACAAAAACATTTTTGTTTTGTAATGAAAACTCTAGAGACGGCTTTTGTATTTGTAGCATTATTGCAGCGATGTACATACAACTTTATAACCAATTTCTTCTAATCCCAGAATTTGACTCTAACTACTGAATGCAGTAATTCATAACCTATAGTTTTTACTGGTAAATATATACATCTTTGAAAGGTGATAGTATACTTGACACCATGAACACAAAAGCACCTGTGGCAGCAGTTTCGTTATTAATTGTTCAGCCATCAACTGAATCATCTTTATATTCGTAATATGTTTTAAATGAATTTTATTAAGCATTAAAGTAATTGTTTTTTAAAAACTGTATTTTATGATGTGTCCACATTAAAAAGTTATTACCACCTATTTCAGACTGAGGACGGAATTGTGTGTTATTGCATATTCTTTTAATGTGTTTAATGTGGAAAAATCCAGTTCTCACTTTGTCGTAAAAAGTGTGTCCAGTTATAGGCCACTGCGCACTACCTTTTTGAAGGTCACAGTGGTGATAGATAGGACTTTTACATTTATGTCCTCTATCTTCTGAAGATAAATCAGCCTTGAACCCTGTTGACCGTTTAGAGTCTCTACAAGGTGATATTCTTTTTAATCAGGTGGGACTCACTTTCGCAAAGTCACCTTCATTTTGCCTAACAACAAGATACGCTGGCACCATTGCCACACTTTAAGACAATGTCAGAAATAATTCAGGAACAACTAAAGAGTAATGCCTTCTTCTCTCAAACTCCGAGGAGGGTGTTTTTTTATGAAAGAGCGTTTCAAGGATTCCCTCAAATCCAGAATTGTTTTGTGAGACTGACGTTTAGGTCCCACGAGTTCAGGGGGAATCCCACCAGACCACCGTGACACATCTCGCAAGTATCGTAGCTAGAATTAAATATTTCAGGGTGCGTCCTGGTGCCATGAGGCATCGACCCTTGGGACAATAGGTTATGACATATTTTAAAGCAGTACACACAACCTTGTCAAACTCACTGACGCTCTGTTAGTCAGGTAAAGAATAGAGACGATGTAGGCTCTTCTCTACAGAGAGGGTGGCATCTTCATAATCATCATCTTTATTATTATTATATTATTATTATATTATTATTATTATTATTATTAAGTTCAATTGATATTCAGAAACGTGCAAAATAGATCAGTAGAGTAAGGAAAACGTAAACAGACGACTTTTCAAACATAATTAAGCATACAAATTCATATAATTTTAAAAATCTCTGAAATATTTGCATAAAAACCAACTACTCAAGAAATTGGATTTTATAAAACGTTTATACAGATTTCTCATCACTTTCTAGTTATTGATATTGCTACACTGAGATGGTAGGTAACATTAGTGCCTACGTGACGCTATGCAAGCGTGTTGAGAGTGGTAATGTCATCGCAATGTTCGTGTACCTTATTTCCCCTTACAGACACGCTTTTCAGATTATGGTTAGGCTAATTATTCTATCTATTCTATAATAATAATAATAATAATAATAATAATGGCTTCCGTGTGTACCACCTGAAGTGGTGTAGGAGAAGGCAGGTTAAGCTGCCTTATGTGAGCCGTACAGCATACAAGGAAGGCAGTGTGGCCAGCACTACGCTTCAGCAGCTCATTATTATCCCCAGGGTGTTATCCCAGGTACTTATCTTCTTCAACAGGCTGAGTCGACCTGGGGGCTGAAAAACGCACCTTGATTTTATGGTGCGGGCCCGGGAATCGAACCCGGGACCTCTAGGTTAGTAGCCAGGTGCCGTAGCCACTGGTCTACTGAGCCGCCATCTATTCTATTATATGGATAATTTTTGTCACATACTACACCGCAGAGAGAGGGTACACACACAGTATTCAGAAGCAGAATTAGTTTAAGTCTGCGATTCTACAGAGGTGTGAAAGTGATTAGAATAGTTGTGATTTTTTTTTGATTTTTTTAGTTTTTACTTTTAAATAAAAGGAATATTTTATGACATATATGATTGTAGTTGTTCATATAATTCATTTTTCGTCTCTTAAAAATGATTTCGTTTATATATTTTTTAATTTTGAGAAGTTTCAACGTATTTAGAATCACTTTTTCAGAAATATGTCATGTTCCCATCACTGAATAGATAAATCAGCTCGTTAACAGACGATTTTCAAAGTGAGGTTATGTTATGTTTTGGTAATGTATCATTATTTTATGTTGTTACATGTTACCAGGAGACTTTGTGTGCAGTTTTTACAGTTTCAGAGTAAATGTTTACAATTTTTATGTAAAATATTTAACTTTGTGAGTGTGAGTGTTTTGTTAGGAATTTTTACACAATGGGCAAGACAATAATCTTTCTCCTAGAAAAGTGGATCTGGCCAAGTGTCTTCTGCAAGAAAAACGATATACAGAAGGAGAAATAGCGGATTCGTTAAAAATTTAGCAAACATCTGTGTGTAGTTTGAAGAAGTCTTCAAACTCTGGCTCTGAGTATGCACCCTCTCGTGTAGGAAAATGTGGTCGGAAGAATAAATTTAGCCCAAGAACAGAGAGGAAACCAACGATCTATACTACTGGATCGCGCTTGTGTGGAGTGGAGGTGCGGAGCAAACGGTCTACCTACTATCCCCACCATCTGGCTGTCCACTGCAACAAGTGTGCATACCGCATATCATAGTGTCAAAATTACGCACCCATGCAATTACGTGTGTTTTGCTTCGACATACTACTTCTTGTTCTGTGATCTCACTAAAAATATATTTTCAGTAGACTGTTAAAATATTTAACCAACATGCCCGTCCATTGTGCAGCCTACAATTGTACGAAGAGACATCAGAAAAGCAGCGAAGAAAATGTACCTTTTAACTTTAGAAGAGGAAGATATTTCAGAGACTTGTAACTTTGAAAAGGTGCTTTGTGACTTGATAGGGAATCAGAGTTCTACATATTACAAAGATAATATTTTATTTTATATAAGTGGATTTATTGTAAGAAAAACTGACAGCAAAATCAAGTGTTTGGAATGCAGTAACGTACTGTTGGCCGACGTTTCAGATATTAGTGCGTACACTCACTTTACAAATTTTATTTCAAAGGGCAAACTGGTGAGGGCATCTCATGATGTTCTAAAACTGATTAAATACATGTATAATTTATATTTGTCTAATAACAACAAAGAAGTAAATACTTATAATTTATTAGCACAAACTTGTCGCCAGTTCACAGGTTCTGTGTTTAAAAATCATAAATTTTGTAGTGACTTTGCAGACAGTCATGAAATTAAACTCATTAAACTTATAGGTCAAATGTTTTTTAAAGTTATATGTCATGCTTCTGCCAAAGAAAAAACTTTGGCAGCAAATATTTCTAAATTAGGTGTTCGTCAAAAGTATAATAAGCTCGTTCTTTTTTGCAATATGTAACTGAGAAAGAAACATTTTAATTGCGTGTTTTTCTTATAAATGGAATTTTCCGATAATTTAAGAATTCTTTATAATAAATACTCAAAATAGAAAATATGAATAGGACAGTTACCGGCATATGTAGGCCTATCATATGTATCACAAAAGCGAAATTAGAATCCCTATTGCACTGTTAAAAAGATCAGACAGATTACATACGCGGCGCACAATTTGAGAATTCAGTTTATAAATATTAATTTGTGCAAATAATTTTGTAGATAATCTAGCATAAGCCCATTTAGTTTTAAGTTTATTTGAGTTAATTGTAAGTTGTAAATACTTAATTGTAAGTTGTAAATAATTAATTGTAAGTTGTTAAGAATGAAATATACAAAAATTATGTACTGTAGTAATGTAATTATAATGAAATGTCGAAATGCAAACATTATGATGGTCAATAAAATGTACATAATAAAAATTAAAAACACATTTAAATTAAGAATTAGGAATTGTTTCTGTTGTATTTTTCATCATCCCGTTGGTAAAATTTCTTATCCTTGTTCAGTAAGAAATTTATTTTTTTAGTACTTTTCCTTTAATAAGGAAAGCGCAATGATAAAACAATTCAGTGTTGTCATGGGCTGCTCAATTTCCAGCAGCGAGCGACGACAGCCAGGTGGTGGGGAGAGCTGAACGAGCAGGACCGTTTTGTTAACACGCACAGCGCGATCCACTAGTATAGATCGTTGGAGAAAACTAATTCAAATTGCTAAGAAAAACAGAAGAGCCACCAGCAAAGACTTGAAAATGAGTATGGAGCAGTATGGAGTGAATGTTTGTGAATTCTTCTATACGTCGAAAATTGATCGCTGCTGGACTCCCCGCACACCATCCTTGAAAGAAGGATAAAATCACACCTGCTACGGTAAAAAAGAGGCTTGGTTGGGCAAAAGAAGGAGGAGAACAATTCGCAAACGACTGGAGGAAGGTAAGAAATACTAACTTTCGTTTAATTAATCAGTAAATTTAAAGTTTCACTTTTCCCTAAAAACATGCAAAGTGTATCGAAAAGTATTGACTAAAATTTTAATAGCACAGCTGCCTTAGGTGGTTTATACCGTACTGAAGGATATTTTTACCTTTCAGGTTTATTTTTCTGATTGATCCAGGTTTGCAATATCGGAAGAAAGCAGTCAGTACGTAAGGAGAAGTGCTGATGAAGAAGTCTCCCCCCATTGCTTAGCACAAACGGTCAAACATCCTACACAGGTGATGGTTTGGAGTGCAATGTCAGCTCAAGGTACAGGACGTTTATACATTATGGAGGGTATGATGAACCAACATCAGTACACAAAAGTACTTGAAAATAGGTTATTACCACAATTGAAAGACTGGTTCCCAAATAATGACTTCGTATTCATGCTTGATGGTGCACCGTGCCATAAACGAAAGCCTGTTACAAAGTTTTTAAGTGAAAACAATATGAAAACCCTGCCATCTCCTGGAAATAGCACAGATATGAATTTCTATAGAGAACCTTTGCTCCATTGTGAAGAGGAGACTGAAGAAAATTAGCATTACAACAAAGGTCGATCTTATAGCGAAACTTATTAAAATTTGGCACCGTGATGATGAAATCAAAGACTCTATAAAAAAACTTTTGGAAAGCATGCCAAAACGCATTGAATCTCTCATAAAGAGCGAGGGAATGTATACTAAATACTAAATGTGTCATTAGTTTTTACATAAAGGAATATTTCATTGATGTTACATGTTTTATTTAAAAAATTCCCAATTATTTTAATCAGTTTTAAATTATTGTTACATATTTAGCTTAAAAGTTGTGAAAATTTACGCTAAAACTGCAAAAATTGCACAAAAGTCTCCTGATAACCTGTAACAACATGAAATAATGATACAACAGCAAAACATAACATAAACTCGCTTTCAAAATCGTCTGTTAACCAGCTAATCTCTCAATTCAGTGATGGCAACATGACATATTTCTGAAAACATTTTTCTAAATACGTTGAAACCACTCAAAATTAAAAAATATATACACCAAATCATTCTTAAGGGATGAAAAATGAATTATATCAACAACTAAAAAGATATATGTCATAAAATTTTTCTTTCGCTTAAAAGTAGAAACCAAAAAATTAAAAAAATCACAATTATTCTAATAATTTTCACACCTTTGTAGTGTTTCACGTAAAGTGTTTAGAACAAGTTGGTGTGTGCAGACATCTGTAATTGATAAATGACATTTATCGTGTGGTACACTAAGGTGGTTGAACAATCGTAAGCTTAAAGAATTGTTTTATAAGAATGTTTTTGTTTATTATAACTGTAATTAAAGTTTCAAATACTGATTTCACCCGGTGTCAATTACACAGTGCCAGCTGATCAACCACGACGATACACGAACAGACATAACATTATTAAAAGTATCCATTTCTCCGTTTGCTGCGTGTAATCAGCTGTCTCAAATTTCTTTAATTAATTGTAATTGTAAATCGAGAATATATCTAATATAGGCTTCTCTTACGTGAAGTAACTACAAAAATGAAATATCGGTACGGGGAAACATACATCACTTCCATGTTCTAAAATTTCTATTTAAAATGATTTTCGAAATAAAATATTTTCATAGAAACTACAATATTTTCATATAGAAAACTAAATTATTTTCATAGCCTTAACCACAGTACTGTGGTCACTAACGTATACCACCTCATGTTAGAGCACTCGATTTTCACTGATGATGGCAGTCGATGACACTCGTGAAAAGTCTGGTTTTCAGAAAACATTGGACCACGGCCGAACAACCCGGGAAGGAATTTTAATAATAAACTCCTTCTTAGTTGCCGATTACGTAGTACACATAAAAAATTATCCCCTCCGCCTTCAACTATCATTTTCGTTTATAGAAAATTTCCTCACCCTTCAACTACCCTTTCCATTTATGTATATTTCGTCTACCTTTCTACAAAGGATTATTATGGCCTTCTTTTCAGAATACTTTATTTATCAAAATTAAGTACTTCACTCTTGTTAAAACATAAAACATTGCAGGTAAACTACTCATTCACCTTAACCGATCTTTACCAAAATCAACAGGCATCGAGTACTCTACAACTCAGGAACTTATGAAAACATTATTTGATTGTGTTAGAGTTTGCGACAGTTATCTTTCGCCACAGAAAAAATTCTACACACAGACACACAGACGGACAGACATACACACGCACAGACACTTTTCGGAAAATTACTTTTCTTTATGTTTTGATGTTAGTACAATCAGAATTAGCCCTTATCTCGAACATGATTTTTCGCCATCACCATACTTCCATTTCCGTATGGAACATGGAAATAAAATGTTTTAGGTCATAGCATATAAGATGATTTTCATTCTAAGTAAACGATAAAGAAATTATGAAAGCGTGTGATTTGTTGAGAATAAATTGCCCATTCGTTTACCATTACATTGCATAGGACAAGACGCATTTCATTAAGTAGAACAAACAAACTCTCATAATGTTGTTATAAAAAAAATCAGTTAATTACCAAAGATATACGGAAATGGCATAATGATATCGTTTACTCTACTAAATGTTTTCTCTAGTGTTTACTACAGGTAATGAATTACGTCATTAGTACTAGGCGAGATGCATTAGTTCACACAGAGGGAAACACAAACGATTTTTCCGGCTGGAAGGGAAGTCAGCAGTGAAGACGCGGTTTTCTTGATGCACTTTTCCCGCTAAACTAAGTTTCCTTTACCTCCCTGCTCTAACAGCGTTTTTATTCTCATCGTTACTTACACCTAATGGTGTGCAAGTAATACGCAGTTCCACGCTCAGAAAATTCCTGAAACATATTTAAGCTGCTCTTGAATACATTATGGCATTAACATACACTTACTCTCCAATTAATACAATCTCATTTTAAGAGAAGTTTTTGTTTACTATTTTTAATTAGTTTTAATCACATATTGGTGCTTAAACATCCCACTAAACGTTTTAATGGAAAAATAAATGTACTGGACGTAAATTGTCCAAAACATAACTTACTTTATTCTTCGTTGCAATTAATGTCTATTTGCTTATTGTACATTAAATTATTTATAAGGCTTTTCTTATTTTCGAACAATAATGTTTGTGTTTGCGCTCCCGCACGTGTTATTAAGAAGTACGGCATGTTGGAAACGTAACCAGCTGAGGAAAACATTGTCTCCAACACTCAGTTAGAAATACATCAGATCCTTTAATACAAAAAAAACGATGTTTTAAATAATGTCTTGCATATTACTTTTCCTTTTATTTGAACAACACTTTGTGAGGAGTAAGATTTAGGCGTAGTAACAATATAAATTGCTGATTAGATCGAGACTTTTTTAATAAGCGGTACAGACTTTTATATTAGTTCAATTTTGTATGGGACACTACACAACAAAATGTTAGGTACGAAGATACAGTTAAGCATAACACATGATGCCATGGATTATTACGTAAATTAAAAACGCTTTGACCGTTTTTACGGCTTTGTAACTGAGAAGAGCGAAACAGACACAGACAAGTAATAGTCAGCCATGTAAGGCAGCCACTTGTGTCAGGTTTTAGCGGACACTGAGATTGCCACTGTTATGACAAGAGCTAGCCAGAAATACCACATACCTCTGTTATCATGCAGCCCTTTTTGTAAATATAAACTTCTCTGCGGACAGCTTTGTGAAGCATTTGTTGTTTTTATTTAGAATTTTTATTCAAATCTTGTTGCTCGTATTAAAACTCCACTTATGGTGTCACTGATCATCTTGTAATAGAAGTATTAATTATTACGTAATTACGTATAGGTCGTGCAACTAAACATTGAACTACAACAAAATATAGTTCTACAGTAAGTTTTCTATTAAAGTAATTTTAGACGTATATCTCGTGGCTGCTAAAATTCAATTCCCAATGTACGATAAAAGACAATTTCTGTCAGTTTCACTGTTTTCATTCTAATAGATACGTTCTGACCCCACCTGTTTTCATTTCTGAGCTTCTCATTGTGACTTTCCGACGCATTACATTACGACGGGCATTTACACAGTGCGTCTCAAGTTGTTATTAGTGAAAAGCGATTATTGTCTGGGACTCTATGAGTTGCCATGTTTATTGCGTGTGAACAAATTTAATTTGAATTTTTGTACGAGTATAATCTTGTTGACTGCAAACAGTTATTTATGATTAATTAGAGCTGGTGATTAGTGACTTCATTGGTGTTTTTATTTTGTTTTCAACTGTATTGTACCAAACGATGGATCGGTGAGACTGTCGTAACAATATGTTTCTTTATCAATTTTTTGTCGTAATAGTGGGTGGAGCTAAAAATTGTAGGCGTGTATATATATATATATATATAATATCTACTCATTTTATGAGGAACATAAAGAATACATATTATGCTTATGAATAAAGGTTAGGGTGTACCTGTACTATATTTGTGAATACAAAACGTACTCATTAATTGAACGTATTTAATAAAAAATGCTCGGCCGTAGCGAGAGCGTCCATCTGAATAATGTACGTTATTTGGTAACTGTACTGTTCTATAGCTACGTATCAGACCCCATAAGCGATCTTCTGATTGTCTTCTCTGTCGTCTTCCAAGTTCTGAATTCATTGCGCTGCTAGTGACTCGCTATTGAGCTCGTGTCCTAATTGCAGCGTCTAGATTAAACCAGATAACTGTCAAAAATTTGAAGTGGTCTCAAAATGGTTTAGATTTAATATACATCGTCGAAAGGACTGCTAGTTTTGCTTGGGAACATGGAGGTGAACTTTGGAAGGACGATATTCGTCGACTGACTCTGAATAGGCAGCCTCAAAATTTTCTGTGTAGGAAAGGCGTATTTGGTGTTGTGTGTAGGTGGGATATAGTTTCTACGTTGTGTAAAGCGTGCAGTCTAGGAAGAAGAATTCCAGGCTGAGCTCAGAAAAGACGGTCGTTTGCCTATCACGAGGTTAGTGGGAAATCTACACAAGTCCACTCATGTGAATTTACGGAAAACTGAAATTAAAAATTTTCAAGTGCAATGATAAATCATAAAACTGATTTTCTATGTTGATTTTTTATTATTAACAGAGTTATCTCTTGATACATAGCTGCTAAGTGATAAAAAGTAAAAGAGAAACGCATAAAAATGTCGTTTTCGAAACATCTTGAAACATCATTAAGATTTAAACTTAGATAGTTTTACCATTAACCCCTTGCTATTACGCCTCTGTGTTGTATCATTCAGTTTGTTTACGTCAGACTCCACTCTAAGGACGTACAAACTGTAGCCGTAAATGATTTTACAATAATACGTAAGCAAAGCGATGCTTAGGTATCAGGAATCCTTGTGTAGAAACGTCCTTCTAAGTAGACGTTTTATTAATAAGTCTACTAAACACATAAATATTACACTAAAATATACTTACTCTTTCATAAAAAAATGATAAAACAAATATTTTTTAAAAATAACGGAGGAAACTAGCGAAAAAAAACTAAATGGAAATAAGAATATATTATTTCTAGTACTTTTAGAAATTCTACTACATTGTAATCCTAAACAAAATTATCTTAGACTATTCCAATATTTTACACTTATTTTATTGTACAGTACAACTGCACTATGTTTTACAGTAATGCCCGTAGGAATTTCATGTTTTATATTCTTGCAAACTTACGGCCGGCCAGCAGACACATCTTTATATTCTAGTCTGTTTTCACTACTACATTAAAATAAAAATATTTTAATAACTTCCTCACATGAAATGAGTATCTCAGCGTAATAGTAATAATTTACTTTTACGCTGATAATTTTAAAGTTATTGTGCAAAAAATATGTGACTATTTTAGTAAACGTTTCTGGTGAAGAAGGGTTAAAAAGTTACTTTTGGAGAGGTAATATTTTAATGTTATTAACAGAAAAAGAAAAATATAAATATTTAAAGGGATAAAAGGAAAAAAGTTGCGAATTTTGTAAAAAATTGTGTAATCCCAATAAAGTCACATAAATACTTAACTATGGACACTCTAAATATAAAAAAATATTAACAATATTGCAGTATCAAGGCATCCAGAAAAAAAAAACACGAAATTATTGGAAAATGTTTTTGCTTTTTCAAACGAAAAACCTGCAAAGAATTATCAAAAGATACAATCTAAGAACTACATGAATGAAAACTTCGTGAAAGGCAATAAATGACGTGTTATCAATAATGATTAGGTTGATTATATTATTAGTGATGATCGTAGAAAAGTAGAATATCTTTCATTACTTTTAGATCTGTGACAACTACTAAATTTGGGAGACCTAATTCTTCGTTCAACTCATTTTACCGCAAAAAAGGCATGAAAATCTATGTGATATAATTTAAATTGAGAAACAAACGTAAGCGTGTAATTAAAATGAAAATGAATTTTCAAACCTATATAATATGGGGCTATATAATGCAAGCCTAAATTAAAGTGAAATATACAGTTAATACAGCGAAAGCCTCATTAAGGTATTTTTAAACAAAAATAATTTGATGCCAGTGTACCGTCAGTGGGTGTTTTGTAACCCCTCATGAATAAACAAACAGACAAGACGTCACGTCTGATTAACATTCTGTTTAATTTCCTATAAAAATAATATAATTATATAAATTATCTTTATACAAAAAACGGCAGTTTAAATTATAAACAATCTCTCGGAGAGCTTATTAAACATTTTAAACGTACGCAAGAGAAATCTGAAGAATAAAGTTGATTAGTGTTTTATGAAGCCGTAAAAATCCTTCCTTCGTAATAATAAAAATTTATGAAGCCCCTTGTCAGTTATTATAAAATAGAATTTAGTGTACTATGTACCTATGCCTTTTACCAAAGCTATGAACGAAATAATAATATAATGTGGCAAATTTATAAAATATTAGATTGTTTTGTGTATTCTTAAATAGACGGTTTTATTAAAGATAAGTATAGGAAGTCCAGTTTTACTGCAAAACAGATTGTAACTGATAACATAATAGTTCCGGTAAACATAACAGAACAATATTACCAGTAATAATCGAACAGGGTGAATGTCTACAAACAATGTTGTGTTAGTGGCTGATTCGGACCTATAGCAGTTTAAAATAGCTTTTATTTGTAATTATTTATGTATTTAACAAGTATTTGTTCCCTTGCAATAATACTTTTAATACACCTGTTATTAATTTTTTGTGTTTGAAATATGAGCGTAATTAATTTTTCAGTTATAACTCTCAGTACGTTATCTATCGAATCGGAAGACTATCTATTGGTGTCTCTCTTTGTTCATTACGGTATCTAAACATTGAAAAACTTTAGAAATATCGTTTACTTTTGCCCTAATATTATTGGTTTACTTTAATTCAAATTGTGATTTAAATATTCCTGAACGTCTCCTTAATTTTCTCTATTAAATCATTTATCAAAATTAACCAAAGTTTTAACCGGTATTTGACATCTAAACAAGTGTGAGGGTGTTAGGTCGTGGTATATTATTGAAATTACGGTTGATACCATAAAGTTAGTCTAAGGTAACAACAGTGTTTATAGATTATATTAAATCTTAACAACTATTAACAAATAAAACAAAAAGTTGTTGTTCACAATGTTGGTCACTCACGGATGTCACCTTTCTCTTGCGCCACAGAGAAAGGACGTTGTGGGCTCTGCCGAAACGTCTGGTTTTGCTTTATATGTGAATTATTGATATGTCTTTATATAGCTCACGGGTAGTGTTTTTTACAATGGACCAACGTTTGGCGTAACAACCGTAATTTGAATTATGATGGACAACGGCTCAAAAGCTCGGCAATGGTTTACAAGTCAATTAATCAATGTAAGTAATTATGATAACATTATTAATTATAGATAATTAATTATTGTTTAATAACTTACATTGATACAAACTCTACGAAGCCACAACGCTTAACACAATTACACAGAAGGAATGTAACAGTTATCTTTCTAAATTTGTCGGAGTACTCAGACAAGTGTGAAAGCTGATTGTGGATATTAAACTGTGTAGTGCATACGAATATAGGAATATAAAGAATTTAGGGCAGAGTAAAAAGCACTTAGCAGTATGGGACAAAGTAGTATACCAAAACGAAGTATTCCGTTATCAGAAATGTATGAAATATAAACAGGCTAAAATGTAGAATAGTTAAAAGGATTTTGTCTCGTGAAACAAGTGGTTTACTGACGCTGTTTGTATTGATTCGACTGCACTCGTTATCGGTGGCGTCACAGTTTCATTAATCACCGTCACCCGGCGCTGTCGCAGTCTGTAAATGTCATAAACTGAAATATCTACATAAACGACTTTGTCTGTTCTAAGCAACACACCGCATGTGTTATTACAGCAGCCATAATTCTGCGTAATACGTATTTGATTGGACGCATACTACAATTGGCTAGTTACCAACATTAAGTTAAATATACATTTATGTAGTAGCTAATATTTCTATGTAAAAAACTTACCAACTCAATTCGCGTAATTAGCAGCAGTGGGTGTTAATCGTCTGTTTTTAGTTTACAAATAGAATCAATCCATTTGTTGCAGAGGCAGTTTACGTTATTAGCAAAGTTCTTCTGAAACAGGTCACTTCTAAAGCTGGAAATAACGAGACGTGGTGAAATTATGCTATGTTGCTTAGAAAACTATAATTTCAGTTGTACCATGGCGTGGGGCGGTGGGCAACACAATTTATATTTTATAAATGGCCTTCCTCTCATCGATTATTCCGCACTCGCTTTAGGTTAGGCTGAGATTATGCGGTTTCTGATAGAACAAACATAAATAACTTCAAATTCTACTAGTACATTAGTACAAACTGTATCAGTTTTTGGTAATTATTGAATACTGCCAACATATGAGTAACAGTATATGGTGGAGTACATTTTGTTTCAATTTTCCTTGCTAAACATCAAAGGTAGATCTTATTTCGGAGACATATGCTTTGCATTAGCTCCTGGTAAATACTATTCGTTGTTGTCTTTGGAAAATTCTTCTTCTTCTTCTTCTTCTTCTTCTTCTTCTTCTTCTTCTTCTTCTTCTTCTTCTTCTTCTTCTTCTTCTTCTACTCATTATTTTTTTTCAAGCTGTGATTCTTACGATCTGTTGCGCACTCCGTGGTCCGACCATCTTTTCTTTGGTCTTCCAATATTTCGCCGTCCTTTCGGATTACAAACCAAAATTTGTTTTGGTATCCTGTTTTTATGTATCCTATCAACATGGTCTGTCCAATTCTGTCTGTATTGCTTTATCCTTTATCGATTACGTTGTTTATTCCAAGGATGTACTTTATATCTCTATTTCTGCTATTATGACCAGATCGTCAGCAAACATCAGAGTTTTGACAACATTACGTTCACTGAAAGCGTCACTGAAGCTCAGTATTTCTAGCCTCAGTTTCCACTCTCTAACAGCATCGTCCAAATGTAAATTAAAAATTTTGAGTGAAATGCTACATCCTTGTGAGACTCCTTTATTTCAAAAATTCTCTGCATTGAAATCCATTTCTTTATAAGTCACATTTATAAATGGTTGAAGAATTTATTTTGTTCATTATTACTTTTTGTTGATAGGTATATTTTACTTTATTAAAAGATATTATTAATTTAGATTATTTTTTAGTTTAATTGATTTTAAGTAGATTTATTTTACACATAACAAGGAAAATGGCATAACAGCGTTAACATTAACATTTAAAATACAGTAAATAGTTTAACATTTTGTTTAGTATTAAAGTTGTGTTTACTTAATATAAGGGAGACAAATAATTTTTATACTTACTTAGACACGAATGACGACCATACGCTCATGACAATAACACGGATAATGGCGCATATTTTTATTTGTTTAGAACATATGCTTTGATTAATTATAGTGCAAACACATATATTAATGAATATATGTAATTCCCTGTAGTGTGTATATAGCGGCCTCATTTAATCAGCCACTGAACTGACAAATGATTAATGAGCAATTTCTATAATGCAATGTATTCATTATATCATCAGCAGTATTGTAAAATATAAGATACACTTTCAAAAGCGTATGTAGATCTCAAAGCTTAAATTTTATATGGAATGAAAATTTGTCTTTGTACTTAAGATAGCGTAACTTCTAAAGGTAGCAAATAGGAAAACATATATTCCGTACTTTCTAAGAAAATTATGTTTACAATCATACTTTAATATTGCACTATGGCGACCTAATATTTCAAGACTGGCTATTTTTTTCTGTGCGTTTCTCTCACAATACAACAAAGTAAAATATATATAACTTAGATCTAAAGGCTGTAGAGTTAATGATATGCCGAAGCCTGCAGGTAGGTGTAATTCTGATGAATTAAAAGTAAATGATTTAAATCCAAAGGCCTTATAAAATATTATAGTTTATGCTACTTTAAATTTAGTTTAGTGTAATTTTGTTTTAGTAAAATTAAAGTACAATTTCAGAGTAAAATTATTACAAAGTGCATATATGAATAATTGATATAAAATTGTTTTTATACAGAGCAATTGGCTTTAAAGAATTTTTCTGTTAAAATGAGAATGAAATATAACTGGTAATTACGTCTAATGGAAGCTACAAGTTTATCAGAGAAACACTGTTGTTAAAGTTTTAATGAGGAAGGAAACTTCCTTCTCTATTACAGTGTTCTGCTGTTGGCTTGTTTGTTTTATGGTGTTGTTCTTACTATTTATGTGTTGTACTTTTTCTTTTATTTGTATCATGCTTCCCACCTATAACAAGTTCATGAAAATTTTGTAATTGCCGTGAATATTCCACATAATATATTTTGAACCTTTTCATGAATTTAACAGAATACGTAATTGAAACTGAAATTAGTTTATGACTTTTAATAAATATGAATAAAATGTCACTGAATAACGGTGTATTTAATTGACGTCTAACAGAAAATCGACGTAACAATGCAATGTGCGATGCAGAATATTCTAAATTGTTTAAGAACGATCCAGGATTTCAGCAGACTGCTAATTACACCTTATTTTATTACGTAAATTTTTACTTCAACTGTGCTACGTTCTTTAAAAAGTTAAGCACAAGGCACATTTAGACTTTGCGTGTTTGTTTGTCTGTTTAGTAAATGCGTTAACTATATGGATGCAGCTGCTTTACTGGCTAGCAGCGGTACAAGGTGTATGAGGAAAATAAAGAGAAGAAAAAAGTTAATGTTTGGATACGTTTTGAAGGCAAATGGACTAGTAACAAAGATCTCGATGGAACAGTAGAAGGGAAGAATAGGAGAGATGGGCGCCAATGAAATTCTTGGGTGATATAAAATATAATATGAAAGGATGACGGGTCAACCCTGAAAGAAGATACGAATTGGAGACGACAGTGGGGACTGGGACCTATCTCATGCCAGAATATAATATGGCGACGATATTTTATTTTCAAAAGTATGTATCGTCTTACGAATATAATTTCTGATAGAAGGGTTAATAAAACTCTCATTGTTTGGTTCTCATGAATTTAAGGGTTCATGAAAAAGTAGTATTTTGTAATTGTCTTGTTGATACATCCTCTTCATTCACATTTTAAATATTATATATATACAAACTTTCACTAGTGAACACTTACTTTTTGTTTTATGTCCCAAACGTTTCGACGTGGTGTCCGTCCTCCTCAGTGGGATTTGAAATACAGAGTGTCAAAGTAACCATTATGGGTTGTACGTGTGTGTGGTGGGGGTTGCTGGTCGAAGGGAATTGGCGCAGGGATTCAAAGTGTGTGTTTGATAAGTGTATCAAAAAGTATATGTGATATATAGTGTAATTGGTCTTTAATATGTTGTTTGGTTGTAGTGTGTGATGTCTGTATATTTCATATTGTTCTGCTGTGTTTAGTTATCTACTTTTAGGTAAGTAGTGTAGTATTTCCACGTTGTGTTCTATGTTTGTGTAACCGTGGTTTTCATTTTGTAAATGTGTGGCGAATGTGGAGTGTATGTATTTTGTGGAGACGGATTTCAAATGTTCAGAGTATCTTGAGGAAAAAGATCTTCCCGTCTGGCCGACGTAGAACTGGTTACAATCGCTGCAGTTTAATTTGTAAACACCTGTTTTTCTGTATGTGTCTGTGTCTTTGTTAGTATTATTTATGTGTTTCCTGATGGTGTTGTTAGTTCTGTAAGCTACTTTATAATTGTGTTTCCTGAATGTGTTAGCAATTTTGTGTGTGTTGGAATTGTAGTATGTGAGTGTGATGTATTTACTGGGTTGTGTACTATTGGTTTTAGTTTTACTTTTTGTGTTTAGGATGCGTTTGTGTAGTTTGTTTATTAAATCGGGATTGTATCCATTTTTGACTGCTATATATTTGATTGTGTTGAGTTCTTCTTGGTAGTCATGTGTGTTTTGGGGTATTGAAGTGAGCCTGTGGAGCATTTAGTTGAAAGCTGCATGTTTGTGTTGAGTTGGGTGGTTGGATGAGGTATGTATGACCATGTCTGTTGTGGTGGGTTTTCTGTATATTTTGTATGTGTGTGTGTTGTTTGTTTTGGTAATTGTAAGGTCCAGGAAGTTTATGCTATTGTTTTGTTCTAAGTCTAGTGTGAATTTTAATTTTTGGTGTATAGTGTTAATGTATTTGTGGAAATTTTAAATTTGTCTTTTGTTGCCGTTGTATAGGAGTAAAATGTCATCAACATATCTGTGCCAATATATGATTTTGTTGGTGTATTTGTTATTGTTTAATATGTGTTCTTGTTCTATGGTATGTACGAATATTTCTGCTAGTATTCCTGATATAGGGGAGCCCATGGGTAGTTCATCTCTTTGTGTGTAAATCATGTTATTGTGTGAGAAATAATTTTGTACGAAGAAAAATGTCTTGCACAGTTTTTCTACTTTGAACCGGAAGTACAGGATAGTGCTGTACTTCGGACTCCAGGTACAATACACAGACTTAGTAGGTTTATTCCACCAGTTTAAATTTAATCAGTATTGTTAGTCAAGTTTATTACTAAGCCAAAGTGTTTACTAACCTTTAATTCCAGAAAATATTTGAATATTTTTAATTAACAGTACAATCAAACTTTCCTTTACACTATACACAAGGAACAAGATATAAAAAGTAGACCTCACATGATTTTTTCCACTAACAACACACAATGTAATTACCATTAGATCTTACGTAGAAATTCAATTTCGTTAACGAATTTTTTTATATTAAAATGGTACAAAAACTACTTTGATTTCATTCTGTTCAGTCAGGTCAGTAGCGCACACTCCATTACAAATGCTCATTTTCTTTCTGTTTGTATAACTCTTCCTAAACACAGTGCACACAAGCAACATCAGGTAGATTCTACAAATATTGACTTTAGCATCCAGATAGTTAATCCTACATAGCAAACAACACACGCACACACACACACACACACACACACAAACATTTTCTACCTACATGGTCACTCACATTACACCGACGTGTACAACAAAAAAAAAAGATTTACATCAGTATACAAAATGATTATTAGACTGAATAAGCCACATTTATAATCACTTATTGTTGATTACTGATATATCCACATAAATGATTATTGATATGATTGATCGATTATTGATAATAAGTGTCATTTATCAATCAGGTGTAGATATCACAGTTGGTTTAAGCTTTAAGTCTCTAGATAAAAACCACAAGCAGTAAGCCTATCAACATAAATCACAGGAAGTCTTTGCAGAGTGATTTACTTCTACCTTTATACAGGAAACGGGTTATAGAAGAAATGTTTGTGGAAACTGGAAAGATATTATAGAAAGATGTTATTGCGCTCACTGGAATTATATATATATATATATATATATATATATATATATATTATGTACTGCTGTTAAAATGCAACACAGTACATAAGAGGAAAATAATCAATTTTAAAAGAAAAAATATATAAATTTATTAGAATTGTAACATATGTTTGAAAATGTAAACAAAACCATTGTATCGACTCACCCATCAACATAGAGGTAGATGCCTATATGAGATAAAAGAGTATAAAGATATATGTTATGAAAAGAATATATGAAATTTGAAATGAATATTATAATAAGAGGAAATAGTAAGAGAATGATCATATTATAAATACAAACTAGAATTTAGAATATTAGAAATAAAATAAATATATTTAATAAGAAGTAGAAAAGTTAGATAAGTTTTAAGAGGTATATGATAAAAAGATGTAACGAAGGTAGGGAATTATCAATGTGGCAATATATGTAAATTGTTAGAGATTGTTTTGGAGAGTGATGAAGAAAAAATGTATTAGTCTAATTTAATACCAAATACTATAAAGATGAAAGAGAGGAATTATGTAAAATGAGTCTAAATTTATATCTAAGGAAAGTAACATGAGTAGTCTAATTTTATATTGAATACTATCAAGATGAAACAGAGGAATTATGTAAATAGAGTCTAATTTTTAATTCAATCAGAGTCACATTAAGAATATTAAATTATAATAACTGTTGTACATCATAAAAGTAATGTAACTTGGAAAAGAAAATAAAGCAAAGGATTTTGAATAGTGATTCCAGAGTTTGATTATAATATCAAATAAATAAATAATAATACAAAAAATATAACAATATCCTGAATAGAACGACGACAGAAGAGGAAAATCTTGGACTGGAGAAGAGTTTCAGTGGCCCTAACGAATAATTAAGTGTTCAAAGGAGACATCGGTGTTGCAGTAATCTTGGAGAGCGGTATCCAGCGGTAAGAGCAATAAGAGATTCGTGTGAAGAAACAGATTGCCAAGCTGAATATTGCTGTTGAAGAAAGGTAAACAACAACAGAAATGAACCCGTGGCAGCTAGAAGAATTCAGAGACGGTTAAGTTACACTAATACGTTAGTTATTTTTTACATGGTTAATTACCAAAGTACTACCCATTAACTGAATCTGGGTTGGTTTAAAGAAAAGAAATTAACAGATATAAATACGATAAAATAACTTAATAATCATTAACCCTGAGAAAAAGAGTTTCTTTACATGTACTGGTAAATAAAAAGAAATATAATAACAGTAGGTACAGATCTTTATTACAATACCTGTAATAAAAAAATAAACCAGTACAATATATATATATATATATATGTATATTAATTTAATATTTATAATTAAATTTACCTCAAGATGTTATTTTTATCCTTTATTGGTTTAGCCACACATTCAATAAACACAGGACATGAATTCCCAGACATAACCAATGTAACACTAATAAAACATATACCACACAAAGGCACCATAATGAACATTTGGCAAAATTTACAGATATACAAACATAAAACAGAAAACAAACTAATACCTGAACAAATACAAATCAATACAAAACATGACACAATATTCAAAGCACTCAACATAGAAAATACACAAAAAACTAACACATACACCACAATCACACACAATAAAACAATTTGAAATACCGGAAGCCAACAGGAAGCCACAATAATAGTAGTCAACCAGCAAAGCATATGTACTTCACCAGACAGAAAAACCGTAAGGCTGAGAATGGGTGCAAGATAGTGCCCGAAACATGTTCCAATAAAGGATAAAAATAACATCTTGAGGTAAATTTAATTATAAATATTAAATGTATTATATATATCAAGAAACGGACTGTAGCAAAAAGTGACTAAATATATATATATATATATATATTGTTACGATACCAAAAGCAGCCCCAATACTAGAGAAGAAATATAAAATAAAAAGGTGTGAAAATAAGAATTAACAATTTTAAATCAAGAAAAATAAAAAAATTATAATATATGTAATTATAATATAATATATAAGAAACAATGACAAAAGAAATGAAGTGAACACATGAATTCCAAGTAAAGATTATTAAATGTACCCTTAAACATGGAAAGTACAAGTCCAAAGAAAATATTGTATTAACATTAAGTAAATATTGAATGAAAAAAATTGAACAAACAATAAAACACACAAACCATGATACAAAGAACAAATGTGAAATTTAATAAATAATATAAAACTAACCAAACTAGAATGAACCAAGAGTGCATGATAGGAGTAGGAAGTGATTTACCAATTAACAATATAATAAGGGTGAGTACATCAAAGTGAATTGAGGTAAAGGAATAAGGAATAAAATAATACAGAATAACCACTGTAAACACTAAATAGTACTGTGAAAACCTTACAAAATGCCAGTGTAACACAACGATAGACAAACATAGTTACTTATAAGCAAGAACATATCTAGAAGTGAGAGTGTCTAAGTAAAATTATAAACCACTAAAATATATGTGAAAACACACAAAGAAATGAGTAATTAAATATGTTTAGTGGTAAAAAAGTAACTAATGTCGTTAAATCAGGTTCTTAGTCAATAGAAAAAACCAAGTAATGTTTATCAAAATAATATTGTTTTTTAGTTGGCAGTAAGGATTATAAAGAACTAAGTCAAACTTTACACCAATAACGTGGTATAAAGGAAGGGTAGATCAAAAAAGAGAAATGAATGTTTAAATGCTAAATTTAAATATTAAATGTTTAAAGTTATTGAAATGATGTTATAAGGAGATGCAGGGAAGATGATAGGGATAGTAGAATTGTTCAAATGTTATAATTGTTGAATTAGTATTAAGAATAATCTGTATGAATTATGATAAAAGCATAAGGAACAAATCATGTTGAAAGTATAAAATTATTTATAGAATGCAGTAAAATGTCAGAGAAGCTGTAATAGCCATATACTAAAGAATGTAAACCAATGATAAATAAACTACCCAAAACAAAACGATAAAAACTAGTATTAAGAGTAAAATTAAAATAAAAACGTTATAATAGGAATAGGTAAGGGTAGGCCACAAACTATGTGAACCAAAATTATAAAATATCCACAAATAACAGTAAGCAGTGAGAGAAAAAGTGTAACGTATTGCCACGTTACAAATCCAGGGAACCCATCTTAACTGACATCTGCCAATTACATGGGCTGCCTACGTTGTAACGAACTATTATTAAATTCAAATTAATTGAACAAATTACTTAATATAACTATAAGGAAACAAGGGAAGGTATTCTACTGATTTATGCACTCATTTTCATGTGTAACAAGACGATTTCTCTTTATTAACAACAGCTACTAAAAAGATCCCATGACATCATTAATTAAACTAAAATATTTAAATGCTTTTCATAAAACTATGGGATCAAACTGATTATGTATTCTTATACCACGGATCCGAGTTTACTTTAAGTATATTTTTATAGTAAAGACTTCTAATTATTTTCAGTTCATCTAGACGCTTGCAAGACTTCTTTTACCATTTGAAGAATGGTATTATTACTTGAAGTGATAATAAATTACAGTTACATTTAAGGCGTTACAACGTATGATAATTGAATCTTACAATAAACTCTTAGATTGTCTCCTTTTAATTTTAAATAAAATTAATCGTCTTTAAAAGTCTCTTTTTAATGTGAGTTGTTTAACAAATATGATTAACTCTCGATACCCAAGCTATCGAGTCACCTTTACAATTGGGTGTAGTAACCTCGTCCTGGGGTGTCTGTCTTGGGAATTCTTGGAGTCGGCGTCATCTTCTGTGTCGTGTCTTCGGCAAGAATTAGGTCGGATGTTCACTGCGGAGATTGAAGTTTCTTTGGTGAAAGTAGGTGTAGATTCACGAAGGTCCTCGTCAGCGTCTTATGCATCGTATTCGTGTATTTATGAAGTTTATGCAGATCACATCTTCAGGAGTGATGTTGTAATTGGATTTACCTCTTGAGGGGAGACGTCATCTTGCTTACCACTAGTTAAGTTTTTGTTTTACTTATTACATTTTTTTCTTAACACTTCTTTATATTATTCATACATTACACAATGCTCTCCACGTTTAGCAGTGGTAGCTAATCTTCTAAAGTTAAATAAACAAACAAATACATTTTGGTGGAGCTCTCGCTCCAAGACGTACGGTGTGACGGCAACATAGCGACTCTCTACTAGATTCGACTGGCACTTAACACGGAGAGGGGCAAGTACTCCGCGACAATATAGTTCCTATTTTTAGTTTAGTTAACATTCTTATTACCAAAAACAATACATTAATTATACATATATAATTTAAGTGAATTATTTAACTACTACTCGTGCCTTCAAATTTCTAATTACAAACATTATGATTTTTATATCTTCCTAAATTACAGACGACTCGATAAACACGTTGAGTCCGGAATTAACAGGTCACCGCATGATGACTAGCAAAGGGTTAATTGTGATATTAATAACTTTTTACAATTCGACTTTTTATTAGTGCTTCTGTTGATTTTCATTCACTTCTCATTCTCATTCTGATTTAGTACAGGTGCTTTAGGTTTAATAGTGCGATTTAAAAATACTTAATCGCTCGCAAACTTAATTTTTATTTATTAAGATTACAGTTAGAATTAAATCGTAACAAAAGATAAAGAAACACAAAATAACAAACCAAGAATCAATATAAATACAAAATAATTGCATGAAAAACCATAATAAAAAAATTAAGTAAAAAGAATGATAATAGCCAAATGTTAAAGTAGGTCAGAGATAACAAAACAAATCATACATCAAAAAAGCTATGCAATGATAATAATAATAAGCAGATTGGTAATCAGACAAGGAGAATATCTTAGTTAGAAAATATTTAGTCATTTTGAACAAAAACTCAAGCTTTATAACAATGAGTACAAAATGCTTTCAACCAATAGAGAGTAGTTTGTTTACTATGACAAAAAACCATTATTATATAAAAACCGTTAAAAAACGAATTAAGAATCCATTTTTAGCATCAGAAGAGGGCAGATGATAAAATTGTCGAGCCATAGAAATTAGTAGAAATAAACCAAACAGATGAAAGAAAATACTCAATAACAATGAAGAGACAAGATTGATAGGACATTTCAACAAAATTAAACCAAATTAAATCCGAATTACAAGAAATAAAACACATATTAGGGAAGGACGACTCGAACACCAGAACTGATGTAATTAATCCACCAAACATCAATGAAATTGTAAAGTATAATACTAAATTACTTAACTACACCCACAAGACTTTTCACAACGCTTAACGAATTTATGCACAATTTCAAAACTTGGTTCAAACGTAATAAACAATGAATAATTATTCAAATATTTAATAACTAGTATTAAAAGATTGTTCAAATTCACTATTAACTCTTTGAGAAATAAGAAACGATTTGTACACAAGTCGAACTTAACCTATGTTGTAAAATGAACTCACTATTGTTTTAAACCATAAGTAAACTGTTGTAAAGGACGATTATTATATTTAATTAACTTGATGTCAAGGATTGTTCTTTCAAAAATCATTTTGTAAACTTTTTGGCCGTAATCAAAAGAACGTTTTGACTGAATAAAGCAGTGTAAACGTTAATAGGCTTTCAGTCGACGACCCAAGGCGAGAGAGCACAGCCAACCGCTGAGTGATAAATTATTTATAGCCGGAGCATAACAAGAAAAAAAAAGTAATATAATTTTATAATTTCATGTTAGCGTAATTATTAACAACAAAATTGGCCATTAATAAACCAATACTTATGTTAATACCTGTTCATTATTTCTCAAATTAATTTATATGCGTTTATTTCATTAACATAGTACCGTAACAATTCTGTCTACAAGAAGTACAGGTTGGTAAGACTTCGCGGGTAAACAGATTTGAATTTCTCCGACGACGGAAAGTGAGAGATACGGTTGCGCTAGACAATAACTTTTAATGGTTTTGGACAAACAATTTGGCGCCTATAAACGGGAAAATCACCACTAAGAATTAAAACAGGTATTGGCAAGGTCAAATACGACGCAAGAAAGTCGTTACGTAATTACGACGCAACGTGGACTGTAACGAAATTTAATACGTTATTTGTACAAATTGACGACTACAACGTGTGGATTAAAACACGTACAGAGTCTAATTGATACAAATTGACGCACAATCGTGTGGCTTTCAGACCGTACAGAGTCTAATTATATATATATATATATATATATATATATATATATATATATATATATTTCAATCACTTTCTGCTACAGTCCGTTTCTTGATGTATATAATACTATAATACTTATAACTATTTTACCTCGAGATGTATTTTTTCTTTAGGGACATGTTTCGGGGGTTCCTGTTCTCCCATCTTCAACCTTCGCCATCTTGCTTCTGGTGCAGTATTTGTGTGTTGGCTTCTGGATGTTATTATGGTGGTTTGTTGGTCTTTGGTCCTTCAATGTTGCATTATTGTGTGTGGTTGTGGTATCTGTTTTTGTATTTTGTGTATTTTCGATGTTGAGTGCTTTGAATATTGTGTCATGTTTTGTATTGATTTGTATTTGTTCTGGTATTAATTTGTTTTGTGTTTTATGTTTGTAAATCTGTAAATTTTCCCAAATGTTCATTATGGTGCCTTTGTGTGGTATATGTTTTATTAGTGTTACATTGGTTATATCTGGGAATTCATGTCCTGTCACACATGCAATAAACACAGGACATGAATTCCCAGACATAACCAATGTAACACTAATAAAACATATACCACACAAAGGCACCATAATGAACATTTGGGAAAATTTACAGATTTACAAACATAAAACACAAAACAAATTAATACCAGAACAAATACAAATCAATACAAAACATGACACAATATTCAAAGCACTCAACATCGAAAATACACAAAATACAAAAACAGATACCACAACCACACACAATAATGCAACATTGAAGGACCAAAGACCAACAAACCACCATAATAATATCCAGAAGCCAACACACAAATACTGCACCAGAAGCAAGATGGCGAAGGTTGAAGATGGGAGAACAGGATCTCCCGAAACATGTACCTAAAGAAAAAATACATCTTGAGGTAAAATAGTTATAAGTATTATAGTAATATATATATATATATACACATATATATTGTACTGTTGTTCTTTACTGATAGAATACAATAGAATACACAGGTATTGTAATTATTTAATAGTATAATACAATTAATAAATGTACCTACTTTTATTATGTTTTTTTTTGTTTTTTTTTACCAGTACATGTAAAGAAACTCTTTCTCTCAGGGTTAATGATTATTAAGTTATTTGATCGTATTTACGATTGTATCTATTATTTTCTTTTCTTTAAACCAAACCAGATTCAGTTAATATGTAGTATTTTGATAATTAAACATGTAAGAAATAAATAACAGACTAATGTAACTTAACCGACTCTGAATTCTTCCAGCTGCCACGGGTTCACTTCTGGTTGTTGTTTACCTTTTTTCGAAAGCAATATTATGTTTGGCAATCTGTTCCTTTAAACAAATTTCTTATTGCTCTCACCGCTGAATGCCGCTCTCCAGGACTACTGCAACACAGATGTCTCCTCGGAACACTTAACTATCCTTTATGGCCACTTAAACTCTTCTTCAGTCCAAGGTTTTCCTCTTCTGTCGTCGTTCTATTAAGGATATTGTTATATTTCTCGTATTATTATTTATTTATTAAATATTGTAATCAAAACTATAGTATCACAATTTAAATTCCTTTACTGTATTTTATTTTCCTTGTTACATTAACTTGATGATGTACAAATGTTATTTAATATAATTTAAGACTCTTCATGTAGTAACTATTAGATATATAATTAGACTCTTCATGTTACTCTTAATGAATTTAATTGAGACTCATAACGTTACTCTTAATGCATTTAATTTTAGACTAATAAACATTTTCTTCCTCACTATACAATACAAATTTTTTAACAATTTACAAAATTGCCCCTATTATAATTCCCTAATTTCTTTACATCTGTTTATCATATACCTATTAAAACATATATCATTTTTCTATTTCTTATTAAACATCTTTATTTTACCTCTAATATTCGTAATTCTATTGGTTATTTATTAAATTATAATTTTATTACTCTTTACTCTTCTTATAACATTCATTCCAATTTCAAATATTATTTTCTGAACATATAACTAAATATGGTTTTATATCGTATAGGAATCGATCTCTATGTTGACTGAGTAAGTCGATATTCCCAATGTATTTTTGTTTACATTCAATACAAAATCTGCATCCTTTCTCTTTTAAAATTTATTATCTCCCTATTATGTACTGTGTGCATTTTAACAGCAGTACAATATATATATATATATATATATATATATATATTGTAATAAAAAGTGTGTTTCAATCGTGTAAAAGCCCCAAGTTGCGGTGCCAATTTGTAACGCAAAAGATTTCTTGACGGTGTTGTTGTTTTGTGATTCTTCTGCTGGTTCTTATTCAGTTTATTTTTATTTAAATTTAGTTAAAGTTTGTAAAAATTGTTTATTTAGTCAAGTAACAAAAAGCTGATGACGGATTATTCGAGTCGATTACCTCGCAGGCGCACGTGGATAGGCGTAGTTCGCCTTAGAATCTAATGCCGCTGAAATAACCACAAGTTACGTAATCATCATGTACTTACTGAATTGGACTTTCTAGTTAGTTAACAAACTCGTTAACGAGGAATAGGTAACTCGATTCCCATATATCAGAGTCAAATGGTGCCACGTGTGGAAGTATTAAAAGTAATCTAACTCGTAACAGTATTGGCTATTCAATAAAAGTCATCAACCCTTTTTCTGTTACATAATTTGAATTTATTACCATTTTGTTTTTAAAGAAAATTGGATATTACTGATTTATATTGCATACTGGCTGATGCCTCGTTATTCATTGATTTTATTATTTATTAGCTCTTAATCTCAGGTGATTAAAATATTTTGATTTAACATAAATTTAAAATATAATGTCTGCACTACTGTTTAACATGAGATGACGGAATTAATTATTATAAAGAACAATTATATTAAAAATTTCTCAAATCATTAACATGGAATTATATCTTTGACTATTGTCAAGATTACATTTATACTTCAGGCGTACTGAATTAATATTTAGAAACAAAATGACATGAAAAGTTTTTACAATTATTAACGTATGGTTATGAGTTTGACTGTTGTCAACATTAAATTAACTTCAGGCATACTGAATTAATATTTAGAAACAAAATGACATTAAAAGTTTGTAAAATTATTGACATATGGTTATGAATTTGACTGTTGTCAACATTAAAACAACTTCAGGCATACTGAATTTCTACAAATTATTAACTATTCAAAATATCAGGTAACTCCATAACCTATACATAATAAAATACATAGGTGATTATAATTATAAGTTCATTTAATGTTCGTTATTAATTATCATGTCCTTTGCATGCTGCACTCTAGTCAGGTAAACAATTATGATCTGTTGCTTAAATAGCTTTCATTAAAATATTCATTGATTGTTCATGTATTGTAACAATCGAAATCAGAAATTTAGATAACCTATACTCGCTCATATTACTCATTGTTTATTTCTCTAAGTTGTTTAACATTCATAATATAGGTCGAAAAATATTTATCGTTTCTATAAAAATATTCATCGAAGGTTCATTAATGTTCGTGAATGAAGGATAATTAATTTATTCATTCACTTTTAACCTCTACGAGACATCATGGTTACTTCCATGTCCCAATGTAAAAATCGTAAACTTTCTGTTTTCAGTTAATATTCAATAATTATAATTAGACAACATACTTCCTGTCATTTCACTTTATTGCAGCTTATTATACATTCTGCAATTATAATTCGCTATGATATAAGCGTTTGTTCGATGCACTCGCCACTTAAAAATTTGTTGGTTAGGTTGACCAAATTTGTTTACTTTTACACTCACACAGCTGATTTGGTTTGAATACGACTTTTTTCGCGCACAGAAAATGGCCGTCGTATCGCTTCGCTAGTCTGAGATGAAGTGTATATAAATTTGTTCCTCTTCGCTGTTCCAATTTAGGGAGCACATCCCCCCTGATCGATTTTGATCGATCCCACTGGTTTAGAGATGCTGCTCTTCCTTATAGCGAGGTCACTCCCTTGGCGGAGTAATTAATTTGCAGAAAATTGTTACTGATTTTGGTGTGGAGAGTATCATTGTGACGCCCTCGTTTTTCCCCAAAATAAATAGAATATCTTTAAAATTTATTTAACGTCCTTGCGTTATGAGTAATACTTGATATTGACACGCCATGTTATTACAATTGATTTGTTCTTTAAAATAAGTCCTAACAAGACATATGTGAGTGTTATAATTAAAAAGTTAATGATTTTTACTTACGACTATGACATATTTCTTATGATTTTACATGTTTAATTATGGAAATTGAACAAATGTGGTTACATTTCAATCATATGGTTCCTCTCAAGTCCCTTTATGATAATTTCAAATACAATAATTATCTAAAATTAATAAAATAACAATATTTGATCTATGCTTTCTTTGGCCTAGAGCATGGTTAATTTGATTCACTCTATTTATTGAAATAATTTGCTTTGTTCATTTTTTATTGTGATACAGTCATTTTAAGATGTCCATTACAACTTCTGGACATCTCAGTTTTTTATTCAAATATAATTAGTTTCTTGTTTTTTGTCTCATTTATTATTCATAGTCTTAGTATGCAATGTGTCATTATGATTTGGTTCATGATTAATGATATACTCAATTTTAAGTGGTTCTTTTGTGTACAAAGGGTCTTTATAGTCTTTAGAGCGTTTTATAATGGTTAGCCTCCTATTATTATATGTGAGATTGAGAATAATTCACTAAAACGTCTTGCATCTAGTGTAGTGAGACGGTTACCTTAATTTTTCTTAATTATGGTAAAATTAACATTTCATTATAATTATTTTACACTATAATATTAGTAGTACATATTGTATTACACATTTATGTTGCTGGTCTTTTCTGGTTTACAATATTATGGGAATTCTTATTGTGTTTAATGGGCACATCTTTCTGTCCAATTTCAGTCTGTGTAATTACATTGAACACCACACATATCACTTTTAATTAATAAATCGTATCACTAGGCTTGTCTTTATAATGTCTATTTTCATTATTGTATAACATAAATTAGTTTTACATTGTTATTTACACTAGTTATTTAGAACTAGGCAAGAGCCTAGAGAAGCCAAAAATGCGCTGGGTCCAGTATGACGGGACTTGCAAATGAAACTCTGCTCTAAGACAACAATAACAAGATTTATTAGAGTTATGTTTTTCGTACAATCAACTCCCCCAGTATATGACATATGCGCCTTTGAGTGATTAAGTTAATCTTACACATCCATAGAATAGATCAAATTCATTAATAGAGTTCAATATTATACATATGCACATATTTGCATCTTCATACAATAAAATTAGGATTACAAGTGCTTTCACTTCATAAAAATAGCTCAAAATGTTGTTATAATTCAACACTAAACATAGGCATCGCCAAATAATTGACCTTGATATCACTGAGCAGTATAGAGTTACTTCTAAATAATGTAAGAACGGCGCATAGTATCGACCCTCCCAGTAAGCCACATAAACCATAAACATGATATATATTGTGCTGAGTCAAACGTTTCAGCGCTAGTTCACTTATTTACAATTGGAGAGAAGTAATTAACGATCCTAAACTGGGCTGCTATCTAGCGGTAAAACAATGCGAAACTAATGAAATACCGCTGGTAGTTAAGGGCAGTACAGAATTAAAGCCATAATTAGTGCTGCGCTCTACCCGCGGATAGGAGAAACTACCGTTTTCTATTCTACACTATTTGGTCGGTGTCGGCATCTGCTGAGTTTTTCCAGCAGTATTAAAAAACGGTGCTGCGTCCTGGTGAGATTTTCCTTACCCAAACGGACAAGGACCTGAAATTTCTGTTAAGGTTGTCTGGCTACATACCGCGTGGGTGACGATCGACATTTTATTCTCTCTGGTGGAGAGATGAATAATTTCCAACTACAGCTTCTTCTAACTATGAAGAGATAATTTGTAAACGGCTGCGGGTCCGCCGAACAGAGAAGACAGTCCTGCTACATGGCTGAACGTTGAACATCAAGAAGCTCCACTCGATACCAGAGAGAATTAGATCACCACAGCCACACTAACCCCTAATAATGTCGGCCACAAGTTTGTCACTCCAAAAAACCCTTCATGACTGAAATCAGGTGATAACTATCCAATTATTATTTACACACATAGTCAACCATCATACAGTGACCAGTTATACATAACCATCAGTTTCGACATTTCAAGTTAAACATTCATTTGGATCCCCAATTGAGGGGACAGTTTAGTGTGTACACTGAATAAAAAATTTAATTGTAAAATTTCAGTATATTTATCGTAGATTGTCAGTTCAGAGACTGAGATGGTTACAAGACAGCATCCAACATAGATTTCCACTCATTTCATTATAGGGGTTTCTCTACAGATTTTAAGCCAGTTTTTGCTATTAGTAATTTCTCATGTTCAATTCACTAGGTATAAAAATATATATATATTCTCTTATTTTAAAATCAGTTTTTTCATTTGTATAAAAAGATTACTGGGGAGGTAGGTGAATTTTTAACTAGTTTCAACCAAGCTATGCATGTCGAAACACTTTTCAACTTGTTTGTCGAGACTTGTTTGTCGAGACTTGTTTGTCGAGACAAGTTTGTCGAGACAAGCCGAAAGTTGAATGAACATGTCCGTCTCTGACCCAAGTGTATTTTTTTATAAGGTGCTAATATTGTGCAATTTTTCTCTTTTTATTAATTGGCCCTATTTAAGCATATATATAAATTCTTTATACTAATTATGATAACTGGGGGGCGTTAATTATTTTAAACAATTTTTATTTCTCACCGTAATTAAGTATTTAAGCACTTAGCCACTTAGGCACTTAGTTTTAAATTTTTATGTCCTGGGGACCACTGTGGGCTTTAGCATTCTCTTATACACATGACGTGCAATTAACCCACACCATGTGGGTACAATTATAAAAGTAAATTTCCAATCCTAATTGGGATTCGTATAAAGAAAAAGTTAGAATTTATATACACCAGAAGGGTAATATAAAAAAAAGGGCGTGGCAAGAGACCTTTATGAATTTTATGTATACTATTGTATAATGTATTTTTGTCTTGTGGAACATGTTATGTGTGTATATTTCTGTGTACATTTTGGGGGTTATAACTATTATACATTTTCTGTACTTTTGGTGGGAACTTGGGATATAGGGATTTATTGTTCAATGTCTCTTACAACAGAAAGTTAACACATGTAGTCATGTGGGTATATCCTTTTCATTTGTTTTTAAGGGAGGTATTCTATCTCAATAATCGTTGCTGATCATTTCTTTAAGGAAATTATTTAATTTGTTTAACCTTATAACAAGTATAGGAATTGTCACCTTTAAAATTCATTTAATTTGTTGAGTAATTATTTTTATTATTAATAGTAACAAGGAATGAAATCATTTATCTTCATTAATTTATATGCAGTTTATAAAAGGAACATATAAAATAAATTTTTATATTTTATTAAATAGTTTAATGGGAGCTTTATTTCAAGGTTAATTATTATTTTAAATTTCAATTCATTGATAGAGTGACATAGCAAATTATTTTCTCAGTTTCAGTAAATATTTTTCAGGTGGCCTTGTTGAGAGAGTATACTTATTTATTTATTTATTCATTATTAAATTATTATGAGATAAAATAATAAAAAGGGATTTGTTAATTATTTAATTCTTGAGTTTTCATTGCAAGTCCCGTCTCACTGGATCCAGCGCAATTTTTAGCTTCTCTAGGCCTTAGCCTAGTTTTAATTAACTTGTGGCCCCTCTTTACAAAAAAGAAATATTCTTTTTTTTAACTGCTCGAGATAAAGTGATGTTACAATATATATATATATATATATATATATATATATATATATATATGCATAACAACGTATAAACAATCTAACAATCACATAAAGGCATGACACACAACATATAATTAACATAGATACACATTTACATATAAATACCACACACCATGGCCACCTGGTTAACACCATATATATTGTCATCGTAACACCCTCAAACCAGCTTAATCAGATCAAGTACCCGGCCCACCTTAAAACTTTTCAATTAACAAACCCAAAACCAACTAATAAGTCACCAAAGACCAGAGTTGAAAAACCCCAAAAATTCTAAGTATGTGAAAGGCCAAAGTCAAATTGGCCAAATAGTCAGAGCGGCACACAAGTACCAAGCATAAAAGGTAATGATCAATTTCGTATTCCAAATAATAATAAATGTGCCATCACGAGGTCAACATGGCTGCCCGGTTGCATAAACTGCATATTCTCATTTCTTTTATTTTCTTACCAAAAAAACAAATTTTTAAGCAAGATCAGTGGAACGTAACCACCCATAAATAACTTAGAACTGGTATTGATTTGTTTTACATTCTTTAACATTTATCAATGAATTATTATTATGAATTATTAAAAAAGGAAAACTTAACAATTCTTGTGCTGGCTATGGCAAAAGTTTAGTGGTTACAAAATTATTTAAACTGTAGGAATGAATTTCATAAAGCAGAATCTAGGGATTTAATTTGATAAAACATACTTGGGGTGTTCATAAAGAACCCACTTGACCCCAGGAACGGTCATGCGCCCGGACTAGATCCAACAAAGTATGACATGTTATGGACCTGTGGATAAAGGCACCAACCGGTGTCGTCCACAGGTTAAAGCACCTCCCCCAAACCCTTAATTAATAACCAATTCGAAACCCAATTAAATGAAAATGTATATAACCCCGAAAATTCCCCTACAGGGTACCGAGACAGCCGTGCATGGCAACTTAACGCTAATCACTTAGTGACAGTCAGTGCCGCCCACATTTACAGTAAAAATAACTAACATCAATTCGGGTGATGCATGACCCTGGCTGAGTTTACAAATTCTCTGAGGCGTAAGCATTAGTAAAAGGAAAGATAATATTTAACCCCAAATGTCCCATTGGACTTGTGCGCAACAAAGTTCTAAACTGGAGCATTTCCAAAATGTCTCAATGTAAAGTGTAGCGGCCACAAACTTTTTTTTTTAAGGCATAAATGTCACCTGGTTAACAGCATAAGGTGTGAGGATCTTTTCGTGTGTGTCCGTCCATTCGTCCTGACAGCTAGACGGAAAGTGATTGGTTTTACTTCATAGAAGGCAGGTGATCGGCCATCCGCTGGAGCGAGACAGATTGACGACTAATTCGGAAACCCGGAGGGTCGCGTAGTTGTTTATCTAGGCATAGTTAAGTATAGTAGGTAAAATTCCAATTCGGAGCTGCCAGGCGAATACAGACGAGCTACTACGCTGAATGCTGAGAGTGAACTCGTTATTACAACCACTGAAAGTTTTTACGAAGCTACAAATTTAGAGCGCTCGCGGATCGGCACAGCGGAGAGATAACAAGACGGACGCCGGTAATACTTAATTTATTAATTCGACGCTGCCCGTTCTCGTTGACAAAAAACAACAGCCGATTTTTCCAAAACACGGCACACCCCCACCCCAAAAGGACAACTTGGTTGCCTCACAGTTAAACTCAGGGAGGGTACCCTGCAATGTACCTCCTTCCAAAACAACCTAGTGGACTTTGTGATCATGGCGGCCCAGCAGCACTTGCTCTCAGGAGAACAGAGAAACCTCACAACTGCGTCCATTCTCATGCGACCCCCTCCGCCATGCCACCCCACGGGACCGCCCCAACACGTCACCCTCTCCGGTGACCATCATCTACTTCCACCGGTCCCACTCACATACCCGTCCTAAGACCAAACAAGGTATCTCCCATATTGGTATGTGAGTGATCGTACTGCCTCTCGTCCATCTCTTGGACCGACCAGCCTCATGCACCAACAAGGCATCTCCATCCTTGCCATATGGCTGGCCCACATCCCTACACAAGGGCGGACGGCCCCGCTTAGCCAGACAGAGAGGACCGCACCAAAGGCACGCGAACATTAATCTCAACTCTTACTCAACAAAACCCCATGGAATACAACTGGAAATGCGGCATGGACCGACCCTACAATAACCCACAATCAAAATTTACAACCATTAATCAGAAACAACAGCACGCTATCACTCTCCATCTTACTTTTAAAACAGGGGAAACTGACGATCTCCAAGACCACGACAAATCTAAGGGCACTTTCCAACTCTCTAACTTTCTCCATGATAACCTTCCAGAACAGGGGGAACTGACAATCTCCAGTACCACAATCTAATCACTTCCGGCAAGTCTCTCTAACCCCTTATCGTTTTTTTTACTAAGGGGAGGGGTAGGAAAACCGGGAAGATGAAACGGGCAAGGATCATTGAACGGTCAATAGCTAGGACTAAGGGTAAGGACATGGTTCCCTCCGAAAAGGAGAATGACTGGAGAAAACCAACGCTCGCGTGGGCAGGGGCGCAACCCTGAAGTGGACGAACACCACTGGGACTGTGGGGAACATCTACCCGCTACCCGTCAACCGCTTCTTCTTATCTTTCTGTGATGGACTTTAGGTACCCGTTCCTTTCGGACACCACTCTCTGAGAAATTATCTCGTGTTGAGCAGTACTGGCTGGTTTCCTCTGAATCAGAATCAAGGCAACTTACATCGCTCCTTTCACTCCGCTTTGGATTATCCTCATCATTTAACTCCTCTTCTCGTAAAATTTCCCCTTTTCTGTAGTCATAATCCAAATCAACCTCATGACACTACACCTCCTCACCATCTTCCAGTTGCTCCTCTGATACATCTTCCACCACATGTTCCCTCAGCTCCTCACCAATTTCTTCATCACACTCGTCACCAGCCGCTTCACAAACTTCTTCACTAACCTCTTCTCCAATCTCATTTTCCTCAACACGTTCATCATCAACATCATCACCATCACGTCCACTACCACCATCATAACACTGCATGTCCTCGTCCTCCTCTAGTTGCTCATCTGGTCCACCTGAAACTTCTTTCCGTTCTTCGGAATCCTCAATACTACTTACAGAAGGCGTCTGCACATCTTCACACGCTACATCATTCTCACTCGCACACTCCACAACGCTGCCACCAAATTTCTCCTCAACTTCTACCTCATCTCCTTCCACGACACTTGCGGCAAGGACATCCCCTTGTCCATCCGCAACCTCAGAAACACTTGCAGCCTGGACCTCCCCGTGTCCATCCGCAAACTCAGACTCTTCAGTCTCCCTAACACCCACAACTATACTTCCCTGTGCAGCATCTTCAGACCGCTCTTCTGCCTCTTCCTTCGATTCCACTCCTTCACCACTCTCGGCAACTACAACGTCCACAACCTTTTCCACCCCGGACTCCAGCTGTCCAGGTTCATGTGCAATGACTAAATTAACCTCTACTGGCGATGGTGAAGCTACACCATCAAGTGACTTCTCATATCCCGGCGTAGGCGATGATGATGTTACAGGCTCTGGATCCCTCACGAACCGAGATGAAGATACCGGAACAAATTCCGCGGCCTCTGGATTCAACCATGACGTCCTCTTTGAGTCCGGTAATTCAGTATCAACAGACGTTTCCTTGTCGGCTTGTATTGATCCCACGAAGTAATTCCGCTCTTCTACTTCTGCTTCACCTTCTTCATCCACTACTCTATTAGGCACTTGCGCTTCATCTGGAACTTTTAAAGTTTCCTTTCTCTCCAAATAGGAATAACTTGCTACAGGATCCCTACCTGCCGATGTTTGTTCCCTAATATAACTTCTTCTTCCCCTGTTAATTTCATACTCCTTTGTTTTCTGTGCTGTAGCTGTTGTTACCGTCTTCTCACTTGCCACCCCCTTGTAGCCTCCATTACTTCCGGAATATTCAGTTTTCCTGACCGTCTCCTGTGTTCTCCTCCAACCGCCCTGTTTGTCTTTTTCGCTCCTCTTAATGAACCACTGGAGTATTGGACATCTTTAGCAGCTCTTCCCCGGGACTCATCATTCTCCTGGACCCTCCTGGCATGCGCACACCACCGGTCCAGGTCTGCAAAACAACGTGGAGGCTCAGCGAAAACCAGCCGGGATCTCTCTTGGGGATTCAGACCTTCTCGTATTACCTGTATGACTTCCGTCTCGGGCAACCCCAACTTTAATATACGGGTCGCTTTCCTTACATCGTGCACGAAATCCCCCAACGCCTCTCCGTTGGCCTGTAGGCGATAGAATAACTCAAACTTAAGGTGAGCACGTCGTCGATGGGGTATGAAGAAATCCAACACTTCCCCATGGAAAGCATCGACGCTGCCGCCCCGATGCTGAGTGTTGGTGACCAACCCTGCCAATGAACCCCGGCAATACGGGTATATAAGGGGCAAGACCTCCCCATCGGACACCCCCGGAAAATCTGCCAACTGCAGAACAAGATCTAAGAAAACCAGCAACTGCTCCTCATCTATTCCATCTAACACTGAAAGTTTCTGGAGAACTCCTGAAAGAGGGTGGGGCAATTTCTGGTAGCATACCCCCGCCAGAATTGCACAATTCAAAACACACAACAACAAACATAAATTCCCACAAACACCTAACACAAAAACATGACTTACAAAAGGAAAAACTTGAGTACTCTTTCTTCCATCAAGTGGACCCCCGGGTTCCCTAGCGCTGCGAAAACCTGACCCGCTCCAGAACAAACTCTCCGTCAGCCGCCAGACTCAAAAGAAGAAACGACATCAGACACTAACACCAACATACAATCCCCACCACGGAACAGCTACCACAACATATGACCTTTCAACCAAGACACTATCACAATTTCAGTCGGACGGTACCGACTACCAGTCGGGCCATACCGCACCCAGGCAACCGCACGCGCTATTACTTCCATACAATAAATAAGGGAGCCCCATTCCCACGCGATCTTCGGTAAGGTCCAGTCTCAACCACAAAAACCCAACTACAACACATGCCACGTGGCGGCACCAGGTTTACAATTCAAATCACATAGCAATAATTCATTCATAATGCGTATATACATACATACGATATCAACCTTGCCATTGCATCTATCTATTTTCATTTTCAAATATTTCTGAAGTTGATGTTTCTTTTTTCAAACTATTTCCGAGTTTGCAAGCCCCATCACACCAAAGGACCCCAAGGGTTCAAACCTATAATGAACCATGCTCTGCTACCATTTGTAAACCCTCTTTTTTTTAAAATATACATCCTTTTTTTTTAAAGAGAGGTTACTAGTTATTTAGAACTAGGCAAGAGCCTAGAAAAGCCAAAAATGCGCTGAGTCCAGTATGACGGGACTTGCAAATGAAACTCTGCTCTAAGACAATAATAACAAGATTTATTAGAGTTATGTTTTTTGAACAATCAATTCCCCCAGTATATGACATATGCGCCTTTGAATGATTAAGTTAATCTTACACAACCCATAGAATAGATCAAATTCATTAATAGAGTTCAATATTATACATATTGTAACGAAGAGAATTTGAAGACGTCCTTGTCTTCGTTCAAGCCTCACGTTGTATTTGTCAATCTGTAACGAATAGATCTGTTCTTACCTGCAAAATGTATACAGTTTTGTATGTGTTATTATAATTAGTGCGTCCGCCTCGCACCGGGTCGTTACAGTAATGTTGTGGCTAGCGATGTTCGTAGCGTTGATGTAATCACCTGTATAATACGGCAGTAAACTTACCTGTTATTTATAGGGGTGTGATAATCCCGGGTGGCGCCAAGTCGTTTTATAAAACAACTAAAATTATTGTCAGTCGAGTTATCAGCGTTGCGGTATTGGGCATTCAAATAATTCCCGCTCGCACGGCCGTCACAATCGTCGCTACTGCTGCGTGAATGACAACTTGTTCGCTGCTCGTACAATTTATTCTTAACTAAACACAAGTAAGTTATATATAGCACTCCCTATGAAATGATAACGACGGTTACTCCCTGTAATAGTTATTTTTTAATAGGTGATAATTGAAAACATTCACATTGACAATAATACAATAATAAATTTGCACCGACTGTTTACATTCGACTCTTGCCTCTAGGTTTCGGCGAATATGATCAAGGAAATATTAAGCGTTTGCATTGCTGCTTACGTTAAAGTGTATTACAAATATTTTTGGTTTCCCAAATCGTGGATTCTTGTGACTATGAGTTAAAGAACTCCAATGGCTACAATAAAAAAATATATATTACCTTATTCAATGTGTACATAAATAATAATGTGTGCTGTTACAATCTGTTCTGTTGTGTCGTAAAAGTGTCTTGTAAGTTCGTGTTTAATTCATAGGTTATATTCAACGTTAACAAGTTTCTATTAAGTGTTATTTTGCTTAAATATTCTATGAAAGAGAAATATTGGTTTTATAGTGAGGTAAATTTACCTTTTAAAAATATTTAAAGTAATTAGGGTTTTTGGAAAATAAATAATTTGATTGTACTTAACACCTCAGCGTCTCGGTGTCTGCGTTGTTTAATCGGGTAGGATGTGGCTGCATAAATTCAGTTTTCATGGATTTTGGGGCTTCAATAGATGGAGCGTCTGGGTCTTGAATTGGCTGCTACAAACGGTCATCTGCTTCTCAAGCTATCATGGTCAGTAACTTTTAATACTTTTTTGCATTATTTACACTGAAAAAACGTTCTTCCAAATATTGGCATCTGTATTGGCTTAATGACGCTTCGCTTCTCTTTATTCCAACGGTAATTTCGTCTTCAACTGCCGTTTCCATGGTAACTGCATGATTTCGATTGGTTGATTCTGAGATGATGTATTGTTAGCAAAATTCGAATTCTTCGTATATCTTCTGATTGCTGTTATTCCTCCATCTTCCTTCCTGGTTATTATATATTGTCACTATAGTATTTATTTCCTTTCATAGATTATTTTAATACCCCACAAGCTTGGGTAATTTTAGATTTTATGTTTTTACAATTATGTTAATGCCTGTTAATTATATTTCTTTTTGTATAAAAATGCTTATTACAATATTTTGTGTTACAAATGATTTACAATATATTCTTGGTGATTCCTTCACCTCAGATTTTCTAAATTCTTAGTCAATTTGTTATAATTTTTGGTTGTTTGGTTCTGACAGTTATGCCTTTCCTAGGCCTGAGTAGCCATTATAGTGTTTTACTTATTTCATTTAAATCACATTTTGTTTCAGCCTAATGGGCTTTACTTTGTTATTTTTATTGTTTGTGTTGTACTTTGAGTCTGTTGGTGTGTTGATTACATGTCAATATTGCTTTCTCTATTTTAACCTTTAAAACATAACATTAGGCTTATGGACTGCAAATTTCATTCAGCCATATCCTATTCATAACATTAACATGAATAATTCTTTATAAGTTATTAGAGTTATTATTTTGATTGAGAAATATCATCACTTCCTTCCAACTTATCATTATTTGCTAATTTTTTTGTTTACAATACATATTATTTTTATTGTGATAAACAACATCACTTTTATTAAATTTATAACAGTCCCTTATAACATAGGTGTCTTTGTTCTGTCTTTGATTTCTTAATCTTTAAACAATTTTTACATTCTCTCCATGTCAACACCTTCAATTTATTCTTTCCTGGAATCCTCCCTTTTTACTTACTACCGGCTATAATTAAACTTAACTCTATTAAACCTCTTTTCTTAAATAATAATGTCATCATCACTTTCTAGTGTTTATCATATCTTATTCTACAATTCACACTTAATACTATTTTTCACCAGCTATTCATTCACTGTTATTTTTCCACTTTTAAACTTTTAATGTTTTTTCACAGATTTATGAAGTGTCCACTTTCTTCATTATTCACTATTTCTTATAATAGTTATATTCTAAATCTTACCCTATTTCCACTTATATCTCACCTTCACTTTTAAATTATCTATGGTTAATTATAATTTAACTAGCGTATCTTATCACTTCACTTTGGGGTTTTTACACATACACTATTGCACTGTATCACTGTTTATACTATGTGTGTTTTAGTGATTGATCCCTATACTTATTTCTCTTTCATTACAATATATCCTTAATACTAATAACAATTAATTAATAACAATTTATACTTAATAATTAATAACAATTTTATTTGTGGTTTAGGTTGCTTTTTTATCACCTTGATCCTTAATCGTTTTTAATAGTGTTTCTTCTCTAGATCATTTTGTCCACTAATGGGTAGTAACCGTTACTTTTTCCTTTCTCAGGATAACCATTGGTTTGGTTCCAATATTCTTCTTGAGTGCTTTATTTCTCCTTCTCCTATGCTTTATTACTCGTTTTGTGAATCATTATTGGTTTTCACTACTACCTATCTACCTCCTTCTTCATTTTCATTATTTGATTAATACTTTGGTTTTTCCATTCTTTTCTTTGGGTATTTTGGGGTCCTTTAATCCCATGAACTTTTTTCCTTTTTGTTTGGGTTTATCACTTTCTTCTCTTATTCTCGTTGGTTATTTGTGTGGTTCCCTTCTTCATTTGTTTCCTGTTGTTGGGTCAATCACTTTTTGTCTCTGTGTATTTTTCGTGGTTCCCTTCTTTTGTTTTCTGTTGTTGGGTCAATCACTTGGGTTAGGTCAAAGTCGTCGTTTGTCGAGTCATATACTTTATATTTTATTTGAATTAATCATTTTATTTGATATGAAGTATTTTTACATTTATAAATATAGTTTTCATCCCTGGGACTGGGTTGGCTTATTTGTGTTGTAACATAATGCCTCTCCTTTAAAATTGATCATTTTGATAAAACACTAACATAGTTTTTTATGAAATTTTCAGTTATATACAATCTTTTTCCTTTTCTTTCTTGTTTATTTCTCCATTCTTTATATCTCTTCTTACTTAATTCATTCCATTTTATTTGGATCTGTTTTTTATTTTATTTCCATTAGTGTGTTCTCCCTTATACACAATTTTTTTCCCTAACTTTAGTACCTGGTTTCTCCCATTACTACTCATTTTTCTGAGACCAGAGGAACATCATCTCTGCTCAGTTTATTTGGATTGCTGGACTTTTCAACAGTAAATCTTAAATACCTTTTTTGTCAACTTGTGACTTAAATTAATAATAATAATATATTTTGGGATTGTCCACCTTGTGGTTTGTTCTTCGATCACTTTGGCCTTTTACTCATTCTTCCTTCCGCTGTACCTTTGCTATATACTATCATTTGCTCATACAGTTGACTGTTTTTTATTTATTTATGTGTTAATTTCATCATATCTCACTTTTCATTATTTTGTTTTCAATGCTCATGGTGATAATTTTAATTGTCTTAGACATTGGTATTCTTTTCTCAGTTATTTATCATTATTCTGCTTTAGCCATAGCTTGTATATTTAATTCATACATAACTTCTCTTTTTCTTTGTACCAGTTTAGATTTTTTATTCTTTGAATACCTTTGATTCATTATAATTTCATGTATTTATCTTATCAGTTCTTAGTTTGATTTTATTTTTGTTTATTTTAGTTTGTATTAAATATCATTTTTGATAATTCTTTGTAAGTTAATTCTCTTACATCATAGGAATTTTTGTAGCGTATTCCTATTTTGGTACATTTTGTTTAATTATTTTATATAAAGTACTTCATATATCAACTTTTTAGTAGATTGTAAGTTGATTTCACTTAGTAGGAATTTATGTAACTCATTCCTTTGTTTTTATATTTTTTATTTTAGGCATCATAAGTCATCGAAATATTGTTGCAAGTTGTGCTCACATAATTTTTGAATTTTGGCATTTGTATTTTAATTATAGTCATTTAGTTTTCTTCATAGAACTTCTTTACTGAAGCTTGGTTGTAAACACCTTTTACTTTTTTGGTGGTTATATTACTTATCTCATAAGTATTGTTTCCATTGTCCTTTGTGATGACATATGGTCCTACATATGATTATGTATTATTTTATATGCTATTACTATATATCGGTCCATGTTTTTTATACTTTTTTGTCTGATGGTACATCGGGTTTAGACATTAGTTTATTTTGGTATCAATTCAATCCTCACGGTTGTGGGTTTATTATATAATTGTCTTTATCACTTCCATTCTATATTATAGCCTTCTCCTTTTTTATTCGACACTTCGTTGTTCTTCCCCTCTTCTCCTTCAAGTGTTTGATATTCACACTTATTCTGGATAGTACATCTGCGACAACATTTTTACGCCCTGGAATGTACTCCCACGTTATGTGGTACTCTTGTAAGGCGAGTATCCATCGTGTAAGCCTCCCATGACATAACTTACACTGTTTCAAGAAGGAAATGGACTTATGTTCGCTTCGGACGGTGATGGGATACCCTAGGATATACTTCCTAAATTTTCCACATGCGAACACAATACTGAGTAGTTCCTTTTTCAGTAACATTGTAGTTACGTTCGCAGCGGTTCAGCACTCTGCTGGCAAAGCTGATAACCAGGTGGTGTCCGTCCTTATCCTCTTGATATAATTCTGCGCCTAGGCTCACATCACTGGCGTCACAATTTAAGTAGAATGGCTGTTCAAAATTAGGGTGGTGTAGCATTATAGTTTCAAGAAATTTTATTTTGATTAATTTTAACACTTTAAAATTCTTCCAAGTCCACTTTTCTTTAGCTGATAATTGTTTAGAGAACTTTGCTGTTAAATAAGAATAATTGGTTTGGAACTTTCTATAGTAGTTACAAATACCTAAGAAGGATTGTAGCTGCTTCTTATTCTTTGGGGTGGGGAAATTCTGAATAGCTTCCACCTTCTCTTGGGATGGTGTTATCCCCTGTTCTGCTAAGTTGAACCCCAAGAATTTGACTTGGTTTGCTATGAATTTGGACTTGCCTAATTTTAATGTTATATTATTTTCAGATAATTTTTGTAATACCTGTTTGACCCGATCGCAGTGCTCACCCCAGTCAGATGATGTTATTAGAAGGTCGTCCACGTACACTGTTGTGAACTGCAGTGCTTCCTGACCTATGACTTGGTCCATGCACTTGACGAACACTGCGACGGAATTAATGAGGCCGAAAGGTAACCTCTTAAACTGGTAATTCCTTCCGTCGAAGATGAATGCCATGTATTTCCTACTGTGTGGGTGCAACTCCACCTACCAGTACCCACATACAGTATCCCAGGTGCTTATATATTTGTGCCATGAAATTTCTTGAGTATCTCTTCAATCTCTCCCGGTGATGTTCAGTCATTAATGATCATCTTATTGATCTCCCGGGCGTCTAAACATATTCTGACTTTACCATTCTTTTTTGGTATGGCGACTATAGGACTCGTATCGGAGACTGACTGTATTCAATGATGTCCTCCTCCATCATTCTATTTATTTCCGTCCTCACTTCGTTTTTTAGGGAGTAGGCAATTGGGTAGGATTTTCTGTGAAAGTCTATGGGTTCCCGAAAGTTTATTTTACATTGAAATCCTTTGACTTTTCCTGGAGTATTTGAGAAAACGTGATGGTATGCTTGATATATGGTTATTAGTTTTTCAGCCTGTTCACCCGTTATCTCTTGCTGAGGTCTCTCTCTTTGGAACCTCCTAATTTCTTCGACTTTTCTTTTCCACAATTCTCCCTCTTCCTCTTCATTTTCTGTGGTAACCGATGGTTTATATGTTTGACAATAATAGCTTTTTAACTCCTTATTATGATTTAGGGTTATTTGTGTTGGGTTACTGTTGATTATATTGGCTGACCACACTCCCTTCTCAGAAGGAAGCACTACTATTCCCTTCTGCAGGTCAATGATTGCTGAGTGTTGTCTCAGTGCGTCGCAACCAATCAGCATGTTAAATGGTAATCCATTTGCGACAAGGAAAATAATAGGTATTATTGTGTTCTGACTGGTTAGCTCTAAGGAGACTTGTTTTCTGATGGTCTTATTTTGTCTGCCTGTGGCACCAATTGTAACAATATTATTTATAGGTAGAGTCGGGATAGGTATATTGGAGTTGGCCTGGATCCGCTCCAATTCAGGTTGGTTTATGAGAGATATATTCAACCCAGTATCGATCATTATTATCGTGTTGATTCCATTAATATTGGCTTTTGTATGCACTATTTCACTATTTGTTGTTGACAATGGGTTATCCTCCTCCTCCAGAAGTTCTTCCCTGATGTCTTTTAAATAATTGGTTGATATTATTGTTATCTTCTTTATTTCACTTTCCGTCGTGGTTTGTCGATTTAACCCAAGTGATTGGTCATGTGAAGGGTCCTGGCGGTTTCTCACTGACCTTTTTAGTTTAAAGGTTGCTGGGAATCACTGGCCAGACTATTTGCTTGGTCTGCCGTTTCGTTGGTCGACGTTGATTGATCATTTATGTGATTCCTCGGCGCTTCTATTGTTCTTGTCCCTGGGGATTGCTGGTTGTTATATTGGGAATCGTTGTACATTGTGTTAGTTCTCGTCACGGGACAATATCGTCGATGATTGTTTTGTCTCCTCCCGCTGATAAAATTGACTTGGCGCCTCATGTCGCCCCTATTCTGGTTACTCCCGTTTCCCCTGTTATAATGGTAATTCGGGTCGTACCGGTTGCCATAGTAGTTGTGATTATTCGGGTGGCCATTTGGATTTCGAACTTGTTCTATTCCCCTGTTGTTATTATGGGGTGCACTAGGGTTTTGCGCATTTCTGTTACTTGGTTGGTTCCCCTGGTTGTAACTCGGATGATCTCTGTTGCTTGGTTGGTTACCTTGATTATAGTTGGGTGGACTCCGATGGAATGGTTGGTCCCCTGGGTAATTGTTTGTGTTTCGATTCATATTATTCCGGTTATTGTTCTGGGTGTAAGTGTATGGCAAATTGTAGTTGGGTACATTGTAATTTTCATTCCCCCGGTTGTACTTTTGATTGATCATACGATTTTTCTTATACTGGCTGTCATTTTCATGGTCTTCCAGCAAATTGGCCATTCCCTGTATGGTCTTTATTTGTCCCTGTCTCCTGGCCCTCTGTATAGCGTCTTCATAGTGATATCCCAGTTGAATGACTAGTGACTCTTCGGGTATCTTCGGTTCGAGGTTTCGAGCTAGACAGACCTTTCCCAAGAAGTATGATGTTAGTGTATGCTCAGCCTGTGGCTCATATCTTCCTTTGCTTATGTCGTTTCTTACAACATTTTGGGTCGATTCTGACCAATATTTTTCGCGGAACAATGTTTTGAACTCTTGTGTACAGCTGATTTCTGGTCGTGTGGCTGTCCACCAATTGTCGTTCGTGTCTCGAAACATCTCATCGATAAGACTTCTTACCGTCGTCCATCTGGTATTGAAACGTTTTGCACACGTTACAATTCGGGAACCTGGTTAATTGGCTCGGGTCAATTAAACAGGCTGCCACAATCTTTACAAAATCATAAATAACTATTAAGTACACAAATGTTAAATAGGGTCCCGTGAATTGAGGGATATTGACAAGGGATTTGGTAGATATATTCACTCACTTTTGGATAACCATGACATCTCTTTATTACATAAATTTAGCAATGAGTATATTAAAGATAAAACATTTGTACCTCTTGTACAAAGAGAATTAGAGTAATTTAGTACTGAGTTAGCAAAGTTTTTCTTTTATTAATACCCTCGGATCCGAGTACTTCGTTTCAGCATATGATATTACATTTATAATATTTATTCTTGTGTTATCTTAAATACTGCTTTATTTAACCAAAAATTATTTAAATTAACGCATGTTATTGCTAAACATGAAGTTACATTTAATTTAATTAAATCAGTCTTTCTTGTTTTACTTAAAGTTCAGTTTTTATCTATTTAGTGTTTATCATACAATATTATACTTCAAGTTTTGAACCACTGAATTCAAAGTTCAGTGTCACCTGTGGGTATCATCCTCGGCGAATCGGCGACTCTCTCGGTTGTCCTGGTGCCTTGTAGTTTTCTTCTGAAGATCAGGTTTCTGTTGTTGGTGAAGTTCGGAAGTCACTTTAGTCATGGTGAGTCCTGGTTCTCTCCTTTTTAATAAGTTGTAGTAATCGCTTGTTGTTTTGGACTTTTACACAAAAGTCATATTCACTTGTAATCACGTCACATGTTGATTTAGTTATTGAGTTTCACATTATAATTTCACCATATTTCTAATTACATACACTTTATTGTTTAGATTCCCAGAGATGTCATAGACGCTCAATTCTCATTCACACTCACTTGTTCACTACATATTTACTTTAATTATACTTGTAGATTATATTCGCGGTTCACATGTTTTTTAAATTTATATTTAGTGCCGCTACATCTCAACTGTGAGTTTATTTACTTTTGAAAATATAATTATTATACCGCATCTTGGCAGTATGCTGTTTACGCTTCGACCGCTCCATTGCAAGTGGTTTATTAGTTAAGGGGTTAGAGTAGTAATCTCGCTTCACTTACTATTCAGCATAAAAGTAGTTCCATATTCGATTAATATTTACTCGTTTAATCTTTGACATATTTAACTAAATTTAATTATACTACGGTATCTCTTACTTATTATTTTATTATTGTACATCGTTATGTTTTTTATCAAGTAGCAATTTAATACTATTCACAGTCATATTCACGAATAATTATGCGTGTTGATGCCGGTTTCGGCAGGTTAAAGCCGGGTTAATTATTAAGGGGTGTTATCGCAATTTTATTATAGAATTCTTTTTGGTTTTAAAACTATTTATTTTGGGTATTATGGCGGGGTTACATTATCATTTTCATTAGGGGTTTATGTTCTGTTTTAATGTGAGATTTTAAATTATTTTAAATTTCTTTTATTTCATTTTTCCTCTTTTAAAATCGTCACATACTCCGCCTCTTAACAAACGCAGACTCCTGACAAGTTGGTTAGCAATGTACCGGGATGGTAATCAATGCTTGGGGATTTCTGTGTTAAAATTTAATTTATTACACGATTTGTTTTCTCTATCTTTCTTTAAATGATATTGTTCATTTAAATGTTCTCCTCCGTGAAATTCCCTTTATCTCACTTCTTACAATGCTAACTTATATTTTTACTTCTTAATACTAATATCCGTAACTCACAATATCGTGGCCCGACTGACATCAGCTTACTCTAACTCTACATGTTAGCTTTCAGCATTCATAAATGATCGCTTGGCACCTTTCTGCCTCATCATTATCCTTTTCAGTCGGCGCCGTTGTGACTTTTACTTTACATGTATATAATTCTTTCTTGATTATATACCATAGACTTACTTCTAATATAATCTAAAGAGGATCCCATACTCCACTCTAGATTATAGTTAATCCTAACATCTTATACTACCGAGAGAAGCGGAATTTCACGAAGATAATTTTTTATTCTCTCTTTAAATGATCAGTTGTAATACATAAACAAAAGGGGGCAAACACTTTACTTTCAACGATCAGCTGTTACGCTGGAATGTGGGTCAAACTAGTTTTCTTCAAACAATGGCATCGTTTATGCGTATAAAGGGGAGAAGTCAACTCGAGGGAGAATATTTCTCTATTGTTCCATTTAACAATAGCTGGCGGACAGCTTATTAACTTGCACTGGCTTGCATCAAAGAGGGGTGGCGTGTGCGATGCGTACGCAATGTTACGGCCCGTTACCAAGCTGAGTTTTGTCTTCAATACTGGCAGCTGGGGAATTATTTTCAAGCAGGACACAACCGGGTGTTTACATTATTCACACATATTTTTATTATTAATTTCCTTTTACTTATTTCACTAATACACTTTTATAATTATAATTATACTAACGTGTTATAATAATTTACGATATTATTAAACCTTTTATTTTAAATGACTTATCATTTATTATTATTATTTTGGTCTGATTTAAGAAACGGTTTCTTTTTTGTTTCGAACTCGTTTATTTACTTAGGGAAGCATCATTCCATAAAATTAATCAGTACACTTGTTTTGTTTAGTCAGTAGTTTATATAACTCATCGTGTCAATAGAAACACGAATTACACATTTATGCAGGCTTGTACAGGAAAACTACAGGTCTTAAATTGTCGCAAAATTGACGTGTTAGAGACTGAATACTTTGACACGCACATACATGAATTGGTATAATACAATCTAGTCTTTTCACGTATAATTATATACGAGTATGTGCGTAATCTCACACAAAATATACACTTATAAATATCGTCAATATTTTTCATATATGCTACTTAGCCTCTTTCTTTTTACATACAATTTCCTAACTGAGTGCATAGATTTACAGAGTAGAGTATTTTATAATTGACACTAAATACACTAAGCATTTACAAAAAATGAAACCAAAACAGTGGCGCATTTTAATAATAAAATTATTTACTTTTTTTTTTTTAATTTTCAACAATATCTGAAATCTTTTGTTACTGGGCAAGGGGTCACACACTTTGTAATACAATAGAGGGAGGTGATGTATTGTCTAACTCGAGGTGGCAGAGCGTAACAAAGGGATAGTTTGGTACAAGCGGGAACAGGTCATTTTCTTGTCTGAGATTGTCGTTAAACAGACAAGTTGGGGAATGCATTTTTAAACAGGTTTTACCCTGGGCTTACAACGTTTAAATAATTATTATATTATATTTAAATATCCTTACCTTATGTATCATGGTTATTATATTATATTATATTATTACGCCACATAATGATTATAAAAACACATTATCCTAATTCTGATTTTACTTACTTTAATTCTTCCTTTTGCGTATTTTAAATTAACATTCATAGAGTGAATAATTCTACCACATATTAAATGACAAACGCAGAGTATTTTATTTTGCTAATTATCATTTATTCAGCAATTAAGCAGAGTGGCGCATTTGAAACGTTTTGCACACGTTACAATTCGGGAACCTGGTTAATTGGCTCGGGTCAATTAAACAGGCTGCCACAATCTTTACAAAATCATAAATAACTATTAAGTACACAAATGTTAAATAGGGTCCCGTGAATTGAGGGATATTGACAAGGGATTTGGTAGATATATTCACTCACCTTTTGGATAACCATGACATCTCTTTATTACATAAATTTAGCAATGAGAATATTAAAGATAAAACATTTGTACCTCTTGTACAAAGAGAATTAGAGTAATTTAGTACTGAGTTAGCAAAGTTTTTCTTTTATTAATACCCTCGGATCCGAGTACTTCGTTTCAGCATATGATATTACATTTATAATATTTATTCTTGTGTTATCTTAAATACTGCTTTATTTAACCAAAAATTATTTAAATTAACGCATGTTATTGCTAAACATGAAATTACATTTAATTTAATTAAATCAGTCTTTCTTGTTTTACTTAAAGTTCAGTTTTTATCTATTTAGTGTTTATCATACAATATTATACTTCAAGTTTTGAACCACTGAATTCAAAGTTCAGTGTCACCTGTGGGTATCATCCTCGGCGAATCGGCGACTCTCTCGGTTGTCCTGGTGTCTTGTAGTTTTCTTCTGAAGATCAGGTTTCTGTTGTTGGTGAAGTTCGGAAGTCACTTTAGTCATGGTGAGTCCTGGTTCTCTCCTTTTTAATAAGTTGTAGTAATCGCTTGTTGTTTTGGACTTTTACACAAAAGTCATATTCACTTGTAATCACGTCACATGTTGATTTAGTTATTGAGTTTCACATTATAATTTCACCATATTTCTAATTACATACACTTTATTGTTTAGATTCCCAGAGATGTCATAGACGCTCAATTCTCATTCACACTCACTTGTTCACTACATATTTACTTTAATTATACTTGTAGATTATATTCGCGGTTCACATGTTTTTTAAATTTATATTTAGTGCCGCTACATCTCAACTGTGAGTTTATTTACTTTTGAAAATATAATTATTATACCGCATCTTGGCAGTATGCTGTTTACGCTTCGACCGCTCCATTGCAAGTGGTTTATTAGTTAAGGGGTTAGAGTAGTAATCTCGCTTCACTTACTATTCAGCATAAAAGTAGTTCCATATTCGATTAATATTTACTCGTTTAATCTTTGACATATTTAACTATATTTAATTATACTACGGTATCTCTTACTTATTATTTTATTATTGTACATCGTTATGTTTTTTATCAAGTAGCAATTTAATACTATTCACAGTCATATTCACGAATAATTATGCGTGTTGATGCCGGTTTCGGCAGGTTAAAGCCGGGTTAATTATTAAGGGGTGTTATCGCAATTTTATTATAGAATTCTTTTTGGTTTTAAAACTATTTATTTTGGGTATTATGGCGGGGTTACATTATCATTTTCATTAGGGGTTTATGTTCTGTTTTAATGTGAGATTTTAAATTATTTTAAATTTCTATTATTTCATTTTTTCCTCTTTCAAAATCGTCACAGTATCTCTATTTCTCTCTATGAGCTCCTCCACCCTTTTCAGAAATTCTATGGGGTTTCTTCGATAACTCTTAAAGTTGATCACTTCCTTATTTTCATTTGTAAAGATGTGAGTGCTACTGCAAGGCTTCTCCCTCAAAGCGTCTAGTTCCTCTTGCATCTGCTTCTCCTTCTGACTGATTTCTCTGATTTTTTCTTTATTTTCTTGAGTTTGTTGGTCAGTCTTGCTGATAGTGGTATATAACCTTTCAACGCGTTCGCTGACAAAATCAGTCTGGATTTCCTTGTGCCTCTCCTTCAGCTCCTGAAGCACCTCCTGTTTATTTTTGCTACACCCTTCGGTGGTGGTCTTCTGCATTTCTTGGATCCTGAGAATTCCTTCCTCCTGGACGTGATTTATTTTTTCAGTCAGCTCTTCCTGGACGTGTATTACTGTTTCGTTTGTCTCAGTTATAGTCTGTTTGATTTCATCTTTACATTCCGCCAACTGTTGCCTCCATCCATCCTTTGATTTCTCGCCTTCTTCCTTCAATTGTTTTTGAAGTGTTTCACGATTATTTTCAATCTTGTTATTTAACACTTTAAGATCCTTTTTTATCTGCTTCTTCAGCTCCTCACTCTTCTTTTCTAACGCCTCTTGGCTGCTTTCCATTTTGTTATTCAGGAGCTCTATGTTCTCCTCCAAAAATTTCCTGTCTTCCTTCCTTCCCTCTTGCAATTATTCTAATTTTTTATTCAATTCTTCTTTGTCTGACTGTAATTTTTTATTCAATTCTTTATTGGTTTGACTCTAATTTTTTATTCAATTCTTCCTTGTCTTGTTTCCTTCCCTCTTGCAATGATTATAATTTTGTATTGTTTGACTCTAATTTTTTATTTGTTTCCCTTGAAAGTTCTGCCATGAAATTCATCAGGTCTTGCATGCTCGGACCTCCCTTTGCTCTTTCATGATATCCAGCCCGTTGTTCTCTCTCATCGTCCTGAACTAGTTTCTCAAGTTGGTTGTCGACTATTACTTCTACTTCCGGTTCTGGTTGAGTTGGATTTCCTGGTTGGTTTTCCTGAACGTCCTCTTCGAATAGCTCCTCGATTATTTCTTCAATCTCTTCCATCTCTTCTGGCTGACCTTCACCTTCAATTCCTTTCTGTGTGTCCTTTCTGGTAGCCGGTGGATGTCTCTTCATAGTCGCCGTTGGCCTTCTTTTGAAGCCTCACCGGTTGGTCGCCAAGCTGTAACGAAGAGAATTTGAAGACGTCCTCGTCTTCGTTCAAGCCTCACGTTGTATTCGTCAATCTGTAACGAATAGATCTGTTCTTACCTGCAAAATGTATACAGTTATGTATGTGTTATTATAATTAGTGCGTTCGCCTCGCACCGGGTCGTTACAGTAATGTTGTGACTAGCGATGTTCGTAGCGTTGATGTAATCACCTGTATAATACGGCAGTAACCTTACCTATTATTTATAGGGGTGTGATAATCCCGGGTGGCGCCAAGTCGTTTCATAAAACAACTAAAATTATTGTCAGTCGAGTTATCAGCGTTGCGGTATTGGGCATTCAAATAATTCCCGCTCGCACGGCCGTCACAATCGTCGCTACTGCTGCGTGAATGACAACTTGTTCGCTGCTCGTACAATTTATTCTTAACTAAACACAAGTAAGTTATATATAGCACTCCCTATGAAATGATAACGACGGTTACTCCCTGTAATAGTTATTTTTTAATAGGTGATAATTGAAAACATTCACATTGACAATAATACAATAATAAATTTGCACCGACTGTTTACATTCGACTCTTGCCTCTAGGGTTCGGCGAATATGATCAAGGAAACATTCAGCGTTTGCATTGCTGCTTACGTTAAAGTGTATTACAAATATTTTTGGTTTCCCAAATCGTGGATTCTTGTGACTATGAGTTAAAGAACTCCAATGGTTACAATAAAAATATATATATTACCTTATTCTATGTGTACATAAATAATAATATGTGCTGTTACAATCTGTTCTGTTGTGTCGTAAAAGTGTCTTGTAAGTTCGTTTTTAATCCATAGGTTATATTCAACGTTAACAAGTTTCTATTAAGTGTTATTTTGCTTAAATATTCTATGAAAGAGAAATATTGGTTCTATAGAGAGGTAAATTTACCTTTTAAAAATATTTAAAGTGATTAGGGTTTTTGGAAAATAAATAATTTGATTGTACTTAACACCTCAGCGTCTCGGTGTCTGCGTTGTTTAATCGGGTAGGATGTGGCTGCATAAATTCAGTTTTCATGGATCTTGGGGCTCCAATAGATGGAGCGTCTTTTTCGTCATGGGTCTAGATGTTCTTTTCAAGTACATTTTCCGTTTTATTGGCCTTGGGTCTTGAATTGGCTGCTACAAACGGTCATCTGCTTCTCAAGCTATCATGGTCAGTAATTTTTAATACTTTTTGCATTATTTACACTGAAAAAACGTTCTTCCAAATATTGGCATCTGTATTGGCTTAATGACGCTTCGCTTCTCTTTATTCCAACGGTAATTTCGTCTTCAACTGCTGTTTCCATGGTAACTGCATGATTTCGATTGGTTGATTTTGAGATGATGTATTGTCAGCAAAATTCGAATTCTTCGTATATCTTCTGATTGCTGATATTCCTCCATTTTCCTTCCTGGTTATTAAATATTGTCACTATAGTATTTATTTCCTTTCATAGATTATTTTGATACCCCACAAGCTTGGGTAATTTTAGATTTTATGTTTTTACAATTATGTTAATGCCTGTTAATTATATTTCTTTTTGTATAAAAATGCTTATTACAATATTTTGTGTTACAAATGATTTACAATTTATTCTTGGTGATTCCTTCACCTCAGATTTTCTAAATTCTTAGTCAATTTGTTATAATTTTTGGTTGTTTGGTTCTGACAGTTATGCTTTTCCTAGGCCTGAGTAGCCATTATAGTATTTTACTTATTTCATTTAAATCACATTTTTTTTCAGCCTAATGGGCGTAACTTAGTTATTTTTATTGTTTGTGTCTGTTTGTTAGATATTTTGAGTCTGTTGGTGTGTTGATTACATGTCAATATTGCTTTCTCTATTTTAACCTTTAAAACATAACATTAGGCTTATGGACTGCAAATTTCATTCAGCCATATCCTATTCATAACATTAACATGAATAATTTTTTATAAGTTATTAGAGTTATTATTTTGATTGAGAAATATCATCACTTCCTTCCAACTTATCATTATTTGCTAATTTTTTTGTTTACAATACATATTATTTTTATTGTGATAAACAACATCACTTTTATTAAATTTATAACAGTCCCTTATAACATAGGTGTCTTTGTTCTGTCTTTGATTTCTTAATCTTTAAACAATTTTTACATTCTCTCCATGTCAACACCTTCAATTTATTCTTTCCTTGAATCCTCCCTTTTTACTTACTACCGGCTATAATTAAACTTAACTCTATTAAACATCTTTTCTTAAATAATAATGTCATCATCACTTTCTAGTGTTTATCATATCTTATTCTACAATTCACACTTAATACTATTTTTCACCAGCTACTCATTCACTGTTATTTTTCCACTTTTAAACCTTTAGTGTTTTTTCTCAGATTTATGAAGTGTCCACTTTCTTCATTATTCACTATTTCTTATAATAGTTATATTCTAAATCTTACCCTATTCCCACTTATATCTCACCTTCACTTTTAAATTATCTATGGTTAATTATAATTTAACTAGCGTATCTTATCACTTCACTTTGGGGTTTTTACACATACACTATTGCACTGTATCACTGTTTATACTATGTGTTTTTTAGTGGGTGATCCCTATACTTATTTCTCTTTCATTACAATATATCCTTAATACTAATAACAATTAATTAATAACAATTTATACTTAATAATTAATAACAATTTTATTTGTGGTTTAGGTTGCTTTTTTATCACCTTGATCCTTAATCGTTTTTAATAGTGTTTCTTCTCTAGATCATTTTGTCCATTAATGGGTAGTAACCGTTACTTTTTCCTTTCTCAGGATAACCATTGGTTTGGTTCCAATATTCTTCTTGAGTGCTTTATTTCTCCTTCTCCTATGCTTTATTACTCGTTTTGTGAATCATTATTGGTTTTCACTACTACCTATCTACCTCCTTCTTCATTTTCATTATTTGATTAATACTTTAGGTTTTCCATTCTTTTCTTGGGTATTTTGGGGTCGTTTAATCCCATGAACTCGTTTCCTTTTTGTTTGGGTTTATCACTTTCTTCTCTTATTCTCGTTGGTTATTTGTGTGGTTCCCTTCTTCATTTGTTTCCTGTTGTTGGGTCAATCACTTTTTGTCTCTGTGTATTTTTCGTGGTTCCCTTCTTTTGTTTTCTGTTGTTGGGTCAATCACTTGGGTTAGGTCAAAGTCGTCGTTTGCCGAGTCATATACTTTATATTTTATTTGAATTAATCATTTTATTTGATATGAAGTATTTTTACATTTATAAATATAGTTTTTTATCCCCGGTACTGGGTTGGCTTATTTGTGTTGTAACAATATGCACATATTTGCATCTTCATTCAATCAAATTAGGATTACAAGTGCTTTCACTTCATAAAAATAGCTCAAAATGTTGTTATAATTCAACACTAAACATAAGCATCGCCAACTAATTGACCTTGATATCACTGAGCAGCATACAGTTACTTCTAAATAATGTAAGAACGGCGCATAGTATCGACCCTCCCAGTAAGCCGCATAAACCATAAACATTATATATATATGCATAACAACGTATAAACAATCTAACAATCACATAAAGGCATGACACACAACATATAATTAACATAGATACACATTTACATATAAATACCACACACCATTTCCACCTGGTTAACACCATATATATTGTCATCGTAACACCCTCAAACCAGCTTAATCAGATCAAGTACCCGGCCCACCTTAAAACTTTTCAATTAACAAACCCAAAACCAACTAATAAGTCACCAAAGACCAGAGTTGAAACACCCCAAAAATTCTAAGTATGTGAAAGGCCAAAGTCAAATTGGCCAAATAGTCAGAACGGCACACAAGCACCAAGCATAAAAGGTAATTATCAATTTCGTATTCCAAATAATAATAAATGTGCCATCACGAGGTCAACATGGCTGCCCGGTTGCATAAACTGCATATTCTCATTTCTTTTATTTTCTTACCAAAAAAACAAATTTTTAAGCAAGATCAGTGGAACGTAACCACCCATAAATAACTTAGAACTGGTATTGATTTGTTTTACATTCTTTAACATTTATCAATGAATTATTATTATGAATTATTAAAAAAGGAAAACTTAACAATTCTTGTGCTGGCTATGGCAAAAGTTTAGTGGTTACAAAATTATTTAAACAGTAGGAATAAATTTCATAAAGCAGAATCTAGGGATTTAATTTGATAAAACATACTTGGGGTGTTCATAAAGAACCCACTTGACCTCAGGCACGGTCATGCCCCCGGACTAGATCCAACAAACTATGACATGTTATGGACTTGTGGATAAAGGCACCAACTGGTGTCGTCCACAGGTTAAAGCACCTCCCCCAAACTCTTAATTAATAACCAATTCGAAACCCAATTAAATGAAAATGTATATAACCCCGAAAATTCCCCTACAGGGTACCGAGACACCCGTGCATGCCTACTTAACGCTAATCACTTAGTGACAGTCAGTGCCGCTCACATTTACAGTAAAAATAACTAACATCAATTCGGGTGATGCATGACCCTGGCTGAGTTTACAAATTCTCTGAGGCGTAAGCATTAGTAAAAGGAAAGATAATATTTAACCCCAAATGTCCCATTGGACTTGTGCGCAACAAAGTTCTAAACTGGAGCATTTCCAAAATGTCTCAATGTAAAGTGTAGCGGCCACAAACTTTTTTTTTTTTTAAGGCATAAATGTCACCTGGTTAACAGCATAAGGTGTGAGGATCTTTTCGTGTGTGTCCGTCCATTCGTCCTGACAGCTAGACGGAAAGTGATTGGATTTACTTCATGGAAGGCAGGTGATCGGCCATCCGCTGGAGCGAGACAGATTGACGCCTAATTCGGAAACCCGGAGATTCGCGTAGTTGTTTATCTAGGCATAGTTAAGTATAGTAGGTAAAATTCCAATTCGGAGCTGCCAGGCGAATACAGACGAGCTACTACGCTGAATGCTGAGAGTAAACTCGTTATTACAACCACTAAAAATTTTACGAAGCTACAGACCTAGAGCGCGCGCGGATCGGCACAGCGGAAAGATAACAAGACGGACGCCGGTAATACTTAATTTATTAATTCGACGCTGCCCGTTCTCGTTGACAAAAAAAAACAGCCGAGTTTTCCAAAACACGGCACAGTTCGTGGACCGGATATAGCATTTAGTACACAGTTATTCATTTATCATTTCTCTCTTAGGTTTCCTTATGTTAGTTAATGAGTATTTCCTTCTTTATGTTTTGTTATTAAACGTACGGTGACGATATGTACCGTTACAATATGCAACGTTACAAGTATAATAACAAATATTACACAAATTCATTACCATGTACTCAACGCAACTATGAAGTGTATTACACCGGCCAGGTTGCAGGATTTTTTATTCTCGTTCCGTCAAGTATATTTAGTTGCACAATAATAAAATAATTTTCAAAGAGGAGTGAGATGTTGATGACATGAAATAATTAATTAAACCCGTTTCATAATAATCATTCTATGATTGAATTAATCGAAAATATGCAAATATTAAAATTTTGTATTATACAAATAAATATTCTCTTTTATAAGTTTACAAAAACACAATATAACCTTCTATGCTGTTCATGACATATAAAAATAAACAACCATATAATCTTACTAGCTAAATTGGCATGTTAAACAAATTATCTAAACACTTTTTTTATCAGTGTGTCTAACATTGACTCCAATTTTAAAATAATAATAGCAACTCATTTAAAACAAAAATTAAGATTAAATCTCAAGAATAAAACTAATTGTTGATATAAACAAAATAAAAATACAATATTTACCTCCAACCTATTATTTATTTCTACTAACACACCCAAATTTTAACATACAAGAGAAGATTAGTAATTTCAAATTTTTTGTTAAATTAAATTAAAACTAGTATCATAATATGTTAATAAAGTTTTAAAACTCTGTACGTATTAATTTCTTATCAATAAAATATTTCACTTTGCACAGTGGAAAAACTAATATTTTCGTAGCTGGTAAACAACACTAATAAAGAACACTAATATCTCAAAAATAGCCTCTTATGTTACTTAGATAATCTGAGAAATACAAAAATTAAATTTTGAGTAATTTTCTTTACAGCCTATAATAAAAGTAACTATCAAATAGTTACAAACAGTATTAACACTGTTGCACATACCTATAGAAAAATGATTTCGATTAACGCTTTCAAGGTTCGCAGCTCATGGTCAGATTGGAAATCGGAAATTTGTGTGATTATAACCACTAACGCAACTTTCTAAATTTTATAAAATAGTTGTTTAATTTTCCTGTTTGTTCATTTTCTTCTCCTTCAATTTCTCTGTGTAATTACGAAGTTATTTTACAGGTGCTGGTTGAATGAATTTGCCGCAGGTTGGCATCATTCACTTCGAATATATCTTATTTCTTCAATACATTTAAGCAACGAATTGTAGCAAGCTGACTTGTGGCAAAGTGGTGAACTGTAGCCTCGATATAGTTTATTAAGTTTACTATTTAGTTAAGATATAGTTGTCACGGTGTGGTAAGATAATAGTTTAGTTCAGTTTTAGATGTGTATTATTCTGCTGGATCTCTTTATTTTTTCTCAAGTTATACTACGTGTTTCCCTTTCTACCACAAGTACAGCTCCGGCTACAACGATATGGTCGGAGTAGTTTGTACTCATTCAAACGTAGGTCAAATTATTTAAGTAATAGTTCTGTGTTTGGGTTTGCAGTTTGATCGTATTTTTAGCATTTATTATTACACTTCGGCTATTGAGTGTAAGACTCTTTATATCTGTGTCTCCTGTTATGTGTGTTTTGAGTACAGTTGTACATTCTATAATGTCTCCTGCTACTAGAACATTTACCTGAAATTTTTGTTATTAATTTAAGTATAATTAAAATAAAAGAATTAAATAAAACTAATGCCTGTTTTGTTTTTATTTTGAAAAAGTTTCGCCTCTACCACCCAACATATTGTTATAATGTAACAATATTTCATACATTCATACTTTATCTAATGATATTATTCGAATATTAAAAACTAACTAAAAAATAAAGTTTCAAGATACTGAGAATAATGCTTCTAGCCTTGTTGTGTAATTTTTTGTGTTTTACATTTTAGTTATTTATAACCCGTAAAGTAAGAGAAATGCTGCCATTCTTAGGTTTTACTGTTGTCATAAATATGAATAGGTTCTTAACCTCACAGCGATACGCTTCTGGGGCAATTGCCGGTCCCTCTAATGTGAACACTGGAATTTTATGTAGACTGCAAAAGATACAGTTAATAAATTGTCAATTACATTATATGATTGAATAAGGTATAACACATACCTTGTGTTGGTAGAGTTTCTTTTAAATGCTGAACTCACGTACACACAGTATGTTGCCTGAGGTCGTAATGCTGGATGATGAGATGAAAGGTGTTAGGAGGGTTGTTAGGAAACGCCTTCCCAAAGGGATGCTGTGGATGTTGCTGCAGATCCTTCACTAACGAGGCCACTAGATGTATTATAAACCACTGAATTGACATGTACGATTTGTACTCATGAAATATTCACGCGCACTGTTGTCGGCGAACTGAAGTTAATTGAATGTAAAAACATATATATTAAATGAAAACGTGAAGTAAGGTGATCCCACAAATGTATTGTATAGGCGTACTTTGTCCTAACAACCTCCACGCATGAGATGTAAGTACTGATTTGAATTGTTCTGTCCTGTAGACTTTGCTTAGCCCCCACTAATGGGGTGATTGGTTTTGACCAATCAGGATGCATAAATTTAATTGTAAATTAAAATCATGTTTAAACAATGTCTTGTTACATTAATAATAGTAAAAAAAATATGATTTTATATATATATATATGTGTGTGTGTGTGTGTGTGTGTGTGTGTATGACGCAAACTAAAATAAGTACTGTCCAAGCCTAGTGAATGCCATAAATGAAGGCAAGACAGACCATAGCTCTAGTTTGTTAGTTAGTAAATTACTTAGTTATAATTAATTTGAAACCGTACTTCTTTTTTACTTTATCAAATTCCTTACTTGTGGTATAGTGGTATTCAGAAACGAACAGAGCATTGTTTAGCGTAGAAAAGATGCCGTACCTTTTTAGGTTGTTACGTCAAAATGAAAAATTTCCATATAACATGAATTTTTTTTAAATTAATTTACTTATAAGGTCGCTGCATCAGCAACGGTCATTAGCGACCACAAAAATTATAAAAATGAATTTTTGCAGATTCTTAAACATATGCAGTAACATATAGTAAATATTTGTTTAAATACCAAATAACGCAAGTAAATGAGATAGATAAAAATATTGAACAAATAAAAATATGTGTTTAAATGATGCAAAATAAAATGAGAAATATTAACCCCCTACAACACAAACATTATAAATACACATCATGCAGATATATAAAATAAATATAAATGTAATAAATATAACACTTAGTAACAAAATATAACAACTATATAACAATAAGCATAATAGCATATCAATCCGTTAACTTAATTACACAATTTTTAATGTTCTTATAATTTTCATAGCTCATACCTATATTGCTGTTAACAACTGAATTTCCTTTATGAGGAAAAGTATGTTGGCGGCTGCAGTCTTATCATTTAAACTTTTTCTCATATCTACGGGGATATTAAATTTGCTTCGTTGATGTTGAAGAGCAGGGCACTCTGAAATGAGATGGAAAGCTGACAAAACCGTGCCACAGTGATTACATTAAGCAGGAGGCTCACTTGTGAAGATGTGCTTGTGAGTCAGTAGCGTGTGGCCGATGCGGAGTTTTGTTATGACCACTTGATTTCTTCTGGAGTCTGTAGCAAGTGAGTGTTGGTCGTAAATATATTTATGGCACTGGCATGGTGTACTCCTAAACTACACAATTTTACAAAAAAATACAATATTATTAATTTGCTTGCTGTTTTTTGTACAATTTACATTTATTTGTTGATTTATAGATCATTTGTCTTAATAGTTTTCATTTGTACTATTTTCTAGAGAGTAGTATTTCCCATTGTCGGTTATTACACTTCATGGAAAATAAAATTTATATTATAACAACATGTCAAAATAACAGTATCATTCATGAAGTGTAGTCGCCATTGCACTGTACGCAAAGCAGACACAAACGTTAAATATGGTTCCATCATAGTTGGCTAATATCATGTTTATATACCGGTTTCAAAACTTACCTTGAACAGTGAAGATTTTTATATAGCTTTTATATTAATTAAAAACTACTGTAAACTTTGTTTTATGTTCATTTGTTACCTCAACACTTGCCATGGCTACGTTAAAAGGAAGTTCAAACGAAGTAGAGACGTAAATAATAGACAAAGTAGCCTATTGTGCTCACGTGTCTGTACAGAACGACAGAACAATCTGATACCTTTACATAATGACTGAGAGTTCCGTTGTTGCATTTAGACTATGTTTAGCACACATGTTCTGTAAATTCCTTAGTGATCTGTGATTTCATCCTCTTGAATAAACAAAAGGCTACTACTTTGAAGTTAACTATAAAACACAAATTATATATTTCAAAAAGATTCCAACTTTTTAGTATCATATTTAAGAAAAATAACATATACATTATTTTAAATATTTTTTTATATCGTGTCATGTAGCACGCAACAGAAAAATAATGAATCAGTAACATTTGCCTACGAGTTCATATAAGAGAGGTTTCCGAAACGACTACACGGGAATACGTTTAATTGACTACTTAAATATCAGAATATCATATATTTTATATTGGTACTAAATCACGAACAACCTAGGCATTATAACTACATTTTTCCGTTAAAAAATTGTAAAGAAAACGTTCTAAGCGAAACACAAGGAAAAGATTATAAAGAGTACTGACAAATTAAAGATATATTCTAATTTAGTTGTCACATTTATGATTAAATTAAACGTTTGCTTATTGATTCACTTTTGTAACTAAGTCTTTCAGTTCTGTAGTTCTTATGTATCAACATAAATGTCTACTCAATATCTGCATCAAGGTTTCCATAAATTATTTAAATTTCTACAGCTACTAACTCAGACTCTTTTAACAGTAGCAAAAGGATTTTTGAAAACCCCAGGATACATTAAATATGATTTAAAAATATTACAACGTTTATTGTAATGTTGTACAAATATATTTTACACTAGATCGCGATATTTGTAAGTTAATTTTAGACATGCTCTTAAAATGTCTGTTAAGCGAGCGTTGGCGTTTCAAGCCTATGTTATTGCATACTTTTTTTTGCCTGTGGAAAAGTGAATTCCAGCTTTCCATTTCCAAAAAATGCAAAAGCTGTTAGCTGCCAGTGTTCGAGTTTTGACACTGACTGATGGCTCTACATAATTCAAACGCGCGGAAAAATAAATGTTTCATTCTATCTCCTTAAGAAACACTATAACCGCCTTTACATTCTCACTCTGCACTATTGTACAGTTTTACAATCTGAATTTATTCTAGCATTTAAGTAAAATAATTTTTTAGAGTCCTGTGAATCGACGTACTTATTGGACATTTTTTATTTATATTTGTGTTACAAGTAACTCTAATAATCAGTCCCGTAACTAAATATACATATTTGTACGTTGCGTAATGTCATTACAAAAATTCATATATCTAGGTAGGTAAATATCACATTTATAATACTGTTCTAAGTAAGAATTTTTACCATGAATTAAATATACGTAAGAAAGGTAATTAGATATGTTAAATAAAAAGTAGCAATTCTCTATTTTTAATTTTATTTTAATTTAATATTTTATTTGCTAAAACTTTACTTTGACGGTTTCATAATATTATTACCAGATAATTGTTGGTACCAGATAATTGAACTTAGAGTAAGTAAACTTAATGAAGTAAGAAAAAATCCGTATTTTGTCTTGAAAAAAAATTTCACAAAACGGAATTAAAATATATGACGATAAAGAAGCATCAGACCGCTAGAATATCTACAGCTATAGAAAATATTTTACAAAAAAGAGTGAAAACTACAGCAAGTAGGTGAGTAGGTGAATGATCACGTGAAACTCTCAAATTAAGTGCTAGTGGATGTTAAGGTGAGTCTGTGTGTTGTCTCCTTGTCTGGCTCAACATTATGCATAAATTAATTAATTATTTATTAGAACACACACGTATGAACCTAATCTTGATAGTGTGGGTATTTATATTTTATTATTTCTGACGACATTGATTTACCGAACGACATTGTTTTATTTGTTAGGTGTAAAATGCTTTTGGTACATATTCTACTCCTAAAAATTAATATAAAAAGAATTTAAATACATAATTTAATGAATACCAAAAATATTATCAGGTGTAGGAGGTATCGAATTAAATGTAGCAAGTTAAGAACAGTTTTTAAGGGTGATTTTGGATAGGGACGTAAAAAGAAAAATTTAGTTTGTTGTTGCAGGTTTGAAGTAGAGAATATCTCGGGGACCTGTAATCGCTACGGTAACAAACGCACGAGATGTAGAGACATATGTCAGTTAACATATTAAACGTATTAAGTATACACTATCGCGCTAGAGGGAAGTTTAATCAGAGGAGCTCTGATTACTTTATCAGTCGGCCTATGTTTTTATATTATTAACAAGTTATAATAAGTTTTATATAATAATTTATATATTTACATACACATATATATATATATATAATATATATATTTACAACTTGTTTACACTCATTTAATTTATATTTACCAAACGTTTAAGTTATAGTATGTATTGAATAGAATGATAGAAAAATACACGAAACGCTATTTTGGCACTGTGGAAATAATTTGTTTTAAAAATGCATAAGTAAAAATGTGTAACTATTACGTAGTAGTTTACTGCAGTAGCAATAATCTTACTAATGCACAACTAAAAGTAATCATGTTGCGTCAAATGTGCTGTAATGTTGGCAACACCTTAAATTAAATGTTTAATTGCCAGTCCTTAACGAAGGACTGCAACGTGTCAGCGATTAGTGATTTGTCATTAATTGTACTCGTAAATTAGAAATTAATCTCCAGCGAGTCAGTGACTTTGATTAATGACTAGCAGCCTAAGTATAGTAATTATTATATCAAATTCAGTTTACACTTGTTGAGTGTTCGTATTTGCAATAAAAAGTTGTTTTATTATGAAACGCCGACAGTAAAGATTATTTCTTTCAGTACAAAGGAAAAAGTGTTGTTGTATAACGTGCCGCCAATGCGATTCTTTTATACAACATTTATGATAAAAATGACACAGGGAATTGTTAACCTATTAAAAAATTACCTTGTTAAAGTATCGTTAATAAATGTTTAATATAAGTCATACAAAGTAATCTTAATTGTACTTTGGAAATCTCATAATTGAATTTCGTCTGTTTATTATTAATATGGCGTAATCATCACAGTTTGATAATTTCTGTGTTATTAATGGTAGACGCCACTTAGTGATAAAATAACCGGTGTTTTTCACATGTTCCTATTTTACGTAGGTTTTACGTATTTCTATCTCTCAATTCCTAGAAAATATGCGCGTCCGAAGTTTCCGTCTTGCTAAAGAAATTACATCTAAGATGTACTGTGGTCTGCAATTATTCCATTTTGAAGTAATGAGTTTTGTTTGATACCACTTTTATTTCAATCAAATTGGGAAATTTGGAAAACCTGAAGACACTTATCCAAACTACGTGGAACTTTGAATATGGCGGATGCGGAAGCAATAATATACCTTACTGATGCCTTGTAAGTCATTAATATTAATACGTTTTGTCTTAGTAACACAAAACATTAATCACATCACACTTACGTTTACGATGCCTTCAGCATGACACTTGAAACGTTTGTTAAATATATCGCTACCTTCTTTGCATAAAACATAAAATAATAAATATTAAACAATTTACATAAGATATGGGTATGAGAGCTACGTTAAATTGTAAAATTTATGTTTCAGTTTACGAAGAAATGATGGTTTTGGTTTAAAGTGAATTTTTTTTAAGAGTGGAATCAAAGATTAAACTAACATAGCTGAAGTAGACATAATTAAATGTTGTAAGCAGTAACGTAATAATATTGCTGTACAAAGGGTTATCAGTACTGCAATTGGCATTACAGCCCTGTGATGGACAATCATTACAAAAATGGCTGGGTGTTGCATAGGAAACGTTTAAAATACAAGACATATTAGTCTATATTTTAAATTTCTTCATTATTACCATTAGGTTTGAAGTAAATAAATATAATTGGTTTAGATGTGCTTGTATTTGTATTTTATGTATTTGATTAAAATTTAGATTTATTTTTTAAAGACTTTAACTACTTATTATTAGTTAATTCATAAAACAACTAGTTATTTCATGGAATAACTAGGTAAAGTTGAAAGCCGTGTATTTATTTGACACTTTACCTACCATTGTCAGGTAATTCATGAAATACCTGTCCTAGTTACTTCATAAAATAATTGTATAATGCTCATTAACGGTAACATATTATTGTACACAAACTGTACCTACGTATGTCGCTCCGCTACTGCGTTTATATAAGCAACATGATCACTGACGGCATTTAACATGGACGAGATAGTTGCATACGTCTAGAGGATAATCGGCACCGACAATAATTTCCAAGAGCTTTTGCTAGTCAGGAGGCTTTGGACGGCTCACGGACATCACGCTATTGCTGAATCCGTACTTCGTGAAACTTTTCATTTCACACTTTAACCACTTTTTGGCACACCGAAATACGACATTACGTCTAAATAATCTACCCTAACTAGTGTTTTTTCTACTTTTGCATTCTTATAAAGTATGTACTTAAAGTACTTTGATCGTTGAAAACGTAGGATGTAAATTCCACCGGAAATTTAATTTAGATTTAGAATCAAAAACGTTATTTTAATACTTAAATTTTGTTATTCTGAAAACACAACGTGAGAATCCATTCACGTTGTGTTCGTGAATGGATCCGTTCAGTATCCATTCCAAATATTTTTATAGATTGTACACAATCCGTTTTTAATCTTCAGATTTCCATACCAAACTCATAAACTATTTTTTATTGTAAACCATCCCTCAGTTTAAGTTTAAACGTTAGTTGATACACTAATTCACGTTGTGAATAAAGTTTGAAGCATGACAGACAATTTACTGTAGAGAAGACTTTGTGATTGTAACAGTGTACGTTTCTCCGTTTATATGCTGGTCACCTATTGCAATTCTGTCGAGAGTTGTTTGATCATCAGTAAAAATTATTATTCACAATCGATTTCATTTTTGTAATGTCATTTTGTTCATAGTGGTTTTATTTTTAACGATGATCTGATCAAACGGAAATACTATATTTTCTTATTTTTAAAAATTATTAATAACGCTAAGTTTAAATGTCACTTAAATTATCTTTGTTTTTGACGTTATCCTTAGTAAAATTGATTAAGCACTTAATTTTAATAGACCTAACCGTAATGATATAAAAGTAAAATTTTTAAATAATTATTCACCTAATTAATACAATTATTAACGTTTTTGCTTAATATATTGGCATGACTGTTAGGGTCCCGTTTTGGTCTTGGCTTGCTTAGATTTCTCTTCCCTTTTTATTTACAAGATTGGTCAAAATTAGCTTCATTAAAAATTTTTGGAAGCTACTACGATCACCCTACTTCTAGTTTGCTTGCCTTTATTGGTAATAAAAATTTACTATTCTCGTTGAGTTTCAATATTTGAGATTGTTATCGCATTGCCCCATTTCTGTGTTACACGGTGCTTATTGTACTGTATATTTGTGGGGGGGGGGCTTCTTACGGCCAGATACAATTATTTTGACATCAACGCTATTGTTGTCAGGTTTAAAGTTTTTCATTCTCAATGTTGCTTGATCTGGTCATATTCATCTAGAACTTTTGTAGAAGGCATTCTGTTATTAGTCCAATAAGTTGAGCACTTCCTGTAGAAGACTTTGAATAGACTACTGTTGTTACGTATGCTGTTAGCTCTGGAGTCCTGTCAGCTAGGTGCTATGGAGCAGGGTGGTGAGACAGTATAAATTTCTAAGCCGAAGACCTACAGCTATTATTATTAGATTCCGTAATTATTAACATGTTATTATTAACACATTTTAATAAATGTCTCAGATATTATTTAGTTCATTTGTACTTAGTGTTGTTTACTTTTTCAAAATAAATTATATTTATAACTTTCTGAACTTATTAGAATATCAGATGCATTTTTTATCTGATGGACAGAAAAATTGAAGGTCTTGAAAATAAAACAATGTTTTTTTTAAAATAAGAGAATTTGGCAGTTTAAGATTAATGAACCCTCAGATAGGTTTGTAAACTGGGAACCAAAAATTTTATCGAGAACATCTGACAATTTGAAAATACATTGTCTATTCCTTTGGAGACGGAAAAATATATTCTATTTTCACTTTTAACATGGATTTCAAATCATGTATTTTGTTTTGTAAAATATATATTATTTATTAATAAATTGGTGTTAGTGGTTATAATAGCAAACAGAACTAACACTATGTTGCACAACACTACAGCAAAATTCCCAGTTACCCATTTTTATAGAACATTTTCAAACCCACAACTATTTATGTTTCCTTTTTTACTTCCATGTTCCGTAAAGGAAATGAAAATGTGGTAATCTCGAAAAAATCATGTTTGAGATGAGGACTGATTCTGATTGTACTACCCTTAAAAGTGAAGAAAAGTCGTTTCCTAAAATGTGTCTGTGTGTGGAATTTTTCTATGGCGAACGATAACTGCCACAAATTCAGACAGAATAAAATGAGTTTTGCATATGTGCCCAAGTTGTAGAGAACTCAAGGCCTGTTGATTTTGATGAAGATCGGTGAAGGGAAGGGGTAGTTTACCTGCAACGTTTTACGTTTTAACAAGAGTAAAGTACTTAATTTAGATGGATAAGGTATCCTAAAAAGAAGGGCATAATAATCTACTGTAGATAGGTAGACGAAATAACTATAAATAAAAAGAGTAGTTGAAGGGGGAGTGTGTAATGTCTTCTAAATTAAAATGATAGTTGAGAGTGATCATTTTTTTGTTCATATGTGTACTACGTTATCGGCAACAAAGAATTAGATTCTATGGAAATATTTCATTTCAATTTGTCAAACATAAATCTCGATTTACAATGTGGGGGACATTTTTTTAGAAATTATCATACCGAATTCAAGTAAATGATTTTAAAAATAAACCTTACAACATGGAAGACATGTATGGTTCTCCATACCGATTTTCCAAGTATTTTGCTTGATTAGTATTTGAAAAAGTTAAATAACTCTCTTTACAGGAAACAGAATTACAGGATAATCCTTTTTGTTAGGACAGACCGTCGTATGCATATTTGGTAACCGTATATACGTTAGGAAGTTTTTCTCTGACATATAACAACCATTTGGCAGAAAACAGTGTTGTATGTTTATTTACAAATTGCGTTTGCCCATTAAGGTTATATATTGTTGGTTGAGCAGAATATTTACACAACATGTAACTCGGTAACAAAACCAATTTAAACTCTCCAAACTAAACTACGGGGTGTGCAAAATAGAGGTTAATTTAACTTTTTTGTTCAAACCCTACTCCGCGCGCTGTTAATTACAGTGAAAATACGATTTAATAAATTTAGTTAATTTGGGTTAATTTTTCTCTCATATTAGGCAGATTAGTTTTGCATGAATTGTTATTAATTTTTAATACATTTCATACCAATATTACTTAATAAGTCTAAAAATTGTAATTTATCGAATACTGTATATCTCCGAAGCAGAACATTATTAACACTTATACTTTGGCAAAAAGTGTTTTCTCAAAGTCCATGATATTTGTAGGTAAAGAGGACCAGCCTCATTCTTCCAATTTCACGAAACAATCTCTATAAATTCGGCTAAGCGTTTGAATTAATTATTTTATAACAAGTTTAATATAAAATGAAACCAATTACATAGTAATAAACTAACTACGAACGGTACCTTAGATCTTTTGCTCTAATCTCAATAACTAATAAATGTGTACCAGTTTAACAAAATTTAATTACTTAATTGATTAATTATTAAATCACTTGTACAAGCTTTGTACACAATACAAATGAAATTTTAAAAATAATTTAGAAGCTTATGACAGTGAATAAACAAATTAATAAGTTGAATATATACGTCTTTTTCTGTTATAAGAGTTACGTAACGTCAGTTAGTATTCAAAGAACTTTTGTTACTTTGACACACTTTGCAAAGAGAATAACAAAGCACTCCTTAATTCTTAGCATTAGTTAACTTTTAATAAAACAAATGTTTTTAAAACAGCGAATGTAAATTAAGCACAAATTCTCCTGTTATTTTATTCTCCGCTAATACTATTAGGAGAATGTCCCCTAGCTTTAAATTGTAACCACAACACTCCGTTCAAATTGTTTAATATTTCTGAGCGAAATATTAGGGGTTCTATGTTGTATTTGTATTCTGAAGGGAGCAGAAGCACTTTCCTTTACGGCTCTAAATTCGATTTACATTTTCAAGGCAGACATGCACTTACAAGTCAGTTTTAAGACGAACGCTGCAAGGAAGTTATTTAGAAACGAGAGATATAGAAATAAAAATTCTAACATCGTACAAATTAAACATACACGCAGTCAGAAAGTATTTACCCAGTAGGACCGTGCAAGACACACATCCGTCTTCCAAGCCTTCCAAACTTATTAATGAGTTTAAATTGATTCTTCTATAACAAATTCTATAATAAAAAAATGTGCGTATTTGTTTAAATAACGTTTCCTTTGCTTATACTTGTTTTAACTAATTTTTAGCCTACTCTAAAAATAGAATGTTGCTGTACTGTATGTAAACGCTTTCGGCTCTTATGAGGAGAGCAAAGCATTTTACCTGCTCAGTTACATTGTATTATTCCATTAGTTTTATTATAGTTGCTGGTATGCTAGTCCCTCAATGGCAGGCAACCCGTGGCGTACTTGACTTACAAAGAATCATAAAGCATCTGCACTATATAAAAAAAAAAACAATTATTTTGAACCTTTAATAAGTACTGTATTTAAAGTGTGTGTAACGAAATTAAAAGAGAAGTTCAAAAAACTGATACTAGAGAAATAATGTATTTTATGCGCAGACATTATAATTTATACAAATGGTAGCAAAACTGCACTTCAACACGAATATCCACAATAAAATTTTTTTCAACTGTCAGAATTTTTTTCAGTGTTGGAATTTTTTCCTTCACAATTTAATCGTAACCAGAAGGGTCACTTGACTGCCGATACAATGAGAAAATGCACAAGGAATCGAAAACAGGTGGTAGATAAATATATAAGAAAGTTTTAGATAGGGTAGAATACTGCAGATCTGTAAGTTAAGTTTACCTACACTGAAAAACAAGTATGTGCACAATAGGCGTTTACAGTTCAACAAACAGAATCAATAGAAATATGTTCCTCCGTAACGACAAATCATAGACTGAACAGACTGAAGAACCTTTTGGAAATATGGAAGACAAATAGAGTAGACAAATGGGACAGACCAATATACAAAGGGTAGAATAGGGAGACAACCCCCAATGGAATATCACAAATATAGGAATAACTTTGCACTCTAGTATTTTAAATACTATGACCAGAATCGTATTTAAAAGTATGGAGTGCAATAAGTAGTTTTCCTGGTTGTGAACCCAATAACATAAGTGCCGGTACGTTAAATATGTATTACCAAATGACATTAAAAACTTAAAGAGAGATAGTTATTGGTTGAGACCTATCAAGTAAGCACGTAACTTGAGTTAGTTGCTGTCGAAGAATAAAGCCGTAAATAAAACAACAATTGTTAGTTATCGGTAAATTTCAGGAGTCGTGGCAGGATAATGAGATAGTGAAAATGTACAGAGTTGAAGACTGTAAAAGGATTTTTATTCGGCTTTTGCAAATCCAAACAACAAAAACTTAATCGCAGTGGCTCAATCCAGTTTATGGTTTAAACTGAACAGATGATTAGAATTATAAACAGTAAAGAGTAAAGGGCTTCAGCGGAGTCGAGATCACACTTCAGTCTTCGAGACAGTTACAGGCACCTTATGAAAATCGGGTACATATAAATCACGAATACCAAGTGAATGAAGCAGTGCAGCGAAAAGCTCAGAATGCTGAAATGTAATATCGATATTAATTATATTTGTATTTGGTGACTCCTGGTTTTTAAAGTTCCAACTAAGTCGGTTATTTACATCTTTAATACTCTCCACACAATTTGTAACATTATATGTAGTCAATTAAATTTTAACCGGTCTGTCACTTTTTATATTACGGTTAGAGTTCAGGATTACTGTTTTTCATGCAAGACTTTACTTATTATATTAAAAAGTGGAATTTATTTATTTATAGTTTTCTCTCATATTTTAAGTTTTCAGTGTCTTATTTAATGATGTAAGCTTTTCCTTTCTAGTAACCACTGTTTTCCCCTTACATAGCTCAAAAATCCAAAGATGTTTTTCTGGTAAATATCATTAGTGTAATGGTTTATTATTATTTATTTGTAATATGCAATAATTATGTTAAATATTAAGATAATTTTACATAATACTGTATGAATCTACACGCTTTCTGCATATTTTTACACGTATACTTTGAAACAATTTTCTTTAAATTTATGAAATTCCGAATATTATTTTACACGGTTCATTATTTTCTTTTAGTCTCTTAGCAAATGGTCGTTTTAGCACTAAAACTGCTGCCGTTTTTTGTCTGTATTTCTAAATTCCGATATTTTGCAGTTTTATATAATTTGTAAAATATGTAAGTGTCATATGAGCATTAATAATTCTTGTTCCATTTTGCTTTCCCAAATCAGAGTTATCCTACAATATTCATATTATTTTTCTTTATTGTTTTCAAGTCTGTTATACCGCCCTACACATTATTCTGCTTATAATCATAAAAACGAAGTAAATTGTTGTACATTTATTTATTTATTTGTATTTATAATCGTCAATATTGTAGTAAACGTGGACTAGACTTACACTTAAAGTGCACTGAACAAACGTTCTGATGTAATGTACGTTTCTGAAAGCCTCTTGCCCTTTAACTCTGAGCTTGTTTGAAACACAGACTGTAAATTAAATTCGGTGATCATATGTTATTCTAAAATAATTATATTATATATGTTTTTTTAATATTTACATTTTTACCAACGTTTTTAAAATACACTACGTTTGTTTTTATTATCTTATTTGTACTTGTCTTCTTAAATGATACAGACTTATTTCTCTTCTGTTGTAGCATTGATAAAATTACATTCATCTTACTTCACGTAACCGTTTTTATGTTACTTAAGTAAAAGTTGATAATTACTAAAGAAATACATTTGAATCAGGAAAGATTTTGAAGCCTCTCAAAATTTATTTATCAGACGCTTACCTCGACGAATATTGGTTTGCGCTTTACGTCTGTGACGCCACACGATAGGTGACGCCTTTGAGTACACAATCGGACCCAAAAGAAAAAAAGCAAGCCGAGAAAATCATGGCGGACGAAGTCAAAAACGAGTAACGAACTTAACGAAAGAAGAGGATAAAATATAGATTAAACGCTTGGACTGTGTCCACGCAAAGAACTGTCACTGACTTGGACTGTGTGTGGACAACTTCAGCAAAGAAGAAGTTCTCTAGAGTGTAGGTGAAGAAAAGAAATTGTGTGAAACAAAGAGAGGAACTTATTGTCTACATTTATACGGTATGAATGACTTGCATGTAAATAATTTGGGGTTACAACACCAGGCGCTCTCGGTTACAGGAGATATAAGAATCCTTAGACTAATATAATACCTAGCAAATCACTGTCAATGTTGACAAATCCAGATTTGTATTTTCAGCTCAGCAGGACGTCACATGTAAGATTTCTACAAAACTTCTGGTAATTTCTGGTCCGTCTGAAATAACCCAGCTTTATAAAAAGCGGTGTACAAAAATGCCTTGGTGATATGCTTCAGTGTGGTTTAACCTTGCGCAACCGTATGCAGTCACCGACCATTTGCGCCGACATCTCCACACACTCAGAACACTAAGAATTTTCAAGTTTATGCCAAAAAATTACGGTAATTTGCTACTAACTAAGTTAAAGATATAATAAGTAAAAGAGAAAACGGGATTAAGAACATGAGACAGACATAGTGTGCAAAAGTGAGAATATGTACTGTGTAATAATTATACACGAAAGGAGATATAATTAAACTTCGTAGCAGCTATTACGCGGGAAAACTAAACGAGACATGTTAAAGCGTATACAAAAGTTTTATTCCTGTGAAATCTCTTCTTGAAGTGTGTAATAAAATAAATATTCATGAACGCAAATGTATGAAAACATAAAATCTAAATAGCCCGTAACATATAACATTTACCTTTTTTAATACAGTTATAGACACTTAACACAAGCGATTAAATTTTCAACTGCACATGAACATAATATATTCTTCTACTTCTTCTAGCACTACGGATCCTGTAGAACCCTGGGCTGCTCAACGATTCTCCTATATTCTTCTCTGTCCAGAGCCTTACTCCTCCAAACTGCCACTTACATCTTCCTCAAATCCTCTTCCACATCTTCATACCATCTTCTACTCCTCGGACGTCCTCTCCTCCCCTTACTCCCTCCGGCTTCATTTCCAATACCATTTTTGCCCCTGGGTTACTTCTCACTCTCACCACGTGGCCCAAGCATTTCAACCTTTGCGCCTTCACTGCCGCAACTATGTCCGCTTCTTAATACAGGTCTCTTAGCTCACGATTCTTTCTTACCTTCCACATCCCTCCGTACCACATTGATCCATAAATTCTTCTCAGAATTTTCCACTCGAAAACACCAAGGTTTTTCATTTTCTTAACTTCAGTACCCATAACTCCCTTGCATATGTTATTATAGGTATGATTACTGTGGTGTATATTGTTTTTGATATTTTTTGATACATTCCTGGATTGTAATATATTTTCTAAAACTTAGTAGCTTCTGTTTCCTGCTGCTATTCTTGCTTCGATTTCTTCGCTGGCGTCATTATTTTCTGAAATTGTGGTTCTGAGATATTTGAATAATTGGACCTCCTCAAAACTGTGGTTAAACATAGTATAGTATAAAAAACAATATACAGTTACGATTTTATTAAAAAGTAGAACAGAAGCATGAAACAGGACTAGGGTAATGTTTGTATAAAAACCGATAATTTGTTAGAAAGATATCACAACATAAACATAAATCATAATTAAATATTTTGTACGTAAAACATGACTAACAATATTTATAAATTTAAAACAGTTTTAAACATATATAAAATGCATTATACGTGAGTTAAAGCTAGGCTGAAATATAAAATCACTTCTTAATAACGCCTTAAATCCCGTGATTAAATTCATCTACAAAATAAATATCGATAATTTGAAGGGACAATAAGAGTTGCTTAAGAATACCTAAAATTATGTAACATACTGAAGAAACTAAAGTGATTGTAAATTAGTAATGTAGAATGAGCATCAGACAAGAAATAACAAAATGATTTAATTAGGCAGAGAATATATAAATAAACTATTTCAGTGCCTCTAAGAATTTAGTCTATTGCAAAATTAGTAACTTTAACCTAAAGGTTGAAGAAATTCATTGTAAAATTTTGACGGGGTGTTAAATGTCAATGATTATGGGAACAGAAATAAATAATGTAATATGCATCATAAGAACAGTAAATTTTTAATAATTTTACACTTCAAATTTAATAATCTATATTTACCTTAATTGTTTAATTGTAACTTTTGATTTATTTTTTCTTGTAGTTTTCATATGACTGAAGGTAAATATGAATAAAACAAAAATACATGGCAATAGATGACCTGCATCAAGACTTGATATTGGAGGAAGACATGGGGAATGTTTTATATACAGAGGAATACAAGTTCTTAGAGATGAAATTTACTGCCAGTGGGAAGAAAGACAAAGAAATACAAGCCAGAATAAATTTGGAAAAGGTGGCTATATCTACATTCAATGGAATCCTGTGGGATAAGAAAACAACAACAGAAACAAAAACCAAAATTGTTAAAACCATTGTAAGATGAATCACGAATTACGGCTTAGATGTTTGGATTATCAATAAACACACAAGAACAAAATTAATGACAGCCGAGACGCTCGGTACGAGTATCCAAACGTGAGAAAATTAGAAATGAAGTTATTAAGGACAGAATGAATGTGAAAATTTTAGTTGTTGATTTTATCCAAACAAACAAATTCCAATGGTATGGATATACAAAAAGAATGGCCCGGGAAAATTGCCAAGGAGGGTTATGAAATGCACCCCACAAGGAAGAAGGAAGAAAGGAAGTCCACCTATCACCTTGATAGAAGAAATTCAGACTATATTGAGAGAACGAGAAATTAAAGAAGATCTTCGGATAGACAAGCAGCAGTGGAGGATGAGAGTTCAATAAAGTGTGTAATCTTTGGCTTCGGAAAATGTCATTGTAATAACTAAATTTCATTTTAAATAACAGTGGAAACAAAACATCGTATAGCCGGAATAAAACAAAAATTCAGTTGAGCGTTATTTGTCAGATAATAACCACAAAATCCGTATTAAAATGAGTTTTATTATTTAAATTGACTTTTTCAATCCGCCTGTTGACATTATGTTAACTGTAATAATTTTAAAAGTAGACAATGGTGCATTTAATTACGTTGATGTTTAAGGAACACCATTAACACATTGCCAATCGAAAATAATTTAAATAGAGTTTCACTATTATTAAACATTTTGCACCTTAATTTTTAAATTGATTTACTGCAAATTTACTTTACTTTTGAATATACATTTCTGTATTTTTTAGGAGTAGATATTGCTATTCTCTAGTCCTATAGGTCAAAGTTTAGAAAAATGTCTTGTTAAAATTTTTATTATAAACTAGCCGATTTACCCAGCGTTGCTCGGGTTCATAATTTACTCATAGGCTCATAGGCACCTATTCTTCTTCTAACGTTATATTACTTCTATATTGTATAATTTTCCTTATATTGTTACGATCGCATTCTCACTGGAGGAATACTCTGTAGCGCACCTGTTTAAGAACATGTCATATACTTTATTCTTATATATAGAGAAGAATTCTGTTGCGCGTGATGGTCCTGCTCGATTTCTAACTCTCGGGGAGGGCGAACAGCTAAATTAGTTTTCAATAAAATGTCTACAGTACTTGCACGAGCCGTGTATTTAACTGTCATTTTATAATTCATTGTGTTAATGTTGAAATAAGGTATTTGTTAAATTAGAGTCTCCTAAACTTATTCTAACAATACAATACCTCTATAGATTTCAGCTTATCAATTTTTAAATTCAAACTGAAAAATGCGTATTTATATTGTCTGAACACTACGATCTGAATACATTCGCTATTAAAACGTTGTTTTTCATACTCGCTTATTACTTACTTCGATCTTAACTTACCCACTTTTAAATTCAAACTGAAACAACTCTGAATTCACGCACTATTAAGAAGTTTCTTAAGATGCATACACTACCTTCGATATCATAACCTATACCTTTCTTTATAAGAACCGTGGACTCTGGCCCCGCCGTCTTTCGCGGGATCCGACGTAAGACTCCCGGGTTCCGTGGACGGATTCCGGGGAAGCCCGTCGTACGACTCCCGCGCTATTCCCAACGCGGGAGGCTTCCACCTAAGCCGGGACACCGCCTGTGTTTCCGGCATCCAGGCCGGTCGAACTCCCGCGCTAGGACTTGGTCAGAGATCTCCCCGATGTACGGAAGGTTCTCCGAAGCCTAGGAAAGCCGTCGACATGCCGGGCGAGGAGCTAGGACTCTGGCCCGGCCGTTTTTCGCGAGATCCGATGTAAGGCTCCCCTGGTTCCGTGGACGAACTGCAGGGAAGTTTCCGGCGGACGACTCCCGCGCTATTCCCTACGCGGGAGGCTTCTACCTATTTGCTGGTACACCGCCTGCTTTTTCCGGCATCCAGGCCGTCCGAACTCCCGCGCTTTGACTTGGTCAGAGACCTCCCCGGGATACCGAAGATTCTCCGGAGCCCGGGAAAGCCGTCAACATGCCAGGCAATGAGCTGGAACTCTAGCCCGTCCGTTTTACGCGAGATCCGATGTAAGACTCCCCGGGTTCTGTGGACGGACAACGGGGAATGCCCGTCGGACGACACCCATTCCCTACGCGGGACGCTTCCACCAATGCTATGGCAACCAGAATATATTCTATTGGGTTGCCATGGTAACCAGGTCTAATAGTTTTTTAAGACCCTAAAGAACCCCCCAAAGGACCCTCCAGAGGATCGTATCGACAAAAATCATCTCTCCTATGTTGGTTCTCCCGTTGCGTAAAATATTTGTGCCAAGTTTGGTTGAAATCGGTCCAGTGGTTTAGGAGGAGTTGTGGAACATACATACATACATACTATAACTTTTATTTATATTAAGATTGTATTTAGGATGGTGTTTCACAAAGTAAAAAGAAATGATTAGCCAATATTACTACCGGATGCACCGTCCTTGAAATTTGATAGCCATTAGCATAACACACTCAGAAATAAAACTGTTGTGGGAGAAATTGTTATCATTCTGTTACAGAAAAATTGAGTTTGACACGAATAGGTGGAGGACAATTTTACGATTATTTTTAGGCAGAAATTATTGTTATTTGTTACTGTATAAGGTAATAACAAATCAACAGGTAAGGTAATATCATTGCGAGCAACAGTGGAAACGAAATAATTTTAGCGAACTGTAGGATGCAATGTTTTGTTGGCATGAAATTGCTATAGCTTATATGATAAAGTAAAAAAGTATAGGATGGAATAAAGAAAGCTGCAAGGAGCTGTAGTTGTGAAACTAGTGTAACGTTTTATATAAATTTTAAGTTTCATCGTTTCAAATAAAACATATAAACTTTATAATATAATTCCATATTAATATAATACAACGTTATATTATATGCAGTAAAACAGACTGAATAAATAAAAAACCTTCTACAGTTACGGATCGGCCAGAATGCCCGAGTAATAACAGCCACAATTAAAGCAACAATTACTTGCTCAAGGCCTGTAGTTCTAGGTTAAATTTTATTAGGTAATAATTGTTTTGAGCCAGCGTATAGCAGCGGAGATTACATATACTTACATGTGTTTAATACGATTTTATCGAAACCCATGTATTTTAATATAAAAAGGCGGTTTCATTTGCACAACATCGAAAGTTAAAAACGTGCTTTATTAGACGTAAAAATAGCTAGAAAGGATAAAATATCAGAAAAGCAAATTGTAGTGGTTAAAACATAATATTATATTCAGATTTATACACTAGGGTGGAACAAAAAATATTTTTTTATTGTTGATTCCCTATACCGTGGAAAATTAACCCCTAGACATATAATTAAAATTAAAAAAAGAAAGAAAAAATCGGTTAATATCTTCCGGTCGCGCATCACCTCCAAAAATTAAAAAAAAACTGATAAATTTTAACAAATTTTAGTAATGTCAAACAGATGTTACGGATCTTTGCTTAGCACTTTCGGGTCAGTTTCAGGAATCATGCACTGAATGGTATCAGAATTTACAATTTGGAAATTTACACATATACTAAGCTGCCTGCTATTTTTTGGTCCACCCTATTGTACACTGGAGGTTAATTTAGTCACACAGGAGGTTAGCGATCAGACCACAAAGTGAATTAATAGCCATTTTTCTTATACACGACCTTAAAACGTAAGGAGCCAGATAGACATATGTGTATATCTACTAATATTGTTTTACATCTTTGACACTGAATAAACAAAGCACACTAATTTAACCACTTCATATAGAGCGTTCTGTTTCATCTCTTCTCAGATATGATCCATTCAGTTTTCTCTGTTGTGACTGACTGCACACCATACATGGAGACTTATGAAACATAGTCTTAGCTTTTAATTGAGCTTTTAATTTTAAGTGTAAACTAAATATGGGCATCTGAAACGTATCACTCTTAGAAATTAAATGTTATATACTCTTTTATACTTTACTTTCGCCCTTATCTATGTAACACTTGTTCATCTGTGAATTGAATTTGTAAACAGATTTATATTTTCTGTATGATGTTATTAGGGGAATCAACAATGATGTAATAAGAAATGGCTCAGTTATACTTTTGCGATTAAAAAAATATTTTAAATGTTATTTATTAGAGAAAGCGTACATAAAGGAACAAATGTGACTCTCGCATTGAAACAAAATTATTTCTTTACACAAGAATAATTTATTATTTTCAAGAAAATTTATTTTTGAAGAATCCATATTTTCCTACAGAAGTATTAATGTATACTAAAAATTTGGCGTTTATAATATAACTTTTTTCATTTTATAATTTCAACTTTAAATATAATAGATTTGATCCTATGGTAACTGTGAATGATAGGCGATAACATCTGTCGACTCTCTGTACAGGAAAGGTAATGTTTTTCATTTGCTAATTCCGTTCAAAGATATAATTATTCTAACAGTTGTTACTGTATAAACAGAAGTAGTCATCTGTTTTGTCTCCCTTTCTTGAAAAGTAGAAACAACAAAGCTGATTTCATAGGCTCCCTACAACCTTATGTTTTTTGTTCCCTTCAATGGTCATTTGAAATTTTACCTAATATTTAAACCCCAGAAATATCCTAAATTACCTGCAAATCAGAAAAAATGTCAGTGTTTTTTTCCTGAAATTCTTGGAAGCTGTGTAATTATAATTAATAAAAATCATTGACTAAAGTTCTGTATTCACTCTATACTTACTTGAGTTGAAAAAATGTTTTCAGAACACCGAGATGTCCAAACAAAATGATATAACTAGGTATTTTATACAATATACTGTTACCATGTTACTGTTAATATTATACCAAATGCACGATTGGTACATTATGTTCACCTGCAGCAATAAATAAATCACAGTTTACAATTAGCAATGCATCAAACCATAAATTATCTTTGTTTATAAACATCCAGTAGCTCGTAAATACGAAATTACACGAGTTTTAAATCGGCGATACAATAAGATGAATTTGATGTATTATGTTTAATGACTGTATATATAAGGTAATGTAATAAAATCAGAAACGGCCATTGGTGTAATTCATATCCTCTCTGTAATTATGATTACATAAACGCGTTGTGTAGTTGTAGGGGTTTGCAGAATAGTCTATGTGAGAGCTGGTATTGGCTAGTCGAAATACATAACTTTAGTTTTTTAAAAAGTCTTTCAGATAACTAAATTCCTAAAATGTACTTTTATTGTACAGAATATTCGGCGTTTTGCTCAACAATTATATACGTTTTAAAATACTATTAAAGTTACTATTTTTAATTGCTTTACATTTATGTAGAAAGTGTATAGGATCAATATTGCTTCTCACATTTTTTCCACAAGTACAGTGTATGTATTTAAATATTTTGAAAACAGTTGCAAAGTATGTATCTGTAAGATAAGTTGTATATTCGAAAATAGGTTTTAAAATTAATTATAATAGACAGCATTTGTTGTCCATGACGTGTCCGTTAATTAACAAATTGTAAATATATCACTACCCCTAGCGGGAGCCTCTGACGAAGCTTGTGGTAAGCAAAAACTAGTTCAGGCTAAAATGTAAAAGTTTTACATTTTTAGCAATAAAAATTAGTGTTCCGAGTCAGCAGTGATATTGGCTTATTCATAATTATTCATAATAGGCCTGTCCATAATAACATTCACCAAGTTTAATTGTATTTATTACTGTTTTATAGACGGTTTATAGTTTTAGATCCTGTTTAAACACATTTGTTATGTTTAGTTTATTCTGTACATTTTAACGTACCTTTACCAGTGATATAATATTTAAAAGCAATATAAAATTGGCAACTATAAAAACTGGCAACCAAACTCTCAGTGTATACTTAGCCTGCAAAATAAAAATGTTCGGCTAGTTTTCAATGATTTGAGTTTTTCAACAGGATACATAAAACAGATAAACAAACACACGTACATACGTACTGTCTTTTTATGGAACACAAGAATATTCTGTGTCCATTTACATGCTTCAAATTCCATTATAAATATTGTTGCTCATAAACCTGTATCAGATGAAAGGCCGTGACGATGGGGACAAGTGTTAGTCGGTCAGAAGTGTCCGGTAGGGGTTGGGAATTTTCGTGTGGGTTGATGTTTTTCGTTTCACGGCGAAGTGAGTAATAGTGGGAGGGGGCGTGGTCTTTAGTAGGTGGGTATATGAATACGGGAGAGGACAGCTGTCCAGAAGTTGTTAGGTTTCTCAACAGGGTCTTTCAACCGACACTCACAGGTAAGAAACGTTTACACTATTTAACATTATTTTGTAGTTTAGTTTTATATTTATATTTGTATGTGTTGTGCCTAATGTGTGAATGATTTATGTTCTTATGAAAAATTATTTAAACGTAGTTATGTATATATTCCTAATATTTTTTAATGGTATATTGTAAGTTGTTTTGTTTTTGTTTAGCTTCTAAGGGCGATCATAGATTGCAGGGATCAAAACGTCTAGCAAAAAAAAAAAATTATTACGATGGAATCAGTGCGTATAGAGGATTTACCAGTAAGAACTCACCGATTGCTTAGAGGTTTAAAGAAAGTTTTGGTAGTTTGCTTATAATAAAATTTTTTCTTAGGCGGTATTACGTGCCTAATATTAATTTTGTTGCACTATTAGAGAACGTAACAATAACTGCAGATTCTCTGAGTAGATCTTACCAGTATTATTATCATTCTCAACAACACTAACAAAGTTTTCTCACAAATATTCATAATATCCAATATTATGGCTTATTTGTGCATTGGGTAATTATGTATACCCCGTTTGTTGTAAACTTCTTGGTAGCACTTCTTGGCTTTTTTCTAACGTTTCCGCTAGAAACGATTTTGGTGTATGAAGACACAGTTTTACAATTTTATTTAGGATTTCTACTAAAATAATACAACATATTATAAATTTTAAAGCTATCGTTGTTGAACTCGTGGCAAACACAAATTACATAAAAGTCGTATATAAGACACATAATTTATACATTATTTTAGGGTAATAATCCTGTCATTACTTATACAATTAAAATAAAGACTAACGGCATTGCTAACGCCGATTAACATGTTGACAAACATACTATGTTTTTCCTAAAAATGTTGATCAGAGGAGACTTAAAAGAACGACATTGTAAAACACTACCAGGCCTATATGCTAATTACCTACTAAAACTTATGTAAACATAAGTGTAGAAACCTAAAAAATGTTATAAACAAAATATCTTGTCTCTCAACTTTTAAAGATTCTTAACTAATTTTAAATTTAAATAGTGTAGTCAGCAGTTTAAATCATGTTTCACTGAGGTATACGTACAGTACTTATTTATTGTTAAATTGATTAGAATTTTCAGAAACGATTACGTTGGTAAATGTTGCTATATATTAAATACTGTATAACTTAAAATATTCCAAAAAACATTTAAAAGGTTTTAGATAGACCCAGCTGCAATATGACATTTTGTTTTATCACAACATGACACACTATAAAACTTACGCTCCCAATAATTTAAAATGGTTGTTGGTTATCTGCAATTAAAAAAATTTGGAACTAAATTTGTGTTAAAACTTGTGCTTGGTTTTCTGAAACATAATTTGTTACTGTCTGTAATGTGTTTAGACTTACTTGTAAATGTTACAAATATTGCCTTATTGAATTACCATACTGTGCGGTAAACAGCTGGATTAACTTATTTAGTGGCGTACACTGTGGGTTCTGTGGTGTACGCCAATGAGAATGGATCACAATACTACTGAAGCGTGTAACTCTGTGCAGGCTTATCGGATCTACTGGTAAGGTAAAATGATGAAATTGGAGGAGAATTGTATGACACCGCCTACAGGTTCACTGAATTTGAAGCGATTACCTGAGCTCAGCCTTTAGTAAAAAAAATATAAGTTTCTACTTTAGAATCATGGTGATATTTTCACTTTCAGAAAAAATGAAGGATGTAAATAACATTAGTGGCATTTAGTAATGTTAAACATTCAGTAATGGAGAATGTACCCCTTAAAACTTTTCTAAAGACAACATGGATTAATATCTAACACAATACAAATTTACATAAGTTTCATTGTGTTTACTATAGACGAAAAAGGTATTGTGATACACATATTTACGTCTGTAGATAGATTGATTTCATTAAGTGTGTATATTTAAGTGTAAGGGAATGTGATCCTTCATTGAAAGGGAAGAATATTTGTTAAAACTACTGTCAGGTCTATAAGGCCGTGATCTTCTATTATTCCCAACTTTTACGTTTCAACCTCGCCATTTGAGGTTACCTTCAGTGTCACAAAAACTTATAATCATACTGACAAGATGTTTGTCAGTAACACCACAGTACTGTGAAGTTATAAAAAACCCGTGGTCTCGTTTACACAGCTTTGCATCATTACAATAGACCTGACGTTCACTACGATTGTAATGGATTCGTTGTGTGTTGTCTAAAATAAATAAAGAAAAAAGATATTCAAACTAGCTTAAAATCAGATTACTTAATTAGCGTGTAAACCAACTTCCCTCACCCTCGGACCACAACCTAATATGTTTAAGCAAAATATACATACATTATAAAAAGGTATCCAGAGAGTGGAACAGTAAAATTTGTTCACAAAAATGGCACTCATTTCCTAAAATAAGTATACTTTTCAGGTAATCAACAAGAAGTGAAAGCTACTGGAAACCGGAGCAAACAAAAAATTTTGTCGCAATTCTGAAACGGCTGCAGGAATAAAGAAAGTAGTACATGGAATAATCATTCTCTCGAACCTATGAAACGCAAAAGAGATAAGTAGGTCCCGGATGACTTGAACAGACGATTTGCGAAACACAGTAAATTTAAACACATGGATAACGAATGTGATAAAAAATTATTTAAACTTCAGTTTTGTGTGTGTGTGTGTGTGTGTGTGTGTGTGTGTAACGTAAGGCTTAACAAGCTGCAGGGATAAAAAGACTCCATCTGTAATTTATTTGGCGTTAATGATTCTGTTTCTAGTTACGTCATTTTTAATCCATGTAGCAATTTATAATTAGTATAATGAATATTAATATTCTTTAAATAATAGTTTATGTTGTTTGTTGTAATCAGTGTAATTCGTATTACGGAGTAATATTAATTACTATGAAGGGTTTGCGAGGATCGGTCAAAAAATATACCACAAATTTTAAATTATTTACAAAAGAAAATATCAAACACAACAGATAAATTAGTTGCGTGAATGTCTTTTTGTATCTGAGTGTGTGCGTATGTGTGTATGTGTGAAGTAGTTGAAACAGTTTGTTTTACATCATCAAAATGATTGCATTATTACCATATTGTTTTCGTAAATACCGTAGATCGTGAAAATTATAATACTACAGACAATAATTTATACACTATTACAATAACTAATTTATCTGTTGTGTTTGATATTTTCTCTTGTATCTTTCCACACGTCCTGATGATGATAATAAATATTGTCGAAAAATCAACAAAAATAATTTAAAATTTGCATTATACTTTTTTGACGGATCCTCGCAAACCCTTCATCGTTAAAATTCATTGATTTAGGGTTACTACGAAATTAAGAATTAGTTATGATAATTTTAGTTCTTTATCATGTCAAGAAGTGCATTGTTATTGTTTAAATAGATTTGTGAATAGGTTTTAAAATAGATGGGTCCCTGAAATACCAGAATAAAATTTGTGCAGGCAGAATTTGATTTTCCGTAAATTAAAGTTAAATATTGGAGGCTCAACGTAATCACGCACACATACAAAGTTAAGTACACACATGCACGTGTACAACTAATCTTTAAACTTTGGAACAACGTTTAACACGTCAAACATAATCCGCTTAAAGTTGCAAGAACAATTTTAACTTGCAGTAGTTGGGATGTTTACCTGCACGGCTCTCGGTAACCAAAACACCTTCTCTTAAGTACTTGTTCTAAGCTAACCAATTACAGTCACTTTACTGACGTCCGTAAGTTTTACTTTATTCAAAGATTTCATGTAAGAATACGAGCAACATCTACGAGTTGGAAACAATAAATACCATATAATACTTCTACGACATTCTGACGTTTCTATTCATGCTTTTTGGTTACATTTATTTTTGCAGCAATAGGTAAGACATGTAAAAATTGTGAAATCATTGTATTTAAGTAAAATACGCTATTTAACAGTAAAACATCTAGATACTGAATTATAGTACATAGACATTTTACAACTTACTCGTCACAAAACTTAGTCATCTCTATGCTTTGTATGCTATTTGTGCTATTATGTTTTCTCTGATTGGGTAATTAGTCAAATGAGTAGGATAATTCACGATGCTGTTAATACTACATTGTAATTTTTTTAACCAGCCGATTAAAAAAACTGTTAACGGTGAGTGGTACACGTGTCTGCACTCGCCTATAATGCCCGTGTACACAACACCTCTTGCGGATATTTTACAAAGACAGCTTCATTTAGATAATGCTGTATAATAATAAAGCTACTGTTGTGAGTAGTACCATAAGTTATAAGAGTGGGGATACGCCATGACATATGTATAGCGGGGCATGTGAGTGAGTCACAGGGCGATCGCCATAAGAGCAACACGTTCTCGATGTATTCACTATTGTAGCTGTATAATAAATCTTTTATTATATTTAATAACCGTGTAACTGTACATTTATTCACACATATAACATGGCGCTGCGGCTTTGAAAAACTAAAGTGCGTAAAATATATAGTGGAGTTATTCAGTTTGAATACAGTGTGTGAGTTGCGTAGTGTAATTGTGAAAATGTCTACTACTCCTGCAGGTATAGGAACGACAACGACGTTTACAACCACGTCTACGTCATTAACGGGCTTGAAACCACCAAGTTGTTTACAAAAGTTAACTACTGAAGGATGGACAAAGTGGAAACAGCTTTTTGAAATATATCGTATTGCATCAGGTACTAATAAAATGGCCGATGATGTACAAGTGGCCGTATTTTTGCATTGCATAGGTGAAGAATGTGTAGACGTGTATAATACGTTGGGATCAACCGAGGATGAAAAAAACAGTTACGATACAGTACTGCAGAAATTTGAAGAGCACTTTGTGCCTATCAAAAATGAGAGTGTTAGTTCGCACATGTTTTTCACGAGAAATCAGCAGCCTGGTGAGTCGTTTGATGCATATTTGACTGAACTGAAGAAATTAAGTGCGGATTGTAATTTTAGTACTTTGAGAGAGCGTTTGATAAGAGATCGCATTGTTGCCGGCATTTTAGACAAACGAGTCAAAGATATGTTATTACGTGAGAATGAATTAAAAAATGAAACTAGCAACGATAAAGAACTGCAAGAAGTTCTAAAATATGTAAAAGATGGATGGCCTGTAAACAAATGATCCGTTTCTGAAACTGTCAAACCATATTTTTCTTTCAAAGAAGAACTTTCAGAGTGTAAGGGTTTATTGTTGAAAAATACTTGTATAGTTGTACCAAAATCCATGAGAAAAGTAATGCTTGCTAAAATACATTATGCTCATTTTGGTAGTGAAAAATGCAAAATGTTAGCTAGAAAAACATTGTTTTGGCCAGGCATGTCGAAGCAAATTGATGACTTGGTAAGCAATTGTGATATTTGTTGTAGTTATCAAAGGGATAATAGTAAAGAACCAATGATTGAAAAACCAATACCTAAAAATCCTTGGGAAATTTTAGCTTCTGATATTTTTTATTTACTTGGTAAAAGGTTTATAATTGTAGTAGATACGTATAGTAAATTCATTGATTTGCAACATTTAAGTGATTTAAGCGCAGAGTCTACTATACAGTCTTTATAGGAGTTTTTTGCATGATATGGGGTACCTAAAGTTTTATATTCAGATTCAGGTACTCAATACACGAGTTTTAAATTTAAAAAATTTTCAGATCAATGGGGTTTTAAACATGTGATAACTACTCCAAAACATCACCAGTCAAATGGTTTAGCAGAGAGACATATACAGACTCTCAAACATATTTTGAAAAAAATTATTCAGGAAGGGAAGGATAAAGAAATGGCTCTATTACAATTAAGAAATATGCCTATTGATAATAGTGGCATTACGCCAGCGGAATTAATGTATGGTAGGAAAGTAAGAAACATAATACCAAATTCAAATGAAGGCAAAGTAGAGTCAAATAAATTTAGTACTATTTTGCAAGAACGTCAAAATATACAAAAGTTCTATCATAATAAAGGTTCGAAAGCTCTTACAGAATTTAATGTGGGAGATAAAGTTAAAATTCATGATGAAGGAAAGGAAACCTTACCTCATCAAAGTGGTATTATTATTGAAAAACATCAAAATCCTAGATCTTATAAAGTAAAAATAGAGCAAAATACTATTGTAACACGTAATCGAAAAGATCTATCCAAAGGTACACAATTTAATGAAACCCAATATAGTTTAGATATACCATTAGAAGAGCCTACGCAAAGAAGAGTTTCGAGCAATACAAATACTGTAAATAATAATGTGAATAATGCAAATAATATCTGTAATAATAATCCTATTGTTAATGTGACTGCGAATGATGCTCCGGTAATTACGACTAGATCAGGTCGTACGATAAAGAAACCAGAGTACCTAAAAGGTTATGTATGTTTAATAAATGTTATGTAATAATATTGTAATTTAATTTTGAAAAACTAGAAAAGGGGAGATGTTGTGAGTAGTACCATAAGTTATAAGAGTGGGGATACGCCATGACATGTGTATAGCGGGGCATGTGAGTGAGTCACAGGGCGATCGCCATAAGAGCAACACGTTCTCGATGTATTCACTATTGTAGCTGTATAATAAATCTTTTATTATATTTAATAACCGTGTAACTGTACATTTATTCACACATATAACAGCTACAGAATCGCTGTGAAGTTTGCAGTGATTCTTTAAGACAAAAGTGTAGAATCAGCATTTTTTCGTTATGGTCGGAATTCTATTTAAGAAAATCCCTTTGATAAGGTAATCTAATAAATTTTACAATCCTGTTGCTACGGACATCTTTCATTGTTAATAAATTAGAATCCCTGCCTCTCTACGGCTACCAACCTGTGGTCGTCTTTTGTTAGATATTAAAATAAATAAGATAAAAGAAAAATCTGTATAACAAAAGGCATCGTCTACACAATAATATAATCTATATAATTAACTAAAATATTTGAATGACAAGTAATGAGTTAACATAAATTTTAAATGACAGTAAATTTATTAATACCATTGTGTTACGTAATGCGGAACGTTTTAATGCGTTCGATGGTGTCGTTCTGAAAGCTTCTCGACTAGCCCTGCCGGTGTGTGCTTCTGCCAAGGCCGCGCTGAAGTATCATCTAGAATTCTTGTTAAGGACGCATATTATGGAACCCTGCAGACTATAAGTAGCCCACACCCGTAGTAACACGGAAAATGGGATCTAACTTGAATCCAGATGATATCAAGAAAGGAGATGATGTTTAATTCAATTGCAACATCCGGGCCAACCCTAAAGCTTACAAGCAGCATGGTACCACAATGAACAGGAAATTCATCACAACGTTACCAGTGGAGTGATTCTCAGCAACCACAGCCTCGTTTTACAAGGAGTTACCAGACACACTGGTGGTGAATATACTGAGGGGAAAGGCACTAGCAATCCAGTTACACACAGAGTTATAATTGTACCACAGGACTGTTCCTCGTAATTAAAAAACCAACTGCGCAAAATGAATCGCTTGAGAAGGGGACGGGTGAAGATAGCTAGTGATAAAATAAAAACTCGGTGTGACATTTGCAGCAATAGTGTGGGTTTTCAAGAAGGAGATCAGGTTTGGTTGTTCAACCCAAAACGGCGTCGTGGTCGCTCACCTAAACTTCAGACTAACTAGAATGACCTTACATTGTGAAAAAGAGAATCAACGATGTTGTCTATCGGATTCAATAGGAAGGACAGCGAAAACTCTAGCGGATACTTCAGCGCGGCCTTGGCAGAAACACATACGGCAGAGCTAGTCGAGAGAAGCTTGTAGAGCGACACCATCGAACGCACGACAACGTTCCGCATTACGTAACAATATTAATTAAGGTAAACATTACGATCCACTTCCTTTCCAAGAACTTTGTCTGGATAAATGCCAGTGATCCCACTCACTATTAATATTACAACAGACCTTAAGAGCCACATAGAAGTGAACTTTTTAACGCCTTGAAATGGTGAGTTCTCCGAGTAGCAGTCAATATCATACTGTGCATTGCGTTCATTCAGTCTGTAGCACAAAGATGTTCTAATGTAGAATTGCACGCGATAGACGCGTGACTAGGCATTTGCGTGATTTTCTTTACACCCCAGACTCCACGTGTCAAGTGCGGCTGCGTTAAGCTAAGAGCGAGCCACACCCACCTTGTAGAGTTGTCAGAAAAGTGTGCTGTCACACTGGGGCGTAAAGAGGCTTCTGTAAACAGGCATTTACTCAGCCTCGCAGGAGTCCGTGTCTGGACAACAGAATAACCGAGGCGACGTGATAGGTTCTGTAGCCCTGACGCTGGCTGGCACTGCCAAGAGGGGGAGCTGTCGCCTTAGGATATTGCGGTTATCGGTACAAACAGAGTTCATGTGACTTAGTGATCTTAAAGTATATATCCAGAGCTGAATTAGAAGGGCGTGGTGCCTTATGGAAAGGCACATTTTTAAAATTTAACAATTATTTTATTAAACTCTCAAATTACAACAAATATTTAGCTAAATAGTTATTACTGTGAGGATAGTAGTACTTAAGCTTAGAAAGTACTATTCGATCCATTTTTTCTTGATTTCGCCTCAACAAAGTCTTATATATTTTCTTCTTAATCGAGCGATTCAAGTATTGTGCTTTCAATAGTTCAAACTTGATAACGAGGAGAATCTTTCACCTCCCATAGTTGAACTCAACATACCTTTAATGGGCTTTAAAATAGAAAATTGTCTTTAAATTTGCAGTTAGCTGTTAGAATTGTAAAAATCAGGTGATAAGCAATGTATACATTCCGAAATACATCAATCGTTTTACAGTGTAAAATCCAGTTTAATACTTTCAGCGGACAAACTGTAGTATCATAGAATCTATCATCTTCATTCGGACATAAAAAAATAACGGCGAACTCGTAGAAAAATGTGCAATCATTTTTTATAATTTTGGATTGAAGATATTTGTTGTTTTTACATTTATTATCTTCAAAACTTTATTGTTATTTAGGACTGTATGGTGCCCCTTCTAACAGCTGAGACCCTGATGCCCTGTGCTGCAGCATACCATAACGTTAAGGATGATTCGCCACTGTATATACCTTGTTTCTGTAGCGCAGATAGCAGTGAGAAAATCTTATAACGCTCATGTATGTGTACCCTGACTGTATATTTTTCTATGTGTAAAAAACTTTCTCACGTGTCGAAGTGAATAGATATTACATCTCCAGGATAAATGTAATTACAAAACCCATGTGCATTTGCTGAAACATGTTAGGGCTGTGCTCTGCTGCAGTGCTGGATATTCCAAACCCAATTACAGCTAGTACAGCCAAGTGTACGCAATTACGTAGCATTTAACTTTACGACCGCAAATGCTATTATACACATTGAAACCAGCTAAGCCATTTCGGCCAATTAAAACTAACACTGTATAATATACCTACTGTGGAAACTACACTGTTTTATTAGATCTGAGAATATCGTTTATTTTTTAGAAATAAACACTTTCCTAAATTTTGAACAGAGATAATTTTTAATATTCCAACGCGTATTAAGTAGACAATTAACGCAGTATGTTTATTATGTTGGACACATGTTGTGTGATCGGCTGAACGAAGTTGTTGCAAGATATTTAAGCTGTCGTATTCTCCGAACTCTATACAAACCTTTCAGAGTGTAAGAAAGGACAATCTGAAAATTACGTGGTAACAATCTAAGAGGACGTAGAAAAGTCAGTGTCTATAAATATAAACGAAACAACAGAACGATAAATCTGTAGTAAGCGTGGGGGAAACAATTTTGAATACGTGATAACAAGAAAAAATCTGATACCAAATAATTTACGAAAATACAACTGTGTACTTCGAAACACGTAGTACCAATAAGAAAGACCAAATACGGTACATAAATTAAGATAATATAGACAGTAGTTTTACCTGAGACTGTGGAACCAGTGAATGTCAAAGTACCAACATTCAATGGAAGCTCTCACGGACGAAGTATCTTCTGCAATTTAAAGCCGAAGCATGTTCAGATCATTAGATGAAGAAAGAGCAAAAGACTGTAACTAGTTGACGCTTTAAATCGGCCCCTCACAGGACTATTACGTTCCTCTCAAGAATTTGAAACTGTATAAGGTTACCTACCATTATTATACAGTATCTCATTTTTTAACAAGCCGGAACAAAATATCATCTTTTACCGTTCTTCTTCCAGTTATATCGAAGTAGACGTGAGTTCCCAGGATACCGCTCTCGGAAGATGGAAGGTGGCAGAAAAGAAAAGGAAATTCAGCCTATTCATAATTATAAGAATAAAATAAGTATGCCACTTTATTCTTCATGCCTTACTAAACTGTTATTAGGCCCACGTTTACTAAAGCTGCATTTGTTTAATCATATAATTACTTGTTCTTGCTCATATGCTGTTGTCTACTGAATCTTTATCGTAGTAGACAAGACAGATTAATTTATTTAAAACTTACCCCCAATTTTGTTTAAATGAAGTAATGTGCAGCGTTTTTGCGGCTATAGTAGCAGAAATACGAAGTAATGAGTCGTTCTCAAACTCAGATAGATAATCTTAGAGTAGTCCCTTAAGTTAACTGACGCCAGAGGACTAATTTAATGCAAACACAGTAGTAATAAAGTTACTGCATGGCAAACCTGAAGTAACAGTAATACTCGCTCTAGGGAATTGACTATTTCTCTTTGCAAGTGCTCCGAGGGTATTTTACAGGGTCAAAACTTGTAACGTCTTGCCAAGGACCATTAACATTTACGATACGCCAACAGTTCAGGTCGGATAAAGATTGAAATACTTGCAATATAAGCACTTAAACATTATGAGCTGTAGTAATAAAATTAAATTATAAAAGTTGTTTATAAAACTAATTTTAGTTTACAGAACGGTATATCGTCAACATCATTATCACCAATATCACCACGTCCAACAACATCATTATTATCAACATCAGGATCAGGATCATTATTATCATCATTAGAATTTGTTGCCTAAGGTTGAGTAAAATCTTCCTAATTACTTTCTTCACTATTTCTCTTAATTAATTCCTAATCACTCTCCAAAGGAGAACCTAGGCTTCGATTTTGGGAGAAAGGTATTTTTTCAACTACATATCGTTTTCGTAGAGTATTCTTTTTCTAATATTATATTAAAAATTGTACCATAAATTAAATCTAATAGGTAATCAATAGCTGTAATTCACTAATTTCATTAAAATAAATTAATAACACACTTCAAATAGACTTCTAGTTTGTCTTGCAAGGCTAATAATACTTTTCTGTGGAATATAAATACTTTAAAGGGAACGTTAAAATTAACAAAATGAAGAAATTAAGGGCTACAAGTATGTATACAATTAATGTATCTAACATGGTTGCGGATATAAATTTTACAGTAACATATTGTTAAATAGTTTTGTTAAAAACATAATGATTGTCAGTCTTTTTCACTTAATTACTTTAACAAAAACACGCAACCAGTTTAAAATTTTTGTTCCAACGTTTTAGGATTTCGAGTGTGGGACCCCCATATCACCTCCCTAGGTTCGCCCCTGTCGCTCTCTACATTTTGTAATTTCTCTCCAAAGCAAATCACATCCAGTGCACTGTATGAAGGCAAAGCCCTTCCTTAAAATATTTTATATTGTTTCGACGGTCACATGAATCGTCGTGTGGTACAGTGGAAACAAAATACAGACACAAGTAAAGTAAGTAATTACCGGTACCAGTTGTAATTAGTCACAAATAACAATGTGAAATCAACAAGGTCATACAATAATTCAAATTAAATTTTTCCAAAATAATAATGTTAACTATTAAGGGTTCCGCACTAATTGCAACACAGTAATCACTTCCCACAATCACTTGATACGCGCTCTACAATCTCACGGTATAACTAACTAAGCCGGCCGGCTGTTGCTTACATATAGCCTGCAAATGTTCCACAAGAATTTTCCATTTTTTTTTGCAGGGTGCCATCATAACTTACGTAGTTACAAGTACTAGAACAGTCTGGAAGTTACTTACGTACACTTTCCTTGGCCGAGAAACGGCTCGGTTAGCAGAGAAACGTGTACAACTTTACGTACTCGCGCCTGCCCAATTTTCGAGATAGTTAGGTAATTTTGTAGCAATATCTTTTGGCTTCTAACCTGTCAAAATTTGCGGACGTGTACCATCTTCTTCGATGACCAAATATCCAGCTTTCCTTCATTTTACTTTATCAATTTTCTTATCACCAGCGTTAATATCTCTTCTCATTAGCTTGGATATTAATTAAATTGCCTTTCTGATTTTTTTTTGTTATTGTAACAGTTTTATGCTCCTTCGTCGTATCTACAGTTTTATTTGCAACAGTTTTAGGTTTCCGATAAAACCCTAAAACATACTCCACTGCTGGAATGGCACTATAATAAATATTCACCATAAATATTTCTTAGTTCTTTTCCGTGTGACGTTTTTTTACTTACTGTTTGGGCTTTATCTCTATGCATTAGTTTGGCTGATAAAGTTCTTTTGACAGTTGGAAAGACTGGAATACAGCGTTTGATGCACAAGCGTTGATACAGCGTTTCTCATATAACTTCAGAAGCAGAACCAATCTTTGTGGAACCGTACGATTGCAGAGTGTGGAGAGGAAGTATTCTCCAAATTAGCTTTATGTAATTACATGAACTCCCTGTATTTTTATTTCATCTATAATAAACGTGTCACTTGCATAAAAGAGAATAGAAAGTTATAACTTAAACTTTCTATAAAACTTAAGTCATACCATTCTATATAAAAAATTGTTGTTTCCAAAATTTGTCAAACGTGAAAATTATTTTAAAACAAAGACAATAATTGAATTGTATGTGTTTATTAGAAAACAAGACTAGCTGAGTTATAATTGTCAATGCTACAATTCCTACTTTGATATATGTATACAAAAGGTTATAAATTGTATTTCTGAATCCGGTTACAAGGACCATTAACGTAATTGTATTTTAAAATACATCTAGTAAATTAGTTTTAGTACAGTAACAGTTTTTAAGGCAGCGTCAATAAAATTAATTTCGAAAAGGGGACGAAGTTTCTCAGAAATATTAGTTGTAAGAATATTAAGTTTTTATTATAGTGTTACCCGTCAGTACGAAAGGTAATTAGGCTTACGATTTACTATTTGATCGAGTGGCTAAACAAATTTTAATAGGAGTACGTTGCCCGATTAAGAATTAAGAAATCCAGAAGATACCAAAGAATGATTTATTTTAAAATCAGACGATTTTTTTGATATAATGCAATACTACTGGTTATTCCATTTCACAGTAAATACAATTAATTTCCTTTTACAGTTACTCTTCTTGAAATTCTGTTCTTAGTTACTTTGTAATACTGACTTAATGAAGAGTGATTAACACTTTAACAATTTTTACATACAAATATAAATTATTCTTGTCTACTTTACCTAGTTACATCTAGTCAACTATTCAACTACTGAGAAGCTGCCGTACTGTGGACCCCCGTCGTCCTGCAACACTCTGGGATTGATAATCGTTTGTACATTTCGTTCCATTTATATACTGTCTGGTTGTTTACTAAATGAAACCTATTTACAAATTCTAAAAGTGACGAATTTAGCCTACTCTCACTTTCACTAGCGAAAGTGAGCCTCAAGTCGTTTACTTTTAAATAACAACTTTCAACAGAACAACTATTTCGGTAACTGCGATGCAAAACAAAACTAAACGATAATATTTAAAATTATACAATAATAGACAATAGTTGACATAAATAGTTTTCATCATTTAACGGTTTACCACTTACTGAAAAGGTTTGATAATCGTTTTGGACACAAGTATTTTGCCTAGTTAGGTAAATTCTAGTTAAGCTCAGATGCGGGATTGGAAGGGTAAATTCCTGACATTTCCGTCATGATTAATGTAGCCAGTGCCTATAGCTGTTTTGCAAACATACACTAATCTCTTTCAATCGTGTAACGAGACAAAATTTCGTTATAAGGATGAGTAGTATCAAATGAATCTCATAATGTATACACTTTAGGAAAATGTATTCGATAAACCTAGTTAGCGAGGCCTAAAATTAATATTCATATAAGGATATTATGTATTATGTTTTTAGGCCTACTGTATAATTGGGTAACAAAATATTCATCGCCTATGTTTCCAACTCTGTTGTATTAATCGTATTATAAAAACTCGTAAAAGGTTGTTACCCTTATAAAAAACGTATTTACGTACTATTATTTTTTATAAAATTAGAATAGAAATTTCATATTGTTTACAATAATTATAGAAATACATATTTGATTATAAAATACCCTTGACACATATACCCTAACTTATTTTATTATAAATACCGTTTGACTTTGAACGTGAATTTCATTCAAAATGTTTGTAATACTCTATTTATATTAATTCCATTGCCACATATCTGAACTAGGTAAACTACTTCTTGATCATTGGTTGCATAATAATAATAATAATAATAATAATAAAAACCATATGCAATTATTTAAACTTTTATGTTACTTGCTCTTTTTAAATTTCCAGACATGTGCACTTGTTGAATCATGACATATACGTACGATACTCTTTCTTTATTGTAAACGAGATATTTTGATTAAAGTTGTTGACACCACTAGTAATCTTCCGTGTCCATCAGCTGTAACAACTTTTCCCACGCGTTTCCTGTTTTTGACTAAATCGTTAGATGTATGTTTTGTCTGCGCCATAGGTTTAACTTGTCGACAACATCAGAAAATATACAGATGTTGCTGCTGGCAAGCAGTCACCTTAAGTAAGTTATTCTCAGATTTCCTTAAGGCAATGTTTACAGTCAGTAACCACAAATGTGGTTTAACACTGAGCTCTCTAAGTGATTAAATTTAGAATATTCTGACTGTATAAGACGATAAACATTTAAAATCTCTATGTTTGTTTAAGGTTACAGATAAAATTGGACATAAGGTTCTAACCCAATACAAGTGAATCAGTAGCTTGTTGGCACCAAAGAATATCAAATGCTTCAGTGAGAACCAAAATAATGTAAAGTGATAATTTGTTCAGGACTACGTATTTACAATGAACCTTTCGATGAGCGTACACAATTTTGATGAACAACAATAAATTACTTTTCATCATCATTACAAAATTTAGGATAACCAACACATTCTTTCCACATAAAGAGATACATAAGTATATTTGGCAAGCAAGTAGATCTTGTTTAATAATTGATTATGTTTATTGAATGGGAAATTAGGAAATTTATTGCAGGATACAAGGGTTTTTTTTATAGAATGTGACGTTGAGTCCGACCATTTTCTGCTCATAATAAAAATTAGTACTCCAGGTAGGTGGATAAAGGCTCGATCTACAGAGCGCCAGTCCTTCAAGCAAACTATTAAAGTACACCTGCTCCAGCAAGAAAGTATAAAATACCTGTACCAGACCCGATTGAATCAGTTTGCACAAAAAAACCCCCATTATTTCTACTAGTAATTTTATACAAACCACTATGTTGTCTTTGGTATTGACGAGCGCTTTCGGCAGGCAAGCCATCTTCAGGTCATTTAACAACATAATGATTTGTATAAAATTACTAGTAGAAATATTTGAGACCACTAACACTCTAATATAACAATAAAAAAAACCACATTAACAACAATATAACTTAGGAATGTTGTAACAGCAAAGACGTCATATCACAAGCAGCATTCGTCTTGAGGACAAGACGTAAAAGATGTGGAAACCGAGGTCTAAAGGTATGGGATGAGGATATTAGACAAGTAATAGATGCTAAAAACCAGGCATACCTGAAACATCTACCCTTAAACACTACTCAGACAAGGTGTGAATATAGGCGCTGCTGTGCCATTAACAGAAGGTAAATCACGAAAATCAAGCGAAGTACATAGATAAATATGTAAGTGATATAGAATACGATGTACATGGCAGGCGGGACAAGCTTACAAAATATTAAGACATTCAAATCGAACGGAAAGGTATAACTTGAAGATCAATAGTATCTCAGAACAACAATGGCTTGGATATTATGAGCAGCTATAGACTCAGGATCAGCTCGAAGAAACAAACCTTTGCTGATATCAGTGATTGTGTGGATCCAAAAACAATGAATGAATTGTTAGCTGCTCTATACCGCTGTAAAAATAGAAAACAACCTAGCAATCATGGTCTGAACGTGGAGCTTATAAAGTACGCACCAGCTTTACTGCATTTACTGCAATTCATCAATCTATGCTAGAACACTGGTCATGTTTCTGACGACTGGCGGATTGCAAAGGTAATTCCCATGTTCAAGAAAAGTGATCGTAACGACTTCAGAAACTACAGAGGGGTCAGCCTTCTGAATACTTTATATAATTTATAAGCATCCACATTAAGAACACGGTTAAATACAATAACGGAGTCTATGCTTTTAGAACCCTAGAACGGTTTTAGGAAGGGCAGATCCATGTTTATATTTATATTTACAATAGCCCAGATCATTCAAAAGCATAGAGAGTGTCAGCTGCCAACATACAAGAAGGTGTATAACAGGGTGCATTGGGCAAACTATGGGGAATAATGGCAAGGAAAGGGATCCCACTACATCTAATTAGGGAAATACAGAGTCTTTATGTGGAGAATAAAATCTTGATTAAAGCAGGGAAACCGAGTTGTCCTGATCGATTGCGGAGTACGACAAGGGGGGTTCACTACCACCTTCTCTTTTTAATTTATATATTGACGATGCCATACAAAACTAGCAGATGTGTTTTCTGGAACATTTTATGATTGGCCAGTCTGCAATTGACACTTTGTTGTTTGCGGACGATTAAGGTATTCTGTCGGACTCGGAAAATAGGTTGCAGAGGAGTATACATTTGTTAAATCGAATCTTCAAAGACCCTGGATTACAAATACACACTTAATACAAAGATTATGGTTTTTCGTGAAACTGAATAAATTGTATAAGTTCAGCCTTATGTGCGGGACTATGAGGCAAACTGTTAAGAGAGCAATTAAAGAGACACCCCTAATATTCTACAAGGCGATGCCCCTTCCCACACTTCTTTGTAGTTCTGAGAATTAGACTTTAAAGAGAGGTCAGGCCAGTCGTATCCAAGCGGCTGAAATTAAATTTCTCAGGCACGTGGCAAGGTATACTCTCCATGGTCATAAATTGAACACAGATATACCGCAGGAACTAGATATTATGAGTATACTCGAAACGATTGCCAGTATCGGCTGAGTTGGTGAGAACATCTTTTGCCGAATGGATGACTGCCGCATCCCCAATGAACTATGCAACTATAGGCCGACAGGACGGATAGGTGTGGGACGTCCGAGGAAGCACTGGAGTGACCAGCTCTAGACTTGCCTGTTTGAGACCGGAACAAACAATCCTTGGTTTAATCCTTGCAGTTTATGATGATATTCATCATTACTTTGCTTTTCAGTAGCTGATAACACTAGAATTACAAAGGAAATTAATTAGTTTCGTTTTTTGTATTACTACTTAAAAATAGGCTATTTCCAATGTCAAAGTTATTTCCAATGCCGCGAGAATTTAACGGCATACTAAACGGATAAAAAATGTAATCCTTCTGACAACAATCGGTGTATGTAATTTATTAATGTTTATGTCAAATGTTAACTAAATCTAATAAAGTAGAAATGTAATAAAACACAAGGGCGAATTAATTATGGTTAGGCCTATATACAAATATATTTGAGGTAAAAATAACTTTTTGTGTCGATACGTCTCACAACCGATATCAATGAATTAAATATATATAATCTTATATATAAAAATGAATGTTTCTTTGTTTGTCCCGTGTGCGTTCCTATACCATTCATCCGATTGCGATGAAACTTCGGTGAGTTGTTGTGCGCAGTCCCTAGAAGGTTTCTGAATTAGTGGTGTTTTTTTGATATGATCCTTCGGGGGGTCATTTGGGGTCTTCCACATCTCCTCCTAAACCACTGGACCGATTTCAACCAAACTTGGAACAAATATTTTACGCAACGGGAGAACCAACATAGGACAGGGGTTTTTTCGATACGATCCTCTGGGGTCTTAAAATACTATTAGATCTGGTTACTATGGCAACCCAATAGAATAGATTCTGTTCTAAATATATTATCCCATTAAATTGGAGACCACGCGAACGAAGTCGTGGGCAACAGCTATTTATTTTGAAGAAACCTACTTTAATTGAACTTTATTAATTAAACTAATATTTTCATTACGTACAACGTGAAACTCCGTAGCGAAGCACGGGTATTCCGCTAGTACAGTCTAAATACAATTTTGAAAATAAGTTCTGCATAATGTTTTGCAAAACTCCTATTTATATTATATTTTAATATTCAACTGTGGAAATAGAATTAACTGTAATTCTCTGTCCCTCAAATAATTCTCTCAAGAATTCTCTGTAATACGAGTTCAAGTAATTACTGGTTTTGTTGCGGTGTGTCAGAATCCCCTTATATTTATGTGATGCAGTCTCTAGCTGTTCGTGGATCAACAACGTGTGACAGCGAGAAAGCCCCTAACCCCTGACGTGTAACAACCCCTTATGCATATTCATTGAACACGTCCACTTAATTTACTTACCGATATAATTCTCCAGCGGTTAGCATGCCCTAATAAATGGGCTCGATTTAGAGTGTTCAACGGTAAAACAATTTATATAAAATTGTTTATAGACTATAACATTTAATAGATTATATTACTTGATAACCAGCAATGTTTTATCGTGTGTCTAATTTGTTAATTTATGAACAAACGAAATCGCGGAAAAGAATTTGTAAAGCTATTAAATATTTGCAAAAGTTTTATTTCTGTAGTTTTATATGGTGCTTGCCTGATAAATACCTTGAACGTATCTTTAAATCCAAATTATGTAGACATGAACACAGTCCTTCATACATGTCTAAATAGTACGTTAACAGACGCATTACACGACTTTCGTGAACTATATATTATATATTTGATGGTAATGAGGTCTACAGAATGTGGAGTATAAATAAGGAATATTGTACTTATGTGTTAAATCATCAAAGGCTAAAGAAGGAATACGTTCACGACAAATTACTTGGGTCTTCAGGTTTGGAGTTGTGAGATGCGCTGATAACTCGTTCACGTCACACTTCACTAACTAATAAGCCTCAAGAGAATTTTCCAGAAGGAGTTCAAGGTCACCGACTCGATAAGAAGGATTTTAGTAAAAAAAGGCGGCGTGAACGTTGCAGCCTCGAATATAAAGGGCTAGGGGCAGCAAGAACCAGAAATGATAAATGCCCTAGAACGTCAAAAAGTAAATATTGCCGTAATTACGGAAACGAAGAAGAAACTCAAATGTACCAGAGATGTAGGGGACTGGGCAATGGTATACAGAACAGTTACAAAACAGGAAAGCACAGACATTAGGACCGGTATATGTGACTAACAACTTTGAACGTAAACGAATAATTTATGCCTGTGTGACCGAAGAAATCGTAACAATACAAAAACCAAATAAAAGAAATATCCTGCCGATTATTGCCGGATATGCTACGGAAGAGGGTAGGGAAATGATACACAGTTTATCTATGATATGCTGCAGAAGGAGGTAAATAAACAAATTTTTAGAGGTCATCTAACAATTGCAGGGAATTTAAATATTCATAATTTTCAGTGATCATTAGTTGACTATATTACAGTAAATGATAAGTTACAGGCACTGGTTAAAAATACGATAGTGTCAAGAAATTATAGTAAAGGCATTGTTCATTATACAGTAATTTTAAAAATTACAATATTGACTCGAAAGTGGCGGAGAAGGATCGAAATTCCAAATAATGAATCAAAAGTTTTTACAGCGAATTGACTCTTAGATGAAGTAATACGACAGTTAGATGATGGTAAAAGACATCTACATAATTCACGGTTAATTCAGATTATATGCCATGTGCCGTCTGCTAACACTGTAGAATGGTAAAAAACAAATGTCCCAACTTAAAGTAACCATAAAACGAACACGGTTTTAAGATAATGTTATGAAAAGATAATCGAAAGGAAGAAAGGTCTAAAGCTTGAAACACCGAGATAGAAAACTATATTCGGAGTATTTAAGTACACAGTTTGATGAGAGCAAAGTAAATATAAAGAGGCAAGGAATAGAACAAAGCTTACTGTCAGACAAGTACACCAAGCGTCTTGGGATTCCTTTATCAGTGTTATATAAAATGACGTTTATAGGTTGCAATCAGTTGGTTACAAAATTTTGAAGATCCTTTGTTACAATAGCAATAAAGCAAATTAAAATGTTGTAACAGAGGAAAGCTGTGTTTAGTATTATAAAGAACTATGGTTTAATGATAGAAATACTGACGTCCAAGGGAAAATCATAAAGTTGATACAAATTTAAATCATCATCATCATCATTTTCACAACACGGCATAGGCAAGGTGCTGCCTGTTCCGCCTTCAAAAATCCTCCACCCATCTCTTCCGGAGTTTACCCACACACCAGTATCCTATCGGGTTTGTATTTCCAGACTTGTTTGGACAGTTTGAAATCTAACATTCTTTCTAAGAGTTCTTTCCACCGTTTTTTTGTAGTTTTTAATTTGCCATTTAATTTAAAAACTTTTAACTCTTCTCTTATGATCTCATTCTCTATACGGTCAAGTTTAGAACACTTTGTAACTCCTCTTAAGAACGCCATTTCCGAGGCCTGTACTGTATTGTCCTATTTCTTGGTTGTTGTCTATAATTCACACCCATAGGGACTGCCGTACGTTTGTAGAACTTTAATTTTGTATCTCGGCGTACCTTGTTTCTAAAAATACGGTAGATTTTCCCATAGATTTTCTGGAACTTACCTAACCTAATATCAATGTCGTAATTTATATCTCAGACAATATCATTTTCCAAACAATTGAAGTCTCTCACCTGTTCTAGAGTTCGATTGCTAATCGTAATTTTTGTTCTTATATGTTCTTGGCCTTGAAATGTCATTACATTTGTTTTTATAATGGAGACTGTCATATTCTATTGTTTGGAAATCTGATGAATCTTAAAAAGAGATTTTCATAAATCAGATTATGTATTTTAAAGTACAAGGAAGTCGTCAGCAAACAATAGCACGTTCAAATATCTGTTTTGTAATAACTTAAGACCAGGAGTCACTACATATTTACACATTCTTACCGGATCGTCAATGCAAATGTTAAAAACAGTGGGCGATATACTGCACCCTTGTCTAACAAGGGTGAGATATTTGTTGAAATATGTTCCGTTCCGTTATGTGAGCCTTGTATAGGTCTTCTACGTTGTTAAGTGTATCCCCGTTCTTCTAACATTTGAAACAAAAAATGGAACTTGCGATGCTTCACAGTAATTTGTGTAATGATAAAAGCATTGTGTGTAAAAATCTGCACTTTAATACAAGTACAAGATCAACACATTTAAATACAACGGTAAAATTAATAACAAATAAATAATTAAATTACCTTCTGTTGTGCTCAAAAATAGAAACTCGACAGGGTTTAATTAAATAAGTACAGAATTAATAAGACAAAGAAGTTTCTCATTCAAATTATTTTTAGATCTTTTTATGTGTATTGGGTATTTTGCTGAATTCCTCAAGATCGGTTACAAGTCTGTATTATGTTAATTTTGAAAAAAAAAGTAGATAGAAACAAATGTATTGGATTATAGGAGAACCAATGTATTAAATACATCACACAAAATGTATGTTAAGACAATAAACAAGAGGTTATTGAGTATATTGTATTGCTGAATGTCTGATATTAAAAGAACAACGTAATATTTGGAAAGAAAGATTTACAGTTTATAATATTTTTATGTTGAAACAAATTGGAAAAGACAATTCCTTCTGTAGACCTCGGAAAATCGTTTGACACGTTGGATAGAGCGACATTATGGGCATAATGCATATCACAAACACAACCCCAAATTTGATGTACGATTTGCAATGCTTTTTGAGCCCATATAATAGCGGTTCCTTTTGTCTGCAGCGTTGATCAAAACCAAATAGCGTGTTGTAGGTATCCAATTTACTGCGACCACTCCCAGCTGCTACACTTCGCTTTCACAAATGCAGTTTTCATATTTTATCTAAACCACAAATATGATATTTACATATTTCATTTTAAAGTCAACCGTAGATATAGTATTCAAAGTTAAAAAAAATAAGTCGCAATGGATAATCTTATCCTGCTGTATGCCCATCTTTGTAAACTTTTCTAACGTATTTAGTTTTGTCGACAAACCGTTTTGTTAAGAACGGTAATTTCTTGTGTAAAAGATGTTTATTGCTCTTTTATTAAAATTAGAATAATGCTTTGGTAACATATAAAATAGTTTGTTTATATATTTATAATGATTAGAAATTAGCTTCAGAGTACATAAAAAAAGCTTATATACTTGATAAATGTTTTAGTGGATGGCTAGTGAGGATCGGTCAATAATACAACCTTTAGTTATTTTGCGTCGACGTTTCGACATTATTTATTGTCATCTTCAGGACCTGTGTATGAAATAAAATAGAATATAATATATGTATATTATGTAATAATATAATGTATGAATACAATAGAAATACAACAGAGATACTTGATAAAACTAACAACTTAAAAGTAATAGTTAGTTCAATATGTAGATAAAAATTCTATCTATGCTAATCGGAATTTACTTAAATTTACCTTCTGAATGAGTCTATGAATAAATAATAAAGAAACTATATAGCTCTACCATTAAAATATATTTAAATAAACAGATTTTTTCAGTATAAAAATTAAGGTAGATACTGAATATTGTTAATTAAAAATTAAAATTGTATTAATATTAAATTTAATTAATTTATAATTTAGAATTAAACCTAACTTTATAAACTAAGTTTACAATTATATAAAATCAATTTTATAGTATGCAGGAACTATTAAAATGTAGCGACCATTACCATAATTCTATATAAAATTTTATATATAAACCAAGTTTGTAAAAACACAATAAAAAAAAGTTTAATGATATAATAATAATGAATATTGAAGAGAAATGCAGACATGCCGAACACTTGCGCATTCGATATAATTACCGGCTTATAAGTAAAGTATGATACTTCCAAAAATACTGATTACTGAGGACCGACAGAGATCTGAACACGTGTTGTGTGTTTGTGCAGTCCGTCAAATAGTGTCGCACATGTATTTCGTGTATATCATTTTTTGGTTATAACTTCTCACACGAGTCACTCGGTCACATTTCACCCTTGCATTTCACAGTTCGACTTGTGTTGAGTGTTCCATTCTCATTCGCATTCATAGACAATTGTGTATCAATCACAGAACTTTTGTGTTTTTCAAAGCAGAATATCCAAAATATGGGTTTTCAATCAACATGCTTTTGGATTTGAATCTCAGTGTTCAAGCCATTTTTAGAAAAAAAAAGGGAATTCATACATTTTTGCTATAAATTTAAATTAATTGTACATTCCCAGCATTGTTTTAAAGTTAAATACTATTATAAAAAAATACGGTAATATATTCAAACACAAAAAACGTCCACTGCTTGCCGGATAAGAACAGACCTGTAATTTGTGCTGACTCATGCGCACTTAATAACTTCTGAGGTTGCCAGAAACATACTTAATTTACGACTAGAATATCTACCTACAGACATGTAGAAACATGAACATGTATACATGTAGAAATAAGATTGTTATGAAAAAACAGAAAGCAGCTGTAGCCAGTACAACATAATTGGACAAACAGAAATTTCACGAATCGTGTACATTATATTTTCCATTTTTCCTTGTAATGTTATTGAATATCCTTGGTGCAACAATCAAATTCTGATGCACAGAAATTTTATTAGGTTGATAGGGTTATCTAAACGATTTAGATCAAATTTTACGAGAGTATAGAAACAAATTTTTTAGGTATTTGAAATATAAAGTTGTAAACTTGAAAAATGTAGTAAAATATAAAGGTTTAAAAGAAAATTAAAATCTCTTTTTATCCAACAGTAAAACAATTAATTGATTATACAATAAAATTAAATAATTCAATTGTAATTACACATTCATACAATGTTTTGAATAGTTCATTAAATATTAAATACTTCTGCAAGTAAAGTACAATAATAAATTTTATTTGAAGAAGTATTTAATATATGAAGAACTATTCACAAGATAGAATGTCTACAAAAAATATTAAAGAATTACGCACAAAATAAAGACATTAATATTAAAATTAAAATAACAAACAGTGGCCACAAATTTCAAGTAATTATTAAAAACAATAAACGTTGCAAGTACATATCAAATATTGTAGCTTGTGAACGAGTGAAAAAAGTGCTAGTAATAAGCGATGAGTCTTTCGTGCTCTTACCAATTTGTAAAGGAATACGCATTGTTATGTAAAGCATAAGAAGAATGGAAACTTGGCTAAGATCTATAGGATTGTTGGCGGCCTGGTTACAGCGTTGCGATGTCACGGGGTCCTCTACCAATGCCAGAATAGCTGTAGATTTGCAAGTTAACAATTTATCATGACTGCGTAAAATTCATTTTACGCGTATAAAAGTGTTTATCTATAAGGACTTGAACTTTCATTTATATACCATTTCTAAAAACAAAGCATGCAAGATTTCCTGCGAAATATGTATGCCAAGATACCTTCAATTTACTAGAACTGGCACGCACAGCCACACGCACAAAAAAGTCGTACACTTTGTGTAAACTAGAATAAGCAAAGAATAATTTGTTTTTAAGAAATCTGAATGTATATATCATCAATAAAATAATAAAATTACAACAAAATTGTAAAAAGTAAAATTCTTCTTATTAATATTATCTAAATACTAAATACTTATCAGATATAAATGTAAATTTATATAATCCGTTATACCATGAAGAGCATTATATATACATTAATAAATGTACAATTATTACTCAATTTCTTGAGTTTTCACGGCCTGACCCAACCATATTATTTGTAAGAACTTTCAGCTTGTCGGCCACGGTATGTTGTTAAAAACATCATGATCTTCACAACACGGCATAGGCAAGGTGCTGCTTGTTCCGCCTTCTCTTCCTGGGTCTAACCAGACACCTGAGTGCTATAGATTTATATTTCCGTCCGTCTGTGTCCTTTGAAAGTACTGAGAAAATTAATTACTCCATTATAAGGTACTAGCTTATAGATGGGTAAGTGATGTGGAGGGGCAAGTCTCTTGTGGTCCATGGCTCCCTGTAATTTTTATTCATTGATATCTTACTCTAGCCTGTGATGCCTAAGCACCCTACTGCAAGGCAGTAGTAAAATATAATCCTGTAACAATAGGACGCTGTATTAGAGCCAACTAAATCCAACTAGATTCCCTCCTGCAATACTCCCAAAATTAGCCGTTCCAGGATAATTTCCCTTATGCCCTAACTTGGTACTGATGGCTACTGCTGTCTTCCACCTGGCAGCAGGGAATATTTATCGACCTTACGGTGTAGATCCGTACTGTTCTGCATCAACAGGATCACCTGTTGTAGGATGTGGCACTTCACCACGCAGTACGGTACTGGCTGGAGACAGGCTAAGGGCTCCTTTGGGCGCTAACATTACTACATCCAAGGCTGGAAAGTTGAGAGGACCAGTTCCCAGCCAGCCCAGTACAAAGGTACCTCTCCAAAATCCTTCGACCCGTTAAAAACAACATCTCTGTGTTAGCAGCTGAGGATTTTGTTTAAGAGTTTGTCATCAGGAAAGTAGACACCAATAGCACTAATAGTAGAATAGTACAGATATCACCAACACTGATAACAATGACTACAGTATTTACCTTTTTTGTCAGTTTTTGGTATATCAGTATTATCCTTTTACTTACATTGTATAATAACTTTACAGAATTGGAACATAATGAAACTTTAGCCCAACGAATGTTGAATAATTGTACAAAATATTATAACCAAATAATATAAACGATTATAAAATAATAACAGTCTAAAATGTGATTTCCAAACACGTATCACAGTCTAAAAAATGAAGAAGAAACGGTCAAAATTCATTGAAACTTAATAATTTAAAAGAAACAAAATTACGACTATAGCTCTACTAGTTACATTTTCATTAATCAACTTTTAGAAGACGTATTTACTTTATGTACAAGAAATGTGATAATGTGTTAAAAAATCTGAAGAATATAAAGTACGAATAACGTATACAGCGTTATTAAGTACTATAAAAATTAATTAGGTCAACTACTTTCTGTATCATCGAACAAAGTTATAATCGTTGTTATGAGAGCTTCTGCTTGCAGGGCTGTAAGGTCGTGGTCCAAAATTGTTTGATGCAAACGTTTCGGCTTTTAAAACTACCTCCCCTTAGAGGAGTCTCAAATTATATATGAGGCTTTCACGGTCAGCTTCAATGTTATGAGAACTTCGGCTCGCTCTCAAAACTCTCATAACAGTCGAAGTTCTCATAGCATTGAAGTTGGCCTTTAAAAACTCAGACAGAATTAGAGATGTAATCATTCGCTCAAAAATATTTATACTTGAAATATACATAATGTAACTCTTCTGTTATAAAGTAAAACCATATTTATTTTATAAATTAAAACCGCAAGACACCTTCAGCAATGAAATAGTATTTTGAACACATTTCACATATAGTTCTAATTTTCAAAAAATTCGGTTATTTTAAAGTCAAATAAGACAATCTTTAAATACTACAACTCATGTTATGAACAATGACAAACACCAGTACAGTGTACGTTTGTTTCTCATAAACAATGTTACGTTATTTTACTACTGATAATAACCTAATGAAGTTGTGAATAGGAGAGTGCATTAGTAGTTGAATAAATGTCTACAAGACGGCAGTTGGATATATTTTAGTTGATAGAATTTTCTTTACAACGACTCTGCTTCATAATAAGAAAAAATTCCATTATTCGAAATAAATGTATATCAACATATTATAAAAATAAAACCATCGTTGCTACAACTATGGTAGTGTAATTGTATCAGCAACATATGAACATTTATATAAACACACAGCAAAATCAAAACAGAACTAAACTAGCAATATGTGTTTTGTGATTTTTGTGTTTTCTACTCCCTCGCCGTTTAACTATTCTCAAATTTAAGCTATTTCTGTCTAACCATTGGTTTTATTCTAAACCTCTTCCTTTCTCTTCTATGTTCATTCCACAATAACAGATCCTCCCAGAAGTTCCTAATCCCCTGACTCGGCTTGGTGCCAAGTGCTCGATCTGTTCTGAAAATAGCCCATACCCTAACAAATCTCCTACCCATACCATAGCGGCTACCTGTTTTCATGTCGTCTGCCTGCTTTAGGGGTAGTCGTCTGACTGTACAAACAACTAACAGACTCTCTTAATTTTGACACTGTTTCGTCTTGAAATTTTTGCATTTTATCAGAAATCGTCTACAGATCACAAATATAATTTACCAATATGTGACTTTAAAAGACGGTAATTGTTACAATAGAATACATTATATTATTAGTAACAGCTCGTAGAACAATAATACAATGTTACACATTGTAAACAGTCCATTTAAATATAAAGGCAAATTATTTAACACCTATATCCATCAGTTAACTTCAATTTGCATCACACAGCCCTTTAAATGTATAATAAGTTAAATGTTAAGTGAAAGGAAAACAACACAGCGAGCGGTTTAGCACTGGAGGTTTTATAATATACGCGTTGGGTCGACGTTAATTTCCCTTGGGCGTCATATCACTCAGATAAAATACTCTAAAAGTATTCTTACAAAAACACTGCCTTTTGCTAGATGTGTTATGGAATTACGTCAGGTAGAAAGTAAATGTTTATAGAAATATTTTCAGACTTACTCTTTTTCCTTATTAATTCGTAATAATTTATAGATAAATTAATGAAAGAGTACTTACTCAATACGACATTTCAGGCTTTTATAAAACAACAATGATTGCATTATGTAGTATGTAGTAATAATGGTGATTGTTGTAATAGCAGAGAAAGTAGTGGTAGTAGTAGTAGTAGTAGTAGTAGTAGTAGTAGTAGTAGTAGTAGTAGTCTTTGTAGTACTAGTTTTTTAAGTGGGGAAATGCGTTATCCTCCGTCAGAGGAAACCGTGTGACCCCTGGTGTGTGGGCCTGTCACCCACCAAAATCCCACCTCTAATTCAGACATTCATATCCATTCTAGAACCACTTAGCGTATTACTTCAGGATGGAGACAATCTTCATGAGGAAAGTCACTATAATAGTAATACGGTGAGTAATAATACTTCATGGGAAGTAATCATAGTAATAATCGTAGTGGTATTCGCTGTTCTTATTGTTATTGTTTGGATGACATAAACAACTGAAAACGTTTGATTTAATATATCTGAATAACGCAATTATATCTTACTTTTTGGAGTCAATCACTGGTGAAAGTAGTTGAATTGATTTACTCGTAGTATAATTTTAAATGGCAATTGACATATTATGAGAACGCGTTGAGAGCTAAATGTAATGTTTAAATTTTTGAAACAATTTGTAGACACGATATGAAGACAATGTATTTGTTGGTTAGTATATTACATGACGAGATAATATGTACACATGTGAGATTAGTAAAAAACGAAACCGCGCACTGTATACGGCTACATTATGTTACTGTAGTCTTAACGTTAACATCGTAGGTAATTAAATTACCAATGCCAAAAAATATGTTTATTACGTCCTGATATATATTAATATGTCACGCAAAGCCATGTTGTACTTTCTTTGTGAAATGGTAACTGTCGTCTCGAAAACAGATTACCTGTATTATAATATGCGCAGAAAATGCTGTGCATATGTAAATATGTTTTATAATTTTGTGACAGAAGCTAGGAAACTAAAAGTACTATAATTTTAACTTCAGAATACGGAGGCTTCCTCCCTGACTAATCTGATAACCGTGAGTGTGTTATTCATAAAAGATATAACACTAATTAGTGACAACATTGATATGGAAATGTTGATAACAAGTGTTATAACAAAATCAATCATATTTTTACGACGACATGAACATATTATTATTGTTTGCAACAAATTGTATCTGGATAGCTGTTTATAAATTAAACAAAAACTTTATCGTCTTACAATAAGAAATATTTTATGCACTTGACATAAACGCAATTATTATGTTATGAGGTAACATAACGCATCAATATGTTAAGACGGAATTCTTGAACATTTTGAAATTTAGGATAACTACTTATACCACAAGGCAAGCACACATATTAATAACTTCTTCTATATAATGAAAAGTCATATTCTTCCTATTTCTTCTTCTTGTTCTTCTTAATTGGTGCTACAGCTCTTGGAGGTCCTCGGCCTCCTGTACAATCCGCCTCCAGTCGTCTCGGTCCTCTGCTCTTAGTCTCCACCTTCTTACACCGAGCCTGCGTAGGTCGTCCTCAAGACCATCCATCCATCGTTTTCTGGGCCGACCCCTCCTTCTCTTTCTACCAGTTAGCCTCGTAAAAATTTTCTTCAACGTGGATGTCTCTAACATGCTCTGAACATGCCCATGTCCACCGGATTCTTCTTTTCTCCCTATATAATAACGGTATATTCCCTTAAAGAAAACTATAGGTAGGATAGTAAAACAAGTACAAAAAGTTTACAAACGGAAGGAAATACTCGCTTGCTCAGAGCGTAGAGAAAATATTTTATGAAATATAAAAAGCAATGTTACTTACAGCAGGGCGAGCACCCGGCGTTTCACACAAGCGCAAAGCCCCGCTTATTGTGAACGCTATTCAAAATGGGAAGTATGCCGCCTACTGGAAGGGAGAAATTCTAGTCAGACAGCGAATTTCACATTATGCAGCAAAATGCGCTCACGATTCACTACTATTTGACACTTGCTAGATACATTGTACCAAGAATGGAACATCATACAAGGTGAATTAAGCGTATACAAACTATTGTCTCTAGGAATAAATTTAGCTCAATACTGGCTACGTTGCCCTCTTATGAGACACTCTTGGCATTTTAGTATAACTAGAATTTGCATTCATTGAGTTGTATGAATTTATGTTTGTAGTACAAGAAATGTTTACCACTTGTACATTGCTTTCTCAGTCTAGAGTGTTTTTCCCGGCCGCATGTAATGCAAACAGCTACATTCAGAAATCAAAATACAACACATCGTGTTCGTGTACAGAATATTTACAATAAAATGAATAGAAGGCTTTTGTCAAGGTTATGTAAATAAACCGTTATCGGAGATTTCATCTGAGTGAAATGATTTTTATAATTTGTAATTTCTTTGGAAGGCGTCAGTGATGGGTTATTGATATTAAGCCTACTAGAAAGATGGATTTATTCCATCACTTTTTTTGTAATGCGACGTTTCGGCTACGCGACAAATCTGTAGTCGTCTTCAGTCTTCATGGAAAAACAAATTGTATACACGCTGTTTACCTTGAAACTAAAATAAACTGAATACTTTGAAGCGTGCCTGTTCACGTGAGTTTTCTGTGTGTATTCAGTGTGGGTGTGTGTGTGTATGTGTGTGGGGGGTTAAAATTCCATACTTGTTAAGTTTTATTTACTTATTTATTTTGTTTGTATACTATGTCAATAATTTAATATGTTTTGACTCTATGTTGGTTGTGAGACAAGGTGCTCTTTTATATTTTAGTTGTGATGGTTTAGTGTTTGTTTCTCCCTGAAGACAGATTTGTTGCCCAGCGGAAACTTCTTACAAAAAAAGCAGTGATGGAAGAAGTCTGTAGCAGGCTTAATATTAACCTCTATATTTTGTCTTAAAAATGCTTACCTATTCTACGCGCAGGTACGCGTATACTTATATTGTATTCTGCATCCAATACACATTAGGATTTATTTTGATTCATTAAGACGAAAAAGAAACTTTTTTTTTATTATTCAACATTAAGATGGCTAAACTTCCTATTTTGGTAAATGTTGCTACCTATGCAATAATTAATAACGGTTCGATTAGTTAATTCATAAAAGCTAAGGGTGATGGAACTTAAAAAATGTAACGCAAGAAAAATGTAAACGATTTTTAAAAATATAAGTTTTATTACACAATAATATCTGTGGCTTGGTGAAAAAATCACCAATGTCACACAACAGTGTTCTGAGAAAATGGAGTTTTAAAGTTAGTAATTTTTTCTGACTCAAATTATGGTGTCATGGATCAAACAGATCATGTTTGATGTTCTGATAAATATTTACATACATATGTGTCAGCATGCCCCGTGTAAGCTTAATTGAAAAAATATCTTTTAGTTTCTAAAATAAATGTGACATTGGTGGCTTTGAATTCAAAAAATTCTTCCGACTTTGGCAACCACTAATACTATTAACTCGTAAGATATTACACATTGACATTGGTGGCTTTACACCTTCAGGAGTGTCAAGAGCCACTAATGTCATTTTTACCAAAAACTGACATTGGTAGTTCTTGCACCAAGCCACAGATATATAAAAGTTATGTTCCTTTCCGGCAACGCCTTCTTCTAGTACCACTATTTTGTATTTTGAAAACACTTTTATTACACTGTATATCCCCTTTATATCATTCCATAAGAAACATTATTACAATAGCAAGTTTTATACTGCTGCCGCGGCTACTGGTGTCGGAAGTCCACACCTGGAGGCTTGGCTTCAGAATACCCGAACACTCTTTTACCGATATATTGTGTAAGTAAAATATACCATATGAATGTGGTATGCCCCAACTCTTTCATACCTTGCTGCTGAATTGATACCAATATTTTCGTGATGTCATCACCATTTGTAAACACAAATACGAAGAGAAATATATTATAATTTGAGGCTCTTCTACGTGCAACAATTGTTTTAAGTGCCACTCACTATTGGTCTGTTATATTTTATAATTACACACAGCTAAGTTTCACCATACAAACATTGCAAACTCTAACTTTGTCGTAACTTGTTGTCATCCAAACTGGACGAAGTCTGTCGATGTCACTAGCATGATTAAGTCAAAACGATGTTGGCAACAAGGTACAACAAAGTTGCAATGGTCAAGATTGCTAGCACGGATAACTGGACTGAGACTAATGGTGGGAGAAGGTTGCCAAAATTAGACCACATAACAGTTTTCAATGTTTTTTAATTTTTAACTTAAATTTGCCACTCTATTACACATATCTTCTCTATTATTTTCTAAATAAACATGAGTTATTTTCTCTGGTGATACATTTTTTAATTATTTTTGTAAAAATGAAAACATCATTTTAACAAGCATATTTAACTATTATAACAGTACAAATAACCAAGTTGAATGTACTTTATTTTGTGTAGCCCCACGATTTTGGAAGACAATTTTATATAACACTACAAATTATAAATTTTAGTACATTTAATTTGTGGAGTGCCAAAATTTATATTACATTATTGGTAAAGTGTACCAATCAATGGAGTTTGGGTGTAATGGTAATAAGAGTAGTCATTGATTGAATTGTAACGAGTTTTCATAAATTTATTCATAAACCACAAGCGTGTTTCAAAATCTCTTTTACTTCGCCATAGATATTCATTATTTATTGCTTAACGTTCAAATTTGCAGTACATTTATCATTAAATAAATCTTATATTCTACAGTAACAAAGTTACATTCTAAATACTTATTTGTTCATATTAAAATTCGACTGCTCAGTCTGACAGTGTGTTTTACTGCAGTTTTTTTTTTATATGATTTTCAACTACGTTAATTTATGTATTGCATACATAATAATCATTGATTGCTTTGCAAACTTTAAATAAAATTTAAATTGAGTGAATTAATCGTTAAACATCAAAGAAAAATATTTTAATAAATTTAAATCAGATTCTCTGAACCTCTTTATCTACCTTTTACATAAACTCTTATTCATTTTAAAATCTTAAAATATCTTTCAAATGCCTTTTTAGTCTCTTATTTAAAATTTATAAATGGATTATCTGTCACCTCGATTTTGTAGATCATACTCATGTCCTCCGTTGATCCGTAGGTCCTCTTCTGATGGAGTTCCCTGCACGTTCCCAGATCCCACTTGTCGTCCTCCAGTTACTCGTCTCTCATGGTCCCCTGTGGTTGCTGTAGTATAGTGTAAGAAGTTGCTCTGCACCAGCTGCTGTTGTTCTAGCAGGCGCATCTATTGTTCAGCATAGCGTTCCTCTGCATGAAGTAACATCGTAGCTTGTCTTGATTGACGGATGTTTGTGTGTGTAGACATCGTAAAGTATGCTCTATATTCGTACTCGGAAACAGACTAAGAGTTACTGTTCAATTAACAAAATTTAAAAATTCGCGTCGATAATGGACATAGCATCCCGCCGCTACTGAAGACTGATTGAAAAAAAGGCTGGCTTCTTCCGTGCCCTATTTATATTCGAGCTTCGTACCGCACCTGTTGGAACAGAATTCTGGCTGTTTGAAATTGCTTGGTGGCGTCACTTCTCCCACTCTCGTCCAATTTCATATTTTTGCATATTTCTACCAATGGCAAAGTCTAATGTAAACTACAGGGTGCTCTAACGATGGATGATTTAATTACACATGTTCAACGTAATTACCATCGTAATCGAATAATTCGTGTAATTACTACGCACTTAAAATCGCACGTACCGCACCTGTTGGAACAGAATTCTGCCTGTTTGAAATTGCTTGGTGGCGTCACTTCTCCCACTCTCGTCCAATTTCATATTTTTGCATATTTCTGCCAATGGCAAAGTCTAGTGTGAATTACAGGGTGCTCTAACGATGGATGATTTAATTACACATGTTCAACGTAATTACCATCGTAATCGAATAATTCGTATAATTACTACGCACTTAAAATCGCACTGAATTCGCACTGCACGTCCTTTTCACGCCGTTTTCTCACTACACATGCGTATTAATTTTATACATATTTAGAAGTCTTTGAATTTTTCCTACCGTTTATGGTTTTCTTATAATTACTATAATTTGACAATTATTTAGGGTGAGATTGCAAACTTTCATACTCGAACTGGTCTCACTCACACACATTATTTACTACTGTACACACCGTCAGCGACAATCGCGTGATCGTTCAGGTCAGTTCCTGCTTGTCTACATGCAGTAATTTAAACATAAACTCAGCTTTCAATCTAATACCGGCTTATTTATTAAATATTTATAAATTTAATTTAAATATTTATTTTATCTCATAAATGCACAGTACAGCATGTGGTTGTACTGTGCACTATTTTAATTGATAGCAACTGGTTGCGATGAATGGACCATGGATACTTGCATAAAATATCAGATGACAATTCTATCTATAGTTATTTTGGGGTAAGAAATTTAAATATATATGAATGATATTATAAATTACTTTTTAATTGAAGATTGTGGGGTAAGGAAACCGCTTTCTAGTCACTGTGTGTGTATGTGTGTGCGCGCGCGCGCAAACGGTTACTAATAAAAAATGTTAAGCTTCTATTTTTCATATACATAATATCTAATAAATTTTATGATTTAGAAAGGACATTTTCAAAGAGAACAACGTGGGCTGAGCTCCACTATTAGCTCCTGGCTGAGCTCCACTTGTCTCAGACGATGTTTTACTCACTCTTTCTCGAGCCTAACCAACAACGCGGAACGACAAATGAACGCCGTGGAAAGTGTGCGCCTTATCCTAAAAGGACATCACGATACACAATACTTAAATTATATCAGTGATTTCGAATTAATAAGTGTAATTACTGTTATTTATGTCTGTAAATGTCAATACTTTGATTACTGTTATTTATGTTATGTAACTTTGTTTACTGTGATTACTTTGATTACTGTGATAACTGTGATTACTGTTATTTATGTGAATACTGTGATAACTCTTATTTATGTTATGTAAACGTGATAACTGTTATTTATGTTACGTAACTGTCATTACTGTGATTATTTTGATTACTGTTATTTATGTTATGTGACTGTGATAATTGCTACTTATGTTATGTATCTGTCAATACTTTGATTACTATGATTACTTTGGTTACTGTTATAACTGTGATTACAGTTATTTATGTGATTACTGTGATTACTCTTATTTATGTTATGTAGCTGTGATAACTGTTATTTATGTGATTACTTTGATTACTGTAATTTATGTTATTTAACTGTGATTACCGTTATTTATGATATGTAACTGTGATTACTGTGATTATATCTTATTTATGTGATTACTGTTATTTATGTTATGTAACTGTGATGACTGTGATTTCGAGCGACTACTGTTAATGTAACTGTTGGTAATATAAAGTCAGTTATTTGATTGATTATTTTATAGACATCTTTTTAATTAAACTTTATCTCTCGTACTATTCTAATACAAATATTTTGGCTTCTGAATTTTTAACGGCAGTGCTTGTATTCAGTCACCGGTATAACATTCAATGTGTTCAAATGCCCTTCATTATCCTTGCGCCGCTACTGGCAATGTCATGGAGGCAACAACATAGGTACACGCGCTCCCACGTGGCAATCCTTTATTTATTCAATGTACGTTTACCAACGCTGAAACTAGAAAACAATGAAACAGTCGGGTGTTGTGAAACCAAATAAAACTAAACAAAACGCTGAATTGTTTTGACACCTTCGACAAAATGTAGCACTAGCAACCCTTAGGGAGTTGCTATTAACCTAATATGCAGTGCAATGACTCTTAAAAGTACAAAGGCGTATAAATGTTTTCCGTAAGAGGCAGTAAATTTTCATTAGAGTTTTTCATTAGAGCTTATTTTTTGTTTAGGTGTCGAAAGTAGGCTATTATTTGCTTGTTACACATAGTCTGAGTGGAATTTTCAGCTAAAAAATTCATATATTTGCTTAACGACCTATCTACAAAGTTAATTGTGTGTTAATTTAATACACAATGACATAATTGCAAAGATCGTACTGTATTTTGAACATAAACAAAATTTTATTTTCTACCGCACAGAAATAAAAAATGTCTAACTATATCTACCACAGACATGCCCGCCAGAATACCACTTTGAATATGTTAACTAGAGCGGAAGTTGTCATTTGAATTTATTATACATAAGGAGACGAAGCAAGTTTCACTCTTGCGTGGAAAAACGTTTACCAATCAAAGTTGCAAGAATGTTAAACCGTACGTTACAAATGTCCTTAAATACAACTAAATGGAACAATAATAAAAGGCTTAAAACATTTCTTAATCTGAGAAAACATTGACTGTTACCAAGAGATGACCAATAGCAAATGCTTTATCGAACGATGATCTGGTTTCTCCTACAATCTTCTGTTCGTTGTCACTTTACGCTTGACAAAAACATTCAACTGCTCCTCCAGTATCTGTAACATCCAGTATGCTAAACAGGACGCTAAAACATGTGTGTGTATTAAAGAGAAAAACTTAATTGCTAAACATTTCAGCAATAAACATAATTAAGCTAGTGAGTTTCCCAAATGTTTTTAACTTACGTATTACAAGTATAGAACACACATTACGTTAGCTTGTACGCACTTTATAAATCTTCTGTGGTTAAAGAAACTTTTGTAATGGCTGTCACTTCCGTTTTCTGTAATTGTGTGCCCATTAAATCCCATAGGCCTAATCCTTACCTGAACTACTAGTATCGTCCTAAACGGTAATATTATATTTTGTTCTCAATAGCTGTTCCGTGCCTCGTATAATAGCCGCTACATCACTATTGTTAAATTGGCTCAAACAGTGCTAAATTAGCTGTTTCGTTTGAAGTTGATCGTTGAAATTGCGGATATACTTAAGGCCCTTCAATTCGATCTGAGTTATCTCTAATGTTTGGAAGATCGATATTCAGTCTGTGCAATACACCTTTAAATAGAACGAACATTGCTTATAAGTTTGCATGTTGTTAGCATCTATTAAGATTTCTTAAGTTCTTAATTTTCATACTGCAGTATTGTAGCACCCCTCGCATTGAATTACTTTAGTATTACAAGCCACGACAATAAGGATAGACGCAACGTAAATTTTGAGCAAAAAACTGAGAAAATCTTTTAACATATTACCAACACTGTGTACAGTAGCTCAAAAAAAAAATATATGTATGTACATATATATATATATATATATATATATATATAATTGACAAAAAATCCAATAGGAAATTTCAAACAATTTTTAAGTTAGACAGATTTACAATACACCAGCCGTTAAATTTTAAAATAGGTATAGAATAAAATTAAACTCTACGTTTTACATCTATTAAAACTTTTTATATTGATAACGTTCGTAAGACAGTATTATCAGGAAAGTATTGTATAGAATATCGTTGTACAGAATGTACAAATATCTATGTCAACTATTTTCATTTCTAAACTATGAATATGGAACAAGCTGTGATCCACAATTGTACTTACGAAAATACTCCTAAAGGTCACGCTTATTGTATTAGTCATAAATGTAAATTAGTGTTTAATGCATTTCATTGAACATACTGAAATGAGTTCCTCTAGGTGTTTAATATTCTGCTTGACCAAACGATTGTTGTCAAGTAATGCACTTAGTTTATTGGATTGAATTATATTATACAGAGTGACAGAGATGGAATTAGGATATTCAGGGTGAGTTAATGTATGTGCAATGTTGTGTGCGACGCAATTGCAGTGAGCAACATTTCACTGATACTTGCTCACAGGATGGAACGCACAAATAACACAATGGGTGATTAAATATTTCCTGTAATGGTAATAAATGTTATTTCTGCTAAATTATAGATGGATTTAATTAATGAATTATTAAGAAACACGCGGTTAAACACTAATCGTTATAACGGTAAATAGGGTTCAGCAAAGCCCGTGGGTTTTAGAGACGTTTACAAGAGGCGGAATAAAATCATTTCTGTATGCGTATTGCGTGCGTTGTTTCTACAAGTTGCGTGATGATAATTATTGTAACTTTGCCGTTTAAAGGGATCCGAAATGTGTTTCTACCTTGCAGGTTGCTCAAGATTTTTGACGGTGTCAAGAGTTTGCAGATTTTTGTAACCAATCTAAGATGCCCCGACTACGGAAGGGTAACGATTTCGAGCATCAGTACTGGTAGAATTTTCGACTGAAAACGTACGATTTGGAATCTGGCACAAGACCTCGTTACGCCACGTAGTTGAGAAAAAACTAAAACTTTATATAAACTAGATACACATCAACCAATCTTACACGAGCGTAAAGGAATAAATTTATTTCTACAAGATTTAATTTTTATGTTTGAAAAACAATAAAGACTTTTCCTTATTCATTTACATTGCACGATCAGTCAGTTTACTTAAAACGTGTATGAAACAGTTTACTTTAGTAAATTAAACATTTATTTAAAGAAGAACAAATTTTAGGTTTATTCATATAAGTGGGACGACTGTTTTGACGTATTGTTGCGACGGTCTCACCGATCGTAGTATGATACAGTGGAAAACAGAATACAGACACCAATGAAATCACTAATTACCAGCTGTAATGAGTGACAAATAACAATTTGAAATCAACAAGATAATCTCATACAGTAATTCAAGTTAAATTTGTGCACAAGCAATAATAATGTCAACTATAAAGAATTACGCTCTAATTGTAAGATCAATGATCACTTTCAACCACAACCACTTGAAATCCACACTTGATAAATCGCCCAACGTAAACTAACTGACAAAGCCATGCGCTCTTGCTTTTGCTTTTGCTTTTATTCGCGCAAGTGTTCTAGAATAACTATCCATTCTTACTGCGGCGTGCCAGCATAATGCCTATTTCAAATGGTCTCCAGAACGGTCTCGAAGTTACTTGATTGCAGCCTAGCGGAAGAACGGTGATAGTACGCTCTCGACTTTTCGAGAGGTTCCCATTGTTACAATATACGTTTCATAACGTGAATAAAAAATTTTCAATCCCTCAAATGAATTATGAGTTGGAATTTACTCAGCCCTCAAACTTTTAAACACATATACGCGCGCACGCGCGCACACGCACACGCGCGCACACACACACACACACAATAAACCAAGTAATTATTACACGTTGAATGAAATAATTATACTTTTGTTATAATTAAGTATATATAAGCGATTATTTCCAAAACCTTATCATCGTCCAAACAAACGCCTTACAAACCTTATGTCAGTATAAAAATATAATGTAACACATGGGATTACGTTCTGTTTAGAGGCAAGTTACATCATTATATTAAATGAAAGAAAAGTGTTAGACGTAACAATTACATGACATTGGTCGTTTTTGTGGTGGAAATACTTGTTGGTACTTAACGTCGTTTTGATGGAAACGGTGATCTACCTCTTCTGTCGTGTTATATTGTATTCTAAGAGAATAAATTTGTAATTTTGTGATTTCTTATGTTCAGAATATGTAGTTATTTAAATGGAACGTTTACAAACCTTGACAGGCCTACTTAGGCACTATTAAGAAATATTATGATAATAATATGCACTATAACATGCTAACAACGTTCTATGCTAAAATAGTCTAAAAAGAAAAAAGCTTCTGTTCTTTTTGTTTGCAAGGGCAACTTCAATATTATCGACGGGGAATAAATAAAAAACGGATGAATGTATAATCAAATAATATCCAACTGGAAAATATTTTTCGTAACAATATTTCATTATCTTAGCAAAAATGTATATAATTTCTATCTGCTCTTTTAAAATAGTGTAATTTTAAGTGATTTTCGTGGCCGGCAAAATGCTATGCTGTGGTCGTGGGATTGATCCAAGGTCACAACCAACTGGACTTGGTTGACTTAGTCTGCCGTTACCGCTGGATTCTTGTCCACCATGCCTGAACTAGATAAGTAACAAAGACACATACACACTGAACTTTAGACAGTGTTCTTCGCCTCCATACCAGACGGCTGATTTCATTCTGACGGTTGTATACCCTATGTTGACAAAAGGTATGTTGACAGGTTTCATTGCTAGTGTTTGAAAGGAAAATAAGATAAGTCATTTCAATCGTAGAAAAATTACCAAGATTATCACATAGTTAATATTATTATGTTATACCGTCATATTATAGCCGTTTTTTACCTCTGTCTAATTTGTGAACACTTAACAAATTTATACATATATTTACAACTGTCTCGTAAGTTTTATTACCCAGCCTCTACTTCCTCTGTTACTCAGCCCTATAAGTTACCCTTAGCATTCTCCCTCGTATCGTTGTCTTTGTCATCTCTCCAATTTTCTAATGATCTGCCTGAATTTTAAATACAACATTTGTTTTGGAAGTCTGGAGACTTCTTTTTTGTAACCAAGCCGTTTCTAACCAAATGAGTAATCCCAATAATTTTTTTTATTATTTCGTCTGTGAATCCTTTTTTCATGAATCTAGCATGTTTCTAATAATTCGTCTCATTAGCTACTTTTTTAAACTTATATTTCATATAGCTAAATGTGATACCATATCTTAACAAGTTAATGTACGTTTATAGGCCCGAATACACTAAGCTTGTGTGAAATCGCCTAAAATTTCATATTGCTACAAATTCATTTTTTTATTAAAATTAAAAATAAACTCCATCTGTTATAACAAGGAAAAACCTAAGCTTTTATGATGAACACAAATTTTACTGCTTGAACAGAAACACTGTTGGAGATTAAGAAGTCTGGATTCAAGAAAAGTTTTAATGAAGAACGAAACTTTTCTCTTTTTGTCTATTTAGCAGATGTCCTCGTCGACAGATTGTGTTCATATTACTGCCTGATATTCTCTGACTTTGTTGCTAATTTTACGTTGTAAACTTTTGTTTCTCCTTTAGTTAGTTATAAATAGACAAGAATTATTTAAAAAATTCTTAATCCGTTAATAGTTCTAATTATTTGAAAATACTAAGAAGTAATTTTATAGCCATTTGTTTTTGGCCGTAAAATGTATGTAATGAGAAGTGTTTGCATCTTGTGTAATCGTTACTTCTATAATTTAATCTGCTTTTTTAACGAAATAAATGAGTGATTCTGGTAGTTTTTAAATTAACACGGTTCATACAAATCAGTGACACTATTTTATTGCATTTTCAACGCCTTGTTTCTATAAACTTTTAATTTAACCGTACGAATTGTAATTTCTCGTCATATACATATTGTTACAACGGTCTCACGGATCGTCGTATTGTACAGTGGAAACAAAATGCGGACACCAGTGAAGTAAAAATAACAATTTGAAATCAACAAGGTGCCTTCATACACTAATTCAAGGTAAATTTGTCTACACGCAATAATAATATTGACAACTATTAGAGTTCCGCACTAATTATAATACAATAATCACTTTCCACTAATACGCAACAATCACTTGATCCATATTCTACAATATCGCTAGGTGTTAACTGAATAAGCCAGCCACTGTTGCTTGTATAGATCCCGCAGAGTTTCTAGAATAATTTTCCATCCATACGGTGGCGTACCAGCATAGTTTGTGTAGTTAGAGGTGCTCGAACAATCTGGAGCCTAAGTTAGCGCACGACCTTGAGAAAAACGTTGCAACTTCTCAGCTAACCGAGAAACGTGTAGAATGACGCTTTTGAAAAGTCGATAGCGTAACGTAATTGTCGTAGCCTTGATCCCTCCTTAAAACTGTTCGTCCCTAACTGGAGCCCCGTCTATGGAGTGATAATTACACAGGCGATCTAGGTAAATTACCTCCAAATTCCGCTGTCGTTCCTGTTGAATTCCGATAAACAACATCGCTGATTCCCCTTTTCACTTTGTAAAACGCTTCCCAGTTAGTCTAAAATTTAGGTGATCGATCACAACGGCGCTTTGGGTTATACAGCCACACCTGATTCCCTTCTTCAAAATCCACACTATTGCTGCGAACGTCATACCAAGTTTTCTTTTTATAATTGGCTACCTTATCAAGCAATTTATGTCTCGGAGTTATTATTTTTTTTTTGTAAATGCACATAAATAATTCTGCGGCTCTTGAAAATGAGTCTCAGGTGATCCAAACATCAAGTCCCCAGGAAGACGAATCTCCCGCCTAAACACCAATTTTACTGGAGTCATGCTGGCTGTGTCGTGTACCGGTGACCTATACGCCGTTGGGAATTCTCGCACCACGATGACCTCCAGACGCTCCATCATGCACAGCGATTGCATCTGTTTCTCTTCGGAAAACAGACTGCAATTTACTTCGGAGAATTATCAGCTGCATGATCACGTCTCATCCATTTTCACTTTCCCAAGGCATTTTCAGCAATCCGTTCTCCAAGGTTACTGATTCCCATTGTGCCTATTAGCTTTTCAGCACTTTTGAACCATTGCAGACGTCTTGCCAATCCGAAAGACGACCTCCCATTTTTGCGGTCAAGATCGGTCCAATGCCTTCATCAACCATCAGTTTTTGCCGAAAACCTTGTGTCGTCTAACCTTCTGCCAGGACGGCAATGTCGCGAATCTTCAGAGCACGGCCTCAGGGATAAGTCATCTGCATTATCATCCAGGCGCCCCGCTATTCAGTTAGATATAAATAATACTATATAGCAATAGAAATAGATAAGAACTGTTATTGTTATCTACTTTGACAAGAAGAATTAATCCTACTTTATGTTAGTAATAACAAATGTATTTTGAATGTTGCTTCAGACACATGTACAGTATAGATGAATATTTGAAGAGCAATGGTAAATATTCAGAAACCCAGACAATGCAGGTAAATATGGTAATATATGTTAAGCCATTACAAGTATGGTAAGTGTGGTAAGCACTGTGAGGAATAGTCTAGAAAACGTGACTCTAGAAAAAGTAAATCCTTAATAAACAAAATTAAAATTAATATTAAAAAACGTGTTTAAAATTGATAAAGCAACTTTTAGATATACCTATCACTTACTAAATTTAGCGTGTACAAGCACTTATCAAATTTGTAGGCTTACATAAAAAGTTGCTTTATTAAAAAATTATTTTTAAAAAATATATAAATTGGTTTCAATTTGTTTTATTCTCTCTATTGTACTATTTGAAATCAAGTTATAAATACTTAAACATTAAAAACCGAATATATAAAATAAAATTATGAATGAAGTAACTGTACACTATATTCACCTTTAAGAACAACCTCGATAAAATTTAAATTGCATTAGTTGCTAACTGTTAAAGATGTAGGATTTAAAATTTGTAATCGACATTAAGTCTGTATTTTGATTAAAACACACCGTTCCATGCGTGTAAATATTTGCACATACCTGCACTACACACGTGGATTAAGAGAGAACTTCTGTCAAGGTGGAGTTGCATAAATTGAACTCAGTCAGTGTTGTGGTGTTTGGCTGAACCAAGGCTTGCAGGTACAGTGTCAGCAACAGCACATACAATGCTCTGCTGTTCAAACAGTGAGTCTAGGTCTGACAAGACGCACATTGTGAAGACTGTGTGCGACATGTGGCTTTTACTGTCGTTGCACGTTGGCTACAATTCGTCAAACACGTCAAGACTATACCGCTTTGTCGCTCTAGTCTACATCACAAGTCATTACGCCTGTATACAAAACAATCTACCGTAAACAAAATTTCTATAGAAAAACTATATAAGATAATAATAAAAGGGTTCTTATCAAAGAATGTAGAACCAAAACGTAGACGTTGGTAGCAATGTACATTCCAAAAAACCATTTGTCTCACACACACACACACACATTAGACTGAAATCAATATTACGGCTCTATTATGAAAGCATTCTGTTACTTTAAGAGTCATACTTATTTCATTAAATGAGGGATTAGGAACATAAGTAGGGTATACAATAATAAATCAAACAATAAATCTTCTGAGCAGAGTGCGATTAATATTATGTAACATTTGTTCCCGTTGAAGGAAAATAACTGTAAATTATTTCAAACGCGAAGACCAATCGTGTCATGAAAATAATTCAGCAATAAACAACATTGATTAGAATTTGTATTGTTAGTAGTTGGCATAACCATATAAAAGACTAGAATAACAATGGTGGTTGGAAACGTGAAGTTTTCAACCAAACGTTTCCCATGCTTTTAAAAACAAAGAAGTAGTTTTAAAGTTGTTTTACTCTAAGCTTTTTGTTTACTTATCCGATGGTTGGTTTTGATTGTTCTTCCTGTTATACAAAAGCAAAGCCTTCCTCTATTCAGGGTAATTTTGACTGTAAAAGTTAATAGGGTCAACAGTAATTGACTCCATTCAAATCTGTAATACCTCAGGTAAAAGATTTAACTCATTCAGCTATACGTATGAGAATAGCTGTTTTATTATATTGATGCAATTAGGTTATTATAATTTTATTAATCAAAATACTATAGCTAGAAATGTGATTAACACGACCACTTTGCGGAAAGTAGATTCAACTCTATCAGCTTTATTTTTCCAATTAAAATTTAAAAAAATAGGTAAATTTGTTAATAGATATTCAAGAAAAACAATTAACAAACATTTTTATATATTAAATACAGGCCTATATAGTAAAATGCAGGCATTGGAAATGGCATTCTTAAGAGGAGTTAAGAGGTGTTCTAAACTTGCCGTATAAACAATGACGCCATTAGTGGGAAGAGTGAATGAATGAAAAACTGAAAGATTACAAACAACGGTAGAAAAACATTTAGAACGAATGTCAGATTCCAGACTGGTCAAACAAGTCTGGAAATACAAACCTATAGGACACTGGCATGTTTGTGTGTGGGTAGCAACTTGTTATACCGTGTTGTGGAGATGATGATGATGATGTTGAAAATACGCCTCAACAATCTTGTTATTAATTCTCAATTGTTTATTTACCATTTGTCTGCTGAAAATAAATCTGGAGTCATAAGAAACTTATGAGATTTTAAATTACCTTTCGGTGTTACTTGAAACAGTTTTTGCGCAAATGTAGCCTATTATTAAATGCATGTATTAAATACACGTATTATGAAAATTAAACCCACAAGATTATAAAATTTTAGATACAAAATTCACCTTAATGTTAAAACAAATTTGATCAAGTCGAGGACAATATGTTCGTGTACGAATACTAACCGTTGCAGGAGATTGTAATCATCTAAAAAAACGCATGAAGTAGATAGTTTTTCAAGAGGAAAACAAATCATGGTGTTTAGTGGTAGTCTAGTCAAGCTTATACTTAAATAAGTTAGAAGTTACGGAAAAACTGATTTTACTTGTCTTTTGATAAGACTGTTGTAAAAAATACAATTTAAAATAGTACAAATGTGTCGAAATTAAATTAAGATAAAATCTATTTCTGCGGAACTATTTTCAGTAAAATATTTTTAAAAGTGTCTTACCAGCAAAAGATGGAAAAATTATCTAACATCAAATTAAAAATACTATATAAAATAAAACATACAATTTTCGTTAATACTAGTTTTGATTTATTCCTAAATTATTAAAATATTTAATAATTAAAAGATTTTAATGTCAATGAGAGATTTAAAATCATATGTTTTTTAAGAGTTTCTGCTATGTTTTGTAGTCTTGTTGATATAATACGTGCGTATAATTTACAACACGAATTTAGGTGACTAATACTTCTGTAATTGTCGGTGTCTTTTCTGTCTCCCTTTTTTAAAAGGGAGATCGCTTTCAACATTGCCATTCCTGTTTGTTCTATGATTATAGACACGCCGCGGTAAACATAGAGGACGGAGAAGACTCTGTCCCGATTGAAACAAACAAAAACGTAAGATAAAGTTGCTGTCTGTCACCATTGACATCCAGTAGGAATAATCCAGTAGGGAAGAGAATAGACAACACCGCCAAAAAGTTCTTTAGATTATACGAAGGTCCCTGTGTTCTGCAAACAAGACGGAGAGCACAAACCTTTATAGTATATGACACTGAAAGGCAAAACGAAATTGGCAAATATCATGCTTCATCGATGAGGAAATATTTCCAGTAGAAAAAATAACTGGTGTAGTATAATTGATTCTCTTAATGCAGGAACGCATATAGGGATAGAGGGAAACAGAGTGAGAGAGATAGACTGACCGCGCTGCACACTACGCCAACAGTATGGTAGGTTAGTGGGTCTTTAAACACAACAATACAACAATAGAAAACAGGATGGAAGTACTGTTTGTATAGGGGGAAGGAATTTTGTCGCTCACCGCAAAGGGTTTGTTTCTTACATATCGCTATAAAATATTTACTTTTATAAGGAGTTTTTAAAACCAATTTTAATGTAGATAATAAGATGTAATTGTAATTATAAACTACACATATATATCTCTGTATATAAACCTGGGGAATATATGCAACAATACATATATTTGCATATTTGCCCAGGGCGGTATGTTTTGTAAATAATTAGTGTAAAAAAGAATACAACGAACAGTTTTAAACAATTTTGTGATTGAGAGTACAGGCTGTGGCCTGTCGAAAGTGACACCTGCTTGGGTAGTGTAAAATACAGCGTTTGTGTGTATGTGTGTGTATGCCAGTTCCAACCTGCATTGAACTACGAGAAGGGGAGACACGTATGAATTGTTGATTTGTCATTAATCAAGTTTTAACCGGATTAAAATATACTAATTAATACGTTTTAAACCTGTGAACAAAGACTTACCCCAATTATAAAGACACCATTACATTAAGGAAATTTTAACGAGTATGGTGATATAAAATTATTGCAAAAATGTGCATAATAAAGACACTAACTAATTTAATGTTAATTACTAGTGTAATTAAATAATAATTAAGAAGTGTGGTATACGTGAGTGACCAGAAAATAATTACGCAAACAATGATAACCCTCATGCTACGAGTATGTTTACGAAATCGCGAAAATGAACCAAAAAGTTATTTGTAATTAAAAGGATGCTTTGCACGAACTGAAAATATCTCCAACAGGTCGAAAACAGTCCTGGACCTGTCAGATCGCCGTCCGGTATAAATACCACCAGCAATTTTTGGACGGTCTCGGACTCAAGAAATATTCACACAACGTCACGCTGCCGGTTTTCCGATCGATCAGGACCACACACACATTTTACCACACACCAAGACGTACGGAGGAACTCTGGAGCATCACAAACAACAACCCGTAGAGACAGAGAACACAGCATCAGCATAATCATCATCATCATCATCATCAAATTCTCCGGATTCAGCACACACACACACACACTCAACGGTATCGGCAGATGTACGCAGGTGATGAATAAACAAATATATTTGTGTTGTGAAAAGAACTTTCAAAAAGAACTTACCTATGAACAGTAAACAATTAAAGTTTTAAATTTAAGTAAGAATGTAATTTAACAAGAAAATTTAGAAAAGAAGTACCGTACTAATCATTTGTTGTATGTTAAAATTTGGGTGTGTCAGTAGAAATAAATAATAGATTGCAAGTAAATGTTATATTATTTTTTTATTTTTTGTTTATAGCAACAACTAATTTTATTCTTGAGTTTTAAATTGTTTGTAAATGAGTTGCTATTATTATTTAAAATTTGAGTTAAAATTAGACACACTGAAATGAAAAGGATTTAAATAACTTGTTTAACATGTCTGTTTAGCTAATAAGATTGTATGGTTGTTTATTTCTTTACATGGTATGAACAGCATAGCAGGTTTACATTGAATTTGTGAAGCTTATAAAAGAGAATATTTGATTTATCTAATATTTGAATTTTTAATATTTGAATATTTTCCTATTAATATTAATAAATCATAGAATGATTATTTAGAAACGGTTTTAATTAATTAATTCATATCAACAACTTCTCACTCCTCTTTGGAAATTATTTAATTATTGTGCAACTACATATACTTGACGCAACGAGAAAAAAAATCCTGTGACCTGGCCGGTTTAATACTCTTTATAGTTGCGTTGAGTACATGGTAATGTATTTGTGTAATTGTGTATAATATTTGTTGTAACGTTGCAATATATAAAATAAGAACATAAGTTAAAAAGATAATAAATACGCAAAAATTGTTGCTGAATTGTAGGAAAACTACAACTCTCTATACTTACTTACAATTACGGCAAATCTGTATAAAAAATTGTTTACGTGAAATAAATTAGTTAATAATTTGCATTTCACAATGTTTATATAACTACTTAATTTTATTTTGATTATAATGTCTTTAAAATAATAATGTTTGAATTCTGTTACCAAAATGTTTCTGCAAAATATTGGGATTGTCAGTGTAATATTCAGATGACAGTTTCAATGTACACTTATTCACATGAAAATGAGGCGCTATGCAAAACATGATTTTATTTTATAGCGACTTTAGAGGTGGACACATTAAAAACAGTCACAAGAATTAGTAGATACCCTAATTGAAAACACATATAACTGAAAATTTTTTATTAATATTCCTTGTTAACTGTTTACAGCAAACCGTATCCGTCAGTAAAGCACATAATTTTTGAAATCGGAGTTACAAAATTAAATGCTTCCATTGCAAATCCGAGTTACAAAGTGGATTTAATTGTAAATGTATATATAACAAATTAGAACGAACGGATTTATTCCAAAATTCGACTGATTGCTTTATTTATGAAGAACTAAAGCCTCCAATAATTTATAAAATATATCATCCAGAACATATTAATTATAACAAAATTAAGACCATGCTGTTAGCTGCGACTAAAAACAATTGTAACTGTCACTTTTGTTGGATATTTTCTTAACAATATTCCATGTTTGTTGTACAAGATTCAACATGGTTAAATTGAATTTAATATGTGTGTTTTGTAATTATCTATTCAACGTTTCTAGTATAGTGAAACTAAATGTTGTTAGGATTATCATATACGTATCTTCACTTAAGTTTATGCGCAAAGATTTGAATTAATTTGTAGAGTTGTTGAATAAACATAAGGTCAAACACATTAAATTTCTACGTCTAGCGTTTTTACTGGCATTACATACTATGTGCTTTTGCAAACGCTTGCTGAGGATTATACCCATCAATGTTATACTAGTAGGTAAAACGTATTTATTTAATTAGAATGGGAAGTTAAGGAATTAACATAAGCTGTGCTTATCGACTTAGAGACACCAAACGTAAAACCAAATGAGCGATAAACTATTTTTACAGCTGCCGACAGGTGCTGACAACCATCAGACTAATCCTAAAAAGGTTTTTTGTATTTTTTTTTTTTAGTTTTATTTTGTAGTTCCTCGTCACTGTACTTACTCATCACCCGTTCCTGATGTTTACCGGTTTCAGTAAAGTCTAACAGTCAGTCACGTTAACAAGTTGGTAAATACGAAGTTTGCGAAGGGATAACAGCTTCCCCTTTGATGTCTAGTTTCCATACGACAATCGAAATAACACTTTTAGCCTATTCTGTTACATGGCCACACCACGGACATGCTCACAAGCACAACACACACACACACACACACACACACACACACACACACACACTGCAATCCAATTACATTTGGAAGATGGATCTGATGGGTTGACCATTAAGATTGATGAATTCTTATAAACAATTTTTCTGTTACAACCTCTTTGATTACGTTAAACTAAAAGAAAATATTTTCAACTTTTTACCAAATATTTTTTCGTTTCTTAGAACATAAGAAATAAAGGCTTGCAGTTCTTTTAGCACCTAAAAATCTGTTCACTACTTACAATTAAAGTAAGAACTATTACAAAAATAAGAATATATATTCTTACGACGGTCTCACAGGTCGTCGTATAGTACAGTAGAAACCATATATAGACACCAATGATATCACTAACTACCAGCTTTCATGAATCACAAATAACAATTTGAAATCAACAAAATACTCTCATACAGTAATTTAAGTTAAATTTGTCTACACACCATAATAATATAAACTACAAAGAATTAAAAAACAACCACTGTCTCAAACCACTTGATAAATCGCCTAACGTAAGCTAAATTAACTAAGCGGCTGCTGTCGCTATATAGTAGCCTGCAGATGTTCCAGACTGGTGTTCCATAATGTGCGCCAACAAGCACTCGATAACTCTACAAGACACTTCAGTGCGGCCTTGGCAGAGACACGCACGTGCTCTGCTAGCCGTCAAACTTGTAGAAGCACTCCCTGGCATTTTCAAGAGGGCTCTTTTGTTACGCTGTCCCCTCCCTAAACATGTTCGTCCCGAACTGGCAAACCATCACTGAAGTAATATTTGCCCGGGCGATCTAAGTGGACGACCTTGAATTTCCGCTGTTCTTCCCGTTGGATCCGACAGACAACATCGTTGATTCTCTTCTTCATGGTGTAAGGTCATTCCCAGTTAGTTTAAAGTTTATGTAAATTTAGTTACTAACAGATGAAACTAATGTCAAATAATTGTTGTGTTAATATTAAATTCAATTATATCGTTTCCTAGTCTGTAAATGTTAAATGCGGTATAAACTTATGTGCATACATTGAATAAGTAACAAGAACAAATTTTAAATAATAAAGTTTAATGAGAATATTAAACATTTATATAATATTGTTATAAAGGTTATAATATATCGTAGGACATTACATCTTTTATAACAGTCTATATAATTTCCTGGTAAACGGCAGTTATCATCCTCTTTTGTTAAAAATTATCGTCAGGTAAAAAAGAATTTTCCTCTCCTGCAAACAAAGATAAAAATCAACGAATTACTCTACAAATTGCATTGTAGTAATAAATTACGGAGCAACAAAGAGATAAAATAAATTAAGCGTTTAACTTAGCAACATCCCATAAATCTACCGTATCAGACTGTGTATCATGAACCTTACCAACCTTACACACTTCCGTAAGCTTTTCACTAAATCTTGTCTTTTATGTTCATAGTACAGATAACAAAATAATGTGTTTTATATTAAACAACAAAAGGATTATGTTCGACATATGTGAGTACTGAACAATGTTAAGAAACTCTAATCTCAAATTATTATTCTCTGTTACATTCAAAATAAGTACCGGCAGTCAATTTTGTACTTAAATTCGGATGCAAATATAATAATGTAATAAGTGTTAAATTTTTAAAAATTTATTACTTATTTCTTTAATAATGAATGTATTATTTAGGCATTATTAATTTTTTACAATGTGTGGCTTGGAGTTGAATATAAAAGTTGCAGTGAATTAAAACATGAGTTTACAATGGATTGCAAAAAATCATTAAACACATAACCTAATCTGTAACTTTAAATAGAGATTAGTAACAATAAATTATAGACATATTATCATAGACGATAAAATAAGTAGGTTTATAACACTAACGAAAGCTTTTCTTTATATTTTATAAAGTTAAAATCAGGCTGTCAACATTTACCTCTAAGGCCTAGAAGCGTAGTCACATTACCTTCGTAACTGCCCCACTTACTTTAACGTTTTTTACATTTGGCGAGTAAAATAAATTATGTTTTCTTTTCTTATGCATAAGTAACTAAGTAAGGTCCTATAAATTTAAACTATAATAAACAAAAGTTTTCATAATTCCTGAATTTAAATATGACTTTCCTAAATCCTTCCTTTGTTTTTTATACGTCTAGAATGAACGCTAGACTTATAACAACTTAAATTTCGGATGCTAAAAACTAAGCCTAACGCAGCACACATTGAACTAATATGAGCTAATTCTTCGCAAGTGCTTTTGTTGGACTTACTAATATTTTTATCCACGAATTGAGAGTGTTTTTATCTCCGAAAAAAAAATAGTTCGTTTAGTAACCAAAGAAGAAGAAAGCTACGTTTCTCTGACTTACCACTGAGCTGACGGTTACATAGCGGTGTCGAGCCTGTGACGCTTAATGTACAAATGTGATCTTAATAACAAATATGTTATAGTACAAACGATTAACGTTTTTAGCCAAAATAAACCTGTAGATCATTTTCTACAAACGTAGTTTTATGATGGCTTTAGGAATTATGCCTTTGGTTTACGGTCTAACAAATGAAAACATTTATGTCGTTTTAAATTAAAGAAACCGTAAATTAGATTTTTCTTATAAAAGTAGAAGAAAGTTTTTGATAAAATCGTAGACCTAGTACAATAAACGGTTATTATAAAAATACCGTTATTTTATTGTAAAAATCTTGTCCAAATTATAATATCAAAATTGACAAAAGTTCTCTATTGTTGATGAAGAGATTGAATAAAATGAAGACGTTATTGATGAGGTATTCATATAGCTATAAAGATTACCAAACTAGATAATTGTTACAAGAAATGCAACGGTTTTGAAAGTTAAGTTGTTTTAACCCATAAAATATTACAAACATTTTATATTGTTTCTAGTACGTGTACAGTTATTTCGGATAAATTGACTGTCTGTGTAAGGGGATTTGGTGATCACATATCAATTTCTGATGTCACAAGTTACTTCAAAATTACTTTTAGATCACAAGTGATCTATTAAAGAACGTTTTAGTATACAATTCATTTGGTCTTCCAGGTAAGTGTAACAAATGTGCAGAAATAGCTAATCTGAGATCCAGTCAGCTTAGTCAAGACTAATTGAGCCTTGTAGTGTTATCCGCCTTGGATTGGATGTGCTCACTTTTTGACAAAGATTTTGTTCATGCTATGTTTTAAGTTGTTTATACCTTTTCCAAGCTATTACACATGTCGAAGAGGGAGGGAGTTATTCACTGTTAAGGCAAGGCTAGTACTACATAAACCACATTTTCATAGTTTTTTATGTTTTTAAATGCCCTCTCTCTCTCTCTCTCTCTCTCTCTCTCTCTCTCTCTCTCTCTCTCTCTCATTATACTATCTTTTTCTCTTACAACGTTTTACACTTATCACATTTTGTGTAATCCGCAAATGACTATTTCTTACTCATGTCTACTAGTAGTCGAAAATTACTCTAACTAAACTTGTGACCTTAAATTAAGCATTTTAGAACACAAAAATTATAATCATTTATAAATAAATGAAGATAATTTAAACTTAGTAAAAATTTGCTTAATTCGTGTAAACAAATCAACTTGCACAAATGCGACTTGGATTATTGTTTCAAAACATTTAGTACATATTCTAAAATCACGGTACAAATCGTGGAGTGTATTTAGTACAAATAAGGAAACAATATTTTTAGAAATAAGGAATTATGTTATTTTTAAGCTTATGTAGCTTGCGGGAATAAAATTTTTTCCGTTTCAGAACACTTAGTAACCAACCCATTTGTTGCACTTTTTCAGTAATTTTGTGATCCCAACTTTTAGAGAGAGTATAAATGTGGGTAGAAGTAGGAAGGAGGAGAGTAAATCTCTCTTACAAACATACAAATAGCGGTTTCTGAAACTTCCGAATACCGTTTCCGAAACTAATAAATTCTTGATATGAAAAGATGTGTAAGCAACTGAATGCGTTTACCTAAAATAAGTGCATAACGAGTAGATATATATTTTGTATATGTGATAGTAGATTATAAGGTAAATAATGATGATGTAGTTCACAAGTGTTTTCTTGCTGGAATGTTTCTTTCCGTCCGTTAAATTTAATTGTTTACTTATTTTCAGGTAAGAAAAATAATCCAATATGCCTATGTTCAATAAAGTGTTTTTGAACTCGTATTTGTACAAACACGTAAATGTAAATACAGATTCTAATTGTGTTAATGTTACAAATGTAATCGGGTTTTTACACCTTAAATGTTTAATCCGTCAATTGGTTTCGATTAAAACAACTTTGTTTAGGAATAGGCAATTTAACAAATTTGTGTACTTGGTGTAAAGTCTGTTTTATAATCTATGATGAAATACAAATTAATTAATGTTAAACGAATCAATAGCAACTCGTAGTCCTGTTTATCTTTTTACTTATAGCTAGTCTTTTATTATCACGGCTATTGTTTCATTAAACTGGAACACCGCCAAAACTGATTTTGATTGTATTAATGCTGCTATTAAATAAACATTTGTCTAAATTTTTTAATACCTTTAACTAGTTTTAAACTTATTGGTAAGTATTAATAATATTGTACACATAGAGAATGTAAATATTGTTGTGTTAAGGCTTCTGTCAAAAAGTGATCTAACGTCTTCCATCTCGTACAAAGGTTGTTACATTATGTTGATTTATGTTTCCCTCTAAGAACCACTATGTTAGTCATCGCACTTCCCTCAATTATCTGCTAAAGCCAGTAATATTTTTGCACAAACGGTATGCAGTTCTTTCTCTTCAAACGATACTACACTCGTTCGATTCCATTGCTTTATAATGAGCCACACATTATTATAAATCCCCTAGTGTGTTCTTTCATTTGAATTGGGACGAGCTCTTCGTTTTGAATTTGAGCAGATTATATTTTACTATATATTATATGAGAACTATAAATTATCTTGGAAACATAAGAAAGCGCTTATTTTTACAATTGTAGAGGGGGTCGTAACATACGTGAAACTATATTCTTAAATATCGTAATAAATTTCCTGTCGGCCATTTTGATTTTTCATCATTCTCATCGAGGTGGAGCAAACGAATTTCTAGACTGCATTGGTTTGAAATATATACTATATAAACTTCCTATATTAATTAATAACGTTGTAATTGTTAGTTTTAAGACATTTCTAATTGTAAGTGTTATACTTTCTTCGCCCTACCCTTCTCTGGCTATTCTAACATAACCGTTAAAAGAACATATTTTATATATACAGTTAATGTAAAGTTTTTGTCGACCGGCCCTGAGTACGAGTCGATACTGTTGTCAAATATCGATTATTATCGATATTTTTTAATAAATTGTTAATAAACCTTCTATTTATGCAATTTGGTTGAATTTTGCTTTAAATATACTTAAAGAATAAGTTAACTCAAGGACACGGACTAACCGAAAGGCGGTATATACGAAATTAAAGAGCGCATTGAAGAAGAAGAAGAGCCGTCTATCGACCAGTACCGGAGTTAACCAGATTAACTTAAAAGTGATTTACAGAAAGTGACACCACTACACTATCAACCATTATACAACTAAAATATTAACACCAAGCAATAACCACAATTATTTCTTAAATACCAGTAATAAGAAACACGACACAAATATTTTTCAGAAACAACAAAATTTTTTTTTTTGAAAATAAAAATTTTTGTTTATTTCAAATTATAGCAGTAATATTTTGTAAGATACGTTACAAAATTGGCGTTTCCAACGTGGAATTTAAACAACATTCATACAATTTTATTTTTGTATGTTACAAAATTGGCGTCCAACTAAAGGGCTGTAATTGGGGATTGAAAGGCTGTAATAACTCGCCCAATTTCTAATTCAGCTTGGCAGCGGTTATACAAGCAGAGAAGGACGACAATAAAAAGGTAATCAAAATAACAAAGATGTCAGAACGATTGAAGAATATGAGCATCGAGGAAACGATACAACTAATCGCAGAATCAATAGATGGATGCACGAAACGATGGAGAAAAGAAATAAGAAGGGAGCGTAAACAGATTAAGAAATAGGAGTCAAAACCAAGAAGACAACAAAGAAGGGAAGAATTACAGGAAAGGATAAAACGAAAGACAGAAGCACTAAAGGAGTTCACGAAACAGTGGAGAGAAGTAAGAATAAGTACTCAAAAACAGATGATAGAGAATAAAAATAAAAGGGTGGAAATAATCATCAAGAATAATAAACTGTGGGAGGAAGAATTAATAAGAGATAACAAAAGAGAAACAGAAGAAATACCAAACAATAAAACCATGGAACCAGTTGTAGTATTACCTGAAAAGAAAACTAACGGAAACAAAGAAAATACTAAAGATAGGGAGATGGAACCAAAGAAAATGAGAAGAACGCATCCAATGAAATTAATGAAAACAAAGGAAGAAATGGAGGTGATGAACCATGGTTTAATGGATGTCAATAATATCCCTATTACCAACCATGAAGAAATCAGGAATTCCAGAGATTATGGAAGGAGATTAAAAGTAATCTCAGAAATAATGTGCCAACAGACAGTAGTTTACCAATGGAAAAGGACCAGAGGTAAACGGAATACAACATGTGGACCAGGTCAGTTTCAGCGCGCGACTGGACAGTGTATTCCAGAAATATGGAAATGTGACATCTTACCAGACTGTGATGATGGCACGGATGAATCACCAGAATGTATTCCATTAGTGTGCCATCCATGACAGTTCCAGTGTACAGTTACACAAAAATGTACTCCTTCAGGGTGGATATGTGATGGTGAACCAGCTTGTGGGGCTTCAGATAAGCAAATAATTGATAACTCAGATGAAGATCCTCACATATATTTTTCAGGTAATACAACATATAAACCAGATACGTATTGGTATATCAAACAATATGATAAAGGGAACCAAATAAGCTTTGTAACCAACAAAGGAATAACGGCAAGCAAAATGAAATACAAGGCAAAGGCAAGAGATGTCACTAGTACCGGAACGATGATGAAGACTATGGTCATCCGGACAATGAGAGTAACTGAAATGACAGACCACGGTTAAATCAAATACTACACACCTACACAAAAAGGGATGGATGTTATGATAACCGACGACGGCAAAAAACCATGTCCAATAAAAAGAAAATATGAACAACTGTGCGACATAATAAAAATCATCCACCTGGGTATAAAAGAAAATATAATAATAAGAAGTACATTTGAAGTAAATAAAAGAAGAGGATTCATACCATATTTATGGTACTAATATGATATGTTTACCATATTTATGAAAAATTATCATGAGGAATAAATAAAAGGAAGATTGAATTTTGTGTGAAAAATGTCAAAATTCAAAAACAATGTAAGCACAACTTACTACCTAATATTTATGAAACGACTTTTGGAATACGAAACAAAAGGAAAAGAATTTGGTAAAAAATGCCTAAATTTAAAAACAATGTAAGCACAACTTACTACCTATGTTTTATGAAAATATTTGTGAAAAAATAAAAGAAAAGGAATTTAGTAAAATACAAACAAATTTAAAAACTATGTAAGCACAACTTACTATCTATGATTTATGAAATTAATTAAGAGAGAAAATGAAAGGGAATTTAGAATAAAATCAACGCAATTCAAATATATTGTAAAATCAATTTACAAACAACAAGTTATGAAAAAACTTTCTGGAAGTAAAAAGAAAATGAATTGAATAAAACAAATTAAAAAAAACAAATAAGTACAACTTGCTACCAAACATCTATGAAACTCAAATAATGGAATATAAAAGAAAAGAAAAAGAATTTGGAAGAATATCCACAACATTCAAAAGGAAGAGTAAGTTCACATTACAAACAATTATATATGGAACCAATTATGAACAAATTTTGAGAATAAAGAAATGGCAGTAAAAACCACTGATACAATTAAAATAAATAAACTTGTTGTAAAAGGAAATTAATAAGACTTTTAAGCAAAATAAGCAGAGACAATGACCACATAAAATTAATAATTAAAGAGTGCATTTGGATAAAAAGCAAGAACAGAATAAAATTTTGAAAAAGCAAGATAAGTAAAATATGATCATAAAATAAATGTCAATTATAAGAAGGACAATTAAAAGAGTAATTGCAAGAACATAAAACTAGTGGAACGATTCATAAGAATGGAGAAAAAGCAAAAATATAATACAAAATATATGCTACCAATGACCAGAAGAAGATTGTAATAACAGTCAAGGTATAACAGAGAATTAAAATAAATAAAAACTTTACACTGAATAACAAATGATAATTATATTAAACCAGCTTCCAACCATAAGAAGAAATAAAATGCCAACAGAGCTAACCATTGAGAAAAGTAACGGAGATAGAAATTAATTAAAATAGAAATATTAACAGATCTGAGCAAATACGAAGTGAAGTATCCAAAGATATTTAATTTTTATTTATAGTCATAAGGTGGACTATTCTTATGTAATTTTTATTAATAACTGTCTGTAGATAAGTCCAGCAGTATTATTATGTATTGAGCAGAGATGATTTGCCTCTGTAATAAATGACGTAGTATGGCCAGCAGAGTAGTGAAGCCTACAGTGCCCCTCTGAACTGCCCCAGCTCACGTGTTAGGGAATATTATGGAATAAATATCCCAAGGATAAAGAACCAAGTTAAAGAAAACAAAATGAAAAAGAAAAAATAATGAACCTCAGATGACTATTACTATTAAGAAAAATCCAGTTAATAATGAAATATAGATAAGCTCAAAAATAAAGAAGAAAAAATTTAGAAATGTGAAGGAAGTAAAGAGATATAATTTTAATAAAATATCATAAGCAATTATTTCAGACAAATCAAGTATGATCTGAACTAATCACTTCTGGAAGAGAGCAATCCGTAGCATGACAGATAATCCACTTACATCAATTACCAGATGATCATTAGTAAAAATCAAGTATATGGAATATCCAGAAAAATCCAAATGAAAACCAAATAAAAAGCACAATAAATTGCCATTATAAGAAGAAAAAGTAAACATAAAGAAAAAATCTGCAACTAATATAATTGTAAAACAATTTAAAACCCCAGAAAACTAAAATTAAAATAACACTAATACCCAGGTAGGATAGGAGCAGGCAAGGTAGATACCCAGGCCAAGTAAACCGACAAAGTAAACAGACCAGTATAAACAAAAGTGTATAATAACGAAATGGTACTGAAGAAACAAGAATGAAAAAAGAAGATATCTAAAATAAACAAACATACTTAATGAACAGAGACAAGTGAAGATCACATAGAATAAAGGAAGTGGAACACGACCAATACCCAATAGAAACCCCATAGGGAGAAAACAAAAACCCCAAAAGAAAGTAAATGTCACAATAGAAAGTATAACACCCCGACAAACCATAAACTCATGTAAAACAAATAAAAACAAAAAGTGTTTAAAGTGCTAAGTAGAAGTGCACCCAAAAAATAGACAAATCTTAACAGTTCCCCATGGTTAAATTATTTGATATTATAAAACTATGAAAGGACTAGTGATAATATCAAGAAATAACCAGGGACAAGTGCAAGTTATTAGATTATAATAAATAAACTTGGAGAAGGTACATGAATTACTGTACAATTAAATAACTTTAAGTGTTTTTAAATAGTATCATGAATGATATTTAATCAAGTAATATGGTGAAGGAGCAATGAATACTCTTTCTAATAAAATGCCACTGTTTATATGAGAACATTCCATAGAATAAATAATATAAATAGTGTAATAATTTATAATAATTGAGTCTGTATGTTCTTATTTTGGTGTGGCTCTCGACGTCTTACTGGCCTGAAACACTTCCTTAAGTTTCCCAGCTGGTCGAGTCCCAGTGGTAGCAAGACCGGTCGAGTAGCGTAATGTTGATGAAGAAATATATGTTCAGCTTCACCGAAAGTTTCAAAACAAAAATTGTTGTTTTGAAGAAAATTAAAAAAAAATTGTTTATAAAAAAAAAATTAAAAAAAAATTTTCTTTTTATTAATTAATTAATTATAATCAATTAATTATAATATAGGGCTGTGAAGTTTTAAAAGGTGTAATGCTCTTCTGAAAAATTTTATTAAAGTTTTGGTATATTTTAAATAAACTATCACCACTCATATGATTGTCTTCAAACCAATCGATACTTGTTTACCTTTTTATTTTTTAGGTTATCTTCACTTATAGGTGGTAAAGTCCTGGTAGATTATTAATTAGATTTATATTAGTGATAACTAGTAATATTTACGAAATAAAGAACTATTTAGTGATGAAGCATATTAATGTTTTATTAATTACTAGCAATATTGACTCTTATCGATTATAATATCGATTCTCAGGATATCGTTTAAGTTACAAAGTATATTATATAAAAATCATACAGGGTTCTTTAAACAGCCAATTATTATCAAAGTCAGAGAAATCGGGCCAATATTTAAAAAGTATAACGTTACAACAAATTAATAATTATTACTAAATACAGACATTGAATAATAAATTTAAAAAAATCATATAATTGTTTTCACCAACAGCTGACGTTGAACCAGGAAGCATTGATTGAGATCGTCAAAGAAAGATGGCCGCCGTCAAGCTGGTCAAAATGTCGCTCGTTCCTGCTACGTTCCAAATAATGTATTTTCTGGCAGTATTCCTGTTCTGGTGTCTTCAAATCTCTTGTTAAATGTTGTTTAGTGCCTGGTGTAATGTTTCTGGGTTGTATTTAGTGTATCCGGGTAATTATAAGTTCAAACACTTTTCCCGATACCGACACTAATACTTGGTTAATGTGTTATACAGTTTTCTGGTGTTTTGTGGTGTTTTTCGGAGTAGGTGTGTATTGTTTAGTGTTATTTATTGTTTCTTGATTGTTTCTGTTATAATGTGAGAGTTCTAGATGTATTTTATAAGTCACTCGCGATTTCACAATAACGTACTATTCACTCGCTTTATATGACCATTATAAGTTAGGTTAGGCACGTTACAAAACGTTTGTCATGTTAACCGTTCAAATACCAATAATTAACTAACTGTTTCCTCCAGTTTCAATTAAACTCTTAGCCAATATAATATTATTCTTAACATTGTTCAAATATATTTTCATATCCTGTGCACACTTTAATATTTCACTATATAAATGCCTAAACTTGGGTTATTTATCAATTTTATTCACTAGATGTTATTTAAATTAATCTTTCAGTTCATTCAGCTTATTTTCAGATTAAATAATGCCGTTTTATAGTGTTTTCTGTCCAAAAAATAGTAATTTTACTTTCAGTTTGGTATACTCTGAAAAGTCAAAACATACTTCCTGTCATTATGTAAATTCAGCCATTTTATCAGTTATATTTAATATTAATAATCCTATATTGTATTAAAAGGTTCATATTCCCTTATTTTCTGGTAATTAATTGAATTAGTTGTATTCTGAAACATTATTCTGAAATATATGACTCCCATGTCCAAATTTCTGAGTTTAGTCATTTTCATTTTTATTTATAATTCTGAATATAATTTATTAAAATCTCTCTAAATGGTATGTGCAATTATATGGCATGATCTCAAGTTTATTTTGTCTAAACCCCTTTTGTTTATTTGCATTTAAATGAACAATTTCTCTGTTTTGAAGAAGTTTGGTTTCCATTCTTTTGGCCTATGATTTTTTAACAATTTTTCTTACAAAAACTTTACAAATTATATATGATGTGTGATACCCTCTCTGACTTTTACATATAGTATTATAAATTAAACATGTTTTCAAATTACACAATAACAATTAGTATTGGTTACAATACAGATAACAGTCAAACAAATAAAGAATATCTTTAAATAAATGGTTGTCTTCAAGTCAGACATTTTACAACAAAATCCTTATTTCTAACATGGAAATATGGTTCACAGAAAAAGGTTTTTTACTAACTAACATCTTAATTACTTCCTACTATTTACAAGTAGTAATTATTTTTATAGTTCTGATGTTAGTTGTATCAGACCCAAACAAATGGCCTTATATCTAATAAATTTTTAAACATTCATTTACTATATACATAAAAACCTTATATTTATATTCTTATTTCTAACTATTATTATAAGTAGGATTCTACAGTTTTTATACCGTCTTTTACACATTGTCTTTGGGGAATTGTACCCTGTCATTAATAAATAAATAGCATAAATTGTTCAAAAAGTATTATGAAATCTGTTTTTCTTTTTGCATATAAAACAAAATGTTATTTTAAACAGATTTATGTCTTATGAACAACATATTGTCACAGTACACATTTCAAGTCATTGAAAATTGCATATTTCATTGCATTCAATGTTTGTGATTGCCAAGAATGAAACACAAGGTTCATTTTCTATAGTACCCAAAACTATCACTGGTTCACTTTGCACTTTTATATCATGTTATTGCTAAATGGTCGTATAGTCTTTTTAACACAATAAATTGGTTAGCGTTTTTCAATGGAGATTTGTTCCATGGGTACTATATTATTGTTTCATCTTAGTTCACAGGCAACTTTTACTTTATACACTTCTCTCTCTTAAATTTATATACATGTGGTTTTCATTTCGTTATACTTTTATTTTTAAATATTTATTTTGGGGATATAGGGATTTGGGTGTCTTTTATAAAAGCATGACGTCTTCTTCAGGATGCTGCCTTCTTCTTCTTTCATCAGTCTTCTTTTCTCCTGCCTTCTGGGATTGGTATCTTCTCCATCTCCTTCTTGATGCCATCAGGTTTCTTGGGATTTTCTCCATCTTCTTCTTTATTTTAGAAATACACCACCTGTGTTGTTTGATCTTGGCTTATTTTAGGGTTTCTATTCTATTTATTCTTCCTCGTTGTGGGTTTGGTCATATTCAGTACTGCTTTGTTATTTACTTTTTTACCTTCCTGGGTTATACCTTGAAAACCTTTGGTTATGAGACTGGTTTTGTATGACTCATCACTAGTAACTCCTTTTATTTGAACTTGTACTTTTTTTAAATAATAATGATTTCTTTCCACAGTTGCTATGAATTAATCTATTTACATTAAACTTAATGCTTTCTTCCAAATTTAAATATTATAACTTCATTATTCTAATGATCAATTGCCATTCAATATTATGCATACATCTGTCACGTTACAGATTGCTCTCCCCCAGAAGTAATTATTTCAGACATGTTTATGGATGAAATAATTTCTTATGATAATTTCATCATTTCTTATAATTCATTTTCTTCTCCATTTTTATATCGACTTTTTTATATAAGAGTTTTATTAATTTTATATATATGGTTAGTTGTCTTACTACTGATCCTTTTCGGATAGTTAGTGTCTTCTGAGATATATTATAATTGTAATACATTTTCTTTTTTTATCAACTTCGTGTTGCATCCTTGGGATATTAATTCCCTAACATTCCCTATCACGTGGGCTGGGGCAGATCAGAGGGGCACTGTACGCTACTTCTCTTCTGGCCATACACCACTTCTATAAATTGAGTACAGAGGCATATCCATCCCTGCTCAAAAAAAACATAATGCTGCTGGAATTATCTTCAGTCAGTCATCGAATAAATAAATAAAAAGTAGTCTCATTTTTGACTAATAAAAATATCTTTCGATTCTCCACTTCGTAGTCTCTCAGATTATCTCACATTTTCTATCTTAATAAATCTTCATAATTATTATTATACTCATTACATATATATTTTTCAAAACTCTTAACTTGTCTGATATATTTATTTTTATTATGGTTGAAAACCTTTCTTTTAATAATTCTGGTTACTGTTTACAGTGTAACTCTCTTTCTTCTTCATCTGAATTCTCTTTATACTTTCTTCTGGTTACTCATAGTATTAGCATGGTCTTTATAAATAGTCTTTCGTATTCATTATTTCAATGGTCTTAATATATTATATTTAATTTTTTAACATTGTATCTTTACATTAGATATACAGGTTGTTATATTGATCATTTTATTTAAACATTTTGGTTCTTTCCTTTCTCTTAGAAAGTTATTAATCCGCCTTCGCATTCATTAGCATTAATTCATTTATATTATATTTCATGTGGTATTTCTTCTCTTTGCATTTCATATAGGTCTTATTATTATCATTTGTTCAAAATCATCTTCTCCATCTGTTTGGTATGAGTTGTTCTTCTTTGCTCTTAATTAACTGTTTTTATTATCGTTTCATAGGTAATTAGCCTCTTTGCTTCCAAATTTTTTCTTCTCAATTCAATTATAATTGACACTTAATTATTTTTTGGAACTTGGTTAGTTGTAATGTAAAATTCAAACTATTCTTTTTATTTAATTGTAAAATATTTCTCATAAATCCTTGTAATATGTTGATCTTATCTTGTTTCAAAGTTCTGACGTTCTATCAACATTCAAATTCTGTTTAATTCATTTATTCCCAGAATTGTCTCATTCAGAATTGTTTATAGTAGTGTGATCTTACTATTATTTCTGAATGTTTTGGTATTTCTCCAAATTCAAATTCTTCTTAATTATTTACCATAAAGTTTTTCTCATAAACTTAGTTATAGTAAGTTGGTCTTACTTTATTTTTAAATTTTTTGTAAAATTAAGTTCAAAATTCTCTCTCTTTCTCTTTCTTCCATAAAGTATTGTTCTAAATTATCAGGTTGTAGTAAGATGTACTTACTCATTTTAAATTTTTACAATTATATTTCAATTCAAAAGTCTTTCTTTTTCTTTCTTCCATAAAGTTCGTTCCAAAATTATTAGGTTGTAGTAAGAAGTACTTACTCAATTTTAAATTTTTTATAATTATATTTCAATTCAAAAGTCTTTCTTTTTCTTTCTTCCATAAAGTTCGTTCCAAAATTATTAGGTTGTAGTAAGAAGTACTTACTCAATTTTAAATTTTTTATAATTATATTTCAATTCAAAAGTCTTTCTTTTTCTTTCTTCCATAAAGTTCGTTCCAAAATTATTAGGTTGTAAGTTGTTCTTACATATTTTAGAATTTTTTTAAATATATAAATTCTAAATTCCTTCTTCTTATAATTCTCCAGAATGTTCTTCTCAAAATATTAGGTTGTAAGATGTACTTACATTATTTTAGAATTTTTAAAATTAAATTCAAAATTCTAAAACTCACAACTCATTCTTCATAATATTTCTTCATAGAAGCTTGATTGTACACTCCTTTGATTTTTCCTGAAACGATTTCCTTCAACTCATATGTATTGTTATGCTTATCATTTACCACAACATATGGGCATATATTGTACTCTACACTGGACCATTTTATTTATACTTTTGTAAGTTGATCTTCTATTTTTCTTTCCTTATAAATGCCTTCTCTTCTAAATGTCGCTCTTTGATGGTTAGCTCCTCTTACTCCTTCAAATGTTAGGTTTTTCCACATTTATTCTGGATTCTCTCCAACTCATTGGAGTTTATTATTGAAATATTAGCTCCTGTGTCTATCATTATTTTAGCGGGAACTCCTTCCACCTCCGCTGTTATATAAATTATCTCATTATTACTGTTGCTGAGACTCTTCTCGTTCTCTTCCAAAAGTTCAGTTCGTATGTCTTTCAGATAATGGTTACTTATAATAGTGATGTTTTTATGCTGGTTTTCTTGTCGCAATTCATCCTTTTCTAACCCAGGAAGTATAAGCAGTAACGGGTCATTGTTGTTGATTACTGCCTCCTCTCGTTTAAAGTACTTTGGTCATTGTTTATGTTATTATTGACCGAGGCATCGTTCGGGAAACTCTGGTTTGTTTCCTGACGTTCTGTACCCTGGTTGATGTTTAACGCCCTGTTCTGTTGTCTGCCAAGATCTTCCAGGCTGGTACTTCGTCTTCCCTGTTCGTGTCTTGGGCCGTCTCGTTCCGCACTCCTCCATCTTCGGTCGGCGTCGTGGAAGCTGCTCCTCCTCGGTTGATAATATCTCCTGGGTCCGCGATCTTCTGCTCTTATAAAATTTACCCTAGGACGCGACACTCGGTTATTATTATTGCTATTGTTGTTATTACTAAAATTATTATGATAATAATTTCGGATAGGTGGGTAAGGTCTGTCACCATTATTGTTGGGATATGGATTTCTCTGACTGTATGGGACATTATTATTTTGTTGATAAAAATTGTTTCTATTGTTTGGGTAGGGGTTGTTATTCCTAACGCCGTTAAAATTACCGTTAAACTGGTTATTACGCGGCGGATTGTTAGGGCCGTCGTAATTACTGGGCTGGTTCCGGTTACTTGTATGTTTATTGCCGTTATTGGGGTAGATAGTCGGTCTCGCTTCTGGTCTCTCACTTCTCTTCCTGCTCTGCCGATAATACTCTTCGTTCTCGTATCCCTCCAATAACTCGGTCATTCCCTGGATCGTCTTGATCTGGCTACCTCTCCGGGCCCTGATAATGTCCTCATCATAATGATACGATATCTTGTTCACTAAACATTCTTCTGGGATTGCCGGCTCAAGGTGTTTTGCCATGCACACCTTCCCCAAGAAATATGCCGTCATACTGCTACCTAATTGTGACCTGTATCTTCCATTACAAATATTGTCACAGATTAAGTTCTGGGTGGTCTCAGACCAGTATTTTGTCTTAAACATTTTCCGGAACTGTTGGTAGTCGGGAATTTCACTCCGGTTGGCCATCCACCAATTATCAGTTATGTCTCGGAAAGACTCGTCTAATATCTCCCTGCTATGGCTCCATTGGGTAATTTTATGCTTGGTCAAATATTCTTCTACCCTAGCCAGGAACTCCATCGGCTTGCGTTTGTATTGCCGGAAGTTGAGCCACTCTCGGCTTTCGTTGACGGGCAATCCGGTGAAATGAGTCGGTCGGTTTCTAATCGCTTCCATCTCCTCTCGGCTTTGTCGCCTCTGACCGGTGATATTGGCCATGGTCTCTTGTATATCATTACACCGTTCTGTAACTTGGTTGCGTACTTTTCCGAATTCTTCTTGATTTTCCTTCCTCTGTTCTTCTACCTTTCTACGACTGTGTTCTTCAATATTTGTGAACTTGATGTTCACCACTTCTTTAAACTCATGCACCTCCTTTTCGGTCTGGTCGCACGTTCCATCAATGTCTCGAATCTGTCGATTGACCATGATATTTTCTTCTTCCATCTTCTTATCTATCGCTTTTTTGTTAACCTTGATTTCCTTATTCAGTTCTTCTCGCAACAATTCCATTCTTTCGTCCAGTTTGTCCAAATTCTCCTGATTGACTTCTCTTAATTCTTCTCTTAATATTTGGTTGTCCTCTCTCAATTCTTCCAATTTCTCCCCCATCTTCTCTTCCAACTTCTTGTTGTCTTCCTTCAACTGTCGGTTGTTCTTCTCTATCTTCTTCCTGGTTTCATCGATTTTCTGATTAGTATTTTCAATTTTATTAATCAATTCTTCTTTAGTCGACTTGAATTCTTCCTTGAACGATTGGTTGTCTTCCTTCAATTCTTCTAACTTCTTCCCCATCTCTTCTTCCATCTTCTTGCTGTTTTCTTCCATCTTCTTGCTATTTTCTTCCATCTTCTCTTCCATCTTCTTGCTGTTTTCTTCCATCCTCTTGCTATTTTCTTCCATCTTCTCTTCCATCTTCTTGTTCATCCCAGTCAACTATTCTTTTGTGGATTGGTTATCCTTCTTCACTTCTTCTTTAGTTTTTTCGATTTTATTTCCTAAATCTTCTTTTAAAGACTGGTTATCACTCCCCATTTTCTTACTCAAGTCTTCCTTTGTAGAGTCCAATCTTGTCAATTCCTTCCATTTTGGATTCTAGGTTCTTATTATTTTCATTCATTGCCTGCATCATCCGCCTGAACATTTCTTGGGTTGTCATGTCCTATGTTTGCGACGGTCTCTCCTTTTCTGGAACATTGACTACCCCTGTATGTGTGGGTGCCTCCAGTTGTTCCTCTGGTTGCTCAGTTTGTTTGGACAACACCGATTGAAATACCTCTTCCACCTCTACTGGCGTTGCCTCTTTGTTGTCCATATCAACTTCTATTTCTTTTTCGGCCTCCGCCGCCCGTTTCTTAGATGTTGCACGTCGCTGCATTTTCCCTTGAAATTCTCTGGCTTTGTAGCTGTTGCCTAGCTCCAACTAGTGATTGGGGAGAATGTATTGGCCTTCCAATCGCTAATTAAACCCCTAAAGTTGTGCGCCAATTTGTAATAATTTATAATAATTGAGTCTGTATGTTCTTATTTTGGTGTGGCTCTCGACGTCTTACTGGCCTGAAACACTTCCTTAAGTTTCCCAGCTGGTCGAGTCCCAATGGTAGCAAGACCGGTCGAGTAGCGTAATGTTGATGAAGAAATATATGTTCAGCTTCACCGAAAGTTTCAAAACAAAAATGGTTGTTTTGAAGAAAATTAAAAAAAAAAATTATGTTTATTAAAAAAAATAATAAAAAAAAATTTTCTTTATATTAATTAATTAATTATAATCAATTAATTAATATAGGGCTGTGAAGTTTTAAAAGGTGTAATGCTCTTCTGAAAAATTTTATTAAAGTTTTGGTATATTTTAAATAAACTATCACCACTCATAAGATTGTCTTCAAACCAATCGATACTTGTTTACCTTTTTATTTTTTAGGTTATCTTCACTTATAGGTGGTAAAGTCCTGGTAGATTATTAATTAGAATTATATTAGTGATCACTAGTAATATTTACGAAATAAAGAACTATTTAGTGTTGAAGAATATTAATGTTTTATTAATTACTAGCAATATTGACTCTTATCGATTATAATATCGATTCTCAGGATATCGATTAAGTTACAAAGTATATTATATAAAAATCATACAGGGTTCTTTAAACAGCCAACTATTATCAAAGTCAGAGAAATCGGGCCAATATTTAAAAAGTATAACGTTACAACAAATTAATAATTATTACTAAATACAGACATTGAATAATAAATTTAAAAAAATCATATAATTGTTTTCACCAACAGCTGACGTTGAACCAGGAAGCATTGATTGAGATCGTCAAAGAAAGATGGCCGCCGTCAAGCTGGTCAAAATGTCGCTCGTTCCTGCTACGTTCCAAATAATGTATTTTCTGGCAGTATTCCTGTTCTGGTGTCTTCAAATCTCTTGTTAAATGTTGTTTAGTGCCTGGTGTAATGTTTCTGGGTTGTATTTAGTGTATCCGGGTAATTATAAGTTCAAACACTTTTCCCGATACCGACACTAATACTTGGTTAATGTGTTATACAGTTTTCTGGTGTTTTGTGGTGTTTTTCGGAGTAGGTGTGTATTGTTTAGTGTTATTTATTGTTTCTTGATTGTTTCTGTTATAATGTGAGAGTTCTAGATATATTTTATAAGTCACTCGCGATTTCACAATAACGTACTATTCACTCGCTTTATATGACCATTATAAGTTAGGTTAGGCACGTTACAAAACGTTTGTCATGTTAACCGTTCAAATACCAATAATTAACTAACTGTTTCCTCCAGTTTCAATTAAACTCTTAGCCAATATAATATTATTCTTAACATTGTTCAAATATATTTTCATATCCTGTGCACACTTTAATATTTCACTATATAAATGCCTAAACTTGGGTTATTTATCAATTTTATTCACTAGATGTTATTTAAATTAATATTTCAGTTCATTCAGCTTATTTTCAGATTAAATAATGCCGTTTTATAGTGTTTTCTGTCCAAAAAATAGTAATTTTACTTTCAGTTTTGTATACGCTGGAAAGTCAAAACATACTTCCTGTCATTATGTAAATTCAGCCATTTTATCAGTTATATTTAATATTAATAATCCTATATTGTATTAAAAGGTTCATATTCCCTTATTTTCTGGTAATTAATTGAATTAGTTGTATTCTGAAACATTATTCTGAAATATATGACTCCCATGTCCAAATTTCTGAGTTTAGTCATTTTCATTTTTATTTATAATTCTGAATATAATTTATTAAAATCTCTCTAAATGGTATGTGCAATTATATGGCATGATCTCAAGTTTATTTTGTCTAAACCCCTTTTGTTTATTTGCATTTAAATGAACAATTTCTCTGTTTTGAAGAAGTTTGGTTTCCATTCTTTTGGCCTATGATTTTTTAACAATTTTTCTTACAAAAACTTTACAAACAATATATGATGTGTGATACCCTCTCTGACTTTTACATATAGTATTATAAATTAAACATGTTTTCAAATTACACAATAACAATTAGTATTGTTTACAATACAGATAACAGTCAAACAAATAAAGAATATCTTTAAATAAATGGTTGTCTTCAAGTCAGACATTTTACAACAAAATCCTTATTTCTAACATGGAAATATGGTTCACAGAAAAAGGTTTTTTACTAACTAACATATTAATTACTTTCTACTATTTACAAGTAGTAATTATTTTTATAGTTCTGATGTTAGTTGTATCAGACCCAAACAAATGGCCTTATATCTAATAAATTTTTAAACATTCTTTTACTATATACATAAAAACCTTATATTTATATTCTTATTTCTAACTATTATTATAAGCAGGATTCTACAGTTTTTATACCGTCTTTTACACATTGTCTTTGGGGAATTGTACCCTGTCATTAATAAATAAATAGCATAAATTGTTCAAAAAGTATTATGAAATCTGTTTTTCTTTTTGCATATAAAACAAAATGTTATTTTAAACAGATTTATGTCTTATGAACAACATATTGTCACAGTACTCATTTCAAGTCATTGAAAATTGCATATTTCATTGCATTCAATGTTTGTGATTGCCAAGAATGAAACACAAGGTTCATTTTCTATAGTACCCAAAACTATCACTGGTTCACTTTGCACTTTTATATCATGTTATTGCTAAATGGTCGTATAGTCTTTTTAACACAATAAATTGGTTAGCGTTTTTCAATGGAGATTTGTTCCATGGGTACTATATTATTGTTTCATCTTAGTTCACAGGCAACTTTTACTTTATACACTTCTCTCTCTTAAATTTATATACATGTGGTTTTCATTTCGTTATACTTTTATTTTTAAATATTTATTTTGGGGATATAGGGATTTGGGTGTCTTTTATAAGAGCATGACATCTTCTTCAGGATGCTGCCTTCTTCTTCTTTCATCAGTCTTCTTTTCTCCTGCCTTCTGGGATTGGTATCTTCTCCATCTTCTTCTTTATTTTAGAAATACACCACCTGTGTTGTTTGATCTTGGCTTATTTTAGGGTTTCTATTCTATTTATTCTTCCTCGTTGTGGGTTTGGTCATATTCAGTACTGCTTTGTTATTTACTTTTTTACCTTCCTGGGTTATACCTTGAAAACCTTTGGTTATGAGACTGGTTTTGTATGACTCGTCACTAGTAACTCCTTTTATTTGAACTTGTACTTTTTTTAAATAATAATGATTTCTTTCCACAGTTGCTATGAATTAATCTATTTATATTAAACTTAATGATTTCTTCCAAATTTAAATATTATAACTTCATTATTCTAATGATCAATTGCCATTCAATATTATGCATACATCTGTCACGTTACAATAGATAGCTTGGGTTTAGTACATAAGGTGACGGGGAATACATCCCTAAAATTAAGAAAAACAGATAAGACTGTAACTAAATAGTTTTAAGGGAGTGTTAAACATTTAATGGAACAAAATGTTAGGTTCCAGTTTCCATATATTAACTCTGTAAAGAAGATTTAGAAGTAAAGATTAATACTTGTATTTATCAAATGTTATTTTGTTAGTAGTTTGAATTAGGAATGCAATATCTGAATGTAGATACCATTCCTATATTGTAAAATGTTTTTAATAAGTGACTGTAAGTAATCAGTACAAAAAAGGTATGATTCTAGATACCAGATTTAATATTAAATAATTGTTATGTTTTAATTGTTTATAATCAATACTCAATGTTATAATAGTAAAGGAACAAATTATTAATGAATATTATATTAGAATAGAAGGTCAGAAAAGGGTATAAACTAACTGTATTATTTAAAACTTTGCAAGTAACAACAGATAAAGTCTAGGCCAGATAGTAAATTCAGACTACATTATAATTGACAAATGTAGTCCTATAGACCAACTAAACTGATGAAATTTATGTAAGATAAGCCCACCATATAGTAATACAATGTAACTTATACTTTGTAAAGATATTGTTAGAAGATAAGTAAAATTATAAACAAAAATGGAATGTATTAACTAACATTACAGAGGAGGAGTCGTAGATAAAAGAATTATATTTAAAAACAATAATTAATGAACTAAATTGCAAGAATTTAAGTAAAAATAGACAATTATATCAATCTTAGATTCAGTATAATGATAATTACATCAGAGAAAATGTCTATTATCTGGTCAAGGACAGGAAACACATATTTGAACCTACTATTCCAACATGAAAGAAATATAACTTTTTTAAATGAAAATTTTGTAAAACTATATTAATTAGTATCAAAATAAGCAAAATAGAATAAAGAAACCGAATATGTATTTAGTATTTCATACATTCAATTAATAACGAAAAAATATTTTCCGTGTATAATGTATTCAAATAAAATGTATCGGAAGCTAAGATAATTTGAAACAATGTATAATATATATTAAATTGGCTAAGATTTTCAGGAGACGAAGGAAATGAGAACAGTTAATTATTATCCGTTGAAGCGAACACTTAAACGAGGTTTTGCTCCGTATAACCTAAACTAATGGAGTACGATAATTCAACCGAGTTCAGTAAAAATTGTGTAATTTTTTTAATTCGAATTTTTAACTTGTGAAACAGTGAAAACAAACAATAAACAGTGCATTACAGACAAACAGACTAACACACGCCTAAATAATTGAAATAACACCACAACAAATGAATTTTACAAACGAAACAAAAAAGGTTAAATACGACACATTTTGACCAAAGTGAGATAGAAATAAAAAAACACATTTACACCAAGTGAACTAATAAACACTACACCAGGAACACTCATTTAACTCCAGAACTAATATCCATAATTGCTGAAACGAATAAACGGTGAAAGGACATCTTTATTGGAAGAAATATTCGTCGAGGTGATAGACGTTCAATTGCGCATACTCCTGTCGGCCATTTTGATTTTTCATCATTCTCATCGAGGTGGAGCAAACGAATTTCTAGACTGCATTGGTTCGAAATATATACTATATAAACTTCCTATATTAATTAATAACGTTGTAATTGTTAGTTTTAAGACATTTCTAATTGTAAGTGTTATACTTTCTTCGCCCTACCCTTCTCTGGCTATTCTAAACAACATTCATACAGATAATATTTATTTTGTTATGTTACAATATATATATTCCACTGGTTTAATTTTTATTTCAGGTATTTTAATAAAGATCTGTACCTACTGTTATTTGTACTGGTTTAATTTTTTATTAAAGATATTGTAATAAAGATCTGTACCTACTGTTATTATATTTTTTTATTTACCAGTACATGTAAATAAACTCTTTTTCTCAGGGTTAATGATTATTAAGTTATTTTATCGTATTTACGATTATATCTATTAATTTCTTTTCTTTAAACCAACCCAGATTCAGTTAGTGGGTAGTACTTTGGTAATTAACCATGTAAAAAATAACTAACGTATTAGTGTAACTTAACCGTCTCTGAATTCTCCTAGCTGCCACGGGTTCACTTCTGGCTGCTGTTTACCTTTCTTCAACAGCAATATTCAGCTTGGCAATATGTTTCTTCACACGAATCTCTTATTGCTCTTACCGCTGGATACCGCTCTCCAAGATCACTGCAACACCGATGTCTCCTTTGAACACTTAATTATTCGTTAGGGCCACTGAAACTCTTCTCAAGTCCAAGATTTTCCTCCTCTGTCGTCGTTCTATTCAGGATATTGTTTAATTTTTTGTATTATTATTTATTTATTCGATATTATAATCAAACTCTGGAATCACTATTCAAAATCCTTTGCTTTATTTTCTTTTCCAAGTTACATTACTTTTATGATTTATAACAGTTATTATAATTTAATATTCTTAATGTGACTCTGCTTGAATTAAAAATTAGACTCTATTTACATAATTCCTCTGTTTCATCTTTATAGTATTCCATATAAAATTAGACTACTCATGTTACTTTCCTTAGATATAAATTTAGACTCATTTTACATAATTCCTCTCTTTCATCTTTATAGTATTTAGTATTAAATTAGACTAATACATTTTTTCTTCATCACTCACTCAAAACAATCTCTAACAATTTACAATTTTGCCACATTGATAATTCCCTACCTTCGTTACATCTTTTTATCATATACCTCTTAAAAACTTATATAACTTTTCTACTTCTTATTAAACATATTTATTTTATTTCTAATATTCTTAATTCTAGTTTGTATTTATAATATGATAACTTTCTTACTATTTCCTCTTATTATAATATTCATTTCAAATTTCATATATTCTTTTCATAACATATATCTTTATACTGTTTTACCTCATATAGGCATCTACCTCTATGTTGATGGGTGAGTCAATACAATGTTTTTGTTTACATTTTAAAACATATGTTCCAATTCTAATAAATTTATATATATTTTCTTTTAAAATTTATTATTTTCCTCTTATGTACTGTGTTGCATTTTAACAGCAGTACATAATACCTTCCCTTATTTCATAATCTCAGATACAACTTGATGTGAGATTTTGAAATAATTAATTTCTTATCACAAACATGGTCGAAAATTAATATTGAAAACATATGATTAATTCGCTAATTGTATATCATAAAATTCATTTCATAAATTGGTTTTTTCTTTTATTAACATAACAAGTATGATTCATCACTATCAAGAATCACCATATCTTACACACTCATTTATGGCTTAAAATAACATTAATCAAACCAACTGGTTTTACATCAAGAATAATAAGTATAAAATAACAATTGTGCCTAGTTTCATGGCTAAAAAACTCAAAAACATGACTAAACATTCTCTTTCTTTTAAATCTCACCTTCCCAATCCTGGTCATAAATTTCATGTGTTCTTAATTTCAGAATTATTTTTCTTTTAATTTAAATTATTTTTTATTATAATATGGGTATCAGCTTTAATGATGTGATATGCTTTGTAAACCTAATAGCTGTCCATGATAATCAGTATACCTATATTTCCTACATCTCCTATCACTAGTTGATAATGGTCCACAAATGTCAATAAAACTTGCTCTAACGCTCTCCATGCTTGATGATTTATCCACCTTCCCTCATATCTGACATTGGCTACCTTGACTTTTTTTTTTACAAATATCATATATTAACTTAGCACCTAAAACTTGATGTCGATTCTTTATACACTTTGGGTTATTCTATCATTTATTTGGTTACTTTTAATTATATTCCTTTTTTCATGTTGGATCACTTAATTTCTTCTTACTTTTCACACCTTGAGTCATATTTATTTTTTATTTCTTTACCTCATTATTTGTATCATCCCTAAAATACCATAATTCCCTAACATTAAATACTATACATGGGTTCGGATTCGGAGGGGCACTATTGGCTTCCATTACTCCGCCGTTTTCCCTAAATATATCATCTGAAATCAGAGGAACTTCATCTCTGTCCAGGAAAAAATAAAAGTTGCACTATCACAACACAATACATATAACTATTACCTATAAGGTAGCTCCTTCGCTACAAAATTATATTCAAGGGATTATTACATGATTTCTTTGAGGTCTCTTCACATATTTATTCCATTACTGTTTCGCTTCTGGTGTTTTATCACTTTAATTAGTATTCTATCATTCACAGGTAACTGGTTAACATTATTCGACATACATGTTGGATTATTCCCATCTTGGTGTTGTCAATCTATGATATTTTAGATTCTATCTTCATCTTCATTTTTTATTTATTTATTCCCCTTTAATTATGCAGTTAAGTACTGAATTTCATCATTATCGTAAGTTGTATATGTCTATTCTTTCTTCATCTAATTCATTTCTACCCTTCTTAAATAGTAACTAGTCTTAATTGTTCTTATCATTGTTATTATACTGATTAAAATGGTTATACAAATAATTATTATGGTTATTAACTGTCTTTCTCTTCTTAATTGATTCAAAAATAATTTCTCTTAACTATCCGATAAGATGTTCTTACTTATTTTAGAATTTGGTGGGTTATTTCATCTTAATTCATAATAACTTTCATATTATGTCGTTTGTATTAATAATTAATCTAATCTTTGTTCAATTAGTTTGCTTTGGTCAATACCCAGAAAATCAGTCCCTTCTTTCCATATTTCTTATATTTAATTCATGCGTTGTCAAATACTTCATTTACCCTTGTTGTTCGGATTACTACAGTGTCCATAATGATTTCTGTTTTTATTAAATATCTCTCTGTCACCCTGTACTCCCATTCTTTTAATACTACATGTTCATTTGTATCTATGCCTACATCAATCACTTTCCTATTTATTTTATTGAACAGGTATTTTAATGGTATTTGAATTATTGATGACATTACTAACAGTTTGCTACACATTTCTATTTCTGTGATATTTAATTTATATATAGACTTTCTGACGTTTTTTCTCACTATTTTATTGTGATTCCCTTTGAAATATTCTATTAAGTTTCTTTTATTATCTTTAAAATTACTTATTCTTCTGTAGTTAGTACTTAGGATGTTAAGTACATTAATCAGTCCATTATTCATCATCTCCAATTATTCTCGTATATTTTTAATTTTCTTAGGATGTGTTATTCTTCTTTCTTCTGTTTTCTTAATTATTTGCTTCTTTATTCCATTATCTTCTATTTTATGACTTACTTGCTCCCTATTTTGATCGTTTGGTATTATTTCTATCTCCGTTTTGTTATCATTTATTACTTCTTCCGTTATCTTATTCAATGTTTCCACACTTTGCATGTCATCTTCTATCGTTGTTTCTATTGACTGGTTTTCATCACTCATTATTTCTTTCATTGTTTCTATATTCAATTTCATTTTTGCGGATTGCCTAATGTTCCTTTCCTCACAATTTTGTAATACTAACTTGATTTCAGCCTTTTGCTGGTCTAATTTATTCTTCACCCCATTCATTTGTTGTTGAATGGTCTCCTTTAATTCCTCATTATTTTGTTTTAATAAATTTTCATTATCTAGTCTCATTTGTTTAAAATTTTCGTTGGTTTTGTTATTCCCTTCCATTATAATTCTCATCATCTCCTGGAAATTTGCATCCATTGGTTGGTTTGGTTTCTTTGGTTGGTCCCCTTGGGCATCCTCTACTATTATTTCCATTTCAGTTTCTTCCTCTTCAACACTATTACTCCTTAATTCATATCGTTGCTCTAGTTGTTAGCCATTTTACAATATTGAACTTATTTTAATTACAAGGAGATTTTTCATACTAATTAAATTTAACAAAATTGTGTTATTTGGTGCTGCTTTAAAGAAAATTTTTGCTTTCACGTATGGGCGCCATTTTGCACTGGTTTAATTTTTATTACAGGTATTGTAATAAAGATCTGTACCTACTGTTGTTTGGACTGGTTTAATTTTTTATTACAGATATTGTAATAAAGATCTGTACCTACTGTTGTTATATTTTTTTAATTACCAGTACATGTAAAGAAACTCATTTTCTCAGGGTTAATGATTATTAAGTTATTTTATCGTATTTACGATTATATCTATTAATTTCTTTTCTTTAAACCAACCCAGATTCAGTTAATGGGTAGTACTTTGGTAATTAACCATGTAAAAAATAACTAACGTATTAGTATAACTTAACCGTCTCTAAATTCTTCTAGCTGCCACGGGTTCACTTCTGGTTGTTGTTTACCTTTCTTCAACAGCAATATTCAGCTTGGCAATATGTTTCTTCACACGAATCTTTTATTGCTCTTACCGCTGAATACCGCTCTCCAAGATCATTGCAACACCGATGTCTCCTTTGAACACTTAATTATTCGTTAGGGCCACTGAAACTCTTCTCCAGTCCAAGATTTTCCTCCTCTGTCGTCGTTCTATTCAGGATATTGTTTAATTTTTTGTATTATTATTTATTTATTCGATATTATAATCAAACTCTGGAATCACTATTCAAAATCCCTTGCTTTATTTTCTTTTCCAAGTTACATTACTTTTATGATTTATAACAGTTATTATAATTTAATATTCTTAATGTGACTCTGATTGAATTAAAAATTAGACTCTATTTATATAATTCCTCTGTTTCATCTTTATAGTATTCCATATAAAATTAGACTACTCATGTTACTTTCCTTAGATATAAATTTAGACTCATTTTACATAATTCCTCTCTTTCATCTTTATAGTATTTGGTATTAAATTAGACTAATACATTTTTCTTCATCACTCACTCAAAACAATCTCTAACAATTTACAATTTTGCCACATTGATAATTCTTTACCTTCGTTACATCTTTTTATCATATACCTCTTAAAAACTTATATAACTTTTCTACTTCTTATTAAACATATTTATTTATTTCTAATATTCTTAATTCTAGTTTGTATTTATAATATGATAATTTTCTTACTATTTCCTCTTATTATAATATTCATTTCAAATTTCATATATTCTTTTCATAACATATATCTTTATACTGTTTTATCTCATATAGGCATCTACCTCTATGTTGATGGGTGAGTCAATACAATGTTTTTGTTTACATTTTAAAACATGTGTTCCAATTCTAATAAATTTATATACTTTTTTTTTTAAAATTTATTATTTTCCTCTTATGTACTGCGTTGCATTTTAACAGCAGTACATAATACACATATCCGCTAAAAGTTAAAATTAATTTGACTCCCTGCAGTACTTATAAAATAAAGAAAACACACAGACAAATAAATGTTATAAAACTTGAGATAAAAATTAATTTACGAAATATTTAAGTTTCGGTTGTAGATGCAGTTATCAGGTAAGTGATAATGTAGACAAATTAAGAGTATGTTACACGAGGGAACACATTGATGTTCGTATTCATATTTATTTACATCTCAATTTTTGAATATTTCATTACTTTGAGGTAAAGAATATTGTTTGTCAAGTTTGTGTAGATAAGATCCACATACTAACTTGAAATAGGGAAGACTAAATAAGAGGGAGGAATTCACAAATTAGTCTTTCAAGGTAGTCCGTAAAAGTAAACGATAACAAATCGTTGCAGACAATATCCCCGATTCAAATTAATTTAAGTTTACATATAAGCTTACATTTACCAATATATTAAGCAATTCATTTGTTTCGTAATAAATTGTATTAACAAATATGAATGAATATCCTATGTAACAATATTTATTTATGGAGATGTTATGTAAATAACACCATTATATTTAGCATTATGTTAGCTTTATTAATTTGGTATAATTTGAGATTTAAATTACATTGTCATACGGTATAGATGATTGAAGCTTTAAATCAATAATTATTTTAATTTTCCCTTAATGCAATCTCAGGGATTATGTGATCACATCAAAGTATTATGATGCTTAACATCGTAGCCATAATACCTTAAAGATTCTAGTGTACATTGTTGGCATAAGTCACATTGCTGTTGCGTTGAGCCCACGATAAACCTTGACTTTGTGTGCACAAATTACCTTTTTGTTCACTACAAAATAAATTCACACACACACACACCTACTACGCGTGTCTATATTTTCTCCTTGCAAGTTTCGTGAGTTATGTAGTTACAATTGACAATTAAAGACATCAACTACTAGGACTTTTGACAAAAGGGGACGATATTATGTAAACACTAAATTATCACAGATATTTAACTTAAAAAAAAACATAAAAGCTGCACATTTGAATTTAATATTTTTCCATGTATGACGTGTATGTTTACACGTTGTGACAAGTATAGATGAAAACATATCTGTGACAAGAATCGCTAATACCTCCATGAATGTCTATAATTAAAGTCAAGAAAATAAGTTTAGATTTATCTTACTCAATAAATGATCAAATAAACTTAAATAAAAATATTATACAGGCAACGAGATGACAGTTTTTACAATGGCAGAGAAACACACTTACAAGTTCTGGCATTTTAAATCGCTCGTATACTAAACTTAATCATGTATTTTTAAGCTCAACATTTCCATACATTTAGAAAAATAGTCTCCGTCTAAAACTTACATTGTAACACAGTAAATCCTAGTTTCACTTATATTTCTGAAAACATATTATAATTGTGAACTGTTGTTATAGACTATTAAAAATCTAGAATGAGCCACTTCATAATATGCCTATCTTAACATTCAAACAAAATCTTAAATTTACAAAAAAGCAATAATATTTCTACCGTGTGACAGCAAGGGCAATGAAAACATTTTTTCTTGTTGGCATTTGCTGAGGAATTCCAAATCCAATTACAATTATAATTTCACTAATAATTTGTTCAGAAATATTGTATTACGTTCTAATGCAGTTTCTGTGATAATGCTGATCCAGTTAACTTTAAAGTATTGTGATGAAATATAATTTGCTTCAATGACTGGTTACTTTTCAAAACTCCTTCTGCTGTATTTCAAATAAGTAAAAGTAAAATGGAACTCATCCTACTACCCAATAATAACCAACGTGTATTTTATTAAATTACACCATGGCGGCAATTATTACCTTAATTTCTTAGTCAATGTTCTAACCCCGTTTAATTTCTTCTAAATAATTATTCATTGGAATACTAATTTTTTTTCTCTTGCCTTTCGTTTTGTTCTACACAAAGGAAGCAATTTAAAGTTTAATTCAAAACATTTTAAACTTCTGCAAAAAGTCGGATTACAAAAAGTCGTAATGAACAACGATTACATCATTTCGATTAAGCCAATTAACAGACATACTATATGTCATTTGTATTAATGTGAAAATTAGAGTAACATATAAGATTAACTAGCTGACCCGGCCACGCGTTGCTGTGGCTTAGTTATTACATGAACGTAGTTTCAAAATTGCGTCCATTGGTTGATAGTTCGCAAATTTTGCTTGCCCCAAATGACGTCATTTGAAAGCAAGAATTGAATTTTCGAATCTTGCTCAAAAATAATTTTGAATCATGCGATTGGCCAGTAAGAAGTGATTTTAAAGGTTCTGGTGGAGTTGGAAGAGTCGTTAGTTTGACTTTCCCTGACGCACAACACATGCCAGGTGTTTCATTGAGAAATTTTAATGCCCGACAGAATTGACATTCTTTGTCCATTGCACCGATGCTAATTTTAGGATGTGCAGAATAATTGATGTCTGGTGCATATTCGAACGCAAGACGAACGAAATATGAACGATTGAATGTGCGACTGGTTTCCTGTCTCTCTTGTTCTCGCGTTCTGTATGTTGCAATATTTTGTTCACGCGCTGCTCTTGTTCTCAATAGATTCTGTCGCTGACGTTCATCACGCTGATCTCGAGACTCTTGCATACGGTTCTCTGCCGTCCTGGTTCTTTGAGATACGTTTCTATCCTCAATTTGATCGGCCGACTGGTGAGTTTTTTCAAAACGTTTGTGCCGGGACTCTCTACTATGCCGATTGTAGAGGTTAGACTTTTTTGGCGGCATTTTTCTGGAAAAAATAATTAAAACAATCAAAATTAAGTCAGATTAAGAGAAAGAGACGCAAGCAAGTATACCATGGTTATAATCATTATTATTATTAAGCATTATTATTATTATTAATATTATTATAATTATTATTATTATAATTATAATTATTATTATCTTTATAATTATTATTATTAACCCTATCAACTAAAGAAAATAATAATAGAATAAAAATCAAGTAGGTACTTACACATTTTTTATTCACATCAAAGAAATAGTAAATTGAAAAACGGAATGAAAGTTATACTCAAAATTTCAAGAATCACAATTATTTCTTAGTAAGGAATAAGAACATACGAATTAATACCGGAATCAGAACAGTAATAATGATATACGAATAAACAGAAAAAGTACGGTTATGTCGTCTGTGAATCTAGAAAACACGTGTGATTTATAATTATTATTATTAACCCTATCAACTAAAGAAAATAATAATAGAATAAAAATCAAGTAGGTACTTACACATTTTTTATTCACATCAAAGAAATAGTAAATTGAAAAACGGAATGAAAGTTATACTCAAAATTTCAAGAATCACAATTATTTCTTAGTAAGGAATAAGAACATACGAATTAATACCGGAATCAGAACAGTAATAATGATATACGAATAAACAGAAAAAGTACGGTTATGTCGTCTGCGAATCTAGAAAACACGTGTGCCATGAAATAAATTGTAGCATCAAGAGATTATGAATTGAAGTACGGCGCCATCTATTTGATGCTAACGTAACTTAGTTGACAGCAGATTGCAGACAATACACTGACTTACATTGCCATCTGCCGGAAAATTATAGAACATAAATATTTAGCGATCTTTTGTTCTATAGAAACAATTAATTTGCAATAAAAAAATATTTATAGTATTTATTGAGATAAAACCTATCCTATAGCCTAAGTTGGAACAAATCACACATTTTGAAAAAAATTTCATTAAGATTGGTTGAGTAGTTTTGGCGTCCATCGCGGACAAACACTGTGACAGCTAATTTTTATATATATAGATTGAGCTGACCCGGCCACGCGTTGCTGTGGCTAAAGTTTTTGTTATATTACATTATAGTAAACAATCTAAGAGGAACAATAAGAGAACATCAGTCACGGAGTCCACTATGCTTTTTCACACAGATGGTATTTGTAAAAAAATATGGTGATTCCTTATTTGACTTTCTACTACTATAACCCTTTAGTACAATGAAATTATTTACGAACAAAGACGAAAATGTTGATGTTGGTATACAAATTCACTGGATTGAGATTTGAAGGGGAAGTACGTTGAACACAATTAATTAAAATGTTCTTACACTTGATATTAAGCAGAAATCAATAGGTACAAAATAAAAATTTATCAGATTTATTATTTCCATTTAATTTTATAACAAATATAAGTATATTACAGTATAATACAGTAAATAACATGTGACGCTTAAACTCATGAATGAGGTAGGCAAGGCAGACAGTCTTAAACTTTTAAACATTAATATCTATTTTTTTGAATTATAAATACTTTCAATTTCAATTTAATTTAACACCAATCGGTGCACAATGTTTTTGGTTAACCTGTCTTTAGCTAACACAAATAGATTCGACGGTTTCCCAACACGTGAACACGCAACATATAGTTGCCCATGAGAAAAACATGGATTTTCCAAATCTAAACCACAAATGGACATTGTTTGACCTTGAGATTTATTTATAGACATGGCGAAAGCTAAACGAATTGGAAACTGTAGCCTTTTGAAGGGTATGGTAGAATCTGATGGTATCATCGGAATACGTGGCAGCAGGACCACTTTTCCTTTAAACTTCCCAGCCAAAATGGTTGCTTCAAGAATGTTTCCGGTGATCTTTTTGATGACCAAACGCGTACCGTTACATAATTGAGGTGGATTCAAATTACGGAGGAGAATAATAGGGGAACCAATCTTTAATCGAAGATTATGTGGTGGCATTTCAGGGATATCTAATGAATTTAAAAATTCAATCGGAAAATTTACACTTTCATTTTCATCAACAACAGTATCGATTGATTTAAAAGACATCAGATCGCCTGGTAACAACTGTTGTATCTGGAAGTTAATTTCGTCAACATCAACGTTTTTGGCTGCCAAAATCGCCCGTTGACTAAGCCATTCATGATTCAAATAATTATTCTGTATATCCGGGAAAATACTCTGAATCAATTCATTTTTATCCTGAACAACAGTGCAAAAATTGTCTGGTAGTTTAATGCATTGCGTATTTGGTTGCAGTTCTATTTTACCGTTCCCAATATCTAGTAGTTGTTCGGAAAATATTTGTGCTGATGGATCATTTTGCAATTGTACTCGCATATTTATGGTCAATCGAAGTGTTTCAACACTTCGCCATAAGAATGATTGTTTCAAACATGCATTAATCTCATCCGCGAAAGTAGAGCGAGGTATAACCGGTAAGGTCTGCCGGAAGTCACCAGACAAAAGTAAGACAGCACCACCGAAAAGTTTATTATTGCTGTTTAAATCTTGCATAGTTCTGTTTAATGCTTCAAGTGAATATTTGTGTGCCATTGTGCACTCATCCCAAATTATTATAGAACTCTTCCGCAACACTGCAGCTATTCCACTATTCTTTTTGATGTTACACATTGCATCTGGTTTATTATGAACGTCCAATGGCAGCTTGAATGTTGAATGTGCTGTTCGCCCACCATCCAGTAAAGTAGCCGCAATGCCTGACGATGCTACTGCTAATGCGATTTTTTGTTGCGACCGTATTTTGGCAAGAATCAACGACATTAAAAATGTCTTACCGGTTCCACCGGGTGCATCCAAGAACACCTGTTGCAGACGTTCGTCACGCTGTTCTTGAGATTCTTGTGCACGACTTTCTGCAGTCCTGATTCTTTGAGCTGCATTTCTTGTTTCGATTTGTTCTGGTAATTGCTGAGCTCTTTCAACACGTTTGCGTCGTGACCCTTTGCTGCTCGCGTTGTTGAGGTTAGATCTTTTCGGTGGCATTTGACTGAAAATAATAATTTAATCGTTTAAATATTAGAAAGAGGAACTGAAAAACATGTTATCATAGCACATTGAAATAATAAGTGCAAAATAATTTTCAATGGAGGTTAAATAAATCGTTTAAATATTAGAAAGAGGAACTGAAAAACATGTTATCATAGCACATTGAAATAATAAGTGCAAAATAATTTTCAATGGAGGTTAAATAAAAATAATATAAAAATTTTTGTACAATTATTGAAAAAGTGTGGGGAGCTTTGTGCCATTTTCTCATTGATATATTAATTAACTTTTATAAAACTATGTGATATTACTTACATGTATAAATTGAAATTATTGTTCCTGTGCTCCTACTGTGGCTATGTCTCGTTCTCCTGCTGCTCTTGTTCTTATGATATTCTCTTGAAGACGTTCGTTACACTGTTCTTGAGATTCTTGTGCATGACCTTCTGCTGTCCTGATTCTTTGAGCTGGATTTCTTGATTCAATTTGTTCTGCCAACTGATGGGCTCTTTTAATACGTTTGCGTCGTGCCTCTCTTGTGCTCGCATTGTTGAGGTTAGATTTTTTCCGTCGAAAGGTATCGACATCTGTTCAATAAATTAAAATTGCGACTATAATTTGAGATTTAAACTATCCTATCTCTCAAGTTGGATCGAACTGCACATGGTGTGCGAATTTTATTATAATCGGTTAAGTGGTTTAGGAGTCCATTGAGGACAAACATTGTGACACGAGATTTATATATATTAAGATAATTATTTCAGGTTTACATAAAATTTAGTGGCATTTATTTAACTGATAAGTAATTATTTATGCAATCATATACAGTTCAAAACAAGTGGTTTGGAAAGTCTGTAAATTGGAAATTCATGTCCACCGTTATGTGGTCAATTTTCTTGAACAACTGTAGAATGTTTTAACATGTAAAAATTACGTCATGGGTGTAGGCCTATAAAAAATAAGCCACTTGTGTAGACGGCAAAACTGGTTAATCTTGAGTTTAGGCAAACTCTTATATGAAGTTTCCGGTGGCAAATTCGAGTTCCAGCCAATCATTAGGCATGTGTTGTCGAGGGAGCGGCTGAATTAGTACCATAATTTCAGTCACGTTGTTTGAGACAGTCAACAACTTATGACTGTCAACGAGTTCCAGCTTTGGGGTAAATCACTGTACTCGGTTATGACCTTATGTACGGAAACATAATATAAATTTTTTTGTAGAAAACGGTAGTAATGCGTTATTGTTTCCTATGTACATATTGCTGGAAAAGTGTAACAAAACAACATAAATCGTGTTGTACTTCTGATAAACAATGGAAGGTGTTTATTCTAGTTAGTACAACTACAAGTAGAGTTCTAGGCGTACGAGAGTTCAGCAGTGAATAATAAAGATAACAACGTTACAGAACAGTGCAATCAGCCAAGTGAAAAGAGTAATGCCTAGTTTAAGATTGATGACTAAGGTGGATCCGATGGATTCCTTTTGATCGATTTTCCCTTACTTTAGGTATAGTTATCGGCTTTGTTACCGTGAGAGTTGGAGGTTTCCTTTCTTCTTCACTATTCAATTTCCTGTTGTCCTATCTTATTATAGTACTATAGCCGCTTCTCGTACGTTCTTGTCGTTTGCTTGAACTTTTATATTTCATTGCATATTCAACAAAAATAGTTTTGTAGTTTATCGTGCCCCCACTTCCGTGAAGCAATATTACTAATCAGTAGTAGTACAAATAGTGGAAGAGTTCATATTGTTTCAAGGAAACGAACGCACTGTATAATATAAAGACATTTTCTTTAAACAGTAACATAGATTCAATACTATAAACGGTAACTACGCGCGTGTGCGCGTGTGTATACTGAAGAGATAGAGATAAAAAGAAGTTAAATTTTTTTTAATAGGAGTAATTTAAGTTTTGTCAAATTGGACAGAGATTTTAGTAACTTGAACTAGAAATAACATAAAGTAAAACAGACGTTCAAAGAGTAAACAAATTTTAGTAGTTAATGAATACGTGAATGTTGGTAATAATATATACATGTGTATTTATTAAGTAAACGACATTCCCCAAACTCAATTATATAAGTAGAAACATCTAAACTATGTATAAATATAAATAACGACCTCTTACAGTGTAATAATCACATGTTAAAAATTTTCATAATATAAATGGATATTTTGTAGATCGTTTTCAAACCATATGTGTTTTAATAAAATCAGTTTGCTGTTAATCGTTTACAAACAACATTGCTTAGTAAATTACTGGCTTTGGGAGGGACTAGAGATGGTTACGATTGTTTTTGGAGGGCGTAATAAATTGAACAAATACACGTATCAGGGAGCCACCCATTTGTGATCAGGACTACTAAATAACATAAAGACTCAAGAACAAAACAGCTACGATGACTGTATTCTAACTGAATAATGTCACATTCTGTTACGTATTTCAAAGCAGCTTACGTATAGTAAAACATTACTTACCTACAATCGAGAAAAGAATGTGACTGACAATTTTGGTCGCACAAATGATTGGTGGTGATACATGATAAAACCCGTATATGATACTGTGTTGTAAATTTACCATAGTTATTTCCAATTATTATTATTACTTAAGCACAAAATATGCAATTGTAAATACTATTTGCGTTTATAAGTACAAATGCTAATAATAACGTATTTTGCAAATTTATATTTTTAACAAATAACAACAAAACGTGTAGAATACTTTCGTAATCGGACTTTTTGCAGAAGTGGCGTTATTGGTAAAACTAGTCACGTAGACTAATGTGAGTTTATGGAAAACTGAAATAAAAGTATTTGAATTGCGATTTTAATTCACGAAACTGATTTTAAATGTTAGTTTTTTTATTACTTAGTTGTTAAAAAAAAAGGAAGGTAAATGGAAATGCATAAAATAATGTTGTTTTTGAAACATCATTAAAACTTGGACTTAGGTAGTATAACAATAACTCCTCTATAAGAGAGTTTCAGCTTTACAGCCTGTACGTTTTTTGACCTTGTTCTGAAATGGAAAGACTTTAATTGAAAAATTGATGACACCATGTTATTTTACAGAGCCTTAGTATTACGGATAAATCTAGGTTTAAACGAATTCCTTGATGTAATAGATCAAGACAATTGTAGTTTTCAAGTAAATGATGCACACAGCAACACAAAATTTTATCGTGCATTCATAAAAATAATTTATATTATATTTTTAAATATCCAAAGAGCTTAGAAGGATTATAGTGTGATTACGATTCTGTCTGGATAATATTCTATAATTCGTTTACACACCGATAACACTGCGAAGTTAAGAAACGTTTTATACCCTGCGGACTGAAACAACGTTTAAGAATGTGTACGAGGATGGTACATGGAGTATTAATGGATGGATGTTAAAGGTAAAGGTAATGGTGGATGTTAAAGTTTGATACCTATTTTAACTCTAATATAAATTTTAAATTGCTCACTACCTCCTTGACGAAAGTTTATGTAAAATTAAAAAGTAGTTAACTTGCAAATTTTTTGAAATTGAAGTTAAATTTTTGTCTAAAATTTTGTAACACACACAGATCTATAAAACAGCGGATGTACTATTCAGATTTATAACTTGAATAGTAAGTGTCACATAAATTTGTATCCATCTATCTTATATAGAATCTCATATAGTTTGTATAATTTTGTATATAAATTGTGTATTAAGTAAACTTTTAGAATAGATTGTGCTGTATTTCTGAGTTATTTAACTTTTACACAGACCGTTATATCATATATATTTTACAAGGCCATTATTTATTTAAATTGCTACGTACTGTCACACTGTGTTCACGTATTTTTGATATGCTACCTAGACTCATTAAAAGATGAAGTTTTGGTACAGTTTTGTCTCTCGGTTTGGAAAACTGAAGTAGGCTACATACTTAATATAGTTTTATCGGGTACAAATAAATAATTAAACAATCGTACTATAAAAATTCTATTTACATGAGACTTTCTGTAAGATTAAAGCAATAAAGAGCATAAATATGTATTGGATTTGAAGCAAGTATGACACCTAAATCCTTAATGGGTAAACTAGAAAATGATAAAAGTAAACCTATAACAGACAACATAGCATTTGTAACAAATACCATACCGCTTACAATAACTGGATGTAAAGTTAGTTTAGCTGGTGTAGGAGAATAAGTATTTGAAGGTAACTACTTTAACTAATGCCAAATTGAATATAAAATTCTAAATATTCTGTGTTTTTGTAGTCTCACGTTCTGTATTTTACATGATCAATAAAGTGTCGGATAAAACAAGCACCACTGTGTTTGACCAAGTTCCACCACCCTGTGTCACAGACTACCGTGCAACTGTTTACAACAAACAAGCACCACTGTGTTTGACCAAGTTCCTCCACCCTGTGTCACAGACTACCGTGCAACTGTTTGCAACAAACAAGCACCACTGTGTTTGACCAAGTTCCTCCACCCTGTGTCACAGGCTACCGTGCAACGTTTTGCAACAAACAATTTACAGAATTTACAGAAACACAAAACCCATTATGTCCATCAAATTCGGTAACTGCATTTTCAGTATATATTAAACAGCAGTCGTAATTAGGACTGAAAGGATTACTTCGGATTACTTGCTTCCAATTAAAATTTACAGTAATTAAGTGTAGTCTCTATAGGGCCTTTTGATTTTGGCATATTTATGGATGCCCTTGTTGAGATACAGCACCCATGAAGACTGTGTTACATTATGTGATACACTGGTACTGGTGTGCTTTAGTTTTAGTTTCTTTATTTGCCCACTTGCGAAATTTTTATAAGGTTATCTGTAATAAAAATTAAAAAAATATTTACATTTATTACGTTTTTGATATTTTTATTATTTGATATGTTCTAACATAACATTTTAAAGAGTTAAAATATGTATTACAAATACACATTTACAAATGTCCTAGATTTGTGTAATGCATGATTAACAATGGTTATTATTAGTATTGACGATCAATTAAAAGGATTGCGTAGCCTAAGAAATATTTTGAAAAATTCCTGTAATATACCGGTAGGTCACTTTGTCATTTTGTTCCGTAATGTCTATCTGTGTGTACGTTTTATAGGCAGTGCTTTTGTATTTACAAACCTCTGAAATATTTTTTTAATGATAACTGTGAAATAAGTGTTTTAATTTTTTTTTCTTTAGTTAAAATATTTTTCTATTTTGTTAACTTGCCTAAAAAAACATGTAAATTTTTTTCACCTATGCAAACCTGAGATTAAATTTTGAATGCACATTTACATTCTATCCATCTTTACGAGTAAAAATCCCCATTAACAAACAATTGTGCGTCCATTTATCCATATCCAGTTACAGTCATAATTGTGAGGTTTAAAATTACGGTGAACAGGAAAGTTAATAAAATCCTGCTTGTAATATTTAAAAGCAATAGACCTATGTGTTTGTTGTAAGTACATGGTGATTCAAGGAAAGGAAAAATAAAAAAATAAAAAATTGTTCAATTAGAAATACAAAACACACAAAAACAAATAAAAACGACATCCTAAATAAACAGACACAATTCAAATCGCACGCATTATTCGAACACATCTCACCACACACACACAGCTTTGATCTTTCAAAAAACTATCTCGTCGCCAACAACAAGACGAACAGCGCTACCTACGACAGCCTCTGATGAAGCCTTCTATAGGCGAAAGCCGGTTTAGGCTCTAAGGTAAAACTTTACGTTTTTACTTATAAACAGCCTAGTGTTCCGAGTCGTCAATACTATAGTGATATTTAGTTAAGTAACGGACACGTCATTGACAACGAAATCCAACACTTTATTTCTTGAAAATCACTTCTTGCAGGTGAACTCCAGACATTCGTGCAGCGTCTATTGATAAGATTTTGCATGTTCGTAGTAATTTTTACAAGACTTTCGGTTGCTTCTCGGATTTTAGCTATCAATTCTTTCGTTGAAAGCATGTCTACTATGCTTTTAAAGTGACATAAGAAGAATGAATCATACGCTGACAAATCAGGGGAACTGGTTGGCCATGGAATGTCACCGTTTCTAGAAATTATACTGTTGCGAAACAACTGGCGTGCAGCAGCTATTGATGTTTGTCCTGCGTGACGTTGTTCCGTCTTGTTGAAGCCAAACGTTGTCAGTAATTTGTGGAAATGTATTTAGTTTTTCTGCAACAATTTTTCCAGCATGATGACGTATCTATGTGACTGCTGTAGTCATAAGGTCATCCTCTTCCTTAATAAAATAATGCCTGTTACCATACGATCACACAGCACACCACACGATAACTTTGTTGCCGTGCAACGGACGCTGGTGTAACTGAGTACGATTAACACCCAATTTATTTATATGCGAATTTATGAGGTTGGAAACGGGTTTCTTCCAACATCCACAGGTTGTTAACAAAGTCATTGGCCTCGTTTATCTTTTCAAGCATTTTTTCACAGAATGGTCGTTGCATTAAATAGTCGTTAGGTTTCAGTTTTTGGCTATTTGCAACTGTGTTCCTTGTCCAGTCGCTTTTCTATTTCTTTGGGTTTTCTCATACCTTTTATTTTTGTTGCTCATCTGTTCACAGTAAAAATCTTTGAAAGCTTCCACCATCTGACTGGCAGCCGCTCATGCAAGTCAATTACACTCACATTAAGCTTTTCTGTAGACTGTACCACGATTAAGGAAAGAATGTCACTTCTTTATTCCCTTGTAATTTAAATGACAGTTTCAGGTACGCTTAGGTACCACCATTTTGAAAACTACTAGGGCTACAACATTAAAATTTTTCGAATTATAATAAACTGTTTTTAATAACATGTACTAGAATTAGTCTAGTAAGGTGAAAACTTCTAAAAAAGAGACTTTTTAATTTTTACTTTTCCCCGTGAAACAAAGTAAATATTTGTTTTGTTTTAATAAGCAGTTTCAATGATTACTGATCAGTCTAGTATACTTTATAAATATAATCGTATTACATATCAACAATATATATACAATGTATATGTATAAATGTGCGTGCGTGTAAGGTACGGGCCGAATAAGGTTAATTCACAATAATATAAACGGCAAAAAGTTAGAACGTTTTAACAAAATTTGTATGGTAGAGGTTTGTGGCACATATTACACTGTATTATCCGCTAAATGTTACACTGTTTCAAATTACTTAGCACTTTTTTGTCAGCTGCATATAGTGGCGACTAATTACCCATTTTACCTGTGAGTCAGTAATTTAGGTAGAATAGTCTTACTGTATACTCAGTCTGTTGCTGTATGTGGGTCAGAACTATTTACTGTTTTGTAGTTTTCAGTATATGGAAAAATAGTTATCAAAGATTTTATTTTACTAAAGTGCAATTGCAGTTATAATTTGTAAAAGTTCTTACTCAGGCAAACATTTGGATTTATATTAATTTATTAACTTTTGTCCATTGTTATTTGTTTGAATCAGTTTCTGGTTTACTGTAGTATCTATTTCACTTAGCTCTCAAGTGTACTCTTCCATTACGGTATGGTACAGAGGAAACAAAACGCAACAATAATGTCAACTATATGAGTTTCATACCAATCATAACACATTAATCACTTCGCTACAACACTTCGAACAATGGATTCACACTAAAGAAATGGCTCAATGTAAACTGACTGACAAACCCAGGAGCTGTTCATTATATAGGGAATGCAGGTGTTCCAGAATAACTTGCCATCCTTACTGCGGCGTGCTAGCATAATGCGTATTTCAAGTGCTCTCGAGAACAGACTCGAAGCTACTTGAGTGCGGCATTGAGTGAGACACTACAAATGCTCGGCTAACGGACAAACGGGTGAAAGGACGCTCTCGCTTTTCGAGAAGTTTCCATCGTTACACTGCCCCCTCTTTAAGCCTGTTCGTACCGAACTGGCAAACCGTCTCCGAAGTAGTACTTGGCCAGGCGATCTAGGTGAACGACCTTGAATTTCCGCTGTCTTTCCTGTTGGATTCGATAGTTTTAATTCTCTTTTTGACTGTGTAAGGTCCGTACCAGTTAGTTTGAAGTTTAGGTGAGCGACTACGACGGCGCTTTAGGTTGTTCAACCAAGGTTCGAGAACCAAGGCTTTAGGTTGTACAACCATCACCTTCTTCGAAATCCACACTGTTGCTGCAAATTGTCACACCAAGTTTTCATTTTATCACCGGTTATTTTCAGCCGTCCTCTTATCAAGCGATTCATTTCTCGCAGTTGTTTTCTAATTGCAAGGAATAGTTCTGCGTCTCTTGGAACTGAGTGTCAAGATACTTTTGCACCTTGGCATAACCTTGTCCCACGAGTGTGTTCAGAATGTAGGAAGATTGTAAAATACGATTATTTAAAATTGAAATGGTAATTTGCTTACAAGAAAGTGTAAACTGATTTTTAAACATGTTAATAAAACATTTTTTCTAGTCAAATCAGCTGTATTTAGAGACTTATTTACATTATGAACATTATATTAATTATTACGTAACATTATTACATTGAACTACATAAGAAGGGTGGAATATACAATCCTTTGACAGTTAAAGTTACCTGACATATCAGGTATTTTGCAATTTATGTTGTATTTATTATTTCCAGATGGTACACAGAGATATCATACAGAAATTTGACTACTATTAAAGAAGATATTTATATCTCGAAAGATGCACTAATCTGGTAGGATCTAAGTTGCAATAATAAGGAGTTCTTCTACTACTACTACTACTACTACTACTACTACTACTACTACTACTACTACTACTACTACTACTACTACTACTACTACTACTACTACTACTACTACTACTACTACTACACAAACAGATTTGCGTGCGTGGCTGTGTGATGGTATTTCTAACCTATATATGGGCGCGTCCTTAACACTAATATTTGTTATTTCCCCAAGCATTTTTAACTGTCCATTACTGTTTAACTCTGCCTTTCAGTTGTGTACCGCGGATACCTTTCCAAAGGACATTAATATGAACAAAAGTGCGTTTCTTACTTATCATAAACCTCTTCATTTGGACAATAACTATGTTACATATTTTTCACTGTGTTTACAGTTGCGGGATGTGACCAGCTTTCCGGCTGCGATCCACTTTAATTTTGGAAAAAGTCTAGAGAAAGATGTAGACGGCCCTGTACTCTTTACAACAGACTCGCATAATATCCCTCCCACGAACGGACATCGACGCGTCCGCCGAGAGCACGCCGTTGGCGAACAGTGGGGGAGGACGGCTTCTCCGGGATGGAGCATCCAGCGGCTCCGAGTCAGGGAGCGGAGTTTCCTCCGCTTTCCACTTTTTCCTCGATACTACGGTAGTAAATTCGGGCTCAGACGTGAGATCGGCGCAAGAGACGATGGGCTAGGCTTACACTCAGCAGCAACAGACACTGACGAAGCCGCGGTTTGGCCCAGAGAAGGTCCGTTCCTCGACCCAGCCGAGTCAGGGTCAAGACCAAGGCCTACAGATGGGGCATTGGAGTAGTTCTGAGAAGGACTAGTCCGTCGCCTGGCCACAACGCAACGGTCACTGATCGCGCCGGGGCAGAGGTACTTGGGCCGAAGCCATCCTACCGGCAAGGGAAACCCGCTCACGGCCGGAATTGGACGCCGCACCACACCTAAGTGGAAACGGCCGGCCGCTACCAGCAGAGACCTACTAAGGCCTAAGCTACTAAGCTAAGCGGGCTAAGCCACCAAACGCAAGCGGAAAATAACATACGCTGGCTTACCAAATTTATAGTATCTCGAGGTAATCCATAGGTACACCTAACACCTGACACCAGAGTTCCGAAGGAAGCCGGAGCACAACACTACACAAAACACTACTCCACAGTTGCAATAAGGCTTCGGGCGGTACACCAGCCGGGTTCCACACAACGGAAGACCGGAAAACCGCGCATCAGTCCAAGAAACGCGCACAGACGCCGAGCCGCTGTAAATCGGCGAAGTCTTTACAATGCGGCCGCACGATCCACAAATGCGTGGCCGCAGCTAGCTTGTCTTCGCTTAACTTCTTACCGGCAGAGTAGGTGATGATTTTATACCTTCAGCCGGAGATAACGACCTTAATGCCGGTGCAAGCTAGGGCAGGGATCCAAGAGCTAATAAACTGCTCGCAATGTCCACTGTAGTGAGACCGTTCTGCCTCAGTAACTAGACGAGAGCACAAATGATCTTCACTCCACGACAGCCACATGCAAAATGTGCCGATTAAAAAGGGAGTTCCCTATACATCACGTATTTAGCTTGTGCTGTAGGCTGTCTGCATAACTGACAAGTAGTTGAATTGCCTACTTTACGCTGTTAGCGGTGTAATCACTACACATGCGTACTACTACCACTACCACTACTACTACTACTACTACTACTGCTACTACTACTACTACTACTACTACTACTACTACTACTACTACTACTACTATTATTGCTGCTGCTGCTGCTGCTGCTGCTGCTGCTGATGCTACTACTACTACTACTACTACTACTACTACTACTACTACTACTACTACTACTACTACTACTACTACTACTACTACTACTACAAATTGTTTGCGTGGGTGTGTGATATTATTTCTAAACATATGGTATGGCCGTGTCCTCAACACGAATCTTGGTTACTTCCCCAAGCGTCTTTGTTTAATTGTCTTCTATCCATTAAAATGTAACCCTGCCATGTCGGTCGTATATTTTGACACCTTTGATACTTTGCTTCTAGGTTTTATCCATTTAAGCATTTTTAGTTTATAAAAAATCTATATTAGTTTCTATCAACGCGCTAGCAAAAAACTCTAACATGAACAAAACTGTGTTATTTATTTGACCAAAAATGATCTTCATGTGTACAATAATTAATGTTACACATTTTCCATTATTTACTGTTATTTTTCACTAAACATTTTCTGAAAGCAAAATAAATTACAGAAGATTTAGTAATTCAATTTTACAGCGAATTTTAAACGATAGTTCCCTCTACCCATAACCTCAAAAATTACTTTATCTAAACACGTTAATCAATACTTGGTTGTACTTTAATGAAAATTTTGTTATATTATATAGTAAAAGATTTACTCTTTATATGTAATTGACATATTTATATTTTACTTATATTATACAATTTTATTTTACCTTTCACTTAGCATGTCTTTTTCTGAAGTATTAGTCGTTAATTAATTTATGTAATTTGTTTATGTAATGTATTTCCTTTCATAAATTAATGAAATGGAAATAAACGGAGTATGGAAAATTGCTAATTTGTTCTTACGTATATGTAGATATGTCACTATAGAAGGGGTTTAAAACTTTGTTCACGTTAATTGTTAAAAGAAATACTTCATCTTTCTTTTTAAGTGTGTATGGACAGAATATGTATATTCATTGTTTTTAAAATACCGACATGTGTTAATTTGAACATTTACAGTAAATTAAATTTGACGCCGTTATTAATGTTAGATTGCAAAGAATAGAAATCTTTAGCACAAGACATGTTTATCTAATCTTTAACTTAAACATAACTTACGTTCCTATAACATAACTTAAACTGTCTCAATATAGAGAATTGTTACTTTAGCTTTTGGTTAAACGCACGGCCATACGTTGGGTATGTCAATAGTTGTTAACATCCCCTCCTAGGCATATGTGTAATTTAAAGCCTAATGAGAATTTTTTTAATTTATTCGGCAGCTCTAATGTTTTTAAAACATCTACCAACAGCAATTTGTTGTTTCCTTTTTAATAATATTGTTAAGATCGAGAGGAAGTAATTAATCAGCTGCAAACCTTACAGTGACGTCCGCATTTATAATGTAAATCACCACGTACGGTGTAACATAAAGCTATCATATAATGAGATGCTATACAATAAAATACATTACGATGGTCTGATATAATAAACGAAACCTGTCTTGTTAGTGACGCAATGTATGTGTAATTAATGTTTCGCAATCCATCTTTTTTCAATGACAAACTCTATTAATACACGGGCTATATGCGTTGACGTATATTCCGAGTCTGCGTACTGTACTCACCTGTGGCACAAAATCGTACACCTACTTGAATTCTCCTTTACAGCACTGCAGACATAACAGCTGTTATTTCTGTATATGTTGATGACAATGTTACATCATTGATAATACTGTCAACGATAGCTTCAATAATGTACTACCTGAGCTTAAAGGAAGGTTATTGGAGATTTCTCAATAAAAACTTGATACAATATAAATAGTGTGTCTTATTATTCTAGTTAGGTGTAATTAATTCAGCATAATGCATAAAACATGTATTGTTGTTCTATTGTTGTTTTGAACACAGTTGTTTATTTATTAATGTTTGTAAGTAACTACTTTTTCCTACATAGGCCTTCTTGCTTACCCCTTTGGATCCTTGTGCGTACCACCTTTCACGTCCAGCCACTGGACAGAAATGGGAAGCACAGCCACAATGAGGTAAGCTTAACAATTCTTTGTTCGTTGTTAAACAGTGCACAACCACGTAGACGCAAGTTTAACACAAGTTGTTTGTTGTTGAACCAACATGCTGTACGCTGTCTCATACGTGGCTACTGTTATCCGTTTGATAGATAAGACCGTTGATACACAAACCGCCGTCATTCGGAAAGTTATCATGTAATGTTATAAACAACTGTTTTTACCCGTGTTGTGAGGGTAAAACAAAATGTGTGAACACGGGGCCACCTCAAATTCAAGGGATCAACCTACAGATGGTCAGGGCCGAAGCCCCACGTACCCTCCACCACCCCTCGAGTTCGCAAGTCACGGAGACTTATTGCCAAAGGCTTCTTTCACCGGGGTATCCCTAACAAGGCCCACCTTGTTCTACTTGTCCAGAACAGTATCGATCCACCGACCATCTTTTCTGTCCCGCCCATCTGACATTGTGGTAGGCGACCCTATTCTTGTTTATTCTTGATGGTCATCTGATCCTCTGGCCTTTTTTGCTCGTCCTGCTTTTCAAGCAACTCTCGTGAAAACTGTAAAGAACTCCGGATTCCAAAAAAGAATTTCCCTCCTGTTCTCTCTAGGACGAGCGTTTAAAAACTCCACTAATTTCAGGCGTTCATCCGTACAAGCAAGGCACTCCGCCAGCACATGCTACGCAGTTTCTTCTATTCCTTCTCCACATGTGGCACACCAAGGATCTTCTACCAATCTAAAATTCGCCAACTTTGGTTTAAAATTTCCATGGCCAGATAAAAACTGAGTGGCATAGTGGTTGGTATTCAAAGGCAGGCCAATTGTTTCCCAGATGTTCGGGATGTAATCATAAGTAGTCCTAACTTTAGTGCTCTGTTTCTATCTTCTCTGCCAATCGTCCAGAGTCTCTCTTCTACTTATTTTTCTACTATCATCTTTCCTTCCTCCGGTATGTAATATAGATTACTCCGGAATCTAAGTCTGTTCTAATATTCAATCTTTTTTAATGAGCAAATCGATTGGGATAATTCTCGCAATCACCAGATGTGCATCGTACGCTATCGTACGGTAAGCCTTATTGACTAGAATAACGATATTTCTGTGTCCTCTGTAGTAGTCTTCTTAATCTGAGCGTTCTCAAGGCAGTATAGCCCCACATCTCACAGCCGTAGGTCATCACTGGCACAGGAATCACCTCATAGAGTCTTCTCAAAGCCAGGCATTCAAGGCCGCCTATAGTTCGTGTAAGGGCTAAAAGCCCCATGAATACTGCAATCACTTTTCTGGTTTCCTGTACCACGTGTAGGTATCACCCTACAGCTGTTACTCGGTCTGTGTACACAAACATAAAGGTTTACAAAATTATTGACACAACATTTAATTTGAGGCGGAGATAAGGATCCCGCAGAAGCTGTGCCGCGGTTTCTAGGGGACCCCAGGGTTAAAGTAGGCCCATCCGTATAAACATAAAAGAGACGTTTTTTTGCGAAAACTGAAAAACGACATAATTTGATAACTATGCAAAATGCGCATTCTCTTTATAAGATATTGATTGTCAAAGCTGATCTATTATAAATACCTTTCTGTGATATACATAACATATATGTTTTGGGGCTCCAATATGGTGAATAAAAATAATAGAAAATCATTTGGCAACTTTTTCGTAATGTTAATGTATGCTTCTGTCTGGGTAGTTTCCTTCGACGCCAAACTCATTGCATGTTTTCAAAATTGCATGTAAAAATAAAATGGTGTTGGCTCTCTTTTCGTCTCAAAAGAGAAACATCATTCCCGATCCAAAAGAGAGGTGCTCTTTGTCAGCTACACTAAACCAGCGCACCTCTCCTTCAAACATGAATTGATGCAAAACATTAATATCAGTGAAATAGTTAAAGAGTTCTTAGTTCCAAGAAAGAGAAGACTCGGAAAACCGTAATCCTTGTTTAATATGACAAAATTGTAATTAATTACTTTATTAAACACCGAATTTGATATATTTTTGTTTATAAATTAATTATTATTTTACCCTAATTTTAAAAGCGTTTTGTATGGATTCCTGTATAAATTGAAGGAAATAAATATTTGGATAATTGGGTTTTTTATTTAGTTATTTATTGCAAATAATTTAATTAGTCAGTGTATAGTGATTAGAATTATAGTACTTACTTTATAGTCACCATAAGGTAAAAATTGTAGTAAGAGCTAAATTTTACCTCCTACAAGAAGTTGGTTTATATATGCCAACCGGTATTTGCAGCTTGTTTAACTCTGGTAAGAAAACAAAATGATATCAAATTACGTAATGCAACTACACAATGAAGTTTTGCGATTAGATATTGAAGCATTTCAAACATGTGACGCATAAAATTATTTTGAAGTATTCTGCATGTTCTCATTATAAAACTACTCTATGGCCTCATCAAAAACTGAATAAGGTGCCCTTGAGTCTTTCGCGAGGGGCCCCAAAATACCTTAGCGCCGCCACTGCGTTGAAATGTGTACACTCATTCGGGGTTACATTTCTATTAATAATGAAGTAACAACAAAGCGAGTAGTAGCCATATTATATAACGCTTAGGAAGGCAATATTTTTGCGCACTCCGTGTAAAAATATTTACGGAATTTAAACTTGCAATAATTAAAAAAAAAGAATAGATTTATCTTATAGATTTTTTCATTATAACAGTGTAACAGTAAAGGAATGTTTAGTAAAATCTGTACATACCATCTTGAAAAAGTGTATTCTTAACATGAATTACCATTTTATGAAATAAGCAATACGTTCTAAAATTTGTTTATTATAAAATATGTGCACGTCTAAAGATAAGGCGCTATGTAATTCCGAGCGACACGTGCAGTGAATGAGTTTCTATGTAGGCCGGTGTTTTATTAATGTTCTGTCACAGAGTGTTGGCGGACTCTTCAAATAAACATTAATTCAAGACATATCAAGACATTTTGACATTTAAGGTCAAGTGGCATAAGTTGTTTTTCTTTAGTAAACCTGTTCACAACGACTTTCTATATTGAGTGTAATCTTAAATCCTTCTCCACAGGCTTCTGAACATACGATTCATTGTGTGATGTAGACACGTGAGTACGTAGATAATAAATGTATAACGAACGTACCCTGACCAAGGAAAGAGCAAGGCAGGTCTCCTGTGAGTGGCAGGTCTCCTGTGAGACAATGACAGAACAATGCAATCGACCACCGCCAAACAGCCCGGATAGCCTATAAACTCTTTTATCAATGACTCCGGTCGTTATACCCTACGTAACACATTTAGTTTTAACGTAATAGAAGCTTAAGTTGGTTACTTTTTCTGAAATTTACGTTTATTTAATTAATTAAAAATTTACAGAATTTATCTCAAAATGATAATAGCAATTTTGTAAAATGTTGAGATGCGAGACGTGAAAATTGTCCAAAGGATTTACCAAGATTTTCCTAAAAATAAGTGATTCATAATATTTTGATACAGATACATAATTGTAATATCAGAAACATAACTTTGTTTTGCTTCTTTTCTCTATAGTCATACGCTTTGTGAAATTCCAAGTCATTACCATAGTAGGTACAGATAGAAAGATTGTATGGGCGTCCCAAGTGAGATCGGAAAACTCCGGAGATGATCGTACCTGTGTAACGTTTGTGAGAACTGCTTAGTGTCTGGTTGGATCGCCATAAAAACATTTGTAGGAACGAAGAAACTGTATTAATAGGTGACCCAAAACCGACAAACACCAAAGTTTTAGTAACATGTTTGAGTCGATCCGGGAAGGCCTACGATACGCCTCTACTATGAGGCTCTAAAGCGTTTACCCGAAAAAAAGAAAAAAGTTCCTGTCTCTGGCACTTTTATGTAGATGTCGGAAGCGATAACCGTCCTCAAAGAACCTAATATTTTCGTCAGCCAGTTGTTACTTACAAAATCTTATGTTTTGAAAGCTACGTATTATAATATTATTATACCCATTTAGGGGTAATTTAGAGATAATTTAAAAATGTACCTAATTAAATAATTGTTATAATGCATATTGGTTAGTCGCATACAGGCAAAGGTTACTACAAATAATTTACATAATATACGTATTCTATAATATTGCATGCACTTATCATACTAGTGGATTATCAACTGTAGTATTGTTTGAAATCGATAAAGTCTGCACACATCTAATAACTCTGTTACCCAAATAACGGCTGCGGTGTTTTTGGTGTCTAGCGTCTGCAACGAATGGAAAAGTGTCATTAATAATTATCAATGATCAATGCTACCATAAATACTTATTGGTTCTGCGCAGGCGACTCAGATATCAATATTCTACGACTGGGTCTTCTATTACATTAATATTAAAAGTTTTGACATTATGCCTTTATGAATTACAATACACCAGAGCTTTATTAAATATTAAACGGTTTTATTAAATTACAATTTTGTTACTCCTCCCTGTATTACATAATTACGCAAGTGAGACACATCACTGGCGTAGTAAAGTTGGACACGTATAGTATAAGTGGCCAAACATTCTTGTGGAATTTTCTTATAGTATTTGTAACTGGTTTGCGCATTCCATTACTCCAATTATGCTAAATCGAGGTGGAACAATGATGCTGAAGTCCGTACTCCGAATTAGAGTAGTGTGTTATGCACATCAGATAAACAGTAAAGATTACAAAGCAACGGTATTGTTTAAGTATAATTATATTTCAAACATTACTTTGGTTTATTGGATATTTATTATATACTCCATTGCAAATTATGGAAATATTATTTCATTTCATACATTATTATTCGTTATCCACTACAGTTATATACGTTAGATATTCATATGAATTCTCGAAAATCTTTTTGGATACGATATACATTTAATTTATAATTTGTGATGTTTTCAATTTGTTTCTTCTGCAAGTAGTACAATTTTGTATATTCTTTTTTTTAGGTGTTAAAAAGAATATACAAAATTATACTACTTGCAGAAGAAACAAATTGAAAACATCACAAATTATATAGTTACTGCAAGTAACATCGAGTTACTTATATAGAAAATGATTTAATTTATATTATGAAGTCCTTCATCTAATCTAAACATACGGTGTTATTGTAAACGTAAGTTATTGTTTTTACAGGGTACGAGAAGGCTGCGTCTGACAGTAATTCAGTGCGCAGAGAATTGCACATTAATCTTGTGCCTTGTATTCTCTTCACGTGCCAAGTGTAACAAACCACTCAGTCTGAACTATTTGATAAGCTTAGCGCATGCAGCGTCAATTATCTTGGAGAGGAACTCCCACACAGAATTGTGTAACAAACCTACACGTAATGCAGAACGTAAACTAAATTGAAGTTTAATTTCACTTTTAGAATGGGATAATTGTCTGCCTATAGTTATTTTTATTAGTTATACCAGTTGCAAATACAAAAGATATAAATAACCTTTGACGTCGTCAACGGTTTGCTGTTATGTTACTAGATTACTTTAAATCTATTTAGTAAAATGTGAATAATTGTCTTCACAAATTAGTTTTATGTTGCATGGACATTCGTATACAAAACACAGTAGCAAATAAGAAAAAACTTAATACTTGAATTAAATAAATAAACTCTTGATACAATTCTACAGATAATCTTCGTTCTCGTGACAATCGTTTCACCAGTTTCGGAAGGTTCAGAGGTTAGATTCTGACTAACACACATTTCAAATCTCACAGTCCAAATCTAACCTCTGGAGCTGGCGTAACTGGTGAAATGATTGACAGGAAAATAAAAATTATCTGTTTTATTGTTCAACTCAATTATATTTTAAAAGGTGTTTACTAAGTGCCGAGCGACCATTTGATCAGTGTAAGAATCAAGTCAAAATTTGTCATCTGTACAGTTTTTCTTACGATATTGGTTGCAACATTTGTCAATCAGAATAACAAACAAATTTATTCTTTACCTTAGGTGGTTATATGGTATAAATTAGTGTATATTTCAGACTAAACATTTTGACATCGTGTTTAAATTTAACTAATGTTTAGTATTTAATTTTAATTTATGTTTACGTTTATGCTTCTGCAAAGATAGACTAATGAAATAGGAATTCCCAGTTTAAAAATAACTGACGTACTTGATTAAACATATTGATAAACAATTTTTTAGTAATAATGTAACTTATAATAAGAGGGATTTAGTTAAAAGACGGGAAGCAATCCTTTCATCGTAATTATGACGCAGTGTACTAAAAGCCAGAGACATTGAGAGTAAGAATTTACCAAAACTCAGAATAATGATACTCATATTTCTTGTTACATACCCCTTTGGCACGGATCGTCATGTTTTACAGTTGAAACAGAATAACTGGCGCCTCGCATTTCATCATCCTCTAGTCTATACGGCTCAACGCATTTGTCAACAACGTATAATGAGCTCTCTGGCAATTAATCCCTTTATTACAACCATAATACACTTGCGACGTCCACCAGGTGCAATGGTTGTTCCTCAAATACGTATAAGCTTAAATTAAAAACAAAAATGCAAAATGTTTTACGCATGTACCCAAAACAATCCTGATCCTTCCATAGTGTTATTGTTAGATACAACGAATATACGCTTTTTAGGAAAGACAGATTTTTCTCTGCCGCTAACTGTTGACTTCCATGGTCCTGTTTCCTGTTACCTTTTCCTCCGCCTCTTCCTCGATGACTTTCTGCTCCATAGGATCAGCAACCTGTCTAATAGTCTTTGAACATAAAATTCTGCAACGATCAGCAAAAGATTCTGGGGTTTCATCCCTACGCTGTTTCGCTGACTGAAGTGCTGTATAATGATACTGATCTAACTGCTTAACTTTAAATAGCTCAATAAAACACTGTGTTAAAACGTCATATTTTAAATCTGCTTTCTGTAGCTGCGGACAGCTCTATTGTTTTTAAAACATCTACCAACAGCAATTTGTTGTTTCCTTTTTAATAATATTGGTAAGATCGAAAGGAAGTAATTAATCAGCTGCAAACCTTACAGTGACGTCCGAATTTATAATGTAAATCACCACGTACGGTGTAACGTAAAGCTATCATATAATGAGATGCTATACAATAAAATACATTACGATGGTCTGATATAATAAATGAAACCTGTCTTGTTAGTGACGCAATGTATGTGTAATTAATGTTTCGCAATCCATCTTTTTTCAATGACAAACTCTATTAATACACGGGCTATATGCGTTGACGTATATTCCGAGTCTGCGTACTGTACTCACCTGTGGCACAAAATCGTACACCTACTTGAATTCTCCTTTACAGCACTGCAGACATAACAGCTGTTATTTCTGTATATGTTGATGACAATGTTACATCATTGATAATACTGTCAACGATAGCTTCAATAATGTACTACCTGAGCTTAAAGGAAGGTTATTGGAGATTTCTCAATAAAAACTTGATACAATATAAATAGTGTGTCTTATTATTCTAGTTAGGTGTAATTAATTCAGCATAATGCATAAAACATGTATTGTTGTTCTATTGTTGTTTTGAACACAGTTGTTTATTTATTAATGTTTGTAAGTAACTACTTTTTCCTACATAGGCCTTCTTGCTTACCCCTTTGGATCCTTGTGCGTACCACCTTTCACGTCCAGCCACTGGACAGAAATGGGAAGCACAGCCACAATGAGGTAAGCTTAACAATTCTTTGTTCGTTGTTAAACAGTGCACAACCACGTAGACGCAAGTTTAACACAAGTTGTTTGTTGTTGAACCAACATGCTGTACGCTGTCTCATACGTGGCTACTGTTATCCGTTTGATAGATAAGACCGTTGATACACAAACCGCCGTCATTCGGAAAGTTATCATGTAATGTTATAAACAACTGTTTTTACCCGTGTTGTGAGGGTAAAACAAAATGTGTGAACACGGGGCCACCTCAAATTCAAGGGATCAACCTACAGATGGTCAGGGCCGAAGCCCCACGTACCCTCCACCACCCCTCGAGTTCGCAAGTCACGGAGACTTATTGCCAAAGGCTTCTTTCACCGGGGTATCCCTAACAAGGCCCACCTTGTTCTACTTGTCCAGAACAGTATCGATCCACCGACCATCTTTTCTGTCCCGCCCATCTGACATTGTGGTAGGCGACCCTATTCTTGTTTATTCTTGATGGTCATCTGATCCTCTGGCCTTTTTTGCTCGTCCTGCTTTTCAAGCAACTCTCGTGAAAACTGTAAAGAACTCCGGATTCCAAAAAAGAATTTCCCTCCTGTTCTCTCTAGGACGAGCGTTTAAAAACTCCACTAATTTCAGGCGTTCATCCGTACAAGCAAGGCACTCCGCCAGCACATGCTACGCAGTTTCTTCTATTCCTTCTCCACATGTGGCACACCAAGGATCTTCTACCAATCTAAAATTCGCCAACTTTGGTTTAAAATTTCCATGGCCAGATAAAAACTGAGTGGCATAGTGGTTGGTATTCAAAGGCAGGCCAATTGTTTCCCAGATGTTCGGGATGTAATCATAAGTAGTCCTAACTTTAGTGCTCTGTTTCTATCTTCTCTGCCAATCGTCCAGAGTCTCTCTTCTACTTATTTTTCTACTATCATCTTTCCTTCCTCCGGTATGTAATATAGATTACTCCGGAATCTAAGTCTGTTCTAATATTCAATCTTTTTTAATGAGCAAATCGATTGGGATAATTCTCGCAATCACCAGATGTGCATCGTACGCTATCGTACGGTAAGCCTTATTGACTAGAATAACGATATTTCTGTGTCCTCTGTAGTAGTCTTCTTAATCTGAGCGTTCTCAAGGCAGTATAGCCCCACATCTCACAGCCGTAGGTCATCACTGGCACAGGAATCACCTCATAGAGTCTTCTCAAAGCCAGGCATTCAAGGCCGCCTATAGTTCGTGTAAGGGCTAAAAGCCCCATGAATACTGCAATCACTTTTCTGGTTTCCTGTACCACGTGTAGGTATCACCCTACAGCTGTTACTCGGTCTGTGTACACAAACATAAAGGTTTACAAAATTATTGACACAACATTTAATTTGAGGCGGAGATAAGGATCCCGCAGAAGCTGTGCCGCGGTTTCTAGGGGACCCCAGGGTTAAAGTAGGCCCATCCGTATAAACATAAAAGAGACGTTTTTTTGCGAAAACTGAAAAACGACATAATTTGATAACTATGCAAAATGCGCATTCTCTTTATAAGATATTGATTGTCAAAGCTGATCTATTATAAATACCTTTCTGTGATATACATAACATATATGTTTTGGGGCTCCAATATGGTGAATAAAAATAATAGAAAATCATTTGGCAACTTTTTCGGGAATGTATGCTTCTGTCTGGGTAGTTTCCTTCGACGCCAAACTCATTGCATGTTTTCAAAATTGCATGTAAAAATAAAATGGTGTTGGCTCTCTTTTCGTCTCAAAAGAGAAACATCATTCCCGATCCAAAAGAGAGGTGCTCTTTGTCAGCTACACTAAACCAGCGCACCTCTCTTTCAAACATGAATTGATGCAAAACATTAATGTCAGTGAAATAGTTAAAGAGTTCTTAGTTCCAAGAAAGAGAAGACTCGAAAAACCGTAATCCTTGTTTAATATGACAAAATTGTAATTAATTACTTTATTAAACACCGATTTTGATATATTTTTGTTTATAAATTAATTATTATTTTACCCTAATTTTAAAAGCGTTTTGTATGGATTCCTGTATAAATTGAAGGAAATAAATATTTGGAGAATTGGGTTTTTTATTTAGTTATTTATTGCAAATAATTTAATTAGTCAGTGTATAGTGATTAGAATTATAGTACTTACTTTATAGTCACCATAAGGTAAAAATTGTAGTAAGAGCTAAATTTTACCTCCTACAAGAAGTTGGTTTATATATGCCAACCGGTATCTGCAGCCTGTTTAACTCTGGTAAGAAAACAAAATGATATCAAATTACGTAATGCAACTACACAATGAAGTTTTGCGATTAGATATTGAAGCATTTCAAACATGTGACGCATAAAATTATTTTGAAGTATTTTGCATGTTCTCATTATAAAACTACTCTATGGCCTCATCAAAAACTGAATAAGGTGCCCTTGAGTCTTTCGCGAGGGGCCCCAAAATACCTTAGCGCCGCCACTGCGTTGAAATGTGTACACTCATTCGGGGTTACATTTCTATTAATAATGAAGTAACAACAAAGCGAGTAGTAGCCATATTATATAACGCTTAGGAAGGCAATATTTTTGCGCACTCCGTGTAAAAATATTTACTGAATTTAAACTTGCAATAATTAAAAAAAAAGAAAAGATTTTTTTATAGATGTTTTTCATTATAACAGTGTAACAGTAAAGGAATGTTTAGTAAAATCTGTACATACCATCTTGAAAAAGTGTATTCTTAACATGAATTACCATTTTATGAAATAAGCAATACGTTCTAAAATTTGTTTATTATAAAATATGTGCACGTCTAAAGATAAGGCGCTATGTAATTCCGAGCGACACGTGCAGTGAATGAGTTTCTATGTAGGCCGGTGTTTTATTAATGTTCTGTCACAGAGTGTTGGCGGACTCTTCAAATAAACATTAATTCAAGACATATCAAGACATTTTGACATTTAAGGTCAAGTGGCATAAGTTGTTTTTCTTTAGTAAACCTGTTCACAACGACTTTCTATATTGAGTTTAATCTTAAATCCTTCTCCACAGGCTTCTGAACATACGATTCATTGTGTGATGTAGACACGTGAGTACGTAGATAATAAATGTATAACGAACGTACCCTGACCAAGGAAAGAGCAAGGCAGGTCTCCTGTGAGTGGCAGGTCTCCTGTGAGACAATGACAGAACAATGCAATCGACCACCGCCAAACAGCCCGGATAGCCTATAAACTCTTTTATCAATGACTCCGGTCGTTATACCCTACGTAACACATTTAGTTTTAACGTAATAGAAGCTTAAGTTGGTTACTTTTTCTGAAATTTACGTTTATTTAATTAATTAAAAATTTACAGAATTTATCTCAAAATGATAATAGCAATTTTGTAAAATGTTGAGATGCGAGACGTGAAAATTGTCCAAAGGATTTACCAAGATTTTCCTAAAAATAAGTGATTCATAATATTTTGATACAGATACATAATTGTAATATCAGAAACATAACTTTGTTTTGCTTCTTTTCTCTATAGTCATACGCTTTGTGAAATTCCAAGTCATTACCATAGTAGGTACAGATAGAAAGATTGTATGGGCGTCCCAAGTGAGATCGGAAAACTCCGGAGATGATCGTACCTGTGTAACGTTTGTGAGAACTGCTTAGTGTCTGGTTGGATCGCCATAAAAACATTTGTAGGAACGAAGAAACTGTATTAATAGGTGACCCAAAACCGACAAACACCAAAGTTTTAGTAACATGTTTGAGTCGATCCGGGAAGGCCTACGATACGCCTCTACTATGAGGCTCTAAAGCGTTTACCCGAAAAAAAGAAAAAAGTTCCTGTCTCTGGCACTTTTATGTAGATGTCGGAAGCGATAACCGTCCTCAAAGAACCTAATATTTTCGTCAGCCAGTTGTTACTTACAAAATCTTATGTTTTGAAAGCTACGTATTATAATATTATTATACCCATTTAGGGGTAATTTAGAGATAATTTAAAAATGTACCTAATTAAATAATTGTTATAATGCATATTGGTTAGTCGCATACAGGCAAAGGTTACTACAAATAATTTACATAATATACGTATTCTATAATATTGCATGCACTTATCATACTAGTGGATTATCAACTGTAGTATTGTTTGAAATCGATAAAGTCTGCACACATCTAATAACTCTGTTACCCAAATAACGGCTGCGGTGTTTTTGGTGTCTAGCGTCTGCAACGAATGGAAAAGTGTCATTAATAATTATCAATGATCAATGCTACCATAAATACTTATTGGTTCTGCGCAGGCGACTCAGATATCAATATTCTACGACTGGGTCTTCTATTACATTAATATTAAAAGTTTTGACATTATGCCTTTATGAATTACAATACACCAGAGCTTTATTAAATATTAAACGGTTTTATTAAATTACAATTTTGTTACTCCTCCCTGTATTACATAATTACGCAAGTGAGACACATCACTGGCGTAGTAAAGTTGGACACGTATAGTATAAGTGGCCAAACATTCTTGTGGAATTTTCTTATAGTATTTGTAACTGGTTTGCGCATTCCATTACTCCAATTATGCTAAATCGAGGTGGAACAATGATGCTGAAGTCCGTACTCCGAATTAGAGTAGTGTGTTATGCACATCAGATAAACAGTAAAGATTACAAAGCAACGGTATTGTTTAAGTATAATTATATTTCAAACATTACTTTGGTTTATTGGATATTTATTATATACTCCATTGCAAATTATGGAAATATTATTTCATTTCATACATTATTATTCGTTATCCACTACAGTTATATACGTTAGATATTCATATGAATTCTCGAAAATCTTTTTGGATACGATATACATTTAATTTATAATTTGTGATGTTTTCAATTTGTTTCTTCTGCAAGTAGTACAATTTTGTATATTCTTTTTTTTAGGTGTTAAAAAGAATATACAAAATTATACTACTTGCAGAAGAAACAAATTGAAAACATCACAAATTATATAGTTACTGCAAGTAACATCGAGTTACTTATATAGAAAATGATTTAATTTATATTATGAAGTCCTTCATCTAATCTAAACATACGGTGTTATTGTAAACGTAAGTTATTGTTTTTACAGGGTACGAGAAGGCTGCGTCTGACAGTAATTCAGTGCGCAGAGAATTGCACATTAATCTTGTGCCTTGTATTCTCTTCACGTGCCAAGTGTAACAAACCACTCAGTCTGAACTATTTGATAAGCTTAGCGCATGCAGCGTCAATTATCTTGGAGAGGAACTCCCACACAGAATTGTGTAACAAACCTACACGTAATGCAGAACGTAGACTAAATTGAAGTTTAATTTCACTTTTAGAATGAGATAATTGTCTGCCTATAGTTATTTTTATTAGTTATACCAGTTGCAAATAGAAAAGATATAAATAACCTTTGACGTCGTCAACGGTTTGCTGTTATGTTACTAGATTACTTTAAATCTATTTAGTAAAATGTGAATAATTGTCTTCACAAATTAGTTTTATGTTGCATGGACATTCGTATACAAAACACAGTAGCAAATAAGAAAAAACTTAATACTTGAATTAAATAAATAAACTCTTGATACAATTCTACAGATAATCTTCGTTCTCGTGACAATCGTTTCACCAGTTTCGGAAGGTTCAGAGGTTAGATTCTGACTAACACACATTTCAAATCTCACAGTCCAAATCTAACCTCTGAAGCTGGCGTAACTGGTGAAATGATTGACAGGAAAATAAAAATTATCTGTTTTATTGTTCAACTCAATTATATTTTAAAAGGTGTTTACTAAGTGCCGAGCGACCATTTGATCAGTGTAAGAATCAAGTCAAAATTTATCATCTGTACAGTTTTTCTTACGATATTGGTTGCAACATTTGTCAATCAGAATAACAAACAAATTTATTCTTTACCTTAGGTGGTTATATGGTATAAATTAGTGTATATTTCAGACTAAACATTTTGACATCGTGTTTAAATTTAACTAATGTTTAGTATTTAATTTTAATTTATGTTTACGTTTATGCTTCTGCAAAGATAGACTAATGAAATAGGAATTCCCAGTTTAAAAATAACTGACGTACTTGATTAAACATATTGATAAACAATTTTTTAGTAATAATATAACTTATAATAAGAGGGATTTAGTTAAAAGACGGGAAGCAATCCTTTCATCGTAATTATGACGCAGTGTACTAAAAGCCAGAGACATTGAGAGTAAGAATTTACCAAAACTCAGAATAATGATACTCATATTTCTTGTTACATACCCCTTTGGCACGGATCGTCATGTTTTACAGTTGAAACAGAATAACTGACGCCTCGCATTTCATCATCCTCTAGTCTATACGGCTCAACGCATTTGTCAACAACGTATAATGAGCTCTCTGGCAATTAATCCCTTTATTACAACCATAATACACTTGCGACGTCCACCAGGTGCAATGGTTGTTCCTCAAATACGTATAAGCTTAAATTAAAAACAAAAATGCAAAATGTTTTACGCATGTACCCAAAACAATCCTGATCCTTCCATAGTGTTATTGTTAGATACAACGAATATACGCTTTTTAGGAAAGACAGATTTTTCTCTGCCGCTAACTGTTGATTTCCATGGTCCTGTTTCCTGTTACCTTTTCCTCCGCCTCTTCCTCAATGACTTTCTGCTCCATAGGATCAGCAACCTGTCTAATAGTCTTTGAACATAAAATTCTGCAACGATCAGCAAAAGATTCTGGGGTTTCATCCCTACGCTGTTTCGCTGACTGAAGTGCTGTATAATGATACTGATCTAACTGCTTAACTTTAAATAGCTCAATAAAACACTGTGTTAAAACGTCATATTTTAAATCTGCTTTCTGTAGCTGCGGACAACTGTTATAATATAGTGCTGCAGGTCCTCTTAATTTTAACGAAACGATGCGAAACTTATCAGAATCGTTCTAATTGCCTATTGTCGCGGCATCGTCAATCTTTTTAAAGAAAGCATGAAAAAGAATACCCGTACCATCGCCCCTCTAGTTTTCAATTAAGTTTGCTATAGTCAGATCCTTAGTGACAGTAGCAGCGACAGGTGCAGTACCGGTTGTCTGGATACGCTTTTGTAACTCGGCTACGATACGTTTTAATTCGGCTACCTCAAACATTTTAAGCATTTGTAATCAAACTCTTAATAGTTTTATTAAAATAATTAGTTTCTATGATTCTTTGTAATAGACTTCGAAAGAGAGTCTCGCACCCTTCCAAATAGTATTAGGATATTGGATTGGACTGGTGTGTTATAAACAGGTAAAGTGACAGAAGGACTACTGTGTGTATAATAAGCTGTTATAACCCCAACACGCGTACCAACCCGCATAAAAAGCTCGAACACGCCCCAAAATATAGACACGCTCAGTATAGACCCATTAACAAATCACCACTTAATTCTTTTTTTAACTTCTTACTACTATTGCCCATCAATAAAGAGCCCCCCCAATGAAATAAATGTTTAATTAATGTGAGTAAAGTAACATTCCCAAATTTAATATCCCAAATTCTGACACAAAATTTGTTGTAACGCCAGGGACTGGGGCTTCACAAAGTGAAAATCCCAGTCGTGCGGACAGGATAGCTGTGGGAGTGGCTCGTTATTAATAAGGCATTTACTTAGATTAACAACATTTCTTTAATTCGTTAAAGTAACTGTGTTCGTTAAAAAGTTTTATCTTGATGATCAAAATGACAATAATTGAAGTGACATACTGTCGTTACAATAATTCAATAACACACTAAGACATAATAAAAAAAAATTCTTTATATACTGACTATTCTTATTAAAACATTATAAAAGCTTTACTAACTATATTTCTGAATTTGGTACGTTAAATAAAATAAATAAACCTCCGCTCAACAGTCCGTTAAGGACCAAGGCGTACCGCGCGGCTTTTGTGTTAGTGTGACGGTGTATGGCTAGTACTACGCGCCACCAGCCGCTAGTTGCGGTATTCACAGCCAGGAGGCGGCGCTGTTATCTCAGCGCCTACTCAGTTTGCCTCACGACGCTGAGTGCACGCCGTACGGAACCTCCGCCGGGAATTGAACCCGGGACCACGAGCTCATCAATCGCCCGCGTTAGCCACTAGACCACCTGGAGGCTCGAATTTGGTACGTTACTACTTTAAAATAGGCATAAATGATTAAGATGTCAATCATACATATTTCTTAACAAATTTAGAACACTACTGAGCACTTCTGAGTATAAATAATTCATTTGCCAAAATCGATTAATGCTTTAAGTTTGACTATAAAAGAAATTAATTTGAACAAAGTTAAAGAAAAATAAAGTTGTAATTACGCTTTCGATGTGGTTCCATCGTTGACAGAAGATGTGCGTATAGCGCGCACAGAAGCCAAAAAGTGAACAAGTGACAAAGTGTACATCCCAGTGCTCTTCGTCGGTTTTATACCCTCGTGACGCAAAAAGTCTCTATGAGTTAACGCCCAAAATTCAGCCAATCAGAACTGGACTTTACACGTGTCTCGAAACTTATCAGGTCACACGAGAGGACAATTTGACATTGATTTTTGTGAACCAAAGAAGAACTCGTTCGCGAACACTGACAAGAAGACTGTTCTTAGCTTCCTTGGTTGATATCTCACTACACGTGCCACGATAAAATATGGTCAGCACACTTCCTCACAATCGCTCAGTATGTTCCTTAAAATAATTCTTTCCTTAAATAAGATAAAATAAAATAATACATTGAGTAGTTTGAGTATGAGTAGAACCCTCATTTACAATTATGTATATAAAGAATATAACGTGGAGTGTGCTGGGCACAACACTAAGAGTCAGCTCGACTCCTAAATATCTTAATCCATTAGCTTCTCAAAACTCAAACACTAATCAGTGGACTTTATTCGCTATGTATATTAGATATTGCACAGAATAGTTGATTAATACCGATTAATCTACTCAGCTCCCATGAAAGCGACAGAGGTCTCCCAATTTAGATCGTCGAAAAACAGGTCATTGTGTCCAAGTCCTAGCAAGCACGACGATTTTTGGTTCGTATATCGTAAACGTAGTCTTTTGAGAAAACCCTGTTCACTACGTTCTCGTGCAAGTTGCCGTCTGCACATATTCTCTTTTACCTTTCGCGGTTTGGTATAGTAGGTATCCGTGTCTCTTGCCACCAGCTAAGTTTTCTGATGTAGCAAACATTTTCAGATCTGCGGGTTTTATAACAACGACGTCAATTTCAGGACAATCCACAGGGATTCTTGCTGCAGAATCAGGGGTTTTGTTGTCCTTGATACCCACGACGCGACGCTTAGCACCCATACAAAAGTAAACTGCAAACACTTACGATCAGATGGTATTATAAAGTCCCAAAGTGTAGCCATAGCTATATCCTGCAGTCACGTATAACGCTGTAAGGAATAACATCCGGTCGCACTGCAGGCTCGCTGGTTGCAACGAATAGGACTCTCCAATGACTTCCTCGTTGTAAAAGGCACGTTATATGTCTTATGGCCTTCAGTTTTGAAGTCAGGATCTTGTTCAGCTGAGCTTCTTTTTTCGAGAAAATCTTGATGACGGTTGTTTTGAACTAATGAGTTATGTACATTCCAGCGCCAAGGTGTCAGAAATTTCAATGAGGTACACAGCAATTTTCCATTGTGATCTAACGTGTAATAAGCTTGCCACTGTTGTCCCAGCGGTTGCTCTGATCTTCTCCCATAATTGTGTCACTGGGGTCGAGACTGTAATATTATAGAAGTAGTTTTTCCAGTTTCGTAAATTAGCAACGATTATTGTTCTAAAAACGGCGACTCCAAGTCGCATAAAAGTGACGCGATTTTCTTCGGTCGACGCTCGTTTGTTAGGCCTACCTGTTAGGGCTCGGGGTTTTGCCTTTTGTTGCGTCTTCGACGACGGTAGTCTACCACGGTACCAGTGTTTCGGGAAACCACTACCGCTCTCTGGTATATGGTCCGTACCTGCCAAAGTCATAGTAGGTCTACATCTGATTCAACGTTGCAATTCAAATTTGTAGGTGCTACAGCTACATTGAAGCATGTACACCTATCGCCGCTTATACGACAGATTTTTACCGTTTATATTGCTATGTACACTGTTAAGTAGTTGCTCCCGTGAAGTTGTGGGAACACTACCTATAGCAAAGCCGGGTCAAGATTCGAGATACACAACGAAAGATCAATAGCGGAGGAAGTTTTGATTCCGACATCAAATATTTTAAAAAATACACTGTGGAAGATACAAACTATAAAAAATATATTTAAACACAAGAGTAAAAAATAACGGTCCGTCGCACTTGCTGTGAAGGGGAACATAAATGTAACAGATTGCCTCATTATCGCCCCAGGCATCCTACACAATGCGTTTTATCACGCAATTCCCGGTAGCACGTAAAGTTTATTGTTTAAAGTATAACCTTAGAACGTTTTAATTCAAATTTTAATTTAAAAAGTTTAAAAACACAACGTAATAAAGTAAAAAGTAGTACTTCCTAGCTCGAAATTAATACAGTCCGTTATATATTTCCTACTGTAATATGTATAAAATATAACGTGTAAGATCACCCCAATTATATCAATTTGAATAGAACTTACGTGTATTTGAGGCTACTAAAATAATTAGACTTTAAAACAGTTTAAGTAATTATGTTTAAAATTTGTCAAGTGTCATTTGGGGTTTAACTTTCAAACGTATTTTAAATGCACAATGTATGTTTAAAAATGTAACAGTGTTTCCTTTTGATCTACAAAACATATAACACGTATAGTCTTCTGTAGTTTCTGTACAGAGTGTCTCACGAGGAAACTAAAACTATTTCATGATACGTTTTACTGTTGAACATAATATGAAACGTTTAAGTAATTGCAGATTTGGGAAAAATTTTGCTTTTCTAGTTATTGCTAATGAAAATTTTTGTATTGTTTCCTGCCTCAAGGGAAAAATCAGGGTACAATAGAATTCTTGAGATGAAAATTAGAGTGAAAGTGAAATAAAGTTTTTGTCTGACTTAAACATTTTTAAAACAACCTTGTCTCGGAGCTGTATTTGTACAAAAAAGTTTTTTAAAGACAACAATTTGAAATCAAAAACCAAATTTCGTTTTAGTTTGTGCTAAAATGCTTTAATTGTTTACGTTGTTAACCAAACAATTGAAACATTGTAAAACATTGTAAAGTATTTAGTTCTATAAACATATGTAAGTCAGTTAAAAATGACAAAAGTTTATAAACATTTACTTTTATCTAGAACAAAACAACAATAATACAAGTTACAATTTTTTACAAAAAACTAATATTTTTACAATTGGGAAGAAACTATAATAACAAATTAGTTACTAAAAACAAACAAATCAGTAAAATATGATATACTGTGAGGTTATTACCAATTTTTTAAAGTTAATTAATGTATTTAAAAAAATTGTAAAACTAAATGAAATCTTTTAAATCAATTAAATAATTTTATATTTAAATCATGTCTTTTTGCTTTTTTTTAACAGTTATTTGTGTTTCTACAGTTTATGGTTTAATGCTATAAAATGTTTTTGAAACGATTTGATCAGTTTTGTTGTAAATAATAGTAGTTTCTCAAATTTTGATTTTAATTGATTTTGTTTTCAATTGCTTTCAATTGATTTCATTTACATACATTTTATCATAATCAAATTTATACAAGTTTGCTACACAACTTTTATTATTTATTAACAATCTAACAATACAAATTTGACAAATTTAAAAAATGTTTTTTGACTGTATTTATTTTATTTTTCAAATAGTTTCTCTGAAATAATTAGTGTCGTATAACTAAATAGTTTTTCAAATAAAAAATATTAAACACTAATTGTGGCCCACAATTTGTGTATGGAGAGTTTTAATATAGTCCAAGCCTCAGTTTTCTGTTTTTTGCAGGAAGCAGAGAGAACATTCTTGCTGCCCACAACTCGGAAACAAAGCGTTTCTAAACCTGAGTTTACAGAAGTGTAGAAATTTGAGAATTTGATAGTAGTCAAACTGTGGAAAGGCAAGTACTATTAATAATAAGCAAAACACCATTGTTTCAAATATGCAATCTTTACTTCTATCAATAGAATATATTCTTTAATTATTTCCGTTTCTTTGTAAAACACTGCATATTAAAGAGAGGAGAATATAAAATTAGCTGTAACGCTCAATAAGAATTTATATATTCTACTTTCATCACTTGTAATAGAGACCGTAAAGATTAAACACTTCCCTCAACAAAAGCTCGTTAGTGGAAATGGCATTTGATAAAAATAAATTTCTTTTTAAATCATCGTTATACTTTAGTGTCTTCATTTACTTCATATCCGAAGTTTAGAAGAAAGTTTTATCTTTTTAAAACCTGTCGCAGACGTGAAATTATTGTCCATTGTGTAACCAGAAAAGCGAGAGTTTACATTGTTTTGAGAGATCACTGTGGTTACTGACATAACTATATCTCTGGTGTGGTTAAAGTTTATTGTGACAGACTTACTGTGTGTACACATTGTGCACAACAGAGTATTCATTATTCATTTGTGTGTAGATGTTATTTGTGTGTGTGTGTGTGTGTGTGTGTGTTCCTAATTTCATACATTTCAATACACTTATTGCTACTTTTATATAAATAATATACTAATGTTGTAATATTAATTAATATATAATGTTTTATAAATTAATAATACATGTATAAAATACATACCGTATATTGTAACAATACAATGAGCCTTTGAGTGCTATAGAGAAAACGTGGGTGTTGTTTAAATAAAAATACTTGCTCATGTTGAGTTTGAAAATAATTAAAAATTTCCAAACTTCCATTTAAAAATTCGTTACTATTTTTTGCATAGATTTTTTAATGTGTGTTTCTTGTGTGCGTTTGGAATATCACATAATTATTGTAAATATACAAAAATAACATTGCCATAAAATATCCATAAATATAGTACACACAAAATATAAATTGACATATACAATTAAACATGGATAAATATAGATTCTTATAATTTTAAAAAGTGCTCTCGACTTGCTCAGATATTCTTTTCAAAATGCATTTATTTTATGTCCTTTCTTTTAGTCATTACTTTAATATGTGCACGTAAATATAAATAAAATATCAAGGAAACATCGACAACTAATAAAACAATAAAATATCAATAATATATAATAATATTCAAAGCAATTAAAAGTTTACAAGTGTTAACATTTTCATCGATACGTTATGTGTAAAGTAATTTTTTCTATTATTTTTTTATAACCGACTCTACGTGTTATTGCGAGTATTGTTATTTGTATCATTTAATCATAAAACCTATGCAATCTCTTACTCTAATTTAACAATATAAAATTTACAATTATTAATATTTACAAAATTAGTATATATAGTCTATCATAATATCTTTTATTTTTTCTTTATTCTTTTTTTAATGTTGTGCATGAACCGTGCGGGCGAGTAATATGGTTTTGTGTCACCTTATTATTGATGAGGTAATCCTCTGTGACTCCTCGTCATTATCCGGAGTCCTGTGTCCTTGTCCAGTTTCGATCCTCCGTCGTCTTCTGGTTCTGCTGGAATCCGTTGTCCGATCTTCCTAGAATACGTTCTGCTCAGTCCTGGTGGCTCTGCACTCTGTCGTCTCCTCTCGTGGTCCGGTCAGCAACTCAGATGATTCGTACGGTGTATTACTGCTCCATACGTACTCGGATATCAGACTTGGATATATAAAACTTTGCTATGCAATCGTGCATAGCCTTCGGCTGCACAAATGTTCAAGTAGACTGACTCGAGGCTAACGATGCCTCGCTTATTTATAGTTTCGGGCGCAAAAATTGTGTTTCGACAATTCCGAACAAGATTTGAATGGTCAAAATTTGTTACGCCTCCCTTTACAGGTTTGTTCAATTTATTCGCATTTATTTTAATTCTCTTAGCAACATGCGAAATCTTTTGGTTACAACACTATGTTCAAATTATCGGTATTTTTCTTGTGTATAATTGTGTATTAATAGTTTTTGGATATTTTAATTATTCTGATTGTTATTCACTTTTATTTACTTTGCATAAAAGTTGATTGTTTGTTTTGCACTAGATTTTACACATGTGTGTGTCTTTATATTAGTAATGATGTGGCGTAATTCGTTTTGTCATAGCCTGTATTTCGCGCACTTGCCAAAATTTAAATATATTAGTTTATTAATTTTCATTTTTTCAAGGGTGCAGTCAACCTGGTCTGTACTTGTTTCACACACATACATCACTTACACTGTACACATTCGTAGTTTGTGTTAGGCGTGATTTTCCGATACTGGCCTGTTCGGTCGGCCTCACCCGTTCACGGCTTAGTTACAGCTTCCAATATGCATTTTTCTATATTGACAATATTAATTATTTACAATGATTTTGCAGTTTATAATAAATTGCGTCAGTGGACGGTAAGTACGCGGACGTACTGTTGCACTATATTAACCGAAGTTAGTAATTTTATGAACTAATTTGAGTTGGTAACATTTATGTGTTAGTAAATTTTGATAGAGGTGTGCAGGCTGTGCGGTACCTGATAGATAAATTACGCAATTAGAGAAACTCAGGTAATACATAAATATAACATATGTTAAAAATTAACACATGTTAAAATATTTTATTAGTGAGTATGTAAAGAGATGCATATTAATCAATTTGTCATTTCTAATAGTTTTCTTATATTTTCCAAATTTGTCAACTCATACAATTTAAAGACGTTTATCCATTTTCCTTTTTTCGTGCTAGGTACCTAAAAATTATACACTTTTGAGCTAAATTGGCTTTGTTCTCTACATTCGTCAATGAAACCTACACCTGATTTATTTTTTAACTTTTATTGCGTTTCATATTAAAAGGGCCATTTTAACTCACAGTGTGCTCTTATACAAATGGCCTCAAATAATGCCTATTCTACTTCAAAACTAAATGCCATTTTGACTTAGTACGTTATGTTACTTTCTTATTTCTAGCTAATACGGGCCAAGATTAAGTCTTTTTAACTGATTGTTCTTTTATAAATATTAGCAATGTTTACCAACAGTTTGTAACGATCGTTTATATGTTCTGTTCTGTTATAAAAATAACGTAAGTTTTATTTACACGGGTTATCTGTCCGAGGAAGAAGAACGAGTAAACCCATTTTAAAATGACTCCAAAGAGTTTACTAGCCTTTACTAGTAGTTATAAAAATTTCGTTTAAGAAACGTAAAAAAATTTCCCTAATATTGGGTACTCTCAATAAGAGACTCAACGTATTGGTTTTCAAAAATTATTATTAACTTTAGCATTAAATATTTTAGAATTGTCATAATAGTTGTTGTTCATAAATACTAACCTTATCTTTTCATTGTATTTAAACCAATTCATTTTGTGATTCTTGATCTTCATCGACACAGAAAAAATGTAACTATTTACCTTATATAATTGAAGTCATAAAAAAGAAGAGCATAGTGTTAATAATTTGAAGGCAGTAAAGTTCTTATACTCTTCTAGTAATACCATGCTACCTAACGGTTAAAAAAAAAATACTTGAAAAGCGTATAAAAAGTATTGTTAAGTTTTCTGCACTTACAAAATTCTGTATGTGGTGTACAGTATTCTTATAAGACCAGAACATGCTACGTGTTTCCCGGCTATTCAAGCGGAGCCGGTCATAAAGTGTGTGTGCGTACATATTGCTGCTACTTTGAGATGAAGGACAATTACGTCACACATGTGACGCGTCCGCAACGAGACTTTTCCAGACTATACCGGTCCGCGCGCGCTGTGTTCAAAGCCGCAATCAATTACGCTCTAGTGTTTTCTATAGACGCTTATTATGGAATATACTGAAACCTAAGCGGGGTATAAATACAAATACTCAGCGACGCTTAGTTTAGTTATTGTAGGGCGATTTACATAGTGCGGTTCGAAGTATTGTAGCGAAGTGTTATGTTTTTTTATAATTGTCCGGGACAATTGTAATAAAATTGTGTTTTATATTAGTCGGCAGTTTTATTTGCGTGTGAACAATTTTTATTTAATTTGTTGTAAGAGACTATCTTGTTGATTACAAACTGTTTAATTGTGATAATTAAAGCTGGTGATTAGTGACTTATTTGGTGTCTTGAACTTTGTTTTCCACTGTACCATACGACGATCAAGAAGACCGTCGTAAAAAGTGGTGTCAGAATTAGGATAATACCGTTAAAAGTGAAAACGATGGAATCTTTGTAAAAGGCTAGCTTAAATTCTATTTGTTCGATAAAAAATAGATGCCAGTCAGATGCTGGAATTTTTCCAGGCGCTACTGTTGCAGACAGAAAAACGAGGGGATGAGAAACGCAGACACGAGGCGAAAGAAGCAGAAAAACGACAGGACGAGAAAGCGGACGAGAGACAGAAAACTCTCCTGCTGGAAACAGTAGAAAGACAAAAAGCACTGTTGCTCGAGTCGGAAGGACGACAGACAGAAGAACATGAGCGCGAAACAGAAGACATTAAAATGTTAATACAAGAGCAAAAGCAAATGTAAGAACAAATCGCTGCAAAGTTGGGTCTATTACAAGGTGAGCTTAATAATCAAAGTACCAGGATTTCAGACGTAGAAGAATGCACGTCAATTAAATAGCAGAAGAAGAAAAATCTCTCACGAGTGTGGAAAAAGCTATCTCAATAAAAATAAAAGACTCAGTTGCAAGTATGGAAGAGTAGAGTAAACATGAAGTTGAGCAGTTCATGAAGATACAACCAAAACAAATTTCTGATTAGACTGTACCAATGATAAAGACAGATAAGACAATTGAGAAAGTCACTTCGCCTACACCTAGAGAAGTTCATGTCAAAGGTCCAACCTTTGAAGGAAGCAATTGCTGGGCGACGTATCTACGCCAGTTTGAAGCTGCTGCATGCCCAAATAATTGGACACAAAAAGACAAAAATTTGCACTAATTCTCGCATTAAAAGAACCTCCAGCAGAACTGCTACAGAAAGTGCTACCCTACAGACCGAAAACATATGCCGAATCGATAGAAGTTCCAGAATTACGGTATGGCGCTAAATATTTGCGAGATGTCTACTACGCTCAGTTAGGAACAAGACGACAACGTTCCGAGGAGTGTCTTCAAGAGTTTGATGCAAGTATCGACAGAGTGATTAGATTGGGCTATCCTGAAGCACCAGAAGATTTTCGAATGAGGTTTGAGGTGCAGACATTTATTGATGGCATCGGAGATTGTGAACTTGAGCAAGTGTTCAGAAGCTCAGAAGCTCTTGCTCACGCCCTAGAGTTTGAAGCGGCCAAGTCAACGTTTCGCTACATCAATGGGTTTACGCCATTACATTGTAGTCAGAAGATCCATGTATCACATTCCCGTTACGATGGGTGTAGAAAAATAATGTTGTCGGACACACAATTCAGAAGTTCATGAGCGCCCCAACGATTTTAACAATGTGAAAAGCCAGAAGACCGAATTGTTACAACTGTGAAAAACGTGGTCATCTAGAGGTAGACTGTTGAAGAAGATACCGAGAGAAGAGTGTGATCGCACCACTTATAGAAGTAAAGCCCCAGAACAGCACACAGTTTCCACGTTACATAAGACCAGTGGAAACGTTATCATTAATAGATTTGCGGAAGATAAGCCAACATCATTTACAGTTGACACGGGCCCAACAGTGTCCAAAGTGCGCCCCGACTTAGTCAGGAACCGCCAGCCTCAAAGTAGCTCTTATACAATACAGACTGTGACTGAAAGCACCGTCAAGGTGCTAGGAAAAGGTAGACGTACGTGTACGCCAGGGTCTTCTCGAGTTTAGCCACAAAATGCTCGTTGCAGACATTGTCGATGATGTGATTCTTGGTACGGACATTATGCATGCTTACGGATTCGTTGTGGACTTAAAAGAGAATCTCCTGAGGGTTGGCCAAGAGAAGATAAAGGTTTTCATGGCTAAAATGACAAGATCTACCAACCATTCGATCAAACAAGTGCCACTGGCCGAAGAAAAAGTCAACAGGTCTGGTCAAGCGGAACCCTTACTATTGCAAGCAGAAATGGAGGAAAAAATAGCAGGGAAATACAAATAAGTGTAACGACAAAAGAAGTGATTCGAAAGGCAAATATGGGTGTCGAGACAAAACTCTTGTTTGTTCCTGAGGTAATAGAAAACCCGGGGGAAACGTTGGTGAAGATGAAATCAAGCAAGAGGTTGTTGACGAGAACAATATTTTCGAAATTTAGAGTTTAAGACTATAAAATTGAAATAATGTACACCTGTTTGCGGTGCATAAATTTTTTTAAATATAAAATCCGGATTAAAAAATTCCCATTTTATACTGCTGTACCATACAGTCAACGTCTATAAGTATTTTAGATTAAATGATAATATTAATAAACTTTATTTAACCACCAAATTAAAAAATTAAAATGCCTGCTAAAAAACATAAACAAATTAGGAATAATTGCAGAAATGGATTACATTAATCTGTAGAGAAATATGAAAATATCGGTATGGAGAACCATACATGACTTCCATATTCTAAGATTTATATTTAAAATCATTTTGGAAATAAAATATTTCCATAGAAACAATTTCTTACTTCAGCCATAACCACAGTACTGTGGTCATTAACGTATACCACCTCATGTTAGTGCACTGGATTTTCACTGATGGCAATCGATGACACTGCCGAAACGTCTGGTTTTGCAGAAAACATTTGACAACGGCCAAACAACCCGGGAAGGAATATTAACAGCAAACTACTTCCTTGTTGCTGATAACGTAGTACACATAAACAATTATCCCCTCTCCCTTCGACTACAATTTTCATTTATAGAAAATTACCCCCACCCCGTTCAACTAGCCTCTTAATTTATAGACATTTCATCTACGTTTCTACTGATTATTATTATGATTTTCTTATCAGGATACTTTATTTATCAAAATTAAGTACTTTACTCTTGTTAAAACATAAAACGTTGCAGGTAAACTACCCTTTCCCCGCAACCGATCTTCACCAAAATCAATAGGCCTTGAGTCCTCTACAACTCAGGCACATATGTAAAAAATCGGTATGGAGAACCATACATGACTTCCATGTCCTAAAATTTATATTTAAAATCTTTTAAATATTAATTAAATAAGCTTGAGATCTGAAGAAATTACGTATCAGCTAAAATGGTACCACCATGTAAGGTGGATTAAGACTATCCTCAACATTCGTGAGGAAGGACTGTACTTTTGGATAAAATGTCTGTAGGTCGAACGAAGAGCTAGCTAAAGGTAGCAGTGATCTGATTCCTGTAATGAAATTGGACTCTCGCTGAGAGGGGCCGAGGGATGTCTATAGTGTTATCAAAGTCTTTCCTGTCAATACTCTACTAGTCATTTTCTATTTTAAAATCAAGTCTTTCTTTCATTCTTTCCATTCATCTTCTGATTTCCTGAACGACGATTCTGTTCACCCGTATAAATTTCTCAGCAAAACATTTCTTCCTTAATACGTTTACGTCTTCTGTTTCACACCCACCATTCTGATCCATGTCATAACGCTATATTCCAAACAGGCTAGTAAATAACTAGCCATCAGGGAGGTCAAAATATTTTCAAGGAGGGGTAAACAATTTTGCAGCGGAGAAAAATATTTATATATTTGTCAAACATACACACATTCACATATTAGATTATAATTCCTATATCATATGTAACGAACCTAATAAATTTCGTTTCAAAAAAATAAAAAATTTGTTGTGTTTAAAATTTCAAAAAAAAATTTTAAGTTTGTTTTAATGTTTAATAATTTAGTAAATAATTCTTGTAATGGTGTAGGGTTAAAATTTTAAATTCCCTTGCGTTATTTTTGTCAATAATATTGCTCATGGTTTGCTGGAATTAAATTCAGCGTTAGCAGGATTGTCTCATTCACTAATCGATTAGCGATATTTCTTCTTTTTCGTAATGATTATAGTTTTTTCGTATTTCTTATATTTCGTAGTCCTGTTGTTCACTGAAATCTATTTATTAAGTTTATAAATAAATTTTAAACCAAAATGTTGAATTACTATATTTTATTGACAATGGTTTAAAAAGATCGATTTAAAATCGATTATCATATATTGCTCGACTCGTTCACAGGGCGATCGATTGTTGATACATATGTTATTTAATATAAATAATTTCAGGTTCTTTTAACGGTTATAGTTAATAGTCAGAGAAGGGGTAAGGCTAGAAAGTATAACATTCACAAGAAAAAAGCTTAATAGTTAATAATTACAAAGTTAGTTGATAATATATAATGTTTATAAAGTGAAAAGTTTATACCAATGCAGAGTTGTTGAATACTAATCGTTGTATGCGCTATGCATGACGGGAGTCAAAATGGCCCCTTCGTAGCTGCTTAAGTAAAACAAGAATGGTGTCGCTGGAATTTTCTTTCAATAAAGCTGCCTTCTCACTGCTTCCTTGTCTCCACAGTAGTGATTAATATTTCTGGGGTTATTGGAGTATCTCTCGTTCAATGTTCTGTTGTTCACTCGAGAAAAATGTGTGTGATAATGTTAAGATACTGGTGTTGTAAAGTTCATTTCAGTTATTTGGAAATTATTAGTGTTAGCGGTTCAAATTGTTAATTCACTAGTTTATGTTGTGTATTCATTTGTTTCAATGTTTGTAGTTGTTAATTTTCACTGAATTTATTGTTTAAAAGTTTTCTGTCAAAATTCTCAAAATTTATGGTCGGCAAGGTTCAACTTTTATACGCCATTAATGGTTCCGATATACGTTGTTATTTAGCGAGAGCTTAATCAACCGTACACTACGAATGTTAAATAAGAACTGTCTTACTTCCTTCGTTTTCTGAAATATCTTAGCCAATTTGTAATATTAGAAAAGTATTGTTTCAATTTTTAATCGCTTCCGATACATGAAAAAAAGTACATTATATCACAGAATATATTTTGGTTATTAACTAATTTCATGAAATAGTAAATACATAATCGGTTTCTTTAATTCCTTCTGCTTAATTGGATACCCAATAATCCATCTTGACACAGTTTTTTATCAAAATTGCTATATTTCTTTCATTTTGGAAAAGTAGGCTCAACATTTTATTTCCTGTTCTTCTCCAAACATTAGCCATTTTAAAATGTTATAATTATGACTATAATAAATCTCAGATTGACATAAATGTTTATCTTTCTTTAATTTCTTGCAATTTTATCAATTGATTATCCTTTCAAATATAATTCATGAATTTATGACTCCCCACTCTGAAATTTTAGTTATTATTTTTGCAAATTTTTCAATAATTTTATATATCTTTTTACGCTATCCTTTTACAGTATACTTTTAGTCATAGTATTTGGTGACTGATTCACCTTATATAAATTCCATCAGTTTACTTGGTATATTTAACTTAATTAGTGAATTATAATGTTGTTAGAATTTCCTATTTGGCCTAGATTTTCTGGTTTTACATATAATGTTTTTTGAATAATACTGTGTCTATACCCCTTCTGACTTTCTTAATTTAATTCAATATTAATGAAAATCTCCTTAATTAACTAATAGAACATGTAGTATCGTATTCATACTCATAATACATAAACAATATTTGAAATTAACAATATGGTCTTCAAAGTCAGACATTTTAGTTTTAACTCCTACTAGTAACACATAATAAACATTTTATAAAAGGAGTATGGTATCCATACTTAGACATTTTAGTCTGGATTAACACTGTTAGACATACTAAACATTTTTATAATAACAACAAAATCTTATTCTATTCACCACATTGAATTATGGAGTTCATGGGCTTTAACATAAACATAACAAGCCATTTATTTTTATTTATTTCTTAAACTTATTTTGGTTGCAGTCTTTTCTGTTTCTATTTTGGTATTACATTTTTATCCCCTGTCACTTTATTTATTCACCACCTGCTCTCTTTATCCTTTACATTTTGAAGAATGTTTTTTGATAAAAAGTGGCATCTTCTTAGAAACATTAATAATGTTTTCATAAAAATATTTCATAACATTTTATTTCTGTAGTCATAGAAAACATTAAAGTTGTTTAATGGTACACTTGTACTTAGTTGAAGTATTATTCTACTTGAAGTTTATTTAATATACTGAAATAACTTGCACTGGTTCACTTATATTTTTGGATCTTATCTCTAATTGAGTTTTACAATATTCCAAGACCAAAATCTTATTTATAAGGGATTATGAAGATTTGTTAATTCCATTACACAATAACTTTAGTGGGTGCACTTCTACTTATAACACTAAACACTTTTGTTTACAACTATTTTACATTAATATCAGGTTTTGGGTGTTATACTTTCTTTGGTGATATTTAAACTCTTTCGGGGTTGGTTATATTCTTTTTAATAGGTCTCCCTTGGGTATATCTTGTAGTCCTCCCATCCTACAATTTTGTTTCTTCAAAATTCTTCTTCCTTGGTTTCTCCAAGGTAATATTGTTTTATCATGTCCGTTGGTTTGTTCGGGGTATCTTCCCTACCTACTCCTATCCTACCTGGGTATTATCCTTATTTTATTTTAGTTTTTTGGGATTTATTTTTCTTTATATATTTTTGTTGCATTGTGGTTCTTTATTTTTACTTTTTACATTTATGGTGGTATCTTACTTTGATATGTATTTATTTTCATTTGAATTTTTCTTGCTATTTAATGTAATTGATATTTAATTATGATCGTATTGTAATCTTTATTAAGTGGATTATCTGTCATGCTACAGATTGCTCTCCTCCAGAAGTGATTAGTTCAGACCATACTTTGCTTGTCTGAAATAATTGCTTATGATAATTATTATATTTTTATAATTCTTGACTTCTTTCCCATTCCTATTTTTGCCTTTTCATATTCGAGCTTACATATATTTTATTCTTAATTGATCTTCCTTGATAGTAATAGTCATCTGAGGTTTATTATTTTATTTTCATTTTTTCTTAACTTGGTATTTTATCCCTGGGGTATTTATTCCCTAACATTCCCTAACACGTGAGCTGGGGCAGTTCAGAGGGGCTACATACCCTGCTGGCCATGCTACACTTCTCACTGATTACAGAGGCAAATCATCTCTGCTCAAAATATAATAATACTGCTGGACTTATCTACAGAAAGTTATTAATAAAAATTATATAAGAATAGTCTATTTTACGACTATTAAAAAATATCTTTGGATAATTCACTTCGTATTTGCTGAGATCTGTTAATATTTCTAGCTCAGTTATTCTTCTGACTTGTTAGCTCTACTGTTATCTTATTTCTTATTATGGTGGGAAGCTCTTTTATTAATATAATTATCACTATTTATCAAGTATAAAGTTTTTTGTGTTAATTCTCTATTCTTCTTTTTTTGTTATCACAATCTGCTTCTGGTCATTGGTAGCATATATTTTATGATATTTTTGTTTGTTTCTTAGTTCTCATTAATTGTTCCGCTAGTTCCATGTTCTAGCACTTTCTTCTAATTGTCTTTATTATACTCGACATTTATTTTATGATCATATTCATTTTATTGGTTTATTTATATTAATTTTCAACCAAAACAATTATTTCGCTCTTGTTTCTTATCCAAATGAATTCTTTAATTATCATATATTTATGTGGCCATTGTTTCTCTTTGATCTGCGTAAAGTTTTTATTATTTTTATTTCAACACAAGTTTATTCATTTAATTGTATCAGTGGTTATTACTTCCTTTTCTTTCTCTTTAAAATTCTTTCATAAGTTGTTTGTAGTACGGTGATCTTACTTAGTTTTAGAATTTATGTAAAATTCTTTTTCTTTAACTTCAACACTGTTTTCATACTACTTGGTTGTAAGATGTACTTACTATGTTTTTTGAATTTTATGGTTTAAATAAAATTCACAATTCTTTTTCTTTTTAATTCCATAAAATGTTTTCATAAATATTTTGGTTGCAGGATGTGCTTACGATATTTTAAAATTTTGTTGATTTTTCAAAATTCTTTTCTTATTATTTCATAATTAGTTCATAAATTATTGTTGGTAAGATGATCTTACTATGTTTTAAATTTTGATGATTTCATCAATTCAAATTCTTTTTCTTTATTTCCATAATATGTTTCATAAATCTTTTGTAAGGTGATCTTACGATTTTTTAAATTTGGTTGATATATGTCAATTCAAATTCTCTTTCCTTTATTTACCATAACGTTTTTTCATAAACGATTGCCAGTAAGTTGTGCTTACTCCTTTTTAGAATTTAGTTATATATTCTAAATTCCAAATTCTTTTCTTTGTTTTCATAATGGTTTCATAAATATTTGGTAGTAAGGTGATCTTACTTTATTTTAGAATTTATTGGTTGAGTTCTTTATCTTTTTCTTTTTTTTTAAATTCCTTTTGTTTAAATTTCTACTCCTCATATATGTTTTCATGGAAGCCTGTTTATATACACCTTTGATTCTATCAGAACCCATCTCCTTTATTTCATACGTATTATTGTTTTTATTATGGAGACTATATAGGGTCCAGTGTATAGTAGCAACAACTTCTTTGGTATCCCTTCCAGTGTGCTGGGTAATTCACGATTTTTCAATGATATTTTTTCTCCACTTTTATAGGTTGTTATTTTACCACTATTCTTTTGATACTTGTTTCGCCGTTTCTCCTGGTCTTTGGCCACCTTGTTGTAGAATTTTATCTTGTCGAACGTATAAACATTATCTCTAGGGAACTCTAGTATTTCTTCGATCTCTCGTGGGGGTTGTTTCTCGTACATGGCGGAGTATGGGGTAACTCCTATGGCTGGGTGGTATGCCAAGTTGAGGAAATCTTCAGAGGCTTCTAGATAGTCTTGCCACCTTCTCTGTTGATGGTGACAATAGGTTCTTAATATCCTCCCCACTTCTCGTAACACCCTCTCTGCCGGATTACTGCTCGGGTGGTAGACCGAGGTTTTGTATGTACGAGCACCTATAGATAGTATAGGTAGTATAGATAGGGTATCCCGCCATTTTTTCCCCTTAAACTGGGTTCCATGATCCGTGGTGATCGAAACTGGTTTCCCGATGTTTGGGAAATACTGTTCTGTTAATATTCCCAGAATTTTCCTAGTAGTTGCCCGATTAGCTGGGTATAGCTTAACGAACTTAGTGAAATGGTCCATTACGATTATCAGGTACCTATATCGGTGAAGACCGCCACTTCTTGGAAATGGTCCGCAGATGTCCAAGAATACCTTCTCCAATTTTGCTTGTGATGTTATAGGAATCATAATGCCTTTGTTCTTCTCATTATTTTATTTAAATAGTTGGCAAATACGGCAACATCTGACATACATCCGGACCTTCCGGTTGACGTTTTTTATGTGGCAGCTCTCCACCAGAGCCTTAATCACCTTTAAGGCGCCCATATGCCCATATCGTATATGATAATTAATTATTATCTCCTTTTCAATATGGGTTGGAATAATCACCTTCCAGGTCTCCTTCCTTAATGATGGTTTAATGAATAATATCTCATTATTTATCTGATAATATTGAGCGATAGTTTCGTCCCCTTCTTCCAATCGGGTTTTTATATTTTTCAATTTTGTGTCTGCTTGTTGGTGGGTGCCAGGGTTCGTTAATATTGTGGCTAGATCGGCTCTGGTGCTAATAATGTGGTAGAGTTTGAGTACGATTTCTTTCTCTCCCTCGAATGTTTGCTTTTCCACATCAACACGTGATAATACATCTGCAACGACATTCTTTTTTCCTGGGATGTACTCCCACTTTAGATTGTATTCTTGAAGGGCAAGTATCCACCTGGTCAGCCTTCCGTGACTCAATTTGCACCTCCTCAGGAACGATATGGATTTATGGTCTGTCCGGACGGTAACTGGGTAACCTAAGATGTAGGTGAGGAATTTGCCACACGCGAATACTACACTCAACAGTTCCTTCTCAGTGACGTTGTAGTTCTTTTCGCACTGGCTTAAAGATCTACTTGCGAAGCTAATCACTAGATGTTCGCCATCCTCATCTTCTTGATATAGCGTCGTTCCGAGGCTAATGTCGCTGGCATCGCAATTTAGGAAAAAAGGTTTTTTTTTTAAATCTGGGTGGCGAAGTCTTATGGGTTCCAAAAATTTGTCCTTAATTAGTTGTAAGGTCTTGTTCTGCTCTTGACCCCAGATCCATTTGTTTTTAGATGACAGTTGTGTTTGAAACCTTGCGGTCAATCCAGAATATTGTTCCTGGAACTTGCGGTAATAATTACAGAGTCCCAGGAATGACTGTAATTGCCTTCTATTCTTTGGTGCAGGAAATTTCTGGATCGCTTCTACCTTTTCTGCCGACGGTGAGATTCCTTGGTCATTCAAGTTAAAACCCAAGAACTGAACTTCCTTTGCAATGAATTGGGATTTTTCCAGTTTAAGCGTGATATTATTCGCAGCCAACTTCTCCAGTACGTGTTCCACACGGTAGCAGTGTTCCTCCCATGTTTCTGAGGTAATAAGCAAATCATCTACATACACGGTGGTAAATTGTAGTGCTTCCTGGCCAAGTATCTGGTCCATGCAGGCCACAAAGATGGCGACCGAATTCACGAGTCCGAAAGGCAGTCTCTTAAATTGAAAATTACGCCCCTCGTATATGAATGCCAGATACTGGCGACTGTGGGTGCAATTCCACCTGCCAGTAGCCGCACACCGTGTCCCAGGTATTAAAGTACTTGGTACCATGGAAACGTTTTAAGATCTCTTCTATCTCACCGGGCGACGTCCTGTCATTGACGATCATCTTATTTATTTCTCGCGCATCTAGGCAAAGCCGGACTTGTCCGTTTTTCTTAGGAATAGCCACGATAGGACTGGTGTATGTGGATTGGCTACTCTCTATAATGTCACGGTTAATCATTTTATTTATTCCAGCTCTTACAGCTTCCTTTCGTGAATGCGCGATGGGATATGATTTCCGGTTAAAATCCACTGTATCTCTAAATTGCAGAGTACATTGGTAATTTTTTACCTTACCGGGTTCGTCGGAAAATACTGAGCGGTATCTTTCATAGATGTTTATAAACTGATTCGCTTGGTGTATTGGCAACCTTTCCTTAGTGATTCCGCCCCGGAAATCACTGATGATCCCGGATCTTTTGGGACCATAAATCCTCATCAGAGTTATCATAAATTATTGGTTTAATCATAGAAGTATTGTCGATATAATTTATTTTTCGGATTTGTTGGTGGATATCGCTGAGAATTACTGTTTCGCTACCCACCAAGTCAGCCGTCCAGGTGAGTCCGTCTGCACACAGTGATATTTTTTTCGTGCGTAAATCGATTATAGCGGAGTTCCGTCTGAGTACATCGCACCCCACTAATATGTTAAAAGGCAATCCGGTCGCAACTAAGAATATCATGTTTATCGCAATACCACAGCTAATCACGTTTATCGAAACTTGTCTTCTGATCGTTTTGTTTTGGCGGCCGGTGGCACCTATTAAAACAATATTATTTATCGGTAATGTCGGTAATACCTTACCACATTCCCTTTGGATTCTCTCCAACTCTGTTGTAATAATTATACACACATTCGAACCAGTATCGATCATTAATTGTGTGGGGATTCCTTCTACTTCCGCATTGATATATATGATTTCATTGCTTATACTATTGAGGCTAGTGTCGTCCTCCTCCAATAGTTCGTGTCGAATATTTTTCAAGTAATTGCAACCTATGATTGTTATATTATTAGTGTTAGTTGCTCTTTGCAACTCGTTTGGATACCCAGGAGATAGGAGCAGTAAAGGGTCATGATAATTAATCACTGCCTCCTCCTGTTTAAATTCTCGATTTCATTATTAGTATTGTTCGCACTGATCGACGCATCAGTCGGGAGACCTTGAGTGGGTCCCTGCCGCTCTGTGCGATGATCCAACGGTTCTTCTCGGTTTGTTTGCCGTTCTGTATCGTCTAGACTGGTACTTCGTCTAGGCTGACTATACCTCGGATCGTCACGTTCTCGGCTTCTCCGCCGATCCTTATACTCATGGAAGCTGTTACGCCGCTGATGGTAGTATCTTCGTTGGCGACCGTCTTCAGCTCGTATGAAGTTTACCCTTGGTCGGGAAAACCTATTGTTACCATTGTTATGGTTTGGTGGATACCCTCGATTATTGTTATAATACCGTTCCGTGTTATTATAGTTGGGGTTTCTCTGACTATTAACATTGGAATTTTGGTAATATTGATTTCTACTACCTTGGTAACCGTTATTAGTTCTATTGGTATTTTGGTTACCCGGAACGTTGTTGTTGTTATTATTATTATTATTATTATTATTATTATTATTATTATTATTGTTGTTGTTGTTGTTGTTGTTGGTGTTATATTGGGGATTGGCACGGTTTCCTTGGTAGCCATTGCTGTTATTGTAATTACCGTTGTTGGTGTACTGATGGTTCCTTGGTTCCGGCCGATCATTCCTCCTTCGGCTTTGTCTATAGTATTCTTCATTTTCATAGCTTTCCAGCAGTTCCGTCATAGCCTGTATTGTTTTTATTTGGCTGCCTCTCCTTGCTCGGATTACTTCTTCATCGTAATGGTACGATAATTTGTTGATGAGGCATTCTTCTGGTATGGCTGGTTCCAAATGCTTCGCCATACATACCTTTCCGAGGAAGTATGCAGTCATTGAGCTACCCATCTGTGGTTTGTATCGGCCGTGACAGATGTTGTCACGTATTAAATTCTGGGTAGTCTCAGACCAGTACTTTGCCTTAAACATGTTTTTGAAATGCTGGTAATCATCGATCTCGCTCCGGTTTGCCATCCACCAATTGTCCGTCATTTCACGGAATGATTCGTCCAATAGCTCCCGGTGGTTGATCCATCTGTTGCCCCTATGTTTGGCAATGTACTCCACTATTCGGGCCAAGAACTCCATTGGCTTCCTTTTGTATTGGCGAAAGTTTAGCCATTCCCGATTCTCGTTTATGGGGATATTCGTGAAGTTAGTTGGTCTGTTTCTTAATACTTCCATCTCTTCCTGGCTCTGCCGAACTTGAACGGTGATATTCGTCATCGCTACTTCCATTCCATCGCACCTTTCCGTAACTTGGTTGCGTACCTTACTTAATTCCTCCTGCGCTTCCTTTCGGTTTTCTTCCAATTTTTTCTGATGGTGTTCTCCGATCTTGGTAATTTTGGAATTTACTACTTCCTTGACTTCCTGTACTTCCCACACAGTCTGGCGACATCTTCTGTCAACTTCACTGATTTGTTGGTTTATTATTATGGTTTCTTTTTCCAATTTTTTATTTATAGATTTCTTATTGTCGTTGATTTTCCTGCTCAACTCTTCCATCGCCAACTCTATTCTCTCGTCTACCTTGTGCATGTTTTCCTGGTTGATTTCCCTTATTTCTTCTCTTAGCAGTTGGTTATCCTCTCTCAATTCTTCCAACCTCTCCCCCATCTTCTCTTCCATTTTCTTGTTATTTTCCCTTAATTCTTTCTTCAATTGTTGATTGTCACTTTCCATCTTCTTGCTGGTTTCCTCTATCTTCTCTTCCATCTTCTTACTATTTTCTTCAATTCTCTTATTAGTATTTTCTATTTTGTCAATCAATTCTTCCTTGGTTGATTTGAATTCTTCCTTCAATGACTGGTTGTCCTCCTACAAATCTTCCAACTTCTTATTTAAGGATTGGTTGTCTTCCTTCCTTTCTTTACTCGATTCTTCTTTTGTAGAATCCATTTTCTAATTCAATTCTTCCTTTGTGGAATCCAATTTCTTACTATTTTCGTCCATTTTCTCCACCATTATCCTGGGCATCTCTTGTATGTTCCCATTCACTGTTCGTGTGGGCTTTTCTAACCGTTCCTCCCGGACATTGACTTCCCCCGTTTGAGAGGGCATCTTCGGTTGTTCCTCTGGTGGTGCGGGTTGTTTAGGTTCCACTGGGGGTAATAACCTTTCCACGTCTTTCACGGGTGTTGCCTCCTTGTCCTCCATATTAATTTCCTTTTCGGCCTCTGCCGCCCTTTTCTTTGAAGTTGCACGACGTTTGAATTTTGCTTCTTTCTCCGACTGTATAACCGCTGCCAAGCTCGAATTAGTAATTGGGCAAGTTACAGTAGCCTTTCAATCACTAATTGAAGCCCCTTAGCTGGACGCCAATTTGTAACGAACCTAATAAATTTCGTTTACAAAAAAATAAAAAAATGTTGTGTTTAAAATTTCAAACAACAAATTTTAAGTTTGTTTTAATGTTAAATAATTTAGTGAATAATTCTTGTAATGGTGTAGGGTTAAAATTTTAAATTCCCTTGCGTTATTTTTGTCAATAATATAGCTTATGGTTTGCGGGAATTAAAATCAGCGTTAACAGGATTGTCTCATTCACTAATCGATTAGCGATATTTCTTCTTTTTCGTATAGATTACTTCCACTTGAGTAATGGCCGCCTTTCGTGTAGTCCTGTTGTTCACTAGACTCTATTTATTAAGTTTATAAATAAATTTTTAACCGAAATGTTGAATTACTATATTTTATTGACAATGGTTTAAAAAGATCGATTAAAAATCGATTACATATATTGCTCGACTCGTTCACAGGGCGATCGATTGTTGATACATATGTTATTTAATATAAATAATTTCAGGTTCTTTTAACGGTTATAGTTAATAGTCAGAGAAGGGGTAGGGCTAGAAAGTATAACATTCACAAGAAAAAAGCTTAATAGTTAATAATTACAAAGTTAGTTGATAATATATAATGTTTATAAAGTGAAAAGTTTATACCAATGCAGAGTTGTTGAATACTAATCGTCGTATGCGCTATGCATGCCGGGAGTCAAAATGGCCGCTTCCTAGCTGCTTAAGTAAAACAAGAAGGGTGTCGCTGGAATTTTCTTTCAATAAAGCGGCCTTCTTACTGCTTCCTCGTCTCCGCAGTAGTGATTAATATTTCTGGGGTTATTGGAGTATCTCTCGTTCAATGTTCTGTTGTTCACTCGAGAAAAATGTGTGTGATAATGTTAAGATACTGGTGTTGTAAAGTTCATTTCAGTTATTTGGAAATTATTAGTGTTAGCGGTTCAAATTGTTAACTCACTAGTTTATGTTGTGTATTCACTTGTTTCAATGTTTGTAGTTGTTAATTTTCACTGAATTTATTGTTTAAAAGTGTTCTGTCAAAATTCTCAAAATTTATGGTCGGCTAGGTTCAACTTTTATACGCCATTAATGGTTCCGATATACGTTGTTATTTAGCGAGAGCTTAATCAACCGTACACTACGAATGTTAAATAAGAACTGTCTTACTTCCTTCGTTTTCTGAAATATCTTAGCCAATTTGTAATATTAGAAAAGTATTGTTTCAATTTTTAATCGCTTCCGATACATGAAAAAAAGTACATTATATCATAGAATATATTTTGGTTATTAACTAATTTCATGAAATAGTAAATACATAATCGGTTTCTTTAATTCCTTCTGCTTAATTGGATATCCAATAATCCATCTTGACACAGTTTTTTATAAAAATTGCTATATTTCTTTCATTTTGGAAAAGTAGGCTCAACATTTTATTTCCTGTTCTTCTCCAAACATTAGCCATTTTAAAATGTTATAATTATGACTATAATAAATCTCAGATTGACATAAATGTTTATCTTTCCTTAATTTCTTGCAATTTTATCAATTGATTATCTTTTTAAATATAATTCATGAATTTATGACTCCCCACTCTGAAATTTTAGTTATTATTTTTGCAAATTTTTCAATAATTTTATATATCTTTTTACACTATCCTTTTACAGTATAGTTTTAGTCATAGTATTTGGTGACTGATTCACCTTATATAAATTCCATCAGTTTACTTGGTATATTTAACTTAATTAATGAATTATAATGTTGTTGGTATTTCCTATTTGGCCTAGATTTTCTGGTTTTACATATAATGTTTTTTGAATAATACTGTGTCTATACCCCTTCTGACTTTCTTAATTTAATTCAATATTAATGAAAATCTCCTTAATTAACTAATAGAACATGTAGTATCGTATTCATACTCATAATACATAAACAATATTTGAAATTAACAATATGGTCTTCAAAGTCAGACATTTTAGTTTTAACTCCTACTAGTAACACATAATAAACATTTTATAAAAGGAGTATGGTATCCATACTTAGACATTTTAGTCTGGATTAACACTGTTAGACATACTAAACATTTTTATAATAACAACAAAATCTTATTCTATTCACCACATTGAATTATGGAGATCATGGGCTTTAACATAAACATAACAAGCCATTTATTTTTATTTATTTCTTAAACTTATTTTGGTTGCAGTCTTTTCTGTTTCTATTTTGGTATTACATTTTTATCCCCTGTCACTTTATTTATTCACCACCTGCTCTCTTTATCCTTTACATTTTGAAGAATGTTTTTTGATAAAAATTGGCATCTTCTTAGAAACATTAATAATGTTTTCATAAGAATATTTCATAACATTTTATTTCTGTAGTCATAGAAAACATTAAAGTTGTTTAATGGTACACTTGTACTTAGTTGAAGTATTATTCTACTTGAAGTTTATTTAATATACTGAAATAACTTGCACTGGTTCACTTATATTTTTGGATCTTATCTCTAATTGAGTTTTACAATATTCCAAGACCAAAATCTTATTTATAAGGGATTATGAAGATTTGTTAATTCCATTACACAATAACTTTAGTGGGTGCACTTCTACTTACAACACTAAACACTTTTGTTTACAACTATTTTACATTAATATCAGGTTTTTTGTGTTATACTTTCTTTGGTGATATTTAATCTCTTTCGGGGTTGGTTATATTCTTTTTAATAGGTCTCCCTTGGGTATATCTTGTAGTCCTCCCATCCTACAATTTTGTTTCTTCAAAATTCTTCTTTCTTGGTTTCTCCAAGGTAATATTGTTTTATCATGTCCGTTGGTTTGTTCGGGGTATCTTCCCTACCTACTCCTATCCTACTTGGGTATTATCCTTATTTTATTTTAGTTTTTTGGGATTTATTTTTCTTTATATATTTTTGTTGCTTTGTTTTTCTTTATTTTTACTTTTTCCATTTATGGTGGTATCTTACTTTGATATGTATTTATTTTCATTTGAATTTTTCTTGCTATTTAATGTAATTGATATTTAATTATGATCATATTGTAATCTTTATTAAGTGGATTATCTGTCATGCTACACATAATAGAAATAAGTACACAGATTGTATTAATTACTTTAATACAACAGCACTGCCCAGCAATCCACAGGAAGCAAATCGATGTCCAACTTTTCGGATTGCACGCGTTGTGTTGTTGTGTGTTTCGTCACTTTCCTTTAAAAAGCGTGCAAACATAATAACATAAACATGACTGAGGCCAGAAATAACGCGAATTTTGTATGTGAGTGTGTTCTTCCGGCCTTTTTATTGCAGTAATCACAATAATAAAAACTTTGGAAAATTAAATATTACATAATTGAAATATGCTTGCCTGCCATGAACGATATATTTTCACTCATACGTGATTTAAATTAAAATAGAAAATATAGAATTTTATTAAAGTGAAATTAAATGTTTCCATAGAAACTACTTGTTTGTTGTCAATAACGTAGTACACATATAAAACATAAAAATTTACCTCCTCCATAATCAACTACCATTTAATTTATAAAAAAATTTACCCCCTTCTCCCTCAACTACTCTTTTCATTTATAGATATTTCATCTACCTTTCTACAGTGGATTATTATGACCTTCTTTTCAGGATACTTTATTTATCAAAATTAAACACTTTACTCTTGTTAAAGCGTAAAATGTTGCCGGTAAACTACCCTTTTCCCTTAACCGATATTCACCAAAAACAATAGGCCTTGAGATCTCTACATTTCAGGACTGTATGCAAAAAATTATTTGATTCCGTTTGAATTTGCGGCTATCGTTTGACAAAAAATATTATACACACAGACACACACACACACACACACACACACACACTTTTCGAAAAATGACTTTTTTCATGTTTTGATGGTAGTACAATCAGAATCTGCCGTTATCTCGAACACGATTTTTTTCGCCATGACCATACTCCCATTTCCTTATGGAACATGGAAGTAAAAATTATTTGATTCTGTTTGAATTTACAGCAGCTATCGTTCGTCATAAAAAAATTACACTTGTTAAAACATAAAATGTTGCAGGTAAACTACCCACTTCCCTTAACCGATCTTCACCAAATCAACAGGCCTTGAGTCCTTTACAATTCAGTAGCGTATGCAAAAAAGTATTCGATTCTGTTTGAATGTGCGGCAGTTATCGTTCGTCATAGAAAAAGTAAAATTCTTGGATTTCGTTGTCCATGACGTGTCCGTTACCTAACTAAATATAATTATTTCACTACGACTCGGAACACAAAACGTTTTATGGGTAAAAACGTAAAAGTTTTACCTCATAACCTGAACTGGTTTTCACTTTTAAAAAGCTTTTTTAGAGGTTCAGCCTTTACGTTTTTACCCATAAAAAGTTTTGTGTTCCGAGTCGTAGTAAAATAATTAAATTTAAAAGTAAAAATTACCCTTGTTAAAACATAAAACGTTGCTGGTAAACTACCCCTTTCCCTTAACCGATCTTCACCACAATCAACAGTCCTTTACAATTCAGGAGCGTATGACGAAATTATTTGATTCTTTTTTAATCTGCGGCAGTTGTCATTCGTCATAGAAAAATTACCCTTTTTAAAACATAAAACGTTGCAGGTAAACTACCCCTTTCCCTTAATCGATCTTTACCTAAATCAACAAACCTTGAGTTCTCTACAATTCATTGACGTATGCAAAACATTATTTGATTCTATTTGACTTTACGGCAGTTATCGTTCGTCATAGAAAAAATTACCCTTGCTAAAACATAAAACGTTGCTGGTAAATTACCCCTTTCCCTAAACCGATCTTCACCAAAACAATAGACCTTGAGTACTGTACAATTCAGGACTTTATGCAAAAAAATATTTGATTCTATTTGAATTTGCAGCTGTTATCGTTTGCCATAGAAAAAATTCTACACACAGACAGACGGATAGACAGATAGACACACAGACAATTTTCGAAAAATGACTATTCTTTATGTTTTGAGGGTAGTACAATCAGAATCAGCCGTTATCTCGAACACGATTTTTTTCGCCATGGCCATTTCCTTATGAAACATAGAAGTAAAAATGATAAAATTAGCAAAATTTTGTATTCAAAAACATTGTGTGGCAAAACCAAATATAATAATATTAATACTGTTGCAATAATTTTACAGAGCAGGTTTTGATTACGTATTTTACTTCTATGTTCCATAAGAAAATGGAAGTATGGCGATGGCGAAAAAAATCGTTTTCGAGGTAAAGGCTGATTCTGATCGTACTACCGCTAAACATGAAGAAAAGTCATTTTTCGAAAAGTGTCTCTGTGTGTGTCTGTGTGTTTGTTTGCCTTTTGTGTAAAATGTTTTCAATGGCGAACGATAACTGCCGCAAATTCAAGCAGAATCAAATAATGTTTAGCATACGTCCCTGAATTGTAGTGGACTCATCGTCTTTTGATTTTGGTGAAGATCGGTTAAGGGGAAGGAGTAGTTTACCTGCAACGTTTTATGTTTTAACAAGAGTAAAGTACTTGATAGTTCATTTAAACTTTTACAAAAAATGGTAATTGTTAAAAATAATTTTGTTGCCTGGCCATAAATTTATAATTTTTTCATTTTAATTTAACTCATGTATCAGTTAAAATATATGGTTCCTGACAGGCAAGCATATCGCAATTATGTAATCTTTACCTTTTCAAAATTTTTTTATTGTTTGTGATTACTGCAACTAAAGGCTGGCAGGACACACACACAGGTACATACAGGACATACACGCACAATTCTTGTTATTTCTGGCGTCACTGATTTTTATTTGTTTACTTTTGCACGCTTTTTAAATGGAAAGTGCCTAAACCCACACCAACACAACGCGTGCAAGCCGAAAAGTTTTCCAGCCTGCACAGAGATTTGCTTCCTGTGGATCGCTGGCCAGTGTAACTGCACGTGTTTACAGAGGAACGGTTCTTAGACAGACTTTTCGTCTTTAGGGAATGAACCCTCTGGAAGACGCTCAGGTTCTATGAGAGACTTCGGAGCGCTCCTTCTTTTCCACATGTTTGTTCTGTGAAACGTACACTGTCGATTCGCATCTTTATTCTGAGCAACACTCCATAAGGGATGTTGACAATTTTTGTCCACGGTGTATCCTCATACACACTAAAACCTGCTCTGATGTTTTGATTACGAACATCATAATTTAAAACTTTGGAAACTTGAGCACTACTTAATGGAGATCAAACATTAACTTTTACAAGCCATTAATTTTATGCATGTTTTGAAACAATAAATGTTTTAATAAATTAGTACAATCTGCGACTTATTTCTATTATGATATAAGAATTACAAACTAATATGTGCATGTGTCTATGTATGAAAAATATATAAATATTTTTCTCCTCTGCAAAATTGTTTGAACCTCCTTGAAAATATTTTGACCTCCCTGATGGCTAGTTATTTACTACCCTGTGTAAAATGTAGCTTTGTGACGTGGATCAGAATGGTGGGTGTGAAACAGAAGACACAAACGTATTAAGGAAGAAATGTTTTGCTGAGAAATTTATACGGGTGAACAGAGTAGTCGTTCAGGAAATCAGAAGACGAATGGAAAGAATGAAAGAAAGACTTGATTTTAAAAAAGAAAATGACTAGTATAGTATTGACAGGAAAGACTTTGATAACACTATAGACACCATTCACCCTCGGTCAATAACTCGCAGCGAGAGTCCAATTACATTACAGGAATTAGATCGCAGCTGCTTTTGGCCAGCTCTTCGTTCGACCTACAAATATTTTATCCAAAAGTACAGTCCTTTCTCACGAAGGTTGAGAATAGCCTTCATCCATCTGACATAGGGGTACCATTTTAGCTTATACGTAATTCCTTAAGAACCCAAGCATCCACTTATTTAATTAATATTTAAATGATTTTAAATATAAATTTTAGGACATGGAAGTTATGTATGGTGCTCCATACCGATTTTTAAAACAGTATCACATGTTTACTTTCAATTTGATTTAATTTAAAGCAAAAGGTTGACAGTTATTACACTTATAAAAAATAAAAATGGTTAAAAAATTATATTTTATGATTCTTTAAATAAATTAAATAGAGGAAAATTACGCATCCTGTTTTGATCAGAGCGAACATTACAGGGAATATCTACTAACAGAGAGAAAATTGGGGAACTGCTTTGTATTCACTGAATGTCGACGTGAAATATATCAACATACTGAAAATGTTTTTTAACATACTGTAGCTTTGACTACAAAAGTGACGATTTGCTGGCGTAAAAATTAATGTATGGGAAGATAACATTACGTCCTTCGACATATCAGAGTGTACTAAATTTCAAATTTCTAAGCAATGGTAGATGTATGTAATCAACGTTGTCAATTAGAAATAAATATTACACACATTAACTTGCATTCAAATTCTATGTTATCTCATTCGAATTTTATGTTGCATTTGAATTCTGTTTATATCACAATGAATCAAATGTAATCAGATTTACGTTTGAGGACAAGGAGGCTGCTTCTTCAGTGGGCTGCTTCTGAATGGCTATTGCGGCGATTCGTATGTTACATAGGAAATCCCCTGTCCCCGGTAATTTCGCCTCAGTCAGGGGTACGTTAGGCCTACCATCCCTTGTTGTATATTTAAAAACTTTCCCTAGTGAATAATGTCTTCGGTAGGTTGCCGAAAAGTCTATAAAATATTGTCTCGAAGCAGCCGTCTACAGTCCAATAGCATCAATATCATAAACTCTTTCGTTCCGGTAACTCTGGGCTAGAGTAAAATGAAATCTCTGGCACAAAAGCTATGCGTTTTTAACAGTTTATTATTTATTGCAAAGAAATAAATACCGGTAGGTGTATCCGGTAGTGCCATAAAAAAATACTCAAAGATAAGCACCGGATGTCCCAGCGTTGATCTATTATTTGGACTAAAATATTATTCACATAACCATGGAGTGGGTATGACGTGACGTGTGCAGACATGTTCAATAAGACACGTTATTCCAGTACTAATCCAGCGTTAGTCGGCTGCACACTGCACATCACGCGTTTTCTATTGTGATATTTTTCAGAAACCTGATTTTTTTTTGTCGCGACACAGCGATTTTCATTTAGGCAACACTTCAATATTTGAAGGAATGGAAACTTGTTCGATCGCCACACAATTAGGAACTGGATGACTAGGGTTCCCACTACAGTTTCTGTAGTAAACAATACACCGGGATTAAATGTGAAGTCTGTGCGAATACCAGTGAATGTAGAGCGAGTGAAAAGTGCTGTGTGCTCTTGATAGAAGCCGAAGACGTTCAGTACGGGAACATGCGACGCCACTCAACCTGCAACGAGTTTAGTGTTTCGGAGCAGATTTAAATTATCACTCATTCAAAACCAGGAGTTGGTGTAATAGTTGACAAGACTTTTTTGCAAAACAAGCTATCAGTGGACACACTTCAGCCTAGTGGAAGGTGAATCGTACATCATACATCGACTGATAATGTCTGATGAAATACATTTTGAACTCTTCGGACTGTAGGAGTAAGCAGAACATGAGTTACTGACGTATGAATAATTAGCTTCAGCTGTATGAGAAACCTCTCCACAGTTTCTGATTGTCTGTACGTTGCGCGATACCTGCTTCCGGAGTAAATGGTCCTTATTTTTTCCAGGAAGGAAACTTACGTTTTATATTCAAAAGATAACATGGTATATGGTGCATCAAATGGTAAACCTTGTAACGTCACAGAACGTTCCATAAAGGAAATCATTTGCATAGCAATTTATCATAAGAGGAAAGTGAGGTAAACAGTATCGAACCCAAGTAGTCCAAAAAAAAATTTTGTAATATTGTCTAATAATTAATACCATTAATATGAAAAAACGACCAGACTATGACTAAGACTCAAACCCCATAAGAACAGTGTAAAATCCATAATATACTATAAGGGAGACAAATAATATCAGAAACAACCAAAATGAAGTCATTAATTGTTAAGTTTTGTAACTCTGAATAGGGTATAAAGAACTATTTATTGTGAATTAATGGACATGATCCATTATTATATTATGTAATGTAAATAAAATAAATGTATTAAATGATTTGAATACATTATTAGAAAGGATCTAAGTTAAAATAAAAAATATATAAATGTTATGACAAAAAATATTAAAGTGTTGGATTTGAGACCAATCACTCAGATTTCATGTAAAAATTAATTATTATTAAATTGAGATAAACACTATATGCAATTGTCACGTAGACAAAGACGAACAATTTATCTTAAATAAAGAAAGCTGTCAAATGAATAAAAGTCAGTTAAAATAGCAAAAAACAGTATTAACTTAAAACATGTAGTAGGCCTATAATATTGTGATATTTATGGATTTAATGTTGACAAAATGCAACCAAATTGCATTAGAAAGTTGAAATATAATATAAAGCGACTATACTAATATATTTGACTAACTTAAAAGACTGTAATAGTCGAGTTAGCAAACTATTTACCTATACCATGTATGGCTAAGGCCAAGCAACCATTACAAGAAATAGTCATATTCGACTAAATATTTACAAAATGTTAACAAAAATAAAAGAAAAGAGTACAGTACTTTAGTGTACCATGAAAACAAACAGACTCAGTTGAAAATAAGATCAACTATTAAAGAATTTGACTTATAAGAGTGAGATTTGTCACACAAAGAAAAAGGACAACTCAGGCAAACCAATATGATGCTAAGTTATTCTACAATAAAATTAATATGTATCAGGATAAACCAGGTATCACAAAAGACAGACAATATAATAAACTCTCAGTGTATACTAGAAAAATCCCATATATATTAAAGAAAAAGACTAATTATTGTATTCTAACAGTGACAACAACGTAGGCCATAGGCATGGACCATGTAAATATGAAATTATTTGTGTATTATATATGTTAAACTTTATTTATTTTGTTATAGAAAGATGGTAATATTATGTGTTAATGTTGTAGAAGAAACTAAACAGCTTCGCAACAATTTTTTAGTTCAAAAATTGAATTTGTATGGAAACATTCCAAGGTAAGAGTTGTATGTTGTGTTATTTATTATAGTTAATTTATTTAAAAACCAATCGTAATTAGTATCATTAGATTCAGTTGAAAGCAGAGAATCCAAATGTAGTAATGGCATGCAAATTGTAAGTGGTGATGTAAAATTGTTTGACAAATACCAGAATAATTTTTGTAATATCCTTAGTGTGAAGAATAAGAAATTTTGTTCTAAAGCTTCGACGGAAGGTAAATTTGTTCCATTGAGTTCCATTTCATTATTCTCGAACGTTCTAGAAGGAATTGTTACACAAATACACCGGAAGTTCATGTCGAAAAGCTAAAACAATGAGCCTTACAAATTATAAAAGGAAGACCAAATTCGACCCAAAAACACTTCATGCTTGGAATCCAGAACAGACGCATCACCCACGACACTGATCACCGCAACCGAGGCGAAACCGAAGGCGAGAAGTCGACACAAGAACGAAGAAAGGCTTTTCCCGTACATTGACAAAACGACTGACTTAACCTCTACAAGAGTATACGCCAATGTGTTGCTGAAATAGAGCAGCAACACGGCACATTTAATAGAACACACGCAGCCAGAATATCAACGGCCCAGGAGGGACCAAAATTTTAATAGGGAATCAATTCTGCTGTATTCGCTAAGACAAACTGACTTGACAAAAACTCCCCATAACGTAACATACACAAAGCCTTTCCTTCAACTGCAAGGGAATCAGCGCTGTGGCGGCTAATTTGAGAACCACGCGGACAGCTGATTTTCGCCGGCGGGGTTCAAGCGTAAATCTACTGCCAAACTGTTTTACGAAAGTGCGGAAGTTGTAAAAATCGCATTTTGACTTAAAATAAATTCAGTGCACAAGGAACGTCGACACGAAGAGGCGAGATTGAAAAATACCCGAGAGAAGTGTCCAGTGCGAGAATAATTACCCATCGGAACGTGAGTTGTTCAAAGTTAAAGTCATTTTTACCTGGTTACATTTGTCACACAGTTGTACTACACTTGCCACACACACCTTCAAATCACTTAATTTTTGTAAAGCATCTTATTGATCTGTCTTGGTAGTTCAAAGGAGTCACGTCCTGAGAGTAAAGATTGTTCACATATTAAACTCATGCTTTTCAACTGAGTAAAAATAATATATTTGTTAGCCGATACTTGATTGGAGAAAAAACTTGTCAATAATAATAATAATTTATATTTTTTTTGCAACTATGCAATTTTATATTTTTTCACGAATGTTAGTCCTCCATACGATTTTTTAAGAATCATTAAACATACTTTATTTTTTCAAACACAAACTGTCTTGTTCACATTTTTTTTCATAGAATTAAACTAACTGCTAAGAATTTAAAATTTTAATTTTAATAACATTTTCTTGGAACAAAAGATTCCAAGTGGCGCCCACAAACACATAGTAGATTAAGTTGTTTTACAGGACTACATCACCGCAGAGGATCCAGTCATCAGTAAGTAACCAAAGTGCGCGTATGTAACGCCCGACATATTACAACACACAACACAACCCACATATTCTTTTATTTGTTATAAATTTTCAGCCCAACTAGTGAGGCTTGAAAAAACGGAACAAGCCCGGCAACTACCAACAGATCAAAATGCCGCAACCAAAGGGAAAAAAGGTGAAGAAGAATGTGGAACCCGAGTTAAGTGTGGAAGACGGAGAGGCAGTACAAGTCGAGGAAACGGAATTAGAACCGCCCACACTAGAAATGGAAAGACCAATATAAACGGCAGATGAACTAGAGGAACAAACGGGAGAAGAACCCATAAAAATGGTAGAACAAACAGAGAAACCCGAACCAGGAAAAATAACAGGGAGCGTTGACATGAATGCAATAATGGTGATGCTCCAAGGAATGAAGGAAAATATGAACAAAAATATAGAATCCCTGAATAAAAACAGACAGGAAGATAAGGAGGATATAAAAGGAAGTATAGAATCCCTGAAGGAGGAGAATAATAAAAACAGACAGGAAGATAAGGAGGAAATAAAAGGAAGTATAGAATCCCTGAAGGAGGAGAATAATAAAAACAGACAGGAAGATAAGGAGGAAATAAAAGGAAGTATAGAATCCCTGAAGGAGGAGAATAATAAAAACAGACGGGAAGATAAGGAGGAAATAATCGAATCCCTGAATAAAAACAGATTGGAAGATAAGGAGGAATTAGACAAAAAGATAGAATCTTTAGGGGAGTATATAACCGAGAAAATAAATGACAATGGGAAAAAGCTGGAGCTATTTCAGGAGGAGAATAAAAAATGTATAGAGTCCCTGAAAAAAGAAATTAGCATAAATTATGAAACAGTAAACAAAAGGATCGATGATAGTAAGATCGACAGTGACAGGAAGGTCGAGAACATGGAGAAACAGTTGGAAAGATTACAGGAGGGAAATAATACCCGTTTTGAAAATATAGAGGAACAAACAGTAGAGACCAAACAAGATGTTAGAACTCTCGAAAACAAGGTAAGGCAGAACCAAGACGCAATCATGCAGGAGGTGGGAGAAGTCCGGAAAGACGTTAGCGAGGGGATACAGAGAACGTATGACATAGCTAACAAACTGGACGAGCAAATAAAAACTAACAGAAATAACATACAGGAGATAGATCAGAGAGAGAAAAACCTGCAGGAAAGATTAGAAGCGCTGAGGGACACACCTATATTAAATACTCATACGTGTCATAGCGAGAACAGGGAAGTAATCAACTTCCAAAACTATCGTCGAGACCCGATGGAATTTTTAGAGAGAATGGAAGAGTTTATTGAAAGAAATAGAGAACAAGGTGGGACAGAATAAGGGAGATGTTAGACGAGACGTTTCGAAACACTAGGGATAACTGGTGGATAGCGGTACGACCCGAAATCACGAATTTAGCCGAGTTTACACGCCAATTCAAAGAGCAGTATTGGTCGGAAACTGCGCAAAACAGGGTACGAATGGACATATTCTACGGCAAATACGACGCGTCCAATGGACAGTCCCCGACGTCTTATTTCCTAGGAAAGATACGTTTGGCACGGAAGTTGATACCGCCGATCCCGGAAGAATGTTTGGTGAGACAGTTAGCTGGACATTACAGTTATGGTATCAAAGATGCCCAATTGTACCAACAGCTCAGTAAAATAACCGATTTAGCCAAATTATTAGAAAATTGTGAATCCGCTGGAAGGTTCCAGGATTACCAACCCCCCAGTCGTAAAGTAGAATATAATAGCAGCAATAACGGACCAAACCGGAATGGAGGTGGAAACGGTAACAACTTTAATACAAATAGCCAGAACAATAACACCCCACCAAATAGCCGAAATAATAACAACCAAGGTCCAAATAACCGCAACTATCCGGGACCAAACAGAAATAATTACCCCGAAAATAATTACGGTAGGAACTACCATCAGGGAAATAGTTATCGCGGAAATAACTATAGGGGAAATAATTATTGTCAGCGTAATAATTATCGTAACGGGGGTAACCAAGGAGGAGACGATAGGAGAAATCAAGAATATAGGCCCCAGGTAAACTATACAATGGCCAATAATCAACGGCCATATCCACCCAATTTACCTACTTACATGTTTTACCCACAACAGGCGCAAGGTAACCAGGATAATACAACGAATAGCCTATTAAGTGGTAATACACTAACCTATTAGTGGTAATCCCGAGGTCAGGCAAGAACCACAGACAGGTCAGCAACCCAATGTTCCGGGAGACCGGGCCAATGAGACAGTGGCACATTTAAACTAAACGCGGCAGTGGAAAAGGAGAACCGCCCTTCACTGAACCAATATTATGTGGTGACTAAATACAAACATAGACAGGACAAAGACGGGACATGACACTAAGAACGAATAATTATCTTAGGGATATTAGAGAGGAATTATTAGAAGAGAGTGACAATATCATTAAAAATCATAACAAAGGGAATAATAGTATAGTACGAATCAAGGCAAATATCAATGGCATAGAAGCAATATTACTCATTGACACGGGGTCAAACGTATCGCTTATCGATAGTGTAGAGTTAGAGAGGATTAAACAAAACAGTAATTTACCAATACCCACTCTGCCTATAAATAACATTATTCTAGTCGGAGCGACGGGGAGGCAGAATAAATCGATAAAGAAACAGGTGTCATTAGAGATGACTAGTAATGGGGTAACGATACCAATAGGGTTATTAGTGGCGAATAATTTACCCATGAGTATCCTAATAGGCTGCGATATACTTAGGCCATATAATGCAATAATAGATTTAGAAGGTAAAATTATAACTTTAAAAACTAACGAGGGAATTTGGACCAATAATTTAATTGATGTCCAAGGAGATGGTACAAACAACACACCTTATCAAGCGATAGTGAACCATTATTATTGCGCCGATCGTCCATTAAACATGCCTTTATATCAGGAGGAAAACCCAGAGTTGTGGTTAGAAAAATTAGAAGAAATACGGGATTTCCAAAGGACGAAAGCAAGGGGTCTGATCAGCGAAACACAGGCGGAACAATTAATTACGGTATATAACAATTACAAACACATATTCTCAAACGCTCCAGGTAAAGCCAGAGATTATCAATGCACCATACAATTTAAAACACCGGTGGAATTTAACAGAAAATCGTACCCGATCGCCTACTCGCTAAAGAACGAAGCGAGGGAGGAATTGAACAGGATGATAGAGGACGACATAATTGAGTACAGTCATTCACCCTTTACCAGCCCAATCATAGCTGTGCCGAAAAAGAATGGACAGGTACGTATATGTCTCGATGCTAGGGAGATTAACAAGATGATTGTTAACGACCGCACATCCCCTGGGGAGATAGAAGAGATATTGAAAAAGTTTCACGGGACAAAGTATATAAGTTCATGGGATACAGTATGCGGCTACTGGCAGGTAGAACTCCACCCTGATAGTAGGAAATATATGGCGTTCATATTCGAGGGCAGAAACTATCAGTTTAAGCGATTACCCTTTGGTTTAATAAATTCTGTGGCGGTGTTTGTAAAGATAATGGACAGAATATTGGGGCAGGAAGTGCTGAAGTTTACGACAGTATATGTCGACGACTTACTGGTAACTTCAGCGAATTGGGATGACCATTCTAATAGGGTTGAACAGGTGTTAGAGAAACTATCAGAGAATAATATCACCCTCAAATTAGACAAGTCCCAATTCTTTGCAAATGAGGTGAAATTTTTAGGCTTTAATCTAACCGAACAAGGGATTACTCCATCCAAAGAGAAAGTAGAGGCCATACAGAAGTTCCCCACCCCAAAGAACAGGAAACAGCTTCAATAATTTTTAGGAATCTGTAACTATTACAGGAAGTTTCGGTCCTATTATTCAGAACTAACTGCCAGGTTCCAAAAGCAGTTATCAGCTAAAGACAAATGGACTTGGGGACCAGAGCAAGATGGAGTGCTCAATCTCATAAAGGAAAAATTTCTAGAAGCAGTAATATTACATCATCCCGACTTTACAAAACCATTTTTTCTAAATTGCGATGCCAGTAACATAAGTTTAGGTGCAGCCTTATATCAGGAAGATCAGGATGGTAACCATTTAGTAATTAGCTTCGCTAGCCGCGTGCTGAACAGTTGCGAACGAAACTACAATACTACCGAAAAAGAATTGTTGAGTGTAGTTTTCGCATGCGGTAAATTTAGGACATATATATTAGGGTACCCCATCACGGTTAGAAGCGACCACAAATCTATATCATTTTTAAAGCATTGTAAGCTGAACCACGGAAGGCTGACGAGATGGGTTTTGGCCTTGCAAGAATATAATATCACGTGGGAATATATACCCGGCAAACAGAACGTAGCAGCCGACGTCCTATCTCGCATCAATATACAAGACCAAACCTTTGACGGTGAAAAGGAACAATTAGCAAAAGTATACCATATTTTTAAGAGCAAGGAAGATTTAAAAACTATTTTAAACAATATAAAGTCACAACAGGAGGCCGATCCAAAACTAGGAGATATTAGAAAAAGGGTACAGGAAGGCGGTGAGGTCATAAATAGATATTACTGTATACACAACGACACTTTGTTTATAAGGAATACCCCGCACCAGGAGAATTGGAAGTTAGTAATTCCACCAGCGATAGAGAGACCACTAATAATCGACTATCACGATAGGTACGGACATATGGGTGCCCTCAAAGTAAGGAAGGCATTGGAAGAGCAAACATACATCAAAGGGATGAATAAAAAGGTGCAACTGGCGATACAGTCGTGCGATATTTGTCAGAAAGTAAAATGTGATAACGAGAGAAAGGAAGGGGTCATGATACCCATAACATCCACCGAAAAATTGGAAAAGGTATTTCTCGATATCTGTGGACCATTTCCACGCAGCGGTGGGAGACACAGATATAAATTTATCGTAATCATCTTTGACCATTTTAGCAAATATACCAAGCTATACCCAATAACTAGGGCTACGACCAGGAAAATTATAGGCATTATAATAGAACGATATATAATGGAGGTAGGCAGATCGTATTCTATAATTACAGACCACGGTACCCAGTTTAGTGGAAAACTTTGGAAAGAAAACCTTGGAGAACACGGGATAAAAACGTATAAGACATCCGTATATCACCCGAATAGTAACCCAGCCGAGAGAGTGTTAAGGGAAGTAGGACGGTTGCTGAGAACATACTGCCATAACGAACAGAAAAGATGGCATGAATACGTAGCATCAACCGAGGATTTTCTCAATTTCTCATATCACAATACCATCGAGGTGTCACCATACACAGTTATGTTCGAAAGACCCCCACCACGAGAGATAAAATAGATTATTAATTTTCCCGACGAACCCGCATACCAATTTGAAAGAACCAAATTTTATAACAAGGTGTTAGAAAAAATATGTCAAATCCCAGCCCAAGGCAATTAAATATAAGGTAGGAGAGAAGGTGTTAGTCAAAAATAGAGAATTGCCCAGTGCTATACAAGGCATAACGAGGAAATTGCTACTTTTATATACAGGACCTTTCACGATCACTAAAGGCAATGAAAACAATACATACGAGGTAACCGACACGGTTAGTAACAAAGTAAAAGGTACGTATAACCAAACGTCATTGAGAAGGTACCATGATTAAAAATCACAAGTCAAATAATCAGTGAGTAAGTACCATGAATAAAAACCCAAGTCAAATACAGCATCCTTGAAAAGGTACCATGACTAGAAACATGTTAACGTGAATTTTCCAACTTACCCAGAATTAGAAAGGGAATAAAGATTATTAAATAAATATAAATATTACTATATAAATGAAGAAGGAGAGATTATTAATAAATATTACGAGAAGGACACCTTCCACCATAGGCAAAAATATATATATAAAATATAGATTTATTTCCAATAGCCATGTCAACGTATATTTACCAGCTTACCCGTACTTAGAGAAGGAGAGAGATTATTAATAAATATTACGAGATGGACACCTTACACCAAAGGCAAGAATATATATATATAAAATATAGATTTATTTCCAATAGCCATGTCAACGTATATTTACCAGCTTACCCGTACTTAGAGAAGGAGAGAGATTATTATTAATAAATATTACGAGAAGGACACCTTCCACCATAGGCAAGAATATATATATAAAGTATAGATTTATTTCCAATAGCCATGTCAACGTATATTTACCAGCTTACCCGTACTTAGAGAAGGAGAGAGATTATTATTAATAAATATTACGAGAAGGACACCTTACACCAAAGGCAAGAATATATATATAAAATATAGATTTATTTCCAATAGCCAAGTCAACGTATATTTACCAGCTTACCCGTACTTAGAGGAGGAGAAAAAGGAAAGAAGGAAAGGACATAATTAGTTAAATAAATTATTAAACAATCAAATAACAATTGATATTACTAAGGGGGAGAAAAGAAGGAGAAATACTGTCATATAATTGATACTAAATGGAAATGATAAATGAAAGAAAAGGGAATCAGTGTGTTACATAAGGAGGTAATGATGAATATAAATATAGCTATTAACATTGAATGATTTTAAACGATAATTTTACCTGCGGAGAACGATATATTAATATAATTGTGAAATAATCAGAAGAGTTTAAGAAAGGGAATTTATGTGTAGGAGCCTATGATCTTTGAATATTGTATTTTTTTAGTATTATTATTTGTTGCGAAGGTGCAATTATTATTTTCTGGACAGGGATGTGTTGCCTCTGATTTCAGTGATTATTGATAGGGAAGGACAGAGAATGTATGCCATAGCGAGCCAATCTGACTTCCAACCCACTATAAAAGTTAGGGAATTGTTAGGGAATTATATCAAAGATTAAATCATTAACATCAAGGTAAAAAGGAAAGGAATAGGTGATACGACAAAGAACGAAATAGGAATATTGAGTTGGATTAATATATTAAAGGAGTAGTACAGGAATTTAATTATAAGATAAAAGAATGAAATATAAAGAAGCTAATAAAAGGTTAATATAGAAATGGTTTCATCAAAACCAAAAATATGTTTTTCCAAAATTATCAATTTTAACGGAGAGGCATATGTAACGTCACAGAACGTTCCATAAAGGAAATCATTTGCATAGCAATTTATCATAAGAGGAAAGTGAGGTAAAGAGTATCGAACACAAGTAGTCCAAAAAAAATGTTGTAATATTGTCTAATAATTAATACCGTTAATATGAAAAAACGACCAGACTATGACTAAGACTCAAACCCCATATATATTATTCAAGTGAAGAACAGTGTAAAACCCATAATATACTATAAGAGAGACAAATAATATCAGAAACAACCAAAATGAAGTCATTAATTATTAAGTTTTGTAACTCTGAATAGGGTATAAAGAACTATTTATTGTGAATTAATGGACATGATCCATTATTATATTATGTAATGTAAATAAAATAAATGTATTAAATGATTTGAATACATTATTAGAAAGGATCTAAGTTAAAATAAAAAATATATAAATGTTATGACAAAAAATATTAAGGTGTTGGATTTGAGACCAATCACTCAGATTTCATGTAAAAATTAATTATTATTAAATTGAGATAAACACTATATGCAATTGTCACGTAGACAAAGACGAACAATTTATCTTAAATAAAGAAAGCTGTCAAATGAATAAAAGTCAGTTAAAATAGCAAAAAACAGTATTAACTTAAAACATGTAGTAGGCCTATAATATTGTGATATGACACAGACAGTTTGCTTTACAGCATTCAGACTGACGATTTGTACTCAGATATGAAAGAGGATCTCCACCTTTTTGACACATCGGACTATCCCATGGATCATCCTTGTCATTGCGACGACAACAAAAAAGTCGTGGGGAAGTTCAAGGATGAGACCAATGGAAAACCCATCAGGGAATTTGTCGGACTCAGGGCGAAGTGTTACTCGCTCTTGTTGTCCGACCGCACCGACAAAAAGGTGGCGAAAGGTGTGCCAAGGACGGCAATAAAAAAAAGGTTACGACATCAATTGTACAGCGAGTGTCTTTTTGACAGTCGTACCGTATTCACCTCTGCTGACTGTATACGAAGCAATCATCATAAGCTGTACACGCAACTTATAACAAAACTTTCCCTGTCTCCTTATGATGATAAGAGGTATGTACTGGACGACGGTGTAAGTACACTCGCGTACGGGCATTACATGATAGCCGCAATAACCAACGACGCTGCTGGTCCTAAGGCAAAAAAGAGAAAGTACACGGACCGATAACTAACGGTAAAGATGATGTTCAGCATTACACACGCACACACACATTAACTTTATGTTCTTTATTTACTTATTTTACAACTTTTGATACGTTTTAAAGAATGAACAACAAGAAAATTATAAAACATAGGCCAGCAGAGCAACGTCGAGTACGATGGTAAATATAACAGTTTTTTTTAAATTTATAATGCATAAACAGAATATTCCATTCGATTGATGTGTTTTTTTTTATAGTTCACAACGGTTACGCCGTGCTTTGTTAGGACCCGGCTCGAGTCGGTAAGGCCGTTTTCATTAATAAACTCTTGTTCTAATGCGTTTACCTCCGGTGTTCAATTATATTTTTTTTCTTTCAGTGATACCGACGAGGCACCTGTCACCGCTGATACTAATATGGATTCTCCCCTATCTCCAGAACTCGATTCGAGTCGGTAAGACAATTGTCATTTTAATAAACTTTTGTACTTTTGTGTTTTTTTACCTCCGGTGTTCAATTTATTTTTTTTTTCAGCGATGATGATGCTGCTGCTGCTGCTGCTGCTGCTACTGCTGCTGCTGCTGCTGCTGCTGCTGTAATTCGTCCCCAATCTCCGCAACCCGTCACGAGTCGGTAAGACAATTTTCATTAATAAACTCTTGTGCTCTAACGTTTTACCTCCAGTGTTCATTTCATACATGTTTTTATTTTTTTTTTAAGTGATGCTAACGCTCCAACTGGTGCTGTTGCTGCTGCTGCAGATTGTCGTCGTCCCCTATCTCCAAACAGCCTGCAATGTTTTAAACGTGCATTATTTCGACTGCAATGTGGTGTGTTGCGGTAAGTCCGTTTTCATTAACAACAAAGTCTTATACTATTGTGTTTACCTCATGTGTTCAATTTATACTTTTTTTTTTCAGCGATGCTCTAGCTGCAGGAGTGGCGGTATTTCACCCTCGACCCGGTACGAGTCGGTACGTTTGTTTTTAATTAACATTCAATTGTTCTCTTGCGTTTAAATCTGGTATTAAAATTGTTCCTTTTTTTTGTTTCAGTAATGTCGAGTCCACAGAAGGTGAAGTTATGGAGGAGGACAATCAAAGCAATGCCGATACGGTTGAATTGAATCATAACGATAATGATGATAGTGATAGTGATGATGACGATGTAGAAGTCCTCGACATAAATATGTAAGTCATCTTCTTATGCGTACATACTGCTTTGTTTTATTTGCGATTATACATAATTTCTATGTTGTCTTTTTTAGTGACATTCGCCCGATACCAGCGCCGCCACCTCCACAACCACAACCGATTACGCCACCACAATCACCACCACAATCACCACCACCGTCACCACCACCGCCACCACCGCAGATGCAACCTCAACCACGACCACAGCCCATTTATCAGCAACAGCAGCAGCAACTATTGCGCAGAGATCCCCGTTTGTGGACCCCTCCAGAAGACGCGCTACCCGTCTTCTTTGAAGTGTTACACGCTACCGAACCGAGGACGCACGATGACCCAACAACATTGAGACTCCTTCTTAGAAGGAGTCTACCGACATGGTGTTGGCGTCGCGGTGAGCCCTGTCCTGTTCAAGGTATGATTCCAAACAATACCTGCAGTATATGCATAGAATCATACAATGACGGGCAGAGGCTACTCGGTTTGGTATGTGGCCATACATACCATTACCGATGCGTCCTCAATTGGTTCCAGGCGGTAGCGATGGAGGGGACACCACCCGCATGCTCACAATGCAGGCGGTACGTATTCGGAAAGCCGAATCGTACGTTTTATGGGCGCATGCATATTTAAGGTATACTACAGTGTTAATAAAGGTTTTAGTAATCCATCATACTTGTAACAACCACATGTCACTAATACTCTTACTTTTTTGTTACAGATGGAAATTAACCACCCGGATTGAGACTTGTAAAAAAAAATACCCGATTGTGGGATGTATATTTTGTAGTTTTAAAATAAATTTGTATATATTTTTTTTTATCGTATAATATTTTTATGTTTATATATTTGTAGATATTAGTTGTAAAGTAGATATTTTTTTCTTTTATGTTTATATTTGTATATTTATAATAAACTTGTACATATTTTTTCATTGAATAAGTGTTTATTTTCAACTATCCTTTTCGCATACTACAATTTACTTAACACATAGACACACAGTTGTCAACAATGCAATCGTTCAGATAAGTGAATTGAATACTGCATATCATGTGTGTTTCTTACAGGGAAACTGACAGTTCATTGCTGGACGTCACACGACGGGAAATTCAAAAATTGTGGTGGTGAGGGTAACCATGTTTTTTTTTCAATCTGTTTATACATTTACTTAACACATAGACACAACATCGACGATATCGGCACGGCAGTGTAAATATATACAAAACCAGTACACTATAACACCGAGTTGGCAACAATGGCGAAACATATATTCAACCCGTACACTATAACACCGAGCGGACAACGTCGACAGTTGGCAACACCGACGCTTTTCCAACATGGCCGAACTTCCGGAAAAACCCCTTACATATACATACCCATACACTATAACACATGCACGAATCGGCAACCTGGCCGTACCTTAACCACTACACACATCCACAACCCGACAACATCGCAGCTTTTCCAACATGGCCGCCGCCGGCCCACCACGACGGACGGCCATCAAGCCACCACCAGGCCGCCGCCCAGCGACGATGACGACGTCAACGGCGAACGGCGAACGGCGAACAAGGCCACGCCTCCGCCAATCAACGCACACATTACCCCGCTTTGGCCGAAAGCCAACTACCGCATGGTTACCCCCACCACCACAATTTTTGAATTTCCCGCTGTGTGACGTCACTTCCGGCAATGAACTGTCAGTTTCCCCCTACTGTCATCATTTCTCCTTATACCACTTCAAAGTTTTATTATTTTATATTTCCACATAATTTTCTGTATTTAATCATATTTAATCAATCAAATCGTATCACTGATTTTTATTCCCTTTCGTATCATTTTATTGAAGGTTTTTTACACTTTATTTATTGATATTAGACATTATTATACTTCTTCAGAATTACTTGTTTTAATTCTAAATTCTGTTTCTTTTATTTATCTCATTAAGATTTTCCATAAATATGGTAAATATATTGTATTAGTACCATAAATAAGGTATGGGTTCTCTTCTTTTTATTTCACCATAGTTTCTTTGAAATAATTGGTTAGTAAGTTGACCTTACTTTGTTTTAGAATTTTGTTATTTTTATATTATATTTCCAAAATATTTCCTTCTCAAATCTTTGGTATGTAAGGTGTTCTTACATTATTTTTGAATTTTGTCGATTCAAAAATTCTTTCTTTTTGTTCCATAAAGTGTTTTGTAAATAATTGTTTCGTAAGGTGATCTTACTTTATTTTTAGAATTTTGTTATTCATTCAAAAATTCTTTTGTTTTTATTATTTCCAAAATGTTTTTATAATAGTTGGTTAGTAAGTTATTCTTACATTTTTTTGAATTTTGATGGTTTCATTCTAAAATTCCTTTTATATTATATTATATTTCCAAATATTTCTTTCTCAAATTTTTGGTATGTAAGGTGATCTTACATTATTTTAGAATTTTTTCGATCAATTCAAAATTCTTTTTACACCCTTTCCAAAATTTTTCTTCCAAATAATTGGTTTGTAAGTTGTGGTTACACTGTTTTAGAATTTATTCATTATATTTCTTCATGGATGCCTGGTTATAGACACCCTTAATTTTACTGGAACCCATCTCCTTAATTTCATAAGTGTTATTATTATTGTTTTTGGAGATTATATATGGTCCAGTGTTTAAAAGTAATAATTTCTTAGTTATCCCTTCTAGTGAACTGGGTAACTCCCTATTTTTCAATAAAACCTTCTCACCAGTGGTATAGGTAATTATCTTACCCATCCCTTTATTATATTTAATCCGCCGTTTCTCCTGGTCTTCGGCTACCTTATTATAAAATTTAATTTTATTAATAATATATTTATTTTCTTTCGGGAACTCCAATATTTCTTCGATCTCCCTTGGGGGTGGTCTTTCGTACATGGCGGAGTATGGGGTAATTCCTATTGCTGGGTGGTATGCCAGGTTGAGGAATTCTTCTGTGGCCTGTAGGTATTCTTGCCACCTCCTCTGTTGATCGTGGCAATACGTCCGTAATATGCGCCCCACCTCTCGCAATACTCTTTCTGCCGGGTTACTGATCGGGAGGTATACCGAGGTTTTATAGGTATGAACCCCCATCGACAGTAGTGTATCGCGCCATTTTTTCCCCTTGAACTGGGTTCCGTGATCGGTGATGATCGAAACTTGTTTTCCGACGTCTGGGAAGTACTGGTTGGTTAAGATATCGAGAATTTTATTTGTGGTCGCCCGATTCGCTGGGTATAGCTTGATGAACTTTGTGAAATGGTCCATCACGATGACTAGATACTTGTATCTGTGACGGCCCCCACTGCGGGGAAATGGCCCGCAGATGTCCAGAAGTACCTTTTCTAGCTTCGCTTGAGATGTTATCGGAATCATTTGCCTTTCCTTTTTCTCGTTATTGGACTTCACGAGTTGGCAAATGCGGCAACTCTTTATGTATTTTCGGACCTTCCGATTAATATCCTTAATGTGGCAGCTCTCTTCCAGGGCCTTTATCACCTTTAAGGCGCCCATATGCCCATATCGAACATGATAGTTATTTACTATCTCCTTTTCGATATGGGTTGGAATAACAACTTTTCATTCTTCCTTCTTTATAGATGGTTGTAAATGCATTATACCGTTGTGGATTTTATAATATTGGGCGATAGTCTCGTCCCCTGCTTCCAATCTTGTTTTAATGGATTGTAACTTCGGGTCTGCTTGTTGGTGTGTGCTCAGGTTTTCCAATATTGTTTGTAGATCGGCGCTGTTACTCAGAATGTGGTATACCTTAAGTATACTTTCCTTTTCCCCCTCGAACGTTTGTTTATTAATGTCTATTCGAGACAACACGTCCGCGACGACATTCTTTTTTCCGGGGATGTACTCCCACTTAAGGTCATACACTTGTAGTAATAGTATCCACCGTGTCAACCTTCCGTGACTTAGTTTACATCTCCTTAAGGACGATATGGACTTATGGTCTGTCCGGACGGTAATGGGATAACCAAGGATGTATGTGCGGAATTTTCCACACGCGAACACTACACTTAACAATTCCTTTTCGGTGACGTGATAATTTTTCTCGCACTGATTTAATGCTCTACTGGCAAAGCAGATCACGAGATGTTCGCCCTCCTCATCCTTCTGATTCAATGTTGTGCCGAGGCTGATGTCGCTGGCATCGCAATTCAGATAGAATGCTTTGCTGAAATCCGGATGGCGAAGTATTATAGGTTCCAGAAATTTCTGTTTAATTAGTGTTAAGGTTTTGTTCTGTTCTGTACCCCATATCCATTTATTCTTGGATGACAGTTGCGGCTGAAATCTGGCGGTAAATTCAGAATACTTTTCCTGGAACTTGCGGTAGTAATTACAGAGTCCCAGGAATGACTGTAATTGCCTTCGATTCTTAGGTGTGGGAAAGTTTTGAATTGCTTCTACCTTTTCAGCCGACGGTGAGATTCCCTTATCGTTCAATATAAATCCCAAGAATTGAATTTCCTTGGCGATAAAGTGAGATTTCTCTAGTTTTAGCGTGACGTTATTCGCAGCTAATTTCTTTAATACGTGTTCCACACGGTATCAGTGTTCCTCCCAAGTTTCTGAGGACACTAGCAAGTCATCAACGTACACGGTGGTGAACTGTAGTGCTTCTTGGCCAAGTATCTGGTCCATGCAGTGTACAAAGAGTGCGACTGAATTCACCAGTCCGAAGGGCAACCTCTTAAACTGGTAGTTCCGCCCTTCGAATATAAAGGCCAGATACTGGCGACTCTGTGGATGTAATTCCACCTGCCAGTACCCGCACACCGTATCCCAGGTACTAAAGTACTTGGTACCGTGGAACCGTTTCAAAATCTCTTCAATCTCACCGGGCGAAGTCCTGTCATTAATAATCATCTTATTAATCTCCCGCGAATCTAGGCACAAACGGACTTGTCCGTTTTTCTTAGGAATAGCCACGATAGGACTTGTGTATGGGGATTGGCTAGTCTCTATTATGTCACGGTTAATCATCTTTTTTATTTCAGCTCTTACTGCTTCCTTTTGTGATTGCGCGATGGGGTAAGACTTCCGGTTAAAGTCCACTGTGTCTCGGAACTGTAGAGTACACTGGAAGTTTTTACTTTACCGGGCTCGTCAAAAAAGACTGATTTATATTTTGCGTATATTTCAATTAATTTATTCGCTTGGTATAGTTGTAATTTCTCTCCGGTTATACCGCAACGGAAATCCCTGAACTCCTGGATATTTTGGGACCATAAGTCTTCATTTGAGTTATTGTCTACCTTCTGTTCAATAATAGATGTGGGATGTATATAATTGATCTTACGAATCTGTTGGTGGATATTATCCGGAATTACTTGGTCACTACCAACCAAGTTAGCCGTCCAAGTGTGTCCATTTGTAAATAGAGACAATTTCTCGGTTCCCAAATCAATTATGGCGGAATTCCGCCTGAGCATATCATACCCGATCAATATATTAAACGGCAGCCCGTTCGCCACCAAGAATTCCATTTCTATAGCTATACCGCAGCTCATCACACTGGCGGAGACTTGCCTTCGTATTGTCTTATTTTGTCGGCCGGTTGCACCTAAGAAAATAATATTGTTTAATGGTAACGTCGGTAAAGTTCTTCCGCACTCTCTCTGTATTCTCTCCAACTCAGTTGTACTTATAATGGATACATTGGAACCAGTATCGATCATCAAATTAGCGGGGATTCCTTCTACCTACGCGTTTACATGTATGATCTCATTATTAGTGTTATTGGCGGGACTATTATCGTCCTCTTCCAATAATTCATGTCGAATGTTCTTAAGGTAGTTACACCCTATTATAGTGATACGATTATTATTATATTTTTTAGTCAACTCATTATTATAATACCCAGTGTTTAGGAGCAGTAACGGGTTCTGGCGATTTATTACTGCCTCCTCCCGTTTAAAGGCTCGACATCATTGTTCCGTTGTGTCGCACTTGTTGACGCATCATTTGGGATGCTTAGAGTGGGCCCCTGCCGCTCTGTTCTGTGATCTACCGGTCGTTCGCTGTTGGTCAGCCGTTCAGTATTGTCCAAACTGGCACTCCGTCTCGCAGGATAGTACCTTGGTTGATCTCGTTCTCGGCTCCTCCGCCTATCTTCATACTCATGATAGCTGTTTCTTCTCTGGTTGTAGTACCTCCGTTGGCGACCATCTTCTGCTCGAATGAAGTTCACACGTGGTCGAGAAAACCTATTATTATTGGGGTTACCATTTGGTGGACTACCACGATTGTTATTGTTATAGTAACGATCGTTACCATAATTGGGGTTTCTCTGACTATTAGGGTTTGGAGGGTATTGATTTCGGTTACCCTGATAACCATTATTGGGTCGATTCGGGTTCGTATGATTTGGAACCGTGTTATTATTATTACTATTATTAGTGTTATTAAAGTTGTTGTTCTGTGGGTATGCCAGGCTTCCTTGGTATCCCGTGTTGGTGTTGGTCGTACCCTGGTTGTTATTTAGATACGTCCTAGGTTCGGGCCGATCGTTTCTTCTCCGGCTTTGTCGGTAGCACTCTTCGTTCTCGTAATTCTCGAGGAGTTCGGTCATGGCCTGAATTGTTTTAATTTGGCTCCCTCTCCTCGCTCGAATCACTTCCTCGTCATAATGGTACGAGAGTTTGTTGATCAGGCATTCCTCAGGTATGGCCGGTTCTAAATGTTTGGCCATACATACCTTGCCGAGGAAATACGCCGTCATGGAACTACCGACTTGCTGTTTATAATGGCCGTGGCATATGTTGTCCCGTATTAGGTTTTGGGTCGTTTCCGACCAATACTTTGCCTTGAAGAGGCTTTTAAATTGTTGGTAGCTCTCGATGTCGCTTCGGTTGGCCATCCACCAATGGTCGTTCACCTCCCGAAAAGACTCGTCTAGAAGTTCCCGGTTCTGAACCCATCGGTTTCCTCTATGCTTGTCCATGTATTCTTCAATGGGGGCCAAGAACTCCATTGGCTTTCGCTTATATTGCCTGAAGTTTAGCCATTCTCGATTTTCAGACATGGGGAAATTATTGTAACCAGTTGGTCGGTTTCTGATTATCTCTATTTCCTCCTGACTCTGTCGCACTTGTCCCGTGATGTTAGTCATAGCTGCTTCCATACCGTCGCATCTTTCGGTGACATTTGTTCGCACTTTATTTATTTCTTCCTGTGCTAATGTTTTGTTTTCCTCCAGTTTAGTTTTCTGGTGTTCCTTGACCTGGGTAATTTCTTTATTTATTACCTCCCTGACTTCCAGTACTTCACCTTCCGTTTGACGACATCTTTCGTCCACTTCCCTGAACTGCTGGTTTACAACCATTACTTCCTGTTCCAACTTTTTGACGATGGATTTCTAAGTGTCTGTTATTTTTCTATTCAATTCTTCTCTCGCTAACTCGATCCTCTCGTCTAACTTGTTCATGTTCTCTTGGTTGACTTCCCTTAGTTATTCTCTCAGCAGTTGGTTATCCTCTCTTAATTCTTCCAACCTTTCCCCCATCGTCTCTTCCATTTTCTTGTTATTTTCTCTTAATTCTTCTTTTATTGTTGGTTGTTGTTCTCCATTTTCTTACTGGTTTCTTCCATCTTCTTATTCAAATTCTTACTGGTTTCCTCAATCCTCTTGTTGGTATTTTCTATCTTACGGCTCAATTCTTCCTTTGTGGATCGGTTGTCTTCCTTCAAATCTTCTAATTTTTTATTTAAGGAGTGGTTGTCTTCCTTCAACTCTTCTAATTTTTCATTTAAGGAGTGGTTGTCTTCCTTCCTTTCCTTACTCGATTCTTCTCTGGTAGAATCCAGTTTCTTATTCAAATCTTCCTTTGTAGAATCAATTTCCTTCTCCATATTTTTACTAGTTTCTTCCATTTTATTATTCAAGTCTTCACTCAATTTATTACTCATCTCCATTATCATTTTCCTTAGGGCTTCCAGAAAATTAATCTCCCCTATTGGTGTCGGTACTTCAGTTTGTTCCTCTGGTGGTACGGGTTGTTTATCTTCCACCGGGGGTAGTAACACTTCCGTATCCTCCACGGGTGTTGCTTCCTTATCTCCCATGTCAACTTCTTTTTCGGCCTCTGCCGCCCTCTTCTTAGAAGTAGTTCGTCTTTGCATTTTGTCTCCTTTTTCTATTATATAACCGCTGCCTGGCTTAAATTATTAAGCCCTCTAGTTGGACGCCAATTTGTAACAAGACCTGTAAACTGTAGTTACAAAATAAAAGAAAGAAAAAATGTTATTAAAAAAAAAATTCTGAAAAAAAAATGTATGTTTGTTTGTTGTATATAATTTAGAATTAATTCTGGTTTATTGTTTTAATCAAATTTCTAAAATTCTGAAAGGTATTTTTTGTTTAATTCGCACTTCTGGAAGATATTAAAAAAATCCGGAGAAGATATTAACAAAATCAGATTAACTCCTGTCAGCAATCGATTAACGACTTTCCGTGCTGCTCCAGTATCTCACCTTTCGTTAATATTTTCTTCTTTCAGGAAGTCTCGTGCTTAACTAAAACCTTGAAGTACAATGTGAAATAATTTTCTAATCCACACAATTGAAATGAATTGATTTATTAACATTTATAAATAATAATCGATATTAAATCGATTTCGAGCAATTGTCGACTCCGTATCAGGGATAAATCGATATGTTGATACAGGTTAAAAATTCATATAATTATTATAAAAGGTTCTTGTAGCGATTATTTTATAATAGTCAGAGAACGGCAGGACGATAAAGTATAACATTTACAATAAATAATTTTAAATAATTAATATCTAACAATTGTAAATAATATATATAAAATGTTTAATATAGTTGAGTTTCGAACCAATGCTGTAGGCTATGACGTCAGTCAACGTTGGTGGCAGTGCCTCGTTTTTCCATCATGGCCGCTAGTTGAATAGAAGAGGTTATTCGCAATATTCGTCGCGAGAAAATCTCACAATAAAATCCACTTTATAATTGTTTTAAAGATCCCCGAACTTGTGTAATCTGTCTAGTATGTTGTTTGGGGTAGTCTGGATGAGTGTTCAGTGTCCACTGGTGTTAATTATTTGATATTAGAGGTGTTCACTTATGTCTGTTCGTTACAAAAAAATGGTTATTCTGTAGTAGATTGAATTATCACTAATATGTAGTTTTAATGTTTTAGTTCACTGGTATTATGTAGTGTGGTGTTCGTTTTCACTGTTGTCGTTGAGTTTTTGATATGTTTTGACTTGAAAAGTGTTTATTTATGTAACTCTCGTTTCTCACAGAATTGTTTCTTTAACCTTAGCACTTCATTATACGGTTTTAAAGAACGCAATTCCGCATAGACTGTTCAGTTTGAACGATAACAAAGAACTAACTAACTTCCTCCACTTTAGTAAAAATCTTGCCAAGTTAATATTGGAAAAGTATTGTTAAAATAATTGTCACTTCCCATGTACATAATTCCAAAATACATTATATATGGAATAATTTTAGTTTATTGTTCACTTTCATGAACTATTACCATATAATTGGTTTGTTTATCTCATTCTGTTTAATTCGATATGTCATAGTCCATATTTGTTGAGATTTTTGTTAAAATTACCAAATTTCTGTCTTTTTGGAAATCTAGGCCCAAAACTCTGTTTCCGCCCTTCCATACTTTTAGTGCCATTTTAAGTGTTATTAACATAATTACAATACATTTCAAATGGTCATAAATCCTTTCCTTTCCTTAATTACTGATACATTTAACATTTGAACTGTTTTTTAGTGATAATTTCTGAATTTAACATTCCTCTTTAAAAATAATTAATTTATACATTTCAAAAATTTTCAATTAAAGGTATTTTTCTATATTACTCTTTTAAATCATAGGTTCATTTACAGTAGTTGTTAATTGACCTACCTTACCTAAATCTTGTCAGTTTATATGATTCATTGGTGAATTAACTGGTTTATATTGATTTTTATGAATTCATTATTTGGCTTAGAGTTTAGTATTTTACATGTATGGTTTTTTCAAATAAATTTAATTCTACTCCTCCTCTGACTCTTAATAGTTAACATGACATAAAATAAAATTGTTTACAAACTTATTGAGATGTGTAGCATCTAATTCATGCTACTGTTATAAAACTAATAATTAACATCAATCAGTATTTTATAAAGTTGAACAGGTTTGCTGAAACTGTTTTGAACATACATTTAACTCATTGGTATATTAACACAGCATCCATAATGAAACATTTTAATTTGGATGGATGCTGTGATATAACTAATACAACTTATTCTAAACATATAAATCTTATTCTATTATAACTCTTTTAAAAATATGGAGTTCATGGCTTTAAACAAAATCAGCCATTTAAATTTCTAAATTCTATTAACACTTAAACTATTATCAGTCCTTTCTGTTTTTACTATTATTATTTAACATCCCCTTATATAGTAAACATTTCCACCCATACTTTAGTTATTGTCCTTCCTACAAATTTCTTGAGATAGCAAAGTGACCTAAAATAATGAAATATTGGAAATACCTTCCATTTTAATATTTCATTATTTGTTAATTATTAAATATAAAAGTTGCTTTATAGCATATAGTTTAAGTTATAGTAACACTACAACTTGAAGTTTATTATATATCAAAACACTCACACTAGTACACTTTCACTGGTGGTTCTGACTTATATTGAGTCTTATTATTCTCAGACCAGACCTTTAGTTAGAATGGACTGTGAAGATTTGTTTATTTTGTATCACATAATAACTTTAGTTGGTGCACCTCTTATCATACTACATAAGACTTTTGTTTATCAATAATTACAATTTTATAGGGTTTCGGGATGTTATACTTTCTTTAATTGTATCTATTGGTTTGGGGTCAATGGTAGTTAATAATAGGTTTTTTATGGTGTTTCTTCCATCCTATTTCTTCCTTTCTTCTCGTCTTCCTTCTTGTGTTCACTCTTGGGTAAACCAAGGTACTCAGTGTTATCTTGTCTGATGGTTGGTTCGGATTATCTTCTTTATTTTTTGATACTGACTTTACTCTTCTTTCTTGGTTACAACCTCTCAAGGAGCGAAAGCTGACTTAGGGCAAAGATAAAACTTTTAAGTAAAAATTTGTGTTTCGTGCCAGAATGTGCTATGCCAGGAATTGAAAATACGGGTAAATATTTTTTTCTTAAAAATATTCCTTCCCATCCCATCCCATATCGCATCACTTTATACTTAAGCTGTAAATTCCATCAGATTCTTATCAAAAGAGTGATATTTCTCTAAAAGATTATTATCAGTCGTCTCGTGTATTTTCTGATTCTGTATTTTGATTTTCGGATCACTTTATTGTTTGCTGTACACCAATATATGTAAAGTGGTAACAGGTGTACTATACACAGTTGAGATGAAAATTTAGCCGTGTTAATTATGTGGAGTGCACAGATCAGGAAACTATGGTTACATTTAATGCGTATATATCTTGAGAAATAATGACAAAGAAATAACGCTATAGAACATGACAAGTAAAATTTATCCTTTACCATAACACTGTAACACATTACAAAATGATAATTTGTGGAGTATACAAAACTAGTTTTAAGCTGTGATTTAAACTATTCATTAACACTTAATATTACAGATGGAAGGTGATTTCTGTTAATGTTAACAGATGTCTGTTTATCTTAATTTCTGTTTCAGACGGCTACGTGAAAGTTCATTGGTAACAGAGATTTACGTGACTAGAGAGTGCCATCAGTACGTAATATCTGCAAAATTATCATATAATAAATATCCTACAGTAAATCAGAATTATAAAATAATACGTTTTTAATATGATATAACTGTGTCTGTCAAATTTAGTTTTATTATCGAAAACTTTATTCTGCTATACTTTAAACATTAAGCTAAACCTACATCTGGCCTTATACATTCTTCTAACACACCTGTGTAGGTGTACGTGTGTGTGCGGGAGTAAGTGTACGCGCGCGTACACACACACACACACACAAACGTGTTCCGTGTCGATTTTTGCATCCTGATTTTAAAACGGTTAATAATCTTTAAATTTATACCCCAAAAAAATGTGAATTTGCAAAACATATAAAATAAAAGTTACTACTATCATATCGTCGCTACTAACACCGTAATTTATAAATATCGTGACAAGAATATTATATTATTATTATAATTTATTTTTTTGTGTACAAATCGGTTTTACTACTACCCGTTAGAAATGAAATTATTGGGCAAGGGTTTATTTTGTTTGAATTTATACGTGAAATGAAATATTTTGTTTCGCTAACGGGGAGGGTGGCGCGTCTTTAATTAGTAAAGTGCAGTGTAGTACACAGCCTACAGCAGTTAAACAGAACGCTAGCCTGAGGTAATTTGTTAATGATTTCCGTAACGTGACACCCCGCGTGTACAACATGTTTCTCTCGGTAGGAAATATGCTATATCGATCAACTGTACAGGTGAAATATTTTATGCCACACATGAGACTTGCATACTATTAATGCCGAAAATTGTAAAGAACAGGATAATCATATTACATGACTGAATTTGGAAAAAACACAAAATTTGTAGTGTTAGTGTCAAGTAGAAACTCTGAGTTTAGTTTAAAATTTTACGTTTTGTTTAATGTATTAAATTTAATATATAGTCCTAATTAAAAACTTAAGATTAAAAATTTCTTTAATTACGTCGTTTCATACAAATGATATGCATGTAGTGTGAAAGGTGCATGGTGATTTGAAAAAATACACACGGAATAGAAAAACTATCACGTCATTGCTAGCCTTTGGAAATTTTACATGTAGGTAGTTTAACTGATTATCTTACTAAAACATTAACAAGCCCTATTGCTAAATTCTCAGCTACAAACGGTTCTCTATGTTCTGCGTGAGGCTGTTAACAAGTTTATTATTTTGAAAACAAAAAAAATTTTAAAGTGTAAATGTTAGAAAAAAGAATTATACGTATTATAGTTGGTATTCGTTCCACTGAGGGAATATATTTATTTACAAAATATCAGAAAAATAGATAACACGTATATGGAGCTTCATACCGTAGAGATGAAAATAAAATATATATATTGTAACGTGACAGATAAACGCATAATAATGAATGGTATTGATCATTAGAATAATAAAATTATAACATTTAAATCTGGAAGAAAGCATTAAGTTTAATATAAAAAATTAATTCATAGCAACTGTGGAAAGCAATCATTATTATTTAAAAAATACAAGTTCAAATAAAATGAGTTACTAGTGATGAGTCATCCAAAACCAGTCTAATAACCCAAGGTTTTCAAATTATAACCCAGGAAGGTAAGAAGTAAATAACAAAGCAAAACAACATATGACTAAACCCAAAACGAGGAAATATAAATGGAAAAGAAACCCTGATTAAGCCAAGATGAACCAATACAGGTGATGTATTTCTAAAATTACGAAGAAGATGAAGAAATCCCAAGAAACCCGAAGAAGATGAAGAAATCCCAAGAAACCCGATGGCATCAAGAAGAAGATGGAGAAGATACCAGTCCCAGAAGACAGAAGAAAAGAAGACAGAAGAAAGAAGAAGAAGGCAGCATCCTGAGGAAGATGTCATGCTCTTATAAAAGACACCCAAATCCCCATATCCCAAAATAAATAGTAAAATACCAATAAAAGTATAACGAAATCGTAATGGACAGTAACAACATGTACATAAAATTAAGAGAGAAAAGTGTGTAAAGTAAGAGTTGCCAGTGAACCAAGATGAAACAATAATATAGTACCCAAGGAACAAATCTCCATTGTAAAACACTAACCAATTTTTTATGTTAATAAGACTACACAACCATGTAGAAATAACGAAATAAAAGTGTAAAGTGAACCAGTGCTAGTTTTGGGTATCATAGAAAATAAACCTTGTGTTTCATTCTTGGCTATCACAAACATTGAATACAATGAAATATGCAACTTTCAGTGACTTAAAAGTTGTACCATGTGAATATGTTACTTTGAATAATAACAAGATATAAATCTGTTTAAAGTGACATTTTGTTTTATATAATGAGAAAAAAACAGATTTAATTATACTATGACAGGGTACAATTGGCCAAATACAATATTTAAAAGACAGTGTATAAAACTGTATAATCCAACTTAGTATAGTAGTTAGCAAATAAGAATATAGATATAAGGTTTTTGTAAATATAGGATAAGGATTTTTAAAATGTATTAGATATAAAGACATTTATTTAAATTTTCAACAACTAACATCATACGTGTAACTATAATTATTACTTGTGTTAATAGTAAAAAGTAATTAAGATGTTAGCTGGTAAAAAACCTTTTTTGTGAATAATAATCCTATATTAGTAATAAGTTTTTGATTGTAAAAAATGTCTGAACGTTGAAGACAACCATTTATTTGAAAATATTCCTTATTTGTTTAACTGTTCATTGTATTGTAACCAATACTAATTATTGTTGTGTTATTTGAAAAAATGTTTAGTTTATAATACCATATTTAAAAGTCAGAGAGGGTATCACACATCATTTATTGTTTGTAAAAATATTTTGTAAGAAAAAACTTGTTAAAAAATCTAGGCCAAAGAATGAAAACCAAACTTCATCAAAACAGAGAAATTAATCATTTAAATGCAATTAAACAAAAGGGATTTAGATAAAATAAACCTGAGATGAAGCCATATAATTACACATACCACTTAGAAAGATTTAATAAAATTATATTCAGAATTATAAATAAAAATGGAAATGACAAAACTCAGAAATTTGGAGAGGGGAGTCATATATTCCAAAATAATATTTTAGAATTTAACCAATTCAATTAATTACAAGAAAATAAGGGAATATAAACCTTTTAATACAATATGAGATTATTAATAATCAATGTAACTGAAAAATGGCTGAATTTGCATAATGACAGGAAGTTAATTTTTAATTTTTTATCAATACAAAATGAAAGTAAAATTACTAATTTTAGACAGAAAACATTATAAAACGGCATTATTCAATCTTAAAATACGCCGAATGAACTGAAGGATTAATTTAAATTACATCTAGCAAATAAAATTGATTAATAACCAAAGTTTAGGCAGTTATATAGTGTATTTGGAAATATGCACGGGATGCAAAATTATATTTGAACAATGTTTAGAATAATATTATATTGGCTAAGAGTTTAGTCGAAACTGGAGGAAATAAGATAGTTGATTATTGGAATTTGTACGGTGAACTTGACGAGCGGATTATAACCGAGCTAACCTAACTAAAAACGGTAATGGCGAGTCAGTGAACGAGACGTTTTTGTAAAATCGCGAGTGGCGAATAAAACAATTTCGGAACGTCGACATAGTGACAGAGACTATTATCAAAGATTAAATAACACTGGACAGCACATAACTACACCGAAAAACACTATTAAATACAAGAAAACAGTATACTACATAACCATACATTAGTGCCTGAATCATAAAAAGTGAACGAACTTATACATACACAGATATACAAAATACAACACAGAAACTTCACTCAAGACACTACACAATATCAGAAGGAAGATTTGCGGACACCAGGACGTGAATACTACCAGAAAATATCAATTTTGGAACATCGCAGATACGAAGGACATTTTGACCGACTTGACGGCAGCCATTTGCATTCGTCGTTAAAAACGCCTTCTTGTTCCCGTCAGCTGTGTTGGTGACAACAAATTATTTTATTTCAATTTATTATTCAATGTATGTACCTAGTATTAGTAATTAACTTGTTGTAACGTTATACTTTTTAAATATTGGCCCGATTTCTCTGACTTTGATAATAATTAGCTGTTTAAAGAACCCTGTTGAATTTTATATATCAAACCTTGTAACTGTTTCGATACCCTGAGAGTCGATATTATAATCGAAAAGAGTCTATATTTCAATTATTTAATAAAACATTAATACTTTTCACCACAAAATAGTTCTTTCTTTCATTAGTATTACAAATTACCATTAATATAATTTTAAATAATAAACTACCAGGATTTTACCACATACAAAGGAAGATAACATCCAAAACGAACAAGTAAACAAGTATCAATTGTCCTGGAGACAATCTTATAAGTGGTTGTAGTTTATTAGAAAATACAAGAACCTCAATAAAATTTCTTAGAGGATTGATACACGTTTTAAAACTTCACAAAACACTATTAATTAATTGATTCTAAATAATTAATTGATAAACAAATTTTTTTTTAATTATAAAATTTGTTTTGTAACACAATTTTTTTTTATTTCTTCAACAAGCAACATTTTTATATTCAAACGTTTTGTGATGCTACACATACATCTCTTCAGTAGCATAACAGTATTTGACAGGTCTTGCTACATTTGGGACTCGATCAACTGGGAAACTAAGGAAGTGTTTCAGACCAGGAAGACTCGAGAGCCACACCAATTATTAAACACCATTCATCATCTGAGAGTAACAGAGTTAAGTTACAATATATATAACGTAAATTCCGAAATTCAGACGAATGTCAGCAATGACCTCTAATTCTATATATTCCACAGATCTTCGTCACTGTCCGCTAGAATAACAGTTTAATCTCTATCTGAACATCGATGTGACTCTTTCTGTATTCCTGCATTACCAGTATACCTTGTTCTCACCTCCGTAGCGACTTCATTGGAACGCACCTTGAACGACAGTGCTGACAGTCCCATTCCTGTGTTACTCCTTGCATTTCTGAAGTTTGTCTCTCATGATCACCAACTCTAAATACGCATATTTTAATTTTGCAAAGGTTGTATACTACTTTATATTTCATTAAACAGCTTTTATAGGCCTCCTTAATTTGCTTTAACAAGCAGATGTATTGTGCTCTATTCAATACACAAGAGTTTACACTTAAATACTGTACCTCTCCTCGTCTCAGCAACGGAGTTTTATTCTCATACAGATTAGTAAGGGAACTAAAGGCTTAGCCACCATTAAAGGGGTAGAACGGTTAACAGTGGACAGTTTCTACAAGACGAGTGTAGTTCGTAATACACTAATAACGTAATTCGTAATACACTAATACACTAATCAATTTTATACATTAATAAAATCGATACCAGTCAGATGATAGAAGCATTCCGAGCAATGCTACAGCAAAGTCAGGAACAAGAAAAGAAGAACGAAGACAGGAAATAGAAGAGGCAGAAAAACGACAAGACGGAAACGTAAGCGTGAAAATGAAACACCAGAGAGACGACAAAAAGAAGAATTTAGTCGTCAATCAGACGAAGTTAAGGCCTTGAGCCTCGAAACGCGTTATTTAATTAAATACAATAAGAAGTCACACGACGGATGAAAAAAGGTAAATTAATTTTAATCTGAAGTTAAGGCGTTCGTACAAGATGATATCACTGCAAAATTCGTCCTGTTACGAGGTGAGCTGAAGAAACAAGTTGACAGAATATCTGAAGCAGAAAAATCTGTGTCAACTATGAAAACAAATGTTTCCAAGTTCAGAAGTTTCTATTGAAAATTCAATAAAACAAATTAAAAAGGAATTTGAACATTTAGCAAATGAAATATTTGATAAAGGAAGACCATTCTGACGCTGATGAAGATTCAAAATATCAGAGAAATCAAACTGAAATAGGGCCAGTTTTCGCAAAGACCCCAACGTTTGATAGAAGTAGTCATTGGACAAATTATATTCGCCAATTTGAACCTGACGCTCGCTTACATAAATTGACAGAAGAGGAGAAAGGACTTTCATTTATTCTTACTTTAAAAGGGCCTGCCGCAGAACTAATACAGAAAGAGCCATCTGACAGTCAGAACGTCTATGCCGAATTAATTAAAGCTCTGGAATTACGGTACGGTGACCAGCATTTGTGCGAAGTGTACCGTGAACAACTTACAGCGAGGAGACAGCGTTCAGGGGAGAGCCTTCAAGAGCTTTAAGCGAATGTCGACCGACTGAAGATTATCCTGAAGAATCGGAGGACTTCCGGAAGTGAATTTCTCTCATTACGTTTATTGACGGTATAAGAGATTGTCAGTTACAACAAGTGTTAAGAATGGCTTGGCATGATAAATATCAGACGCTCTTGTTCATGCTCTCCGTTTTGAAGCTGCCAAGTCGGCGACCTACATTAATCAAAGTATGCCATCACATTGTAGCCAAACGGATCCAACATCACAGTATCGTCATAACGGACAGAATAAAGAGATAATTCAAGAACAACTGTTTAAGTATTCAGCAGCTCCACAACGATCTTTCGAACCAAAGGATAAAGACAGAAGACCGAATTGTTAAGACTGTGGGAAATGTGGTCATCTACAGGTAGAGTGTTGGAAGAAGAAAATGCCGAGATAAGGGAGTGATCATACAAATTGGAGAAGTAAAGGTCCAAAACAGCACACAGTTTCCACGCTACATAAGACCAGTGGAAACTTGATCGGTAATAGATGCTGAAGGTAAACCAACATCATTTACAGTTGACACGGGCCCAACAGTGTCCATTGTCCGCCCTGACTTAGTCAGCAACCGCCAGCCTCTAATTACTCTTGTACAATACAGACTGTGACTGGAAGCCCCGTCAAGGTGCTAGGAAAGGTAGACGTACGTGTACGCCTGGGTCTTCTCGAGTTTAGCTACCAAATGCTCGTTGTAAACATTGTCGATGAAGTGATTCTTGGCACGGACATTATGAATGCCTACGGATTCGTTGTGGACTTAATAGGGAATGTCCTGAGGATTGGCCAAGAGAAGATAAAGCTTTGCATGGCTAAAATGACAGGATCTACCAACCATTCGATTAAGCAAGTGACATTGGCCGAAAAAAAAATCAACTGGTCTGGTCAAGAGGAACCCTCCCTATTGCAAGCGGAAATAGAGGAAGAACTAGCAGAGGAAGTACAAATAAATGTAACGACAAAAGAATTGATTGGAAAGCTAACTATGGATGTCGAGGCAAAACTCTTGCTTGTTCCTGAGCTTATAGAAGCTCCCGAGGGAAAAGTGGCTGAAGATGAGGTTACGCGAGAGGTTGTTGATGAGAACCAAACAAACTTGGATCAGCCAGTGGAGTTTAGGTCATCAGTACATGACGCAACGGGAGTGATTCCAGCAAAATTGGTGTTTGGGCGGGAGATTCGTTTTCCTGGGGACTCAATGTTTGGATTTGGATTTTGATTGGACAGTAATGTGGGTTTCCAAGAAGGAGATCAGGGCTGGTTGCTCAACCCAAAGCGCCGTCGTGGTCGCTCACCTAAGCTTCAGTCTAACTGGGAAGGACCCTACACTGTGAAAAAAAAGAAACAACGATGTTGTTTATCGGATTCAACAGGAAAGACAGTCAAAGTTCAAGGTCGTCCACCTAGATCGCCTAGCTAAATATTACTTCAGAGACGGTTTGCCAGTTCGGGACGAACAGGCAAGGCGGGGGCAGTGTTACGACATCGCAGAACAATCTACGTGTTTATCGAATGTTCCAGAGGGATCCGGAATATAACGCGTGTGGCGTACATGCTTGTCAACGCATTTGCTAGACGGTACGAGAATTTGCGCGGCCGCTCTCACTGTGTCAAGGGCGCAAGTAATTACGTCATAGTTTAGAGGTAATACATAGTATGTGGAATCGTCTAGACTTTCGGCGGACTATAAATACCAGTACTCAACGACGTTCAGTTCAGTATAGCTCCGATATATTTACAGTACGGTTCGAGAGTTATTGTCGGCCGATATTACTGTGCGCGTCCAAGTGGATATTGTTAAGTGTTGTGTAGTATAATCGGACGGTATATTGTAATACAGTACAATTGTGTTTTAATATTAGTTGACATATATTTGGGTGTGAAAAATTTTTATTTGATTAGTTATAAGAGACTGTGTTGTTAATTATGACCTGTTTAACTGTGAAAATTAAAGCTGCTGATTAGTGACTTAATTAGTGTCTTGTATTTTGTTTTCCACTGTACCTACGACGATCAAGTAGACCGTCGAAACAATATATTTATAAAAAAATTAATAAACCTAACCTGTGAATCTGCGTTTCATTTTTGTATTGGAATAATACATAATTGTTGAAATATTGAAATATGTTAAAATGTTTTTACAAAGAACAAACTCAAGGTTTTGTAGTTTTATAAAATCCAAAAAGAAAATTAATTTCCTACATCACACAGCACGCATGAAAAACTTTCTAGTTTAACCGTGTATAATAAAGCTAATATGGCCGTCCATGATTACTTGGCAAAGAATTTTCCTCATTATTTTTTATAGAGAAACATGAATATACATTTTTGCTTTATGCTGCGACAACGTGGTTTCATGACAGGCAATGTGTGTAAACAATTTTACCTCTGTTTTACGGTGGAAATATAACACTCACCACTAAGTATTGAAAAATATCTAACGGCGTTAACTTCTACACATTTTATGTTTATTTTATTTATTATTTAGGTTAATTGATATACATTCTTTGCTTCATGACATTTTCCGTTTAGGCAAACATTAAATATAGAGAGTTAAAAAGTTTGTTATGTTTATTATTTCATTTAAGTATTGATTCTTCTAATATACATTGATTATAAAATATAATTCTAAAAAATTCTAAATGTTCTCAACTGATTGCTTGTGTGGTACAAAATATTTCTGTAATTTCTCTTAAAGTCAGTCTACGAAAGTCATCAAATAGGGATACTACTGCTATAAAACATTCTCTGACGGTCATAGACAAGTTATAACTTGATTTTGTCCTTTTCTTGTTAACTAGATATACGTTTTGAATTAAGATATGATTAAAAAATCAGTTATGTCAAAATACTCATAATTTTGTACTCTTCCATGTAATGTGAAAGAGTATTTGTGTAAGTGCGTGGGTGCGTGGGTGATTCTCCTTTTATTTAATAACTTCATTAATAATTGATATTTCTTTTTGAAACTTGGCCAGGGTATTCAGAGTATTGAGGGGTCCGTTTTTCATATACTCAATTCTCCAAAACTATAATTTTAATATGGTCTTTTATGAAATTAGTTCTTCTTTTCACTCGTTATCTGCAAGACGGTAATAAAATTTGTAGATTAAAAGTAGACAGGCCTTTGCAGAATTGGACAGAGTTTTAACTTGAAGTCTGTCTATTATAGTGAAAAACTACGACGTTGCTAGGATTTCCACCAATCAAAATGTCTTGTACATAAATTATTGTTTTCTTTAAACGGAACGACAGCTTGGCAAAGATAAAAAACAAAGATGTAAAAACAACTAAAATATCCAGTAATGACAGAAAAATAAATGGGACAAAATTGTCACTGCAGCTATAACGAGCTTGTGTCTGTTACGTAACGAAGAGAAACAGTAATTATTCTCTAACTAGAGAGCTAAAATTATTCGCCTCAAGGAATTATTTACTTTTGTATCGAGTACTTTTGTTCTCTACAAACAAGAAGAGAAGTGGTTTCTTTACTTTTATATATTTTATATTTGACGTGTAACAATACTATAAATTGTTTCAGCTGGTGCTATGTATTTAACAATAAACGACTATTACAAAATGAATAAATATCTTATCAGCGTGTGAGTGATAGACGTTTATTCAGAATTGGTTTTTGAACAGGAAATTCATAATATTTTTTGATGACCTAAATTATTTCGTCTAGCATATTAATATACACATTTTAATAAGTAAAAACTTAAATTTTCTGAGATCATACACTTTCTATTTCAAAAATTCACATATTATAATACCCAAATAGTCGGAATCACCAAGAGTTAGTGTAAAAAACTTAATCATCATCATCATCATAATCATCTTTAACGATTAAACCAAGGATGGTCTGTTCCGATCTCAAACAGGCAAAGATTTGAGCTGGTCACTCCAGTGCTTCCCCGGACGTCCCACACCTCTCCGTCTATTCGGCTTATAGTTCCATAGTTGTTTGGGAATGAGGGAGTCATCCATTCGGCAAAGATGTTGCCACCAATTCAGACGATACTGGGCGATCCTGTCGAGTATACTCATAATATTTAGTTCTTGCCGTATGTCTGTTTTCCTTCTATCATCATGAAGAGTATAACCTGCCACGTGCCTGAGATGCAGCTTGCCTAGCCTTTCGTTAGGGTCCAATTCTCAGAGCCATAAAGACGTGTGGGAAAAGCCATCCCTTGCAGAATTTTAGGCGTGTTTCTTTACTTAAGACTTCGTGTTGACTTAAGACTTCGCCTGGTGGTACCGCACATAATGTTGATCTTACGCAACTTATTCACAACGTGGTTGCTTGAATTATAAGGCACACTGTAGTCCAGGTATTCAAAATTTCTGACTTGTTCCAGGACAGTACCATCTACAACAATTTTGGCCCGTACGGGATCAGTCCCACGAAAAGCTGTCACCTTGGTCTTAGATGTGGATATTTGTTACCAGAGTCTTTCCAGATTCGATTTACCAAATGTATACCCATCTGCAACCTGTTTTCAGATGAGTATAAAAACTTATGAGATACTTTTATTGTTGTATATTGGACAAATTTAATTTTAATTACTGTATAAGAGAGTTTTGTTGATTTATAAATGCTGTTAAGAATGCTAAAAAAAACGGTTTGGAAGGGCCCAAAACACTTAATGTAAACTTATGTCAATCATGGTACGCGGTTTGCTAAAAACTAGCTATGTATTCACATGGATTATGAATACAAAAGTATGAAATCTTAACTTGACTTATTAACGTTTACCGTGCCCACTTACTCATTGAATTTTCTATTTTATCCGCACAGGTAATATATTATATTTTCCGGTTATTTCCGCACAGATCTTCACAGGTGTCATTTAAACGTTTCTACTTATATTATATAAATCCTACAAATAATCGGATATTTTTTTTAATCTTTGTTTTTAGTTAGAAATTACATAGTATTTAGGAAAAGAGCAGACAATCAAATAAGGATTTACTGGTAAACTGGATTTAGATGAAGTAAACTTGTCAGTTGGATACAATGACCTACAAGGTAAGTGACATCATGTTAGGGAAACACTAAAAGACAATTTTCCAGTTGCGTTGCTTAAATAGGCCTTAAATATAGTATTAAAACTTTTTACAATCGACATTGCAACGTTAAATTAATGGAAAGCGAAATATAAAAAAATCCTTATAGAATAATACCTTTAATTCTTTTTTAATGCAAAACCAAATTCTGAATTGTTTTATCCCATAATTGTTAAACATAAAATTGTAAAACTTTAAATTCTAAATTTAATCGTCCAATAAAGGTTTCTTTTAGTTATCTTTAAATTACATACTGAATATTACGTACTAGGTAACTTTACCTAAACAGAATGGTAACATTACAATTATTAAGTAAGTGGAAATGAAACAATATGGAACATAAATAAACTTATTGTCAAAATTTGAAACTAATAATATTTACTTAATTTCACCTAACAGGAAGTAGGCCTACAACTAAAAATAACTATTTTTCTTACAAGTTGTTTACTAATTCATGTCATTATACAGTATTAATAAGAAATTGTAATGTAGATAACCCATTAACATTTCAATACGCTTATAGTGAGTAACGTTTTTTGTATAGCGTAATGCACACAAAACCTTGCCGAATTAACAGTGAATGCGTCTGTAATCACGGTTAGATTTTACATTCGGATTTAAGTGATTACTACTGACCGAAACTGCTTTAAGTTTTCGTGGGCTATGCCGTCACGGACCACGGAGCCGCGCCCAGGCGTAGCAATTGGCAGAAGCCATGTCAATTGAGATCCCCGTCAGCACCTGCTTTGCTGACTCGGCAGGGTAATGACCTGAGACACGGGCTCCCGCGAGGTTGTGCAAGTGCCTTCCTTGCGAGTGCTGGCTGTCTTGGAGTCATTCCCCATCGTTTCGGCCGACGCCCTAGGGCGCTCGAGCTTCTTGTCATCGTCAGTGCGTCACTACGTTCCCAAAGGCTATGCCCGAGGGGACCATGGTGCCGCGACTCGGCGTGACAATTGGCTGAAGCTAAAGGACATGCTTGCTCCCGTGGTGGCCATGTTAATTAATCATGTACTCGTGGACTGCATCATAACACCCTTGTGCAGAGCAAACGACCGCGCTGACCTGTTGGCACCTGGCGTTCGTCAGGCCTAGGCCTGGACAACGCACACAAATTAGGGCGCAAGACGCCCGTGCATCGTCCATCCATCCATCCGACACTGCTATTAAAGTATTGTAAGAATGGTTTGGTATCTGACAACGAAATAGTTTATCAGTGATATAATTTATTGAAGACAAAAATACATTTTTATATATTTTAATAGTTTTAATCTTCTAATTTTGTCTGTCAAATTACATCTTTGTTCTGCAGTTCTCGTAGCTCAATGCTTTCTCTCACTCGATCCAGTCGTGAGATATGTGGCTTTCCCCTTCTCCATTTTCTGTCTGGTTCTTAGAGGTATAAATTCTAATTTCAATCCACCATCCTCTTTACATGCCATAGCATTGTAACCTTTTCACCTTCGACAGTAGCTATTCTTCTTGTCAATAGTTGTCCTTCCTCTTTCCCCAGTATTCCTTACTGTCTGGTCCTTTAATTCTTTGCTGCTGTGTTATAAAAATCAATGTTTTGCAGTTTTTCCTCTTTTTAAGGATTCATACCCTTTAATATCCTGTATGATCTGCTCCATTATTGTTCAAGTATTAAGCTTGTATTTATGTCAGGATAAATTTCGTCTCAATTCGAATACTATTAGTTCATATTCTTTGTCCATTCTCTAAATCGTATTTTAAGAAACTTAAAACAACGTGGATAACAAAAAATATGCCTCTCACTTATGAAAAAAACTAGCAATAATTTTGCACCATTTTAACGGGGCAGCGCATATACATGTATATTTGATCATTATTATCTCCAATTGACGTTTCAGAGAATCGTGAACCGTTACGAGTTGTTGCCTGTTACGGTTCCCATCACTATCTTGGTCGACACATGTTTCTTCTTCCTTTTACTTTATATATTCTTGCTTTAAAAAGTAATTAATTTTCTTACGTGCTTTCCAAAAGTTTGTTTCATTTCATTCAGTTTTTTTTGTATTTTATTATTTAACAAAAATTTAAATTAATTTATACTTGTCATATGTACATTTGTTTTATTTTACGTATAAAAGGTTTGCCTATTCTAGATTCAAAATTGGAAGTACATGTTAGACTGTACCTTTACAAAAGGCCAGGCCACAGAGAACCACATAGAATATCAATGTGCCTCATACATATGGTAATTTTTGAAAGGCATTTGATAGAGTGGTAGTCTATGAGCAATAGTGACATAGAAAGAAATTCCTGAAAAAAATCTTAACTTGGAGAGGCAGACAGAGTACAACTCCTAGTGTGGGCTGACCATCTGTGGAGTACGACAAGAGCGCTCGTTATCACCTTCTTTTTTCAGTGTAAATATAACAATGCTATATACAACTGGCAGATGAAATTTCCTTTCCATTTATAATTGATAACTCTGTAGCTGAAAATTTATTGTGTGCTGATGACCAGGCTGTCTCGTAGAAATTGGAAAGCAGCTTGCATATGTTGTAGACTAATTACATCGAAACTGTAAGGATTTCGGATTACATTCACAATAGACCTTCACAATGAAGACCAAACTGACAGAATTATATAGAGCTGATCCCATAAAAGGGAAAATTGTGTTAAAGGAACTGTTTTGGAGCAGGTCAGGAATTTTGAATATCTGGGGTGTATGGTGTCCAATGTTACAGGTCTCCGCAAAGAAATTAATTAAGCAAAACGAAGGAAAGGAAGGAAGTTTCAAGTCAAATGAGAGCGGTGATGAGTAGTTGCCAAGACTGACGGCTGTCTACAGAAAACTGGGCGTTGGGTAGCGAAAGGCGATGAAGAATGATTTATATCCAAGAAGACGGGAAAATCAAAAAGTGTGATGAGATTCCCTAATGAGACCCTGACTCATGAAAAGTCTAGTGGCGGTTACCAAAAATTTTCTGAACTTGTTGAGATGTATAACTATACTTCAAAACATATTCAGCATTAATTAGACTTTACTGCACATATTCCTATAGTGTTTAAGTACGGTAATTTGAAGGAAACACGGAGTAAGCACAAATCAGCCGCTGCCGATATCACAAAATGTCACGTATTCTGTTTACTCCTGCTGCCTGTGTGGCTACGTGATTTAACAATGAATCATGCAGACGAAATGAGAAATCATTTTTACTGCTATTTCAATATTTAGTTTGCTTGATTTTCATCACACATTAGGAGACATACATCTATTCGCTATTTAAGTAGCAGATTTTAGTTGATTACGTTCAGACCGTATTCATTCAGTGATAATGAATTCTTATGTGCCCACTATTGATGCGAGCATATAGCCTACAACTAACAAGCTCTTTAAATATGTTACGTTAAAACACAATTTACTAGATTTAGTTATTACTTTAAAATGTACACGTTTAGTTACGTTCCTTATATTCAGGAATATTACAAAACTATTTACATAAGTGCCTAACCCTTCCATCTTTAACAGAGTTTTGTGAAGAGTTCTTGTATATCATTAGATATTATATTTACATTTTATAGAAAATGATATATTCACAATGCAAGTAAAGCTGGTGTATACGATATCTGTAAACAGTAACAGTTTTTACAAATACTCTCAGTACTTAATGCAGACATAAATCATAAAATATAAATCTCAACAATATAAATTTAATATCATAAGATTCGTACTGGAGTTGTGTGGAGCTGATGATTTGTGGTGAAGTGCAGCTAATAATACACTTCAAAGTGACCACATGATTCTCACTTACTTCTCAACTCTCGCAACTTCATTAATTCTACGTCATACCAATCACTTGTTAGCCAGCATTCACTGAGTGAGCATTTTGCCTGTAAGGTACACAACACTCTTACTTGTAAGTGTTCATTTCTTTTACTGTATTTTCAGTACTGTGTTAAGCATACTATTTCTCAATACTATCTTAAACCGTATTTTTAATAATAGGGTAAACAGTATTTTTGAATACCACCTCTCTGCAATTTGTCGGGAAGACGACCCCGGACTTGCCCTAAACAAGTAAGCTCGTCCGTTGGCCCAGGAGTGCCAGTTTTTCTCAGTCAAGGAACACAATATGATCCAGAAGAACATCTATTCACGAGGAGGCAAAGAATACAGTGGGATAAAGTATCTTTGCTTATTCAGATGGATAGGATGAGGTAGAACTGCTAAAACGGTAAACGTAAACAATTTTACAGTTTCACGGGTTGCTATTGAATCAATATTTTCACCTATGATTACCACATCCAAAAATTCTAGATCAAAACACTTTACATTTACAAATCTTGGCACCTTTCAATAGAAATATAGACGGACACATGTTTACTTGTTTCATAGAAATAAATGATCAAATCCTACTGTGTCAAAACTCTTTGTTGCATTTATGAAAAGCGAAATACTCCTAGGATCTTGTTCTTCTCGTCTGCAGGTTGTTCATGAACGTGGTTTTAAAAACAAAACAGTAAATAGGGAAACGCTTCTTTCAGGACATCAAATTAAATCCAGCGTGACTATAAGTACAGTTCAGGTATAAATGTATACCTGTTTAAGATACATTTGGTTTTCTGTTGGTAGTAAATTTTCATGTAGTGTACTAATCTTAATGTTAAGACAAAGTTACGTTTAACGTATTATATTTAACTACCTGAATATATACATGTTTAAAAGAAATAAAAATATAAAAGATATATTTTACAAGAATTTATAATTAAATATATGTATTTTCATCAAGTGTATTACCTTCCCAGCTTTTGCTCGGAATAAGAATAGTGACGCTTTCGTTATTTACTTATTACAAATTATAAGTAAATCTGCTTGGCCTGAAGGAAGTTGTTCTTCATGAGAAGTTACAAAGTTAAATGATGTTGATTCAATTGAAGAAGATAATGTTGAAAGTAAGTTTTGGAGAAAGCTAGATAACGGGTTCGTTTTATCTATTAATGTAGGCATATTATAAATCTCGTATTATGTACAAATAATTTATGTTGCGTAATATGTATATTTAAATTATACCTTAAATATAGATTATTTCGTTTGTATCATCTACTGCTCGCAAACTACAAACTACTGTATATTGATGTAATCACCTTAGGGAAACTCAACAGTATCGGAAATAAATATAAAGTTTGTGTTTGTAAACTTCAGCGTTGGCTACTATCACTACCAAAGTTTCAGTATCATCAGTATTCTCGTCACCTGCGCAATGTGGAACACATATTCAGAAGATTTTTCCAAGAGCATGACAATATAAAAACAGTATCTTCAGTGCGGCTTAAGATTATTTAATGTGATTGCATTTGACTAAGTAAATTTAAATTATAATAATTTAATGCAATTTTTTCAATTTATATTAAGTTTTTCTTCCTTTCTTACGTATTCAATTCCCACGAACAGTATAAATTTACATATTTATTATTAAACTAAACGGTTTACTAATGATAATTTGTTTAAAAGTAAAAAGTACTCGTTTTAAAATCAACCGTAGACTACATAGCACAAACTACTTTACTTTAGAACGTCAGTTTTAACGTTATGTTAAATTAACGTCACATCTTAAGTAAATTCGTCCAAATATATTCTAATATAAACTGCAGAATATTAATACTTCTACCAACGGATTATATAAAACTATTTTTTAAAGACAAAAGTAACTAGTTAGGCACGTCTGCCGAGCTCCGGTCGACACCATGTGCGTCTGGGTCGATACTTTCGTACAAGCATCAGATACAACCACAGTGATTGCCTTTGTCTTTCAATTTTGACTACGCTCTTACAGTTCCTACCTATTCTTGACTAGAAACCTGCGTATCGTCGCGAGGAAAGCCTATGGCGTTTATCCCCGCCGATCAGAACTCGCGACTTTTGCAACGGAATATGACACCCATGTCAGGCTTCTTTACAAGACTCATCTAGTTCACTACCATAATTTTTCGCTTTCAGCCTATACTTGTTATCGTCAGGATAGTCACCAACGGCCACGCCATCTCCCATTTGAAGGAACAAATATTCTGGTACATAAGTGGATATCCAATAGGCCACTACACCCATTAGACATTCTGTAATTAAAGTCTGTGCGGTGGCCCTGGAAGCAGAGAGAGTAACGCCTTGTTTCAGTATATCTCCAGCCGGAAAATCTGAAAAGGGTCCGCTCCCTTTCCCGTTCGACATTAGCAAACTCGGTTTGTCCATCTGCCGACTTCATCACCGTCGCGACCTTAGTGTATTAACTACATGAAAAGTTACTAACAAGAGAAGAGTCAATGTGCCTAAAATAGGTATGTTTACTTTTATCTCTGAACTGTAGGCTACTTATTCTCACGCTGGGTGAGATCAAGTACAGCGTCTCCCACTTTCTCCGTCAACTTAAGCCGCTAAGCTACAACTTTTAAGACTTGTGATTCATGAACTGCACATACTGTTCCCCTCGACTGAAGATATTTTTATATTAATTTAAATATTTCTCTTCGGTAAGTGTAGTGTGGTGTTGAATTGCAATATTTCTTTTTATTTTCGTACTCAATAAAATGGTAGCAACGTGCCCCGTACGTTGAAAGTAAATATAAAACTATATTTTTCAATACGCACATTTATCTTAAGGACTGTGTAACCAACCAGCCAAGTGAAATGCTTACTAACCCCTAAGAATCAACAGTGGTATGGTACGTGTCATTTGTCCCTTCGAAGTATTCAACCAATAACGACAGGAGTAAATAAACACCAAAAAGGCTGAAGCCTCGGGAAAAAATTAATTTGTTGTTATTAGTGTCTCCACAGAAATAAAATACCCACAAAAATTGAATCACCAATTTAGATAATTCCGGTAAAGGCATACTGCGCCATGTATATGAATTTAATGAGCAGGTATTATTGGATATGTAAAGACTGAAAAGATTCCTCGATATGTTGATATGTTAGCAATATAACATAACGACAACTTTCAAATGTAAAGCTCAAGTACAATAAAACAAATAATGTTTTAAGGACAGAAGAATTTCTCTTTTGCTCACGTTATCACGGCAGAAGGACATGAGTTTTTTCAATTGATACCGTAAATAAAATATAAAGTCAAATTGGATTAAGTTACTCTTTTGTAGTAATAAAGATAAAACTGAAAAACATGTCTAAAGTCTGAAAATTCCGCACTAACTAGAAAGAGTAATCTCCCCTTACGAAATTTGTTATAATAAAAATGTATGATTTTCTACTATCAAATGCGTGTCTTTCGTGTCTTTCCACTCAATAAGTACAGGCATGTAACTATGCGGTAATGCGTCTCGCAAACAAAGCAAAGGTTTAACAAGCACGGAGCGTGAGCTTCCTGTGGATGTGAGAGTACATGTGTACTGCCTGCGTAAGGACGTAGGGTGCAATTCACCCTACGTGAATTTATGAGTAGCCTTTAAATTTTAGTAGTCAACGAACCTTCCCCCCTAACGTAAATGGTACTGTGTGTTTGTGTCAGCCCGACGTCTGTGTACGTGTTCCGAATTATATAGGTAACAATGTTTTACGAAACACACCGTATTTTGGATTTGTGTCCCTAAGATATCGTAAATCTGTTTCCATAGTTACATATTCGAATGCTTTATGTCCTTTTCCTACTCTGTTCAAATAAAATTATTTTGTTATTTAGTTTGAGAAGTTTTTCTGTAGTTAGCGCTTTACTGTTGCGTTAAAGATTTAAATTATTAAATAACTTATTTCTTTACATTTCAGAAATAAACACAGGTCCTGTTAAGTTGTACTTTATAAAGTAACGTTCACTACATACTGATCTCCATAATGAAACTGGAAAATACGTGTACCTAAAAATTTAGCTATATAATTATTCAAATTGAAAATAAATATTTTTAAGTTCAGATGCGTTATTTCAAATACTAATGCTTGAATCAGAGTGATGTAAGTCGCTTTGACATTTCCAACATCACCAACTACACTCAGCCTGTAATTATCTTCGGTTCCAGTCAGCTTTGACTAAGTCAATCTTAACTTGTACTCAACTAGACCGTTATAAATTTTACAAGCCACCATTTACCAACCACTTTATATGCCCCTGATTTTGGCGAGGAAAGGCAATTAAATAACTTGAAAATAGAGGAATAATAAATACAAAATTAAGTTATAGAGTTATAGTTCTAATAAAGAAGACAGCAATAGGCCCTCGTGTACTACATTTATTCAGGTTTAGATTTCTCCATCATCGGTAACGTTGCAAATAGTAACGTCAGCTAATTTAACTGTGGCAATTAATAACGAGAACTACCGCACAGAAAAGTTTACAAATCACTTAAAAATATACCGCTGTCTATAACTACAGGCACAAACAACTGCCACCCGCTTTCAGAACACCTTATACGTATACATCGCCGAATTTGCGAGATGATTATATAATAATGCGGTGATGATTCCAGAATAATAGTGTACTCGAAGACGCCTGCAAAACAGTTGCAAATTCCTCATACTGAGTCAATTGAAGATATTGCACACATTTCTGTCAGACCCTATTAAATGATCCCACCACGTTGCCTATCTCATACTGTAGTCGTAAGACTGTTCCTCCTTAAATCTGTTCGTTTGGAACTGGCAAATCATGTATGCCAGAATACATCACCAGAAGGTCTGGATGTTTGACCTTAAATTTTCGTTCTCAGATTGACTGTATCCCATAAACTAATTAGCTTGGGGTTTAGGAAAGCGTCTATGACGGTGATATCTGTTATAGAATTACACTTTGATTTCTTCAAAACACACACTATTAGTCTAAATGTCGTATATGTTTAAATTTTGTCACTGGAAATTTTCTGCCTTTCCCGTATCAACCGATTAATTTTCCGCATTTGACTCTCCAAATTTGCAAGACATCTTTGTTTGCAAAAGCATGAAAACATTGCTTATGTCATTCAGTAAATTTTACAGCATAAACATTTTATTTTATATTTATGTAACTAACTACCTTGAGAATTAGAATATACAATCCCCGGTCTTCAACAGCCTCTATATTCAGTCTGTTTACCTATTCATTTAAATTAGTCGAAACACTATTCATTCCCTGACAGTATTATTAATCAGATATAAATAACTCAAATTTCCGGACTCTGCTATAGACATCCTGTACACCTAATATAAACTGTGAAGAACGGATTTCAGTAAAATTCTAGTAAAACTATCTTCCGAAATGTAGTAAAAGTGTCTTCTATTTATGTTCCAGGTAGTCAGCACATGGTGGAAAAGTGGAAGTGCTCTTATGCTGGACGGAAACATGTCCATGTGCTCAATCGTGTCACTTCTCGACACCCTCGTAAACAGCGACACCACATCAAGGCTGACCAATATCTGCGGTCCCACGTAATTTTGATAAACACAGTAAAGTTTGAAAATAATAAACTAATGAAATATTAATTAATGTTTCAGTAAAGACATTGTTACCAATCACAGAAGAGGAATTTTTTCAAAAAATTACAGTCGTTTTGGCGATGTTATACATATATTTCATATGTCTAAAAGCAAGAATTGAACTTTTAGTTATTGTTGTCAAAACCATTGACACACTTAAACACTGAAAACTGTTTTCAAAGTAACAAAGGTGTTATTAAAAAGAGGTGTAAGAAAAGAGATCCTAGAATTAAATTCACGATATTATAAATACTGAAAAAGAGGAGTTGTTTCATTTACGTTAAAAAGATAATCTACTCTGAACCAAGAAATATAAAAGAAATTTTTTATTAATTGGTTTTTATAAATTTGTATATAGAAATAAAAATAACGTGAACAATTTATAAGTAATTTTATATTTTATTAACTTGTTTACATTCGTATTTTACCATATCATGATGCTTGAAAGAACGTTTTAAATATAATTTTCTATTTCTATATGTATGGCTGGTAATAAATAGATTTACGTCATTGTAATTTATTTATTTGTACCAAACGGGCAGTTTCGTTTGTAAGAGTAAAACTTCCACGCTTGGGAAAGGATAGTCGTCTTCAGTTTACTGAAAGTAAATCGCTGAAACTACCAGCCGTTACTTTTGTCCTTCTTAAGATTATTTTGTTGTTCGGTCTTGAGAACCCGTTCTTCCAGCTACAATTTCAACGGCAGTAGTCAATATAATGTATGAAATGAGGGCTAACACGTGATGACTACCCTCAACTACGATGTTCCGTTTAGCTATGCCAGTCACGATTATTGTCAGTATAACGGAGTCAGGTGTTACTTTACAATATGGGTGATTTCGGAGGAGACCGTACTGACATAAGAGATGACAAATTACACCGATTTTATAGACTTGGCTGACGTGAATACTGATGGAAGTCAGATCATTGCTGTTATGTTCATGAAAATACGTTAGAAATTCAATAGGCTAGACTATGCGGACTCAGGATGTACTCTGTGATGAATGAACAGACATACGAGTAAGCAAATATATATCTTTCGTCCAATTATTTCAGGTATAATAATATTTTCTATTAAAAGTTAAGGTTACTTGTATTTTTTAATACAAATGAATAGCAAAACTGATTATATACAGAGTTATATCACAAAATTGACTATTAACCTCTTTTTTTGAAACGTCAGTGAACAAAACAGAAATACTTCACAGATATCAGTTTTAAAAACTGTTTTTTTAACATTGTAATCTTTAACTTATTAGTGACTGTAAGTTACGCATAGGAATTAAGCGGCGTAAATTGATTAACGTTTTCAATTTAAATAGAAGGACGAGGAAGCACCGATCACATCATCACTACCAAATCCCACAGCAAACAACATCATCAATTGATTCAAAACATCAAGTTTGGATGTTAACTATCGGTAACTCAAAAACAGCGTGTGCCGCTGATAGTCTGCGATCACGTTCTGCCAACTAAAACCCTACCATCACTTACACATAAAGTAGTTTACACAAAATTTTGTAACGTAATACACGATCCCCGGTCTTTGATTACACTCTATATTCAAGCTATTCACCTAAGCAGTTAGATTGGTTGAAAGACTATTCGTCTCTGAACACCCGATTATATCATTATCACTTAGATCCAAAAAACTCATAATAACGACTTCGTCTGCGTGTGTAAGTTAAGTAAATATATTGCACTGACTTAAGGTATACTGAGTAAATACGTCTAGTGGCTCATATGATCATAACCAATTCCATGTTACCTCGCGAGTTCGCGTTGAACGAAAATTTTACGAAAGTCCCAGTCAATCGAGTGAGTTGATTGTACTTCGTGACCCTTAAAAAATATATACTTGGAGACAGATAAGAACAAACCCATGTGTGTTTTTTAGAGTTGGACAAATTTCTTCAACTTTGACTTTGAGAAATTTAGGAAATAAAAGTTTACGTTCTTCATTTCTTGGTTTCAAGTTGTTCGTAGTTTTTAACAAAATTACAGCTTGTGAAATAAACGTTATGCAGACAATAACACTGGTTGAGGGGTGAGAAATATAGGGTTGTTTTAAAGTAAAATATTCACCACTTTGCTAGCTAATATGCCAATCAGTATGTTGCATCTTATGCAAGGGGATGGCATGATTGTGTGATTCCGCCTTATGAAATAAAGAAAAACTGTATATTTTCCGAAGTTAGGAAATAATGAGTTATTTAATCAACGTTACTATTATCTGTCTTGATATTAAAAAAAAATTTAGTGTACAATGTATATAGTTGTATATACAATTAACTTTTAGAAATTGTTCAATTTCATATAGAACGAATAAACCGTTATAAGCTTTGCGTGCAATTAATTTTTTCGCATGCAGCTTGAATTGAACAAACAAGTTAGTAAACCATTTAAAGTAGAATATCCGCATTACCTAGGCCAATAAAATTTAAATAAATTATTTAAAAACTTGTCTTAACGTAACAACCAACATTTCAATGGATTAACTTAAATTCGTACTCTCTGAATATTGTTTCTCTAGCTGTTTCCACTAGCGCTCGAGCAACTTATCAGTAGAAAAAATTGGAATACGAAAATAATTAGAAATTTCTTCTAGAAAAATATTATTAGGAATATATAACAAATTTTATTAGAAAAATATTATCGTCTAGTATTTTTAAGAAAACAGGTTAATGGTTTTTAGAAGGTATCTTACTTCCAGTATTCAGTAAACGCAAATTTACCTACAACGTTTTATTGGTAGAATATCCAGAAACCATGAAGCACGTGGAAAACTGATATTCCGTAAAAAAGAAGATGTAGATTCTGGTGACACATGAGTATACCGATTACAAATTTCGTATGTTCACTTTTGTTATTAGTGTCTTCCCCTTCAGACTGCTAACAACAATGTCAATGAAAATGCTAACATTAACATCATGGCGATGATCACTTTCTGTGATTGCTTTAAAATAAACGTATCATATTGTGTCGCTAATCTCTCATTCTCTTTTTTATATTCACATATACAATTTTTGATTGCCAGTATATGTTGTCTAATAGCAATTTTTTATATTTTTATATCCAAATTTAGCTTCAAATTAATGAAAGATAACTAGCATTTTAGGTCTTTTTATTTTTTCAACTATTGTAAACAAACCAATGCCAATAACACAAAAGAAAAGTAACTTTAAATTCTCTTTATAGTTTACAAACGTTAAAATATTTTATTGTTTGTTTTTTATTTATGAATAAGACATTTTTAAATGTTGACAGCATACTTGTACATAATTTTAAAATATTAATTTGTTTGGCGTATATACTTTTTCTTTATCATATACATAACAAATTCAATATTTTAACACAGTTGATAGATTCTATTCAAAGCATGAGATAATGTGACTGTTCAAAAAAATATTAGTATAAATCAATTTTTGTCTGTGGATAAGAGAATACACATAAAAGCATTTTCAGTAATATCTGACACTCATTGATCAACTGACATGTATAATCTACACAAAAAAGTCAATGTAATACGGACACTGGAATGACAATACAGAGCAATGTCTTTATGCACACTGCATGCAGTATTCGAAAACGTATACGCTATGATGGAAATACAAATATTTGTACTGTATTTGTAATGCGATATGTACTGTAAAAGAATGTACTAAATATCCCTATAGGATACACAAGATAAAATATTAACACGGCTACCCGTAGAGACAAGATTTCGTTAAGCTCTAAAGGAGTGAAGCATATACTCGATAAAATAAAACTGAGTGCTGAGCCCAGACACACAAACGCAAGTTTCATGTGTCCCAGAAGACTGTCTCGGCGCGTTGAGGATAGCATCAACTCTTCACTGTGTGTTAGCGAGACCTTTAACGTCATACATGTTAACTATGATTCGAAATTCAGTCAGTATTAAGCTTTAAACCTTTAATACTTTCATTAAAAATTGACGCACGAGAGGCACTCAGAAAGTAAGTTGTACTGTCATAAAAACAACTTGTGGAATATTCATGAAAACACATTTATTTATCTGAAAATCTGCTTAAAGATTCATCTTTTACACAAATTTATTGTCAAAAAATTTACTGAAATATTTATTGTAACGTGACATGAGTTTTATTATCCATCACACCTCATGGATAGTCTGAGATATTATCAGGAAATAAAAGTAGCGAACCTTTTCACAAATTAGACAGATTTATTTCATTGTATATAAAGTAGAACTACTTAAAATATTGTAAATTAATGTAACAAAATACTGCTGTAAGACATATTGGATTTAAGTTTTTTTTGATTGAAAGTTTTATAAAACAAATCAGTTCTGTACTTTAATTGTAGTTTTTTTTTAAGTTTTAAACGTACGTCCTAACACTTTCAGCCAACAGGCTAACAAAGTTACATAAGGCAAATACCTTGCTACGATTTTATAATTACAGAGTCACTTTATTGATGTATCAAGAAATATTTCTGTTTTTTTCTTCATAGAATTCCATTCTACGATCTAATTATTTGTTTTGTTTTGTTGATTCTTGATTTTATTTCAACATCATCTGTTCCTTCTTCATTATAGTTAATTCAGAAGTATTTGTAGATGTTGCATTTTTATACGTTCTCTATATTCTAATATTCAATATGTTATTTCTTCTCCGACGCACAGATACTGCGTTTTTCTACGTAACTTAAAAATATATTAAATATCTATATTTGCAGAACGTACATTTGCAGCTCTACGGAAAACATCATTAGTGAAAGAGACGTTATCGGGTAATTAAACACTTTCTAGCATAACGACTGCTCATACTGTGACCTAGAGGTGCAAGAGTGGGGTGTCAGTCTGTTATTGGGACACAATAATTATTATAAATTTAGGAGAATGTATGTAATTCAATTTTCTCAGTTACTGATGACTATTTTAAGGCGCAAGATCTGTACCAACAACTGCTAGAAAACAATACGTAGGTTTCACAGCGTTTCCAGATATTATTTTTGGAATGACACTATTAATACAGGTCTCAAGTTTAAATACACTTCCCTGCTTCATTTACCTAACTTAGCGATTTCAGTATTTGTACTATATCTTATCATTAAAGAATATTTATAATACCAGAAAGGACATATAGAAACACACACATACAAATAAACAAACCCTAAAGAAAAATTTCAATTTAAGGATAATCAAATATTTCTTGTTGTTTAAAAGCTTTTTAATAAATGTAACTCTACATTAATTTTTCTAGCGCCAAACTGAACTAAGATTAGCTGAGACCACCTCTTCATTTCGGTTCTTCCAAGTTTGAGAGGCGATTCGCTTAGCTATGTATAAAAAGAATCCATTTAGTCGAAAGAATTACGTTTTTCTGCAGGAAATGAAAATTCCATTTTCGTACAGCGGTGAAACCCCAGTTCTAACTTTCTAATTTATACTGTGTACATAATGAACACTACCATTTGAGAAAGTGCACCAGAATGCAGCCTGTTTGTATTGATACATTTAGAGAAAAAGAATAATTGTTACAACCGTCTATCGCAATTTATGTACGGTTACGATTCAGTTCTATCATGTCACGTAACAAGAAATACGAGATATAAAGTATTTTCAGAGGAAAGGTGCAAATTACAGTAAATTAAATTATTTTGTAGTATATGTTTTAATAGCCTTTAAGTAATATCAATTGTTCTAAACTTCTAAATTTTAAAAATTTGATCCTACTTGACATACCTCTTTCAGAAAAAATAAATTATTACATTTACTATTATAATTATTCAAAAACAAAACAGAGTTACTATAATTCTTTTGAACAATTCGTAGTCTTAAAACTCTTGAACTTTGTAAAACTGAGTAGCGTCTGAGATAACAGCGGCGCCCCGTGGGTGTAATTACCGCAACTAGAGGCTGGCGACGCGTGGTACTAGCCATGTAACTATCCGACTAAACAAAAGCCGTGCGGTATGCCTTGGTCCTTTACGGACTGTTGAGCAGAGGTATATTTATTTATTTTTTATTAAATCATTGAACACTTTTTTAATTATTTTTGCTTAACTAAGGATTAACAAACATTTTTAACGGGCATAAAATTTTTGCGTCATAAACATTTGCTTATTTTCTACTTAATTTTTAAAAATGTATAAGACAATCATTACATCACGGAGCTTCATCGAATTGTTCTGTTTCTACTAGAATTTATATTGTAGTCAGACGATTAAATTTATTGCCGTAGAATTCTGTTCTATAAAACAAAAAGTAGTCTTGATATCTGTTATTTAGGTATCTTACAATTTATAAAGTATTATTGTTCTTGTCTCATCTCAGTACTATAAACTTATAGCAAATAATATTTTAGAGGCTTGTAAATTTAACTTATTTTTGTTTTGAATTCAAAATCCTATGGTTAAGGCTTGCCGTCTATTACATGAATTGCCTTTTCTCAGAAATGACGTGTTCGTTTTATACAGTTGGAAACTAAAACATACAGGTAAAGAAACCGCAAGTTATTTGACAAAATCACATTATTCAATATCTACGTCAATATCTTTGTTTGCTCGCTTGTCTGGGTTGCGTAAAGAATATCGCGTCAGTTGTATTTTGTGTTGTTCAAATTTTAGTAACTATAGCTTATTATGGAGGAGTTCTCTAAGATCACTAAGGATATACCTTACATCTCTATGTTGGTATGTAAGCCATGCTGCGAAATAGTAGTGTAAGTCACTTAAACTACTAAAATATAAAGAGTCAAAACCACGTAGTAGTATGTTTACCGAGACAACTATATTTTACGTTACACTAAAAATAATTAGTACTGTTACGCAACGAACATTCTCGAACAATGGAGTGTGTCGTTCTACGTGTTCCTCGGCTATCCCAGCAGAGCCCACATTATGTGCGTACATATTGCTAATTTGTGAGGAAAAACAGTTACGTGACATTTTTCATACATCAGCAATCGAGGTTATTCCAGACAGCACCGTCCGCGTACTGTGTTCGAGGCCAGACACGACACTGTTTCTAGTGGGTTTGAAAGCGTCTGTAAGACGCTAGTTTAACATGTCATTCAAAAAGTGACAGCTTATTCTAGCATCTCAGTGGGGTATAAACATAAGCATCTAGCGACGATCAGTTCAGTTTATGTCGGGCGATTTACTCAGTGCTTTTCAAGTGATGTATTAGTGAAAAGTGATTATTGTGCGAGACTCTATTAGCTGACATTAAAAATTTGTGTGGACAAATTAACTTAAATTATTGTACGAGTATATTCTTGTTGAAAAACTTGTTGATTACAAACTGTTATTTGTGACAAATTAAAACTGGTAGTTAGTGACTTAATTGGTGTCTGTAATTCTGTTGTCCACTGTACCGTACGACAATCAGTGAGACCTTCGTAACAGTATGTACTCACAAACAGTGTATTTGTGTAAATGCACGAAAACTAATTTTTTGTACTTCGTGGGGATTGTTTCAGTAATAGGTATTATATAAAAATTTATATCAAAGGTTGCAGGTATAACAAAATTAAAATTAAATAAAACAAGATAGTGATACAAAGCTTACAGTGACATCCTGCTCTTGAAAGGGACCATCTTTCTGAATTCGTCAATAATTTCTTCTCAACTAACATCTAATGTACGTTTTTGTTCTATAAATGGTGATAATAAGTTTTTCAGTCATTGTTGCTTCATAATATATATTATTTTTTTAATGAGTTTAACTTGGAGAATCCTCACTCACAAGAGCAGGTAACTAAAACAGTAGAAAATTTCCTTAAAGAGCCATTCTCAAATCGTTGTAAGTTGCTTCTTTTGAAAATCTGAGAGCCAGAAAATCATTCCTGAACACTCTTTGAAGGGAAATGCTCGCCCTTTTTTGTTTTCAATATTTTCATCTCTGCGCTGAGATCTTCTGCATTTGTATAAAAATGTCTGCACTGAGGAGTTCTGCAACAAATGTCACCCTCCATTACAGGAAAAGTTTCAATTTTTTACATAGCCTAAACAAATAATATCAAATACGATTTCATGCTCAACACATGCTTTCCGCTAACAAGCACAAAGATACAATTTAAAGATTCCATTACATTTAAATCAGCTGATGTGAAAAGATTCTCCGTTTCTAAAAATGCACAGCAGGTAGTTTACATTATCTACCGATAACGATTAACGATTATATCATTATATAAATATTGTAAAAAACGCAATTGTTTATTATAAATTATGTGTGTTTCTAATTAAAACATAATTTGAATTTAAAATTTTTGAATATAAATGAAAAACAAAACTTACATGTAAAATGTCAAATTGATGTTATCACTGCTTTATAAACAACACTAGTCGTTTGTAAGCATGAGTATTAATGTTTTGACAGTATGTAGTTATGTCTGGTAAGGTTACTGGGAACTTGTTTGCTTTAATATTGTATTTATCTAACTTAATGCAGTTTATTTCATACTACACAGACAGTTCTTTGTGTCCAATTACAATCTGTACAAGAATAGCTTATATTAATAACAAATGTACTTCAATGTGTGTAAAATTACTGTATTCTCGTACATCTGCTCTACTCATGTGTCGTGAATTTGGCTAAGTAAGTGACGCAAATAATAATAACGACTGCGAATATACGTTGCTGACACAGGGTCTGTGAATGTTTAAAAATGTAGGATCGTAACGTCAGCCGTTTGAGTGTAGGCATTGACTGATAGCTAAGCAAGACGTGAACACTGAAAAATAAACGATTTATCTTGTCGCAAGCGTCGAGTGCCGAGTTACGGCCTCAGCTGAGATCCTTGTAGTCTACACTTAGGTCTGAGCACAGTGCTAATTCACTTTTTATGAAATAATGAAAAAGTGATAAAATTCACAACAATTTTAGAATTTTTTTAACAATAAATTTTTATCCTTACAGCATTTACCATAAATATCAATTCATTTTACACTACTCTATACATGAGCAATTTTGAGGTTATCTCATAGTAGTAGATAACATAGGAATATGTATCGTTAGAAAGAACGCTTCTATCAGTACACCACAAACCAGTATTGTTACTTACGGTAGGTGATAATTTTTAATTAGTTCTAGTAATGAAGGTTTTTATGCATAAATTGTTTACTAATAACTAATATAACGTAAAAATGAAGTGAAATCGATTTTTATATCCTTGTGCTACACTCTTTGTTAATACAAACGAATGAAAATTGTTTATATGATAAACAAAATACTTATACGAATACATAATGCGCAATAATTTCATATTTAATTATAGTCATGTAGTCTATGACAAGCCAAGTTTTAATGCCATTTTCTGCGTCCCTGTCCAAGATGACCGGGCAAAGCATGACACGTAGTAGCCTTCCACTTTCGATTCTAAGCAGAAAACCAAATACAGTATTTTCCGATAGTAGCGGTCTGTCACACCTAGCGTGGAGATTATCTTAACAAATCTGGTCTTGAGCAGGAGCAAATCTATGGGAAATATATACCTGCCGAAAACTAAAAAAAAATTTTAATGTACGAGTAAAAAATTTAAAATTGACTGCCAAGTTTAAAAAAAAAACTATTTAGGTGAATGGCAAGATTAAACAATGTACAATAATAGGTCTTATACTCAATAATAAATATAACAGACGTTGAAATAAACGGCGAAAAATGAAAAGGAGTCGACTTGAAAGAGAGTAGCAAGACACGATTTTCCGCTGCTTAGAAGCAACGTAAAACACCTGATCCATGTGATGCGTCCTTTAAACTATGCATGAGCCATGTCAGCTGATTAATTTAACACGGCAACGAAGTAACTGTTTGCTTTTACCCGCTAGTTGGTCGTAAACTGAGGCCTACGAAAAAGACAGGTTATGACGCGTACTAAAATATGAAATATTAAATATTGAGGAAAATACTCTAAGAAAACAATATGAGGTTGATAAAATCTCTCCCAACGAAATGATTTTCCAGGCTCGTCCCTGGACTTGAGCAAGCGTCTAAATCTAGCAAACACTGTTAAACTCTCTTAGGTTCAAAGAAAATATTTTCCACAAACTCAATTTTCTATTTCTAATAATAATAGTCGTTAAAATTTAGCTTGATTTAATAAATCCTTCTTAATCGTTTTGGAGGCAGTTTTGAACACATTCTTCAGTTCAATATTTATATTTTTAATAAACCTACTATTTTGAAACAGAAGGACACGTAGAATTCTAGTTTCTACCTTGTTACCAATGTTGATACTCTTTATAATTTTCCCTATTAATTTGTAGTCAGCAGGCATGCGTTGAATAAATTTTTGACATTTCTGCATTTTCGTCAGTACTTCAAGCTGCTTGGAATGTAGATGCTTGAGAGAACGCCTTCTGTATTATTTATTCTTTTAGTAGTAATTGCTCTCCAGAAACATTAGTCATTAAGGGTCGTAGCTTCTGCTGGCGTCTTTAGAATTCTCTTTCTGCTGTTTCTCCTACCAATAAAAATATAGATGTATTATAAAACGGTGTGTGGTAAATCCTATACTACACGGCTATAAAAAAATCCTTGACTATCAGTATGTATTGAATAATATCTAATCAATGTATTGTTTTATTGCACATGTCTTTCTATGATTCGCATCCGTGTTCCGTGTCTTAGACGAATTGTTGTGATTCAAAAACCTTCATTCCGTTATTCTTAGTCTGCGTCATCTTTAGACTAGTTATTGTCGGTTGTAATTTTGAATCTCTCTGAAAATTAACCTAATCAAAACTCCTTTAAACAGTACGGTGTTTACTAAAAACAACAGCGAGGTTGGTGCTACTTTGAAGCAGATGTTGCTGGATCTTAGATATGAGATCATTAAGCCGCTGGTCTAAGTCAGTAACAGGAAAAATGCGCCTATGTACAATGTATTTTTCTTCAGCCGTATTAAAAAAAATCATCGAGTGATTCACATCACAAAATTACAGATACTGAATTTTGTGTATAGATCGATTTTGAAACTCAATTCGATAGCATCACCAGTATATTATTATATCTCTCAGAATACAGTAATCATTATTGAAACATATCAGCAATACATTTGCTCTCAGCATGAACTGACGAGCGACGAGCCCCCATCACGGGTTGCTAGAGAGCGCTCAGTAGGGAATCAATATGCTGCTTTGTTGATGAGTAGTTGATTGCGATTTACGTTTCATCCAACTGGCTTCATTTGTTTTATACATAAACTCGTGTTACTTCCAGTCACTAAACAGCCAAAACTAAGCAATAAAAAACAAGCAGAAATAAAATTTTACTTAAAAACATCAAACAGTAATTTTACTAATTATAGAAAAATCGAGTGAGATAAAAATAACCAAAACAGAAACGGGTATAAACGTATACACACACAAACACGCACACGCACACACACACACACATACACACTCACACACACAAATGAACAAACATTTCTTCCTTTACCTTCTACGAAGCGATTTCTTAATAGAGACTTCTGCCTTGTTGTGTGGAATTATGTTGAAGCAACATTCGACGCTCTTAAGTGTCTCGAAGGGCTCTTGGAACAGGCGAAGGGAGTAATTCCTTGTTGTGGGCAGGAATTCGTCAAACATAATGAGGTGATCATGCGTCCAGGTGTGCTCTGCTATGGGACACTTTTTCTTTTGGCGTAAACGGTAGTGACGCCTGCGTTCACCGAGACGAGTGCGGATGGTGTGTTTAGTGGTGCCAACGTAGACCTGCCTCCACCAGCAGGGTGCCTCACACATCCTCAGGGATCCCTGGTGTCTTTTGGTGGTCTCAGATACGCTTGAATATTCGTCTTCTTCGTTGACTTACAGATTGCTACAACGGTGGATGTCTCCAGTAATTTGCCGATCCGGTCCGTTACATCATTGACGTAAGGCATGAAAACCCAATCTGCAACTGTCCGTCCTTCCACTTCCTATCAGCCAGCTTTTTTCGGCAGCAACGCTCTTTTCACATCCGTGCCAGCGCAAGATTTGGTCAAACAAGGAACTGTTGAGTTTTGCAGTTCTTAAGAGACATGTTGAGGCTTACAACTGAGCAAGGTCAACCAACATTTTTACCACTGGAAGCTTCTGCATCGAGTAGCGTTTGCGATCCCAATGATGGTACTTGTCGGTATGTTTCGGCATGCGGTATATGGTGTGACTCTGACTTTCATAGAGGTCTTACTAAATTTTTGTGTGTTTGTAGGCAAACTAAAAACAACCTGCCTTTACCACTGCCCCTTCGCAACCACTAAACACACGTAGTGGCATGCTGACTTCCGTGTATATAAGGAAACAAACAGATCAGTAATAAATAAACAAAGAAATTAATAATTGTTACAGTGAATATTTATGTGATTTTAAATACGTAAATGATAATTAATTTTAGAGTAAACATTTGAGCGCCACGTATATTTTAGTTATCTAGTAATCTATTGGAAGCTAATAGTGTCTGCTGCACAAAAGAACAAATGAAACTAATAAATTTTGACAATAGAAGCAGTTACTTAGTATTTCAATGAAAATGTAAAATACCTTTAATGTAAATCAAATTATATACTACGACGCTGACCGTGGAACACATTCACACACAAAATCACATTGTATAAGTTATATTCATGAAATCCAGCGTGCATATTGCAACTACCGTCGTCCCAACGTAAAGTTTTTGTCTAGGGTTTACTTCTTAGTAACATGAAAGGGTAAAGTTTGCTCTAGTTACACAGCTATGCTAAGCTCTGATGATATTCCTTATTTCATCAACACTCAAAACCTAATTTTGTCAAGCTCATTTAAAGAAAACGGGTTTTGTCAGTTTTAAGATCTTCATTTTGTATTACTAAAGCAGCAATAAACTTAACTGAGTAACCCGTTACGTAAATAATTCAAATTTACAAACTTCAATCGTGGTTCAAAAATTTAACTTTAGGTGTATAAAACTACCTTGATTTTTACGAAAAGTGAAACTACATGATAATATAATAATATTAGCCGAGTGGTGAAATACATACTCATATAGTATACAATATTTTTACCTGAGTTGTACAATAATTTATTATACAATGTATATTATTTTACTTGAGTAAAATAAAATGAGAGGAGACCTAGACAAGGGTATAATATATAATAATATTATAATATTATTTCATCTTAGGAGTAAACTTTTAAGATAAATTACATATTTATAATTGCACCTCCTGTATGTATATACCAAATGATTGAAAGCAAATATGGTTTACACTTTAACCAAAAGTAAGGAAATAGCTAAAGCAGGATCTGCAATGTGTGGAAATTAGGATTAGATGTAAAAAAATTGGTTAGACTCTTTAAATTGTTGTTGAAATACTGTAGAAAAAATGGCATTGAGAAAACCAAAGTTATAGTTTGTAGATGCCTCTTCCCTGAAATACAAAATTTTATACACTTGCTGTAAAGTTGTAAATGGTACGTTATTCTGCATACGTGATTGATTTAAATGATTTATGATATGATTAGATGATTTAAATGATTGATTTAAGTATTTATTTGTACGTATACATTGATTTAAAAATTCTCTGTATCTCCCTTATTCAACGGTAGACCACAAAGTCATCGAAGTATTACATAAGCCCGTTGCTTTAACTTAGTGCTAGGAAATTTATTTAAATAAAAAAGATTAGAAGCTAGAGGGCTCTTACAACGCTATGCATTTTTAACGTAATACTGTATGTAATCTGTTTAGCAATCTTCAGATTAGTAGGTTCCAGTGGACAAAAGATATCATAAAATGCAAACAATTAGGTTGAAATAAAACAATTTATTTTGTCTATCTTACCTTAAGAGTTATTTAAGATTACAGTAGCGTATTACGGTCTATTCTCAGATTCAAATTACATTGCGCCATCACTGTCTATGTCGCAACATGACTCTATTTCCAATTGTTGTCAGAGTGTCACTATCTTCATCCATTGATATTTTCTTAACAGAATACCGGATATCTGTAAAATACCATCCGTGCAAAGTTCATCTTCTCACCAACTTTCAGTTAATTAGATTTAAGTCGACCACAAACACGTAGGATTTTATAAAATCCGTGTCGAGAAATTACATATATAAATCATTATTGTTTCCATTATTTCCTACCCTGAATTATGCAACACAAGTCTGTGTGTGTGTGTGTGTGTGTGTGTGTGTGTGTGTGTGTGTGTGTGTGTGTGTGTGTGTGTGTGTGTGTGTGTGTGTGTGTTTACTGAGTCGTAGTATTAAACTGTTAAAATTTATGTTAATATAAATTTAAAATTTGCTGTTCGCTAAAGATATACATATATACATATTTGCTCATTTTTTCCTGTAAATTTTATATTATTATCAATAATAATAATCCTTTTTGTACAAAAATATATTTTATTATTTTGTGAATATTACAATGTTTTAATAGAATTTTACTTTCATCTAAAGATATAAATTAAAAATTTTTTAAAGTCAATGGTTCAAAACACCTGTTTTATATATGTAGACTAAATTCATTGTTTTATATATTGTATGTAAAAATATATTATATAATTAATTGTAAAATATATTATAAATAGTTATTATTTTAGTAAATTAGTAATATTGAAAACATTATCTTTTTACGTGTTAATAGTAGTTTGTTTTGGTATTTATTTATTACTAGTTGCATGATTAAATATTTCTAAATGTTACCATAATATCATTTTTGGTCATTTGGAAACCTGTTTTAATAAACTGATATTATTGAAATTTCAAAATGTTTTTTGTTTTTAATTGAGTGTGTAACTGAATTTGATTTGCATATATGTGTTTTTAAATATGAATTACGGTGTTGTATATTTATTTCTTTTAAACGTTTTTTAAGTTAGTCAACCTAACATTTGTTGGATATATATGTGTGTGTGTGTGGGGGGGGGGGTGTCCATTAAACTAACAAGTTTTGATATTAACATAAAATATGTTACATTTAACATATGTTAAATAAGGATTTATGTATCTACAGTAACATTGTGTTTCAACACTTGAGTATATTTGAAAACTGACTTAAATTTTACAATATAAAAAACTTGTTTTAATTAATAAACTCACTACCCACAGCTGTAAACAAACGAACGCTTTAATGTTGGTTGCGGTGGTGCAGAGTGCTCTGTCAATTAACTTCAGCACCTACTGCAATAATTTAGCACCTGTAATTGCACAGCTCGTACTATCGCGGCCACTACACTGCTGCACGGAGTGTTATAATCTTACTGTGTTGTACGAGTACTGCTCTCTCTCTACGTAGAAATACCTAGTCGGTGCATTCATGTTTATGTAACAAAATATAGGCCGCCCCTTTCAGACCGTGAAATCATTTCTTGTCATGTCATTAATTCTGGCGAGAATGTATAAACCCCAGAAAATATACTCGGATTTTCGAAACCAAACGAAATATCAGTGAATGCGTGCACTCAGAATATTGCCCGTTTCACTGAAGGAGAAAGAAGTGGTAGTAGTAGTAGTAGTAGTAGTAATAGTAGTAGTAGTAGTAGTAGTAGTAGTAGTAGTAGTAGTAGTAGTAGTAGTAGTAGTATATACATTGAGATGCGCTTGGACAAGAGAATGACGTTGAATAACAACACATCTTCCAAGAAGACGAAATTTAACCCCAGTCTGAATTATCTACTGGCTGTTAGGTAGAAAATTGCGGTTAAGTCTGATGAATAACTACAAATTTGTCGTGTTTACTTTCTTAACTACTACTTATTATGTTCCGGATGAGCTCTTTCAGTGTTTACACCATTTTCCAGTTCTAAGACTAAAGTCCTAAAACCTTACGTCGTGGTTTAGGACATGAAAATGGTAAAAACACTGAAAGGCCTCGTCCGGAACATGACAAGTAGCAGTTCAGCAACTAAACCCGACAAAGTTGGAGTCATTCGTGAAACTGCTAATTCAAATAAGAGTATGTCTCATGAATAATCTTTTAATATACAAAACAATTTCTTAGTTCGGTATGGACTTGTAGCACTCAACTCTGGGATACTACTAATACGAGAAACATAGAGATTCTACAGCATCCAGCGACGGTCAGTTCAGTTCAGTTTAAGTGGTGTTTTATTTAAGTAAGGTTCGAAGTATGGTGGCCAAGTGTTATAATTGTGTGGGGCGGGGCAATTAGCTGACATTACTATTGCGTGTGGGCAAATTTTGCTCTGATTTTTGTACGAGTTGATTATAAGCTGTATTTGTGATTAATTAAACCTGGTGGTTAGTGACTTCATTGGTGTCTTGTATTTTGTTTCTCACTGTACCATACGACGATTAGGGAGAACGTCGTAACAATATATTTCAAAATTCATCATACGTCTTATCAAACCGTTCCTTCTTCTCATCCTCCTTGTGTTCCTTCCGGTTCTTCAGCAGAACCCATGTTCGCTTTTATCATTTTCGTGAAACTCGCAGCTAATCACTGCTCACGTCTCAGCCCTAAAGATTTCTACATTTTTTGCTTTTGTTTCTTAAATTATTCTTTTTGTTTTAGCAATGATATTAATATTTCGGAACAATAGGTTTCACATTACGCTTGTCCAGTTTCCTTGAGATATGCGCCAGTTTATTTATAATTTGTAAGATCAATTCTGTTGTATTGGTAACCCTTAATAGCAAAATAATTAACTCTCCTGGTTCAAATTTTTACCGTTTCTGTATCAACTTTAATTGATATCATATTCTATGTTTTGTTCTCATTTCTCTCTGATTTCAACTTTTTATTCTCCTGTTGCAATTTCCTACACATGTATGCCTAATTCAACATCTTCACTGCGCCTGACCGTCATTTGGCGTAAGTATATTTTCTCTCTTAGTCCACTCTGTTAATCTTAAATCTATAGGATTTGGACAACGTGGAGGATAGGCAACGTTTCAGAAGAAAAACTTTCTTGCTTGCTAACAAAAGACTACTATAATATTTTACCCATTTTAACTGTGCATTCGTTCTCCCTTATAGTTAATTTATTACACTTATAAGAGACGCCCTTATTCTAGCTCATTTCAGCGTTACTTACTATAATTTCGTTTTTATGATGTCACATAACATCCCTTCACATAAGTCAATAAAGTTTAATTCAGTCTGCTTATTATTATTTTCGTGTTGATTAACAATAGGTCTGAATTTGAATATCTAGATAACCCACGAATTATCAACTTTTCCACAATTTAGCTCTCAAAGAAGCAAATACCTTTGATTACTAACCACTTATAAATTCTTATCTCATTAATTACGTCTTTGGTAATAAAAATTTTAGCGTTATTAAAATAAATGGATACAATAAAGTACTGTTATAATAATTGACTAAATAATATACCCTAATATTTGCTATATTTACTGAGAAATATATATGACTTATTTACTTAAAATATAAGTATCCTGGATTCCTAGGCTACTGTTGGAAATGTAAGTTGTTGATTGAGACAACCTACGCTATGCCTGCTAGATTTTTTCGACTTTCTCTGGTCTAAATCCCTCGTATTTTGTTATGGGACCACCTCGAAAAGGGTGTGGCTCTTCGCCACGTACGACCGTCTTGAGTAAGCAGTGGCGCTGGTCTAAACGTCTCTATGTACCGAATATCCTACTCCAAGATGTGAAAACATCTTAAGGTCCACATAAAATTATTTATTAATGATCAATAGGGATATAGAAAATTAATGACTAATGACTCCAAGAACGATTTGGAGTACGCTGGGAAATAAATGTAGAAAACAAACCAAAATAAAATTTCATAAAACAATGGCAATTCCTACACTACTGTATGGTTGTGAAACTTGGGTCATAAAGAAAAAAGATGAACAGAACATACAAACAGCAGAAATGAAATTTCTGAGATCAGTTGAAGGGTTAATAGACGAGATTATATAAGAAATAAAGAGATAAGAAGTGAGTTAGATATTTTTGCAGTTAATGAAAGGAATAAAGGATAAAAAAGAAAATATATTTAACACATGAAGAGAATAGAAGAAAGTAGAATACAGAAGATAGCAAAATATTACAATCCTAGATGCAGAAGTAAAGTTGGTAGATCTAAGAAAATGGAACAGGCCGCTATAGCCTAAAACCGTTAAGAAGATGACGATGAAGATGACTTAAAATATAACAGTATTTTAATCTTAAAATATATATGATACGTAACTATTGTAACTAGTTAGGGTCAAAAGATTTTATGTTATATTAATTTTCATTTTTATATTTTACAATTAAGTAAATTTTGGATTTGGATGCAAAATTGGATTTGAAAGCGACTGAGGATCTGTAGTCAACGGTGAAACGTGATACCGTAGAAATTTTAATTTTTAATGGTATATAAGATTAATTTAAACTCATCTTAAAACCAATGATTTCTTTTGTTTGTTGTTGGGTTTGCTTTGTTCTATTTTGCGACTGACATTTTAAGTGCTAAGGCTTAAATCCGCAAGTGTTCAGGCTTTAACATGCTAGAACAAAATAATATCTGATGCAGTGTCAGATAGTACAGACACACAGAAGATTGGCTGAAGTTTAACTTACAAACACGACATTCAGTGAAAATGACATACAGTGGAATCCCTCAAATCCGAACTAATTGGGGCTGTAGGCTGTTCGGATTCGGAAAAGTTCGGATTAGCCGAAAAATCTGCATACATAGTACTCAACACTAGTTACGGTGTACGCGCCGCCCGGTAATGTTGCGTAAGGGTGAGACGGAGCCGCCGGAGGTTGCTGACCTTGACTGCCCGTGAATCACTGTTGCTGTCGGGCGGAAGTGCGCTAAAAATAGCCCAGTCCTACTACAATAGGTCTAGAAATCTTTGTATTCCAGTTAGTCCTCTGGCGTTTGTTGTCCGGTGCGTTTGTCTGCTGTTACTGTTTCCATCCAGTGTACATAGTTTGTTCGAGTTTTCGTTTAAGGTTTATTGTTTTTGCATTTTAAGTGAGCAGTGTAGATCGGGTTTTTTAGTTTTCTTAAATTATGGCAAGCAAACGAAAACATAGTTCTTGTACTTTAAAAGAAAAACTCGAAGTGTTAATGCGACTAGACAAAGGGGAAAGTTTGACGAAGTTGGGTGTTGAATTTGGTGTTGGTAAGGCAACAATCAGTGACTGGAAAAAGAATCGTGCGAAAATTTAACAGTTTTGCAGTGCAACAACTGAAAAAACTTTGAAACAACGCGATCACGCAAAAGTTTCTGTAAATAAAGAAATTGACGAAGCAGTGTTTTTGTGGTTTACACAAGAGAGGCAGAAAGGAGTTCCTATTAGTGGTCCATTAATTCAAGAAAAGGCATTGCGGCTGAACAAACTAATGAACGAAGATTTGGCATTTACTGCTAGCAATGGGTGGTTGGATCGATGGAAGAGAAGGCATGGAATCAGACAACTGACGATAAACGGAGAGAAGTTATCAGCTGATAATACTGGTGCAAAAGAATATTTAGATGAATTCGCCTATTTGATTCGTCGGAAAATTACTCGCCCCAGCAAGTGTATAATGCGGACGAGACTGGATTGAATTTTAAAGCACTTCCCACTAAAAGTCTTGCTTCTAAAGAGGAAACTTCTCCGCCAGGCTTTAAAATGAACAAACAGCGTCTCACAGTTTTGGCCTGCAGTAACGCCGCGGGAACAAACAAGCTACCATTAATGGTGATTGTAAAATCTGCCAAGCCACGAGCCCTTAAAAATATGAACATGAATTCTCTCCCTGTTTATTACAGAAATCAGACTAAGGCGTGGATGACTGGTAATCTTTTTAAGGAGTGGTTTGAAAAGAAATTTGTTCTTTCGGTAACAAGATTTAATGAAGAAAATGGACTGCCACCTCGAGCTCTACTTTTGATAGACAACGCTCCGTCACATCCTTCAGACATGCAGTTGGTGTGCAGAGACATAAAAGCAATTTTTCTACCACCTAACGTGACATCGCTGCTGCAACCTATGGGTCAAGGTGTGCTACAGAACATAAAACTAAGCTACAGAGAAATGCTTCTGCAAACTCTTATTGAAGAAGATTGTTCTCTTTCTATTCTTGAGAAGCTAAAGAAGATAACAATAAAAGATGTGATTTACTGGGTTGCAGAATCCTGGAACAATACCAGTAAAAATATACTGCAGAGGTCTTGGACGAAGCTTTGGCCCAGCCTCGAATTTGTGGAAACACCACTTACAACACGAGATGATGAAACTGAGCTCCTTCATCTCTTTCAAAAAGTACCAGGATGTGAGGATGCTGAAAAAGGTTGTCTGGAGGAGTGGGCAGCACTAGACGACAATGAAGAATGCATCGAGCATGACATAGTGTCTGTGGTCCAGGATCAACATGACAATGTATCAGGTAGAGATAGCGAGGGAGAAGATGCCTCAACAAACGTGACTCATTCTGACGCTGCCGTCGCTCTCGACATCGCGTTGCGCTACGTAGAACAACACGCAGCTGCTACACCCAATGATGTCATGTTTATGCGACGCTGGAGCAACATCGCATCCTCGGGAAGGTTTATGTCACTTCGCCAGATGAAGATCACTGATTTTAAGTGAAAAAATTTAGTGTAGTGTTTGTGTGTGTTTCTTTTGTGTTTTTCCTTGGCCATTCACCTCTGATGTTAATAAAATGCTGTATGACGTTGTTTTTACACAGTGTTAATTCCAATATTTTTTACATTTCAATCCTGTTTTACGTTAGTAGCAATACTTGTCCATACTTTATTAATTTTTCAATGATTCTTTACGTAAAATTAGGTTACATATGAATTTTTATGTAATAATAAATGTGTTTCTTATGTCTTTATGTGTTTATTTCAAATGTTGTTTTTCTTCAAAATCATGTTCGGATTTCCCGGGATTTCGGATTTCTGGGGTTCGGATTTCAGGGGTTCTAACATAAACGTACAATCGTGAATTGTATAGTACATTCATATACTCTTCTCCCCCTCTCCCTCAGTCTCACTCTCTCTCTCTCTCTCTCTCTCTCTCTCTCTCTCTCTCTCTCTCTCTCTCTCTCTCTCTCTCTCTCTCTCTCTCTCTCTCTCTCACCCCCCTCTAACTCTTCCCCCTTTCTTCATATCGTTCCTTCAAAGATGTATATCTGACAATGGAATATACCTATAAAGTGTAAACAAGATTTAAGTAAATACTGTATATTTGAGATTATTTCAAATATAAACATAGGGCATGGGTTTATGAAAACAATGACTGATGTCACAGCTGCAATCGTAGTTACGTTTGCATGTATTGTCAGTAACTTTTGAAGGGATGTGGTAGAACGTTTATGAACAGAGCTTAGCAAAGTATTTATTTGTATATTTTTCTTAATACATAAAATAGCATGTAGTGTGTAACGTAGAATTTTGGAACTGGTTTCTTAATTTTTTGTTCGTATATAAGTAAACATGTGTTTCCTGTTGCTACTTTATAGTTTGCATGTATTGAAAAATAAAAGTAGCTACATATTCAGCAACTTTTTAAATCTTAAGATTTGTAGTTTCATTAACCTCTTGAAATTTTTACTCGCATGAAATGCTTTATTTCTTTTCATCTTTCCTTATAAAGTAAACATCAAATTAACTTATCTTTTTTTCTTAAACTTAACGTAATTTTAATCTGTTGGCTACCGACACTTTATTTTTTTTGTTTTTTTTTAGTATTATGTCAGTAAGGATTATTTTTTCTATAATGACAATTTTCTTTGTCTGTTTGTTTGCAATGAGGTTATTTGTTTTAGCTTAGAAAATTTATATGTTCATATATGCCTGATTACATGTGTGTTTCAGTTATTTATTAATAAACAGAAGTTCAGTATATTAGCAATATGTTGAAATGTATGAACAATTGGGAAATAACAACAATATAATCTTTATTGATAAGTTGTTATGAATGAATAGATGTGGAGAACAAAACCAAATAATGATATTAACAGAACTGTTTATTCATAAAAATGTAAATAGCTTTAAAATTTATAAATCAACTGTTTGAAAAATAAATCAGTTTCTCAAAGTGGTGACTGTTTCAATTTGTGTTCTACGGACAAAATCTGAACTTATAATAGATAGATTTCCATGTAAAATTACATAATAATTGTGGCAAAATATCCGTTTAACAAAAGCTTTAACAACTAGTGTTACCGTACTGTTATTAATCAATATATGTTAATAGACCTGTAATTATTTTGAAATATTAGCTATTTGAATAAAGTTGAAGCATTAACTTCGTGTAGTAGCTCGCATATTCTGTTCAACATTTATGAGACCCTTTGTTGAACTTCCGACAAAACTGAAAAGTCTACAAGTATTGTAAAATCTTACACTAGGCTACAGATAATCCCAGAAGTCAGATGTCTCTGCCATAGACAGGTTGTTTCGTATCTGGTCTAATCCATATTGTTTACTGTATCCTTATACTGACATTAGCGGCCATTCTCTAACTATACGTGGACACATAAAATCATTTTTGTGTCCTCTAACGTTTTTGCATAGGCAGAGTCACATAATAAACTACGGATACGCATGTTTTCTTATACACGGTTGTATCTGTATAACATAAAATGGAACATACGATAAGAAAAAATCTTGGAATATGTACAGTTAAAGACTGAACGTTATACTACGACAAATTTTCACAGCATATTTGCAGTTCCAAAAACAATTTAAAAAATGGGAAGTTCTTGCTGCAGATGGAGGAGTAAAGCTGTGAGTCCGAAAGTGGAATTCCATTGCTTCCTGACTGAAGTGGAACAATAGATACGTTGGGGCTATAACGCCTGAGGATGAGGAATGTGTGAAGATGCTTTGCTCTTTAAATTTATTTAGTGCAGCAAAAATATTTTTGAGCAGATGAAATCGATAGATTTTCTGAGAATTACTGGAAATAAAGCTATTTATTTAATAAGTAGTAAACTGAGCTTAGCGAATATTTTGCAAATAATGGGTAGCAGACTTTTTCCAGTATGACAGACAAATATTATTCACTTTGTTAATGATAAGTTGCATAGACCACGATGTTTAAAGTACTAGATATATGGCAATTTTATTAAAATAGTGGACTAACTAAATAAAGATATGAAATGTTAGGATTATCTGCATATCAAAATTTTCTTTAATTGTACGTGTAATTCAGGTAAAAACTTACTTATCCTGCATAACCGGGAGCTGGACACTAGTAGACACTTAGCTATGTTGCAGTAATGACATATTTAATTTTACATAACTCCGCTGCCCTCATTCAAACCAGTACTTTCTTAGATAGACAGTTTCTAGCATGAGGAATTAAATATATTAAATAAATAAATTAAATATATATCTGCCTAAGGCTGGTTTTACCACGCACTGCAATTAAAGCCAAGTAAGGTTTGAACATTTCCGGCGACAAAGTTGACATATCCTAGGCACTAACAAGTACAAATGTTAACATTTAAAATATTGTATCAAGTTTATGAACACATCTATCGCCTTAAACTGCTTTTATCTTTCTTTGTATTTGTTAAAGCAAGGACAAAGGAAGTACAGAATGCATATATCTCATATGTCTTTGTTAATAGGTCCTCTAGAGATTATTTTTTCTGAAACATTTCCCTGCCGTGGAAATGCTATTCACTTTTACATTCACTTTATCTTGTATCTCCGTTTCCTTCGTGTGTGATGGTGCTTCAGCAGCTGCTTAAATATTTATATTGCTTGTCCACAACGGTGGGAATGTGTATGTAATGTGAACTAAGAAGACACACAAACCGTTGATATAAACTACGCTTTCCTGTAGTAATTCTAATACAGTAATTGACGTTGTACGTAATTTAATTTTTATAAATTCTTTTCTTACTAAGTAACTGCAAATAAAATAAATCGGATGCTCAAAATAAATCGGATTATTACCAATAATGAAAATTATTATTTTTTAAACATTAAAATTTAAAATTTTGAGTACAAATCTCATCTATGAGAACAAATTTTCTGTGAAATGTTTGTTTCTAATTATACCTGTATACTATTGTAGTTTTCCTTTAACAAGAAATATTGCAACAATTTTTCATATAAATTAAATTTTTGTAACTTTTTTAAAGTTTTAATTCTTGTAATTGTTTAAAATGGCCGGTATGTTTAAATGTGTGTATTCAACATGCTTTATTTCTGTTTTCGTATGTAATTTGTAGTCAATATAATGTAGTGAGATTTCTAATAAAGTTTTTTTTTTTTTTATTTAACCGCCAACTTCTGTAATATTTTTATTACTTTTCAGCGTCGTTATGGGTGTAGGTTTTTATTATGTTACAGACGCTACATATACAAGAACTAGAGGAAGTCTGAAAGTCAGTGTGACGATTTAAATAAAAGAAATAATCATGAGAATAAAAATTTTAAAAATTAAGGTTGCCAGCTCTTAAGCCATTTAAATCTCACTGTATTAATATAAAATACCTGTATGTACTCAGTATGAGAGGAAGCAGTAATTAATTAGTTATTTATAAGATACTCAAATAAAAAGATAAATTGTAAAGCGTTATTAATATCGTATTTAACCCTTTGCTTGTAAGCAGGCGCTTTCCTGTTGATTCCAGACTCGACATGCTTTCAGAGTCTTGTGTGAGTAAGAATAAGATAAAAAAACTAATGTTAATAATAAAAAAATCTGAAGACATAAATAGTCGCTAAAACAACTGATTTAAATTATGTATATTTGTTTAGGGATAGTTTGCATAAATAAAAATGTTAACTTAAATATAGATAGGAACTATATTCTCGCGCGGAAATTGTCGCACTAACTTTTGCCCAGTACCAGGCAAAGGGAGCGTAAATTCTCTCTCTTGCAATGGTGACTCCGTACAGTGTAGACGTAAGAGCGATGCTCTTAAAATATGTGAATCATATTTTGTTTCACCTTCAGATGGTGTACCAGATGTAGTTTGTTTAAAGCATCTGGATGTATTAATTAGTGTAGCCATGTGAATAGACAATAAGTTTAAAGTAATGTAAAACAAAAAGTATCGAAACGTAACAAAGAGTGTAACACAAGATGACTACGTACTTCAACAAATAACAACTATTCCAAAGTCATACCCGGAGATGTGAACTAGCAGAAGCCACAAACTCTACTGCACGTGACAGAATATGCAGATCAGGACATCCGAGGATCTACAAGATCATCATAGATAACTACACGACATATTGTTCTACCTGCAAACTTTTGGAGCCCTTTACAGAGGAAAGCCAGACCGAGATGACGACGTAGCTGTTCCTGTTTCCCAAGACTGATACCCCAGGACGAGTCTTCTGCATACCAATTAAAAGGTGACTCGATAGCCTGTCTATCGAGGGTTACTAATATTTGTCACACAACACATCTTGAAAGAGACTTTTCAGAAACTATTAACTTTGTAAAGACTTATAAATTAAATCTAAGAATTTCATGTAACTATTCTAACTTCATACGTTGTAACAGTTTATATGCTAATGTAGAGTAATATAATTCAAGCAATAATACCATTCTTCCAATGGTTGAATAAAAGAAAGTCTTGCAAGCTAATATCATGAAATGAGTATAATTAAAAGTCTTAATTATAGAAATATAGAAAGTTGACCCGGATCCGAGGTAGAACTATATAAAATCAAGTTTGATCCCAAAGTTTAAAGAAACCTTTCGATAATTTGATAATTGAATTAGTAATGTCATGGCATTTGTCAGTATATGTTTTTCTTAAATGTTCAAATAAAGAGAAGTCTTCTAGTTACACACATATGAGGAGTGCTTAAATCAATTGTATACCTTGCCATTGTTTCCTTACACAGTTAGTAAGTAATTTGTTATTTTAATTATTTGTGATCAATTCTGTTACAACGTAGGCAGCCCTTCTAATTAACGGAGTTTAATTACGAAGGGTTCCCTGGATTTGTAACGAGGCGAAAAGCAGTTACAAAAGTGCGCCACTCTGCTTAATTGTAAAAAAAATAAAAGGGTAATTGTTTACAGAGTGTCACAAAAGTGCGCCACTCTGCTTAATAAAAAAAAAAAAATAAAGGAATGAAAGGAAAGAGTTTTAATTGTGTATATAGTGTCACAAACAAAATTGCATTCACTATGCGTGGATAAATAGTATGATTAATAACTAAATATTTAATATTGATATATGCACTCAGAAAGTTACTTTAAAAAATGTAATGTTCGAAACATATTTAGTAATGTATTACGTTATGTAGATGGTAGTATGTATGAGTGAAATATCATTAGCGTCATACAATGCGAAATGCTATATGCAGGTTCCTACTGGCATTTCCTACAGAAACTGCATAATTCGATGTAAGTACTTGCAGACATGAATTGTGACCAAGCATAACAATTTTGGCCAACCGAACAATCTGTAACAGGTTTGTTTACGACAAACTACGGCCTGTTGTTTCCTGAATCATTCTGCACAGTGTATGTCCAACTATCTAGCTTACATACACTAGTATGTGTTAAAAAAAAAAATTTGATAAAAAATAACTTTGTTAATAATAATAAAGTAATTAAGTAGAAGTTCGTGATTTAAAACTTGTGAACAAAATAGGTAATTATTTAATTGAGAAAAGTTTATGAATGAACGAAGCCAAAGTGTTGTCTAAGCGGAATAATAATAAATGTGTTGCACAAGATTGCTCTCCCCTTTTCTCGTGTTTATACCGGTCGTTGGTGTTATTCACTCGCATTGTGTAGACAATAATATGTAAAAGCAAACACCCCATTGACACACACGCTCAACCCTCCTTTGTTAACTAAATATGTAGGCCACCCTCTGACCTACATTCCAGTAAACAGCTGATCGGCTATTTAACATTGAAAGATATGTGTGTGTGATTTCTGTCTCTCCCTTAGAAGAGAAATTGTTCTTTTCTAATTTGTGTAAATTTATTACTTATGAATTTATTATATGTATATGTAATATATGTGTAATATGCTAGTATTACTTTTAAGTACGTGCTAATGTGTTAGAACAAAATGGCCCAATTTAACCCGGATTTGTTATTAAAAGACGAGCTGTCTTACGAAGCTCTTTTGCGTGGACTACCCCATGCTGATGTAACAGTCGCGGAATTAAGAAGTTCAATTCGCGAATGTGGATTTGATGCGCCCGTGGAATTAAACATTCTAAGCCAACTCGATTATGAAGGCGAGAAAGAAATTTGTAATGCCAAGTATAGTGAACTATACTTATTGTCTCAAACACTCCAAGACGAGAAATCTCCGGCAAAAATTTTGCGGACTACCCAGAGAATAGAGCATTTAACCAGGCGAATAAAAAATTTGTCGATCTGGCCGAATCTCACAGAAATACCCGTTGATGTACAAAAGCTAGCAGACGAAGCTCTACGCCGCTTACCTTCAATGATCAACGATTTAAGACGAAAATCCGACTCATTCAGGATGGACGAAATAGAGAAATCATTAATGAAATTACACATCTCCCCAATACAATCCCCCACCACTGGTTTACCTCCGCCTAACTCGGATCGGAACTCACCTATCGTATCGCAAGTGCAAGCGAACCCAGAACAAAATACTGATACAGATGTAAATGTCCCTCCTCCCGAGCATTTTCAGTTTCGTCCCGGAAATAATGAATTGACCAACACCCCCAATGAATCAAATCGCCCTCATCGAGGAATTACGCCTATGAACTATAACGCAGATCTATACGGAAAAATGACTCACCCTGTGGAGAAGATTTTATCCGAAATCCCTTATACAGATGGTTTAAATGTTTCCAAGTTACTAACATTTATTAGTTATCTTCTTCAGATAAAGGATCTACAGCAGCTGAATGTCTGGCAAATTTTACAAGTTCTGTTACCAAAGTGTAAACCCCCGTTAAAAAATCGTGTGCTAGAAGCCCTAACCTCTACTTTCCCAGTAGAAGAGCTACATAGCTCTTTAATAAAATACTTTATTCCCACCGGCATCTATGAGGAAATAAAAAGAAAGACAGTACTCCGAGTACAAGGACATCAGGAGAGATTAGCTCACTACATCTCCGATATTAGGGAGTCCTCTCGACTACTACGTGTAAGCTGGAATGAAACACAACTGGTGGACACCATTTTAATAGGAGTGTCACCTGAAGAAAGATCTCGACTATCATTGATGAATAGACCCAATACAATTGCTGATCTAGAACAGTGCAGTATCCATTCTTCAAATGTATGGTACTCAGATCAGAATAGAGAAGCAATGAAAACCTCTGGAACTAATAGACATCAATTGCGAGCACTACTGCATGATGTAACAACCTCGTATGAAAGACAAGTTTCTAGTAGACCTCACCATGTGCGCAAAGCTGGTAAGTTAACTGTAAACCCAGATAAAGCGGAAACCAAGTACCCACCTCGCAGAAAACCCACCTGTTATAATTGTGGCAAATATGGGCACATAAGAAGAGAGTGCAAAAGTAAGCCATTGGAACGGAAGAACCCCAATTCAAAAAACATGTAAGGCAGGGAGACCCGAAAACCTGTGTCTCCCGCAGCTACTCAAAATTGGGTAAACTAAAAGAAACCAGTAATAATAATAAGAATGAATTATTCTGTAACCAAGTGAAAAACAAAAAAGGTGCGAAAGAAATCGACCCCTGTGTGCGAGAATTTCGTGAAAAGTGTAATGCGATTAATAGATGTAAATGGAAAAAAATTTACTACCATTAATACAAGTCGACTTAGGCGTTACATCCCCCATCGCCTTAATTGATTCGGGATCTAGTAGAACTTTAATCAGCCAAGAATTAGCGGACAGATTAGCTAAACATCATCTAGTAAAACGGAGCCAACCTGTGAATATAAAGTGTGCTACCGCTGATAAACGTAAAATAAATATAAACCTGAGCATTACCGTTAAGGTTAAAATAAAAAACCTAAGTTGGATATTTACAATGTTAGTATGTAAAGAATTAGGACCTGATTTAATATTAGGTGCAGATTTTATTAATAAGACAGGAATGATTCTTGACATCTACGAGCGAGAATTTTATTTCAGATTTGATCGTGCAAGAAAACATAAATTTGATAGTAATGAAGATAAACGTTGTTCATCTACTGCACATGTAATACACCAAGATTCAGATTTATCTCACCTCGAACGAAGAGATAGAGTCAAAATAGTAAAACTAATAAAAGAATTTTCCTCGGTTCTTACACCAAAACTAGGACTTACGGACCTAATAGAGTATAAAATTAATCTGAGTGATCAGAAAGTAATACGACTACCCCCGTACAAGTTGTCGCCTCCCAAGATGGAAGTCACGCGAAACCATATCAATAAGTTATTGGACCAAGGAGTCATAGAACCCTCTACGTCCCCATATTCTTCACCCTCCTTTTTAGTACCTAAAGGACCAGATAAACACCGACTAGTTGTAGACTACAGGCAATTAAATAAAAGAATAGAATTTGAATCAATCCCTCTTCCAGACATCCATAGTGCGTTCCATTATTTTACTAAAGCAATGGTTTTTACGGTAATGGATCTAAATCAAGCTTTTCACCAAATTCCTCTTTCTGAAGAATCAAAACGTCTAACCGCGTTTGCAGTTCCTTTTAACTTGTACCAATTTACTAGGGTACCCTTTGGAATATCTCAAGGAAGTTCCGTATGTAGTAGACTATTGGAGAAGATATTTCACGACATTAAATTTAAATATGTGTACCACTATTTGGACGACATCGTAATATACAGTGAATCAATGGAACAACATATCAGACATTTGCGTGAAGTGTTATCTCGTTTACAAAGAGCAGGATTAACGGTGAACCCAAATAAGGTAAGTTTTGCTGTCCCTCAGTTTTCTTTCTTAGGACACATAGTGAAAGCGAATGGAAAGGTAAGCATTGACCCCGAACGTACCCGTGCTATTAGAGAATTTGCACCCCCACGAGATGCAAAAGGTATAGCCCGATTTTTAGGTATGGTGAATTATTTCCACAAATACATTCCCCATCTTGCCGAAATAGCAGCACCCCTAAACTCCTTACGAAAGAAGGGAACTAAGTTCGAATGGAGCTCAATACATCAAAACGCGTTTGAGCAACTTAAAGAAAGCATTATATCTCCCCCAGTTTTGCAATTAGCTGATTTCACAAAACCATTCGTCGTGCAAACCGACAGTTCCAGTGTAGCGTTAGGTGCAGTGATATACCAAGAGATAGATAACTGTAGACTACCAATTAGTTATGCATCACGAACACTGAGCGATCAAGAAAGAAAGTATTCTGCATATGAATTGGAATGTTTAGCAATTGTTTTTGCATTCGAAAAGTTTAAACCCTTCCTAGAACATAAAGAATTTCTTTTAGAAACCGACAATCAGGCGTTATCATGGTTATTGAATCACCCTAAACAATTAGGACGAATTGGCAGATGGATATTGAAATTAAACCGCTACAAATTCAGAGTGCAGCATATTAAAGGTACTCAAAATGTAGTCGCCGATACCCTGTCCCGTATGTTCCAGTCACCCACTAAAACTTCCGAAAACGTAGTGAAGCCGGAAATAGCAAGTGCGAACGCCGTAATTACTGAATTCCCTCTTGCCTTTACAAACATTGCCCTATATCAACAACAAGACCCCTTACTGAAGCCTATTATAGAACAACTTACCCAAGGTATTAAATCCGAGAAGTACGTATTGAGTAAGAATGTACTGTGTCTCAAAATAAGAGACGGATAGGAATTAAGAATAATAGCCCCGGACGTAATTAAGCCCATGCTAATGGAATACTTCCATTCATCTACCATAGGAGCCCATATGGGAATCAATAAGACGATACATCGTATTCGAAAGGAATATCATTGGAACAATATGAACTGCGAAATAGCTACCTTCGTAAAGAAATGTTCATTATGCGCCCTTAGCAAACCCGCCAGAAATACTCAAGTAAGCCAATTGATATCAGAAATCCCAAAAACCCCTTTTTCGAAACTTTATCTAGATTTCTCAGGTCCGTATCCACGATCCAAATCAGGAAATACCATGTTACTGATATGTGTAGATTCTTTCACCAAATTTGTGTGGATGTATCCCATGCGACGAGCATTAGCGTCGACAACAGTTAAAATACTACAGGAAAGACTATTTAAAGACTACGGTACTCCAGTACATATAGTATCTGATAACGGCCCGCAGTTTAAAGCAAAAGAATTTAGGAATATGTGTTTCAAATTAGGGATAGACCATATAACCACTACAGAGTATCGACCGCAAGGCAATATTGCTGAAAGGTATCTACGAAACCTCAAATCAGCGCTAATTGCCTATCATGCGAACGATCACACGTCGTGGGACCAAAATCTATCCTGGATTCAATACGCTTTTAATTCAGCTTACCACGAAGGTCACAAGTCGACCCCGTTCGAGTTACTATACAAGTATCGACCAAACCACCCTTTGTCCACAAGATGGAATATACACGATCTGCTGCCTCCGCAAATAACGGATAAGCAGATAAAGCGAATATGGAACAAAGCCCGCTCTAACTTAAGAGCAAGCTTGGAAAAATGCAGAAGATACCACGAGAAAGGAAATCATAGCAACTCAGTCAGGTACCAAGTAGGTGACTTGGTAATGTACAAGACTCACCCCATTAGTAGTGCGATTGATAAGACCACCTCGAAACTATCATTCAGATGGTGTGGCCCTTACCAAATTCAAAAGTACCTAACTCCAGTTACAGTAGCCCTGTGCGAACCTGCAACTCAGAAATATGTGCGGAGATCGCATATTTCGCAACTAAAGTTGTATAAGAAGAAGTGACTGTATAGTATAACCCAAAAAGAAAAGGAATACTAGGCAGTAAAGAAAATTATATTTCTAAATCCACGTAAAAAAAAAAAATGTAAAACGTAGAGTTTGGAAACGAGGCCTGATCAACCTGAGTTCCAGTTCTGCGAAGCATGCATTAATGAATAATCATTAACTAGACGGGTACTAACACTCATTAACTACATGAGTTATATATAGGACTCACAGAAGAAAAGATAGAATTCTAAATAGTAGAGATTTAGAAAGTTACTCTATAGAAAAGAGAGTAAGACAAACAAAAAAAACCGGTAGTAAAATTAAGTGATAGAGATAAGAAAGAGTTTTGTGTTTTAATTGTGTAAATATTTAGTGTAAATAGTATGTAAAAAAAAAAAAGGTAGTTCATAAGAATATAAAGTGTACTGTGCTGTAACTATAAGTAATAACTATGTGGAGAACGTTGTAAAGTGTACAAGAAAGTATGTGAAAGAAATTACACACACTAACCCCATTCAATATCCCAGTGCCCAATAGTGAGTTAGACTAAAAAAAAAAAAAAAAAAAAAAGCTTAACCGTAGCGTGCAATTCAAGCGGTGGAGTATGTGACGATTTAAATAAAAGAAATAATCAAGAGAATAAAAATTTTAAAAATTAAGGTTGCGAGCTCTTAAGCCATTTAAATCTCACTGTATTAATATAAATACCTGTATGTACTCAGTATGAGAGGAAGCAGTAATTAATTAGTTATTTATAAGATACTCAAATAAAAAGATAAATTGTAAAGCGTTATTAATATCGTATTTAACCCTTTGCTTGTAAGCAGGCGCTTTCCTGTTGATTCCAGACTCGACATGCTTTCAGAGTCTTGTGTGAGTAAGAATAAGATAAAAAAACTAATGTTAATAATAAAAAAATCTGAAGACATAAATAGTCGCTAAAACAACTGATTTAAATTATGTATATTTGTTTAGGGATAGTTTGCATAAATAAAAATGTTAACTTAAATATAGATAGGAACTATATTCTCGCGCGGAAATTGTCGCACTAACTTTTGCCCAGTACCAGGCAAAGGGAGCGTAAATTCTCTCTCTTGCAATGGTGACTCCGTACAGTGTAGACGTAAGAGCGATGCTCTTAAAATATGTGAATCATATTTTGTTTCACCTTCAGATGGTGTACCAGATGTAGTTTGTTTAAAGCATCTGGATGTATTAATTAGTGTAGCCATGTGAATAGACAATAAGTTTAAAGTAATGTAAAACAAAAAGTATCGAAACGTAACAAAGAGTGTAACACAAGATGACTACGTACTTCAACAAATAACAACTATTCCAAAGTCATACCCGGAGATGTGAACTAGCAGAAGCCACAAACTCTACTGCACGTGACAGAATATGCAGATCAGGACATCCGAGGATCTACAAGATCATCATAGATAACTACACGACATATTGTTCTACCTGCAAACTTTTGGAGCCCTTTACAGAGGAAAGCCAGACCGAGATGACGACGTAGCTGTTCCTGTTTCCCAAGACTGATACCCCAGGACGAGTCTTCTGCATACCAATTAAAAGGTGACTCGATAGCCTGTCTATCGAGGGTTACTAATATTTGTCACACAACACATCTTGAAAGAGACTTTTCAGAAACTATTAACTTTGTAAAGACTTATAAATTAAATCTAAGAATTTCATGTAACTATTCTAACTTCATACGTTGTAACAGTTTATATGCTAATGTAGAGTAATATAATTCAAGCAATAATACCATTCTTCCAATGGTTGAATAAAAGAAAGTCTTGCAAGCTAATATCATGAAATGAGTATAATTAAAAGTCTTAATTATAGAAATATAGAAAGTTGACCCGGATCCGAGGTAGAACTATATAAAATCAAGTTTGATCCCAAAGTTTAAAGAAACCTTTCGATAATTTGATAATTGAATTAGTAATGTCATGGCATTTGTCAGTATATGTTTTTCTTAAATGTTCAAATAAAGAGAAGTCTTCTAGTTACACACATATGAGGAGTGCTTAAATCAATTGTATACCTTGCCATTGTTTCCTTACACAGTTAGTAAGTAATTTGTTATTTTAATTATTTGTGATCAATTCTGTTACAACGTAGGCAGCCCTTCTAATTAACGGAGTTTAATTACGAAGGGTTCCCTGGATTTGTAACGCGGCGAAAAGCAGTTACAGCAGATAGGCCTCCTGGGATAGACAGAAAAAACATATAAATGTTTAACTGCATATTATGTAAAACAAAGTTTTGTAAAACTTTAAAATAGAAGCTGGACAGGAAGGAAACTACCTTGTGCATGGAAAGTAGCATAGATAATTGCAATATACAAAACGAAGGAAGGAAAAATTGTAACAATTATAGGAGCATGCAATTACTTAATATAGCATGAGGTATATTCAAATATATTTATACATATTGTAACATACCGTGTCCCTCTGTAACTAGACGGGTATACGTATCCGTTCAAGCCCAGCGATGGAGCGCCATGTTGTAACATAACGTGTTTACGTGTATAATTGATTAATGATAATTAATGAGGTTGAGGTCTAACCTAATTAGATGCCTCAAACGTTGTTCGTCAATTTGTAAAGAGACAAAGTCCGTCTCGTTTAAATTTTATAAATAATATTTTATTATTATTAATTCGGTGATGTGTTGTGAGTTCGGTTGTAAGTTGTTTAATTGAAATAAATTGACTCTTCACTTGTCGTTGAGATGAATAGAGGTGTGCCCCTTCGCTGAAAACACATAAGTATCGTTGGTATAAAAATACTTACTTGTGACGGTTGGACACTAGTAATGTTGAAGTGTATTACTAGTAAGAAAGTGAGAATCGTTCAATTCAAATTCCTGCCGCCGCCACTGTTACCAACCATTGCTGTCGTTCACCTAAGCTGTAACTCTTATTCTAATACAATGATAGTCAAACTCGGTTATCGGTTATGAATTGTTTTTTTATTTGTCGAAGTCATTATTAATAATTGCCATGGTACAATAATATTGGATATTTTCTTTTAAAATTGTAATATTGTGGATGGACTCTTTTAAATAAATAAATCTCCAGACTGCGTCTAATCATCGGTCGGTCTGGATGTAAACAATTTCGTTACTTTAATTCATAAATAAGGCAGGTTCTTTTAGACTGCAAGATACACATAATTTAATAAAATGCAATACTATAATAATTAGTATTCGGAGAGGGAAAATTGTATTAGATTCTTTAACAAAACAAACATTTAACAGGTGATTATTATTGAAGTTTTTAGGTTAACTAGGGTTCATTGTAACCTAAATTTCTTAACATAAAATAATGAAAATTGTCTTAACCATGCTAACATCTCCGTATACTACGGTTATGCATGTAATCTATTCAGGAACTTCATCACCTATTTTCTTGGATTGGCTACAAACAACGTTAACAGGTTACTGGAAATGATCCCTTCCTATTGTTGGGGATTGTTATACATTTAGCTAGAATCTTAAGGTTAATCACAATATAATACTTAATCTACTATACTTCAATGTTTCTCGCAAGTTCTCCATTGACTATTTAATGTCTTTGAATTAGACAAGTCCCTTGAATTAACTATAAAAATTGTATGTTTGTTGTTACTTAAATATTTCACTTTTAAATGGTTTAGTTCAATAATTAAAATAAGGTTCCAATCTCTTTTGTATTGCTATTGATTCAATAATATTAAATAATTAATTTCGCTTATAGCGTTCTTTAATTAGTAGATTACTATTTTAAAATATATTTTTGTCATGTTCACTGATACTTGCGTATGACGTCGTTCTAGTCGTATCACTAATTCACAAAATTTTCTTCTGTTATTTGAATGAAATTAAATTTGATTAATTCATCCCCGTTCACTACCTATGCGCATATACTCCGTTATAGGTCACTGATTAAATAAAACTTCACTTTCCCATATACCCGACCTAACCTCAACCTTGTGTTCCGACAGCCCCAACCTTCGCTTTCGTCAGCTGTCGGCTTGTCGATTCAGTACTTTTTTGTTATTCTGGCCAACGTAGAGTCTGCGTCGATGCTTGAGATGAACTGATGGTTACCTGTGTCGAGATCCCGTACCTAGTAATTAATAACGGGCCCTGATTGGCTAATTGTTCTAATTTTCGGTATTCTCGGTATATGTCGGCAAAATAGACGCTTAGTTTGGCGTCAGCCTCTGGGTTTGAGGCTCTGGTTTTCTGGTTTCCCTTGTACGCCGACGGGCTTGTAATTAATTCTTTTATTTATAATTTAAATGATTCACTTATACATGCACTGATCTTTTTTTCAGTACTCTCATCGTTTTTGTATTTTTCCCACGAGTATTTTGACTACCCTCACCATATAGTTCTGCTAGGGATTAATAAAATAAATTTCTTACGAACTAATTACATCTCTTATTTTCTATCTTATTCTATGTACAGTGTTCATTTTTTGATAATTATTTATCATGCTTATTGAGTCATTATCTATCGCCCCTCCTCGTTAAAGTTTTAGGTGGTAATTAGCTAAAATTGTCAGCTTTCGTTTAGGCCTACTGCCAGATTTTTCTATGTTTTTAACACTTTCTTATATTAAAGATCCTTATATTTAATACACTATTTTTCTTCACTTTTGTCCTTCGTGATTACTTATCAATACTGTACAATAGTTTTTTTCATATCATTATTTAGTTATTACTCCTAGTTATTTATTTTCCTTTGACTAGACTCTTGGTCTATTGTCATTCTAAGGGTTTAGTAATTATTTTATAATATTAGGGTTTTGTAACCCATATTTGTTGTGGCCTATCTATAATGAACTTATTATTACCACTACTGATTGTATCAGCACTAGCTATTATTGTTTTATTTTACTTTAATCATATTTTCTCTGATTATTTTTCTGTAGACTTTAGTGTTACATTTTCCTTATTTGAATGTTTTTACATTTATCTCTTTATTATGTTTATTATATATCAGTGTCCTTATAGCAATTTTAATACTTGGCAGTGTTTAGTTCTGCTTTTACATTTTGACATTTGTTTGAATTTAATTAAACTTCTTGCATCTAGTATCAGTTAGGGTTTACTTATAATTTACATTATTATTATTAATTTGATGGCAATAAGCATTGATTTGCCTCACATGAACGTTATTATGTCTTATTTAATATCATGGGTTGAGTCCCTATTCTTTTATTACAGTTTTGTTTGTGATTTTTGCTGTCCCAGGTATCCATTCTGTGTGGTACTCTTGGTCACCTTAATTTACATTTATACTGTACTCAAGTTCCTTTATACTATGACTTTTTGTACATGGACTGCACCTTATAGTCTCTAGTTAGTTTACACTCCAATACATTTTAATTTAACATCATTCAAGTCATTGTTTTTACTATTTTATTGGAAACTTGTTGGCCAGATTAGGTTATGTCCTATCTTGGGTCCTCAACAATGGCTGAATCTCAGATTCTGTTTTCTACTCATTGTATGATTATTTACTTTTACTTAAAGCTGACTTTTTATTGTTTGTTACTTTTCTTTTTTGTTATTATCTCAACCTTTATTATTGAGTAATAATTGTCTTTGATAATATAATTTCGACTTCACAAATTTTATTAGGCCTTTGGACATTGTCTGGTTGTCATTTTTATACATTATTTAATTATACATTTACAATGCTTGTATTCACTCTCCCTCTTAATTTCTACTCTCAATATTTTATTTTTGAGTTCTGTTTGTATCGTCAAGTCATTGAAGTCATTTTATAAATAAGTTTATGTCCGTGTCAAGTCACAGCTTAGGGTTTTAAATAAAGTTTTTTAACTCACTTTTATTTTCTTTATCATTAACAATACTTTTATTCTCATGGTATATTGTATCCGTGTCTATATTATTTCCTTTTGGTATCTGATTTGATTTGACTTTTCCCTAATTGCACTGATTCTTCTATCATACCTAATAAATTTCTTCTTATTATGGTTGTCATTGTTTTCTTCTCACTGTCTGATCTATTGGGTAATTGGGTACGTTGTCTTGTCGTTAGTCGTGTCTTCGTTTCTTCAATTATACATTTACTTATTAATTATAATTTATTTTATTCACCTATTTTAGTCATAATTCATTGTATGTTCATGATTGCTTGTTCATCTTTTGTTGATTAACTTGTTTTGAATAGCTTTTAATCCGTTTGTTATACATTGGGTTCTGGGTGTGTTATATGTACCATTACAATATGCTAGCAAATATAATGAAAAATACTATACTAGAAGAACGATCCGGATATAGAAGGTGAAGATCCTGTGCAGATAACATATATATCATTAGACATTTGACTGAAAAGCACGAAGAATTTTTTAATGAATCCCACATACTACTTGCTGATTACAGGAAAACGTATGACACAATAGGCCTAGTTAGAGAACAGTATGTATACATTATATATACGGTCTCTAGTTTGCAATATAGAAATTAGTTACCTTAATGTAATCCGCCTTGCAACAAAATGATTACAAGCATTGTATTACACATTAAACGTTATGTTCTCCCCAACCATGGCTTTTATTTATTTCAGCAATAAACTAAAAGCCAAAAACTGTTGTCACCTAACCTCACATATGAAAACAACACGTATTTTTTCATTGCATTAAGTAATAGGACAATTTAAAATTAGTACACTTTTCCACATCGTAATATATCGATACAATCATATATTATATAAAACATCGAAAATGTACTGCAGGAATGGATAAATGTATAGTTCTGATGCCACTAAATAGCTTTTGTTTATTTACTTGTTACTATGGTAATTATTTCTGGTCTCCATTATTATTATTACGCAATTATTACAAAGAGTATTACAATGTTTTGCTTCCTGTTAGTGGTACAGTAACATTTTCAAATATTGGTATCTTTAATATGTTAAAATGATATAAATTTTAATGTTTATCATAAATTGAATAACACAAATAAATGTAATAATGAATTTTTGATATCGTAATTAATTAAGACTTTGGTGGCTACGTGGATTTATAAAAACCCGTTGACATCATGCGATGTTTAACAATAGTGATTCTCTAAAAGTAATAATGAATTTTGGATATAGTAATTAATTAAAATTTTCTTTCTATATCGATTTACAAAAACTCGATGGAATCAAGTGATTTTAACATTAGTGATTTGCTGAGTGCTGCGGAGGTAACCAATAATATCTGGTTCGTTGGTGGCCCAACGTTGTTTGTTGCGAACGTTTTGGCAGTTCCTTTGACGGCCATCTTCCGTGCACAAGGCTGCTAAGCACTGACAAAGGTTTCGTAATCTTCTAATTGATCTTATGATTTATATATTTCCCTTCTTGATAAGTATATGTATTGAAACAACTTGTCAGCTGTATTTATTTATAACTACGCAGTTTCCTTTATTAAGCTCATCTGCATTTTAAATTAGCAATATATACATTGTATTTTTGGACTTTTCCACAACCCTTCATTTCTCAAAATAGCCGAACAATTCATGCTCTTAAGAACGTGTTCGTTTACACTGAGCTGGACTTAAAGGGATTTGTAGTGGTGGTGATACGATGAGGACTATCAGTGGAGCGTAGAGTAGCACTGTAACTGTAACAAGCACTACTCTCTTATAGCAGTACAAACAGGACAATTTTCTGTACGCTCGGACGACGCCAGTTGGGATCCTAGCACTGCTTGCTTTTCACTTTATGCAAATTACTTCGCAAAGTAATCCTGCATCAGTCTGTGTGTGAATATAAGCGAGTTTAGCACGCACACTTTACTGAGGCATTGTAGCAAAAGATCTATTTGTCTAAAGTCCTATTTAGAGTGTTTTGAAATTTAGTTTAATGTCTGGTTGTTCTGACAACATTTTATAAGCTTAATGTTTTTTCGAAGCAGAAAAATACTCTAAATCTAACTCCTATTTATAGGACTTCCCATTGTTTTACACGCTACAATAAAGACGGAATTACTGGTGTATCGAGTACAGAAACCCCAGTCTAATTTATTGTATGCGTGCCTGTGTATGTGTGTGTCCGTTTATGTGTTGAAACACACACACACATACACACACATACATATAATATACATTAGATAATATATACATAAACTACATATTAGCATATTCGCCCAGGGTAAGTTATTTGTAAATATAAACAGTTGTAATTACTTTTAAATGGTACATATGGACAATTCGACAATTTGGACAACAGTCAAGAACTTGACAATTCGTAACCTATTTTGAACAATGATTTATATTGTCACTAGCGGGAAGGTGTTTGTTTGTGTGTTGTCACCTGACCGACGGCAAACAAATATCCTGTCTTTGTGTAGAGTGTATTTAACTTGTGGTAGCGAGTTCCATTTCAGACAGGCACACTGACAAAATAAAAAATTGCACACTGACAATACCTACAGCAAAGTGAATGATGTCATTTTAATACGTGCAACACAGCGCATGTGTGGATATAAAAGTGAATGGTGAAATTATTACCAAATTATGATAAAATGAATTAATTATTTAGCTAATTAATATGTGACAAGCAATTAATTAGGACGTAAGCAAAGACAAAGGTATTACAAATCTCATAATACTATTAGTTGCACATGAACACTAGTTACGAGTGTAAAAATACGCAAAAAGTGATGAGTGAAAACCGACGCTCAGAACAAGCCAGGACAACATCTGACAGGTTTGAGATTGCTTGTTAAGCAATCTTAGATTTGTGAGCGTGCGTCGAGTACAAAACACCAGCCGATTCTGAACGACGGAACAGACGCTAATAATGTGCGCACGGGGACACTATGTGAGTTTTTCTCAGCGAGATCACATCAGCAGCTATATCAATACGGTGATGTGATATAGCTTATCAGCAGCATCAAAATCAAGCCGTAAACACAACGTACTACAATAATTGACGAAGCAGCACCATTGCCATTAGCATCACTATGCAATAGAACACTGACAACTAACGATCTATGTGGGAACCAGCGCATCACATTATCATAATCATCATTATCATCAAGGAGCAAAACACCAACACAAACACATTCGACACGGTAAAGCAGCAGTGGAAGCAGGCAAAAAATCAACAATAATGTTTTAAAGGAAAAGAACTTAAATGAACTAAATTATTGGCTGAATAAGAGAGGAATGAATACAAGTCATTGTACATAGTGTAAATACAGAAATTTAAATAATTAGAATTATTAAATTATGTAATGTTAATGTTTGTTGATAATTATTTGTATATTTAATTAAAATTGGTGCAATATAGTAGTATTTATTCAGCTAAAGTAAATAATATTTTTGATTAAAATTAATAAAAATTAAACTTATAATTAAATTAAAATATCGGTATGTAGAACCATACATGACTTCCATATTCTAAGATTTATATTTAAAATCATTTTCGAAATGAAATATTACCAAAGAAACTACTTCTTTTTACTTACTGCTTCAGCCTTAACTACAGAACTGTGGTCACAAACGTATACCACCTCACGTTATCGCACTCGATTTTCACTGATGATGGAAGTCAATGGCATTGCCGAAACGTCTGGTTTTGTAGAAAACATTGGACTACGGGCTAATATCCCGGGAAGGAATTTTAACAAAAACTACTTCTTAGTTGCCGATAACGTTGTACACATATATATAAAAAATATGCATAAAATTAATGGCTTGTATAAGTTAATGATTGATCTCCATTAAGTAGTGCTCAAGTTTCCAAAGTTTTAGTATTATGATGTCCGTAATTAAAACATCAGAGCAGGTTTAGTGTGAATGAGGGTACACTGTGGACAAAAATTTTCAACATTTCCTATTGAGCGTTGCTTAGAGTAAAGCTGCGAATCTACAGTGTATGTTTCATAGAACAAACACGCGAAAAAGAAGGAGCGCTCCGAAGTCACTCATGGACCCTCAGCATCTTGCAGAGGGTTCATTCCCTAAAGACGAGAAGTCTGTCTATGAATCGTTCCTCTGTAAACACGTGCAGTTACACTGCCCAGCGATCCACAGGAAGCAAATTGATGTCAATTTTTTCGGCTTGCACGCGTTATGTTGGTGTGGGTTTCGGCACTTTCCATTTAAAAAGCGTGCAAATGTAAGAAAATAAACATGAGTGAAGCCAGAAATAACGTGAATTGTGTGTGTGTGTGTGTGTGTGTGTGTGTTACATGCCTTTTTATTGCTGTAGACATAATAATAAAATGGAAACGTAAACATTACATAACTGAGATATGCTTACCTGCCACGAACGATATATTATTTTATACATTCAGGAGTTCAGTGATATACACACGTACAGAAGAATTATATATATAAAGATATTAATTCATACATAATTTACATTAAAATGAAAAAATTATAATTTTATTCCCTGGCAACAAAATTATTTTATTTTTAACAATTACCATTGTTTGAAAAGTTTAAATGAATTTTCATGTACTTTACTGTTGTTAAAACGTAAAAGGTTGCCGGTAAACTACCCCTTCCCCTTAACCGATCTTCACCAAAATCGAAGTCCTTGAGACCTCTACAATTCAGGGATGTATGCAAAAAATTATTTGATTCTGTTTGAATTTGCGGCTATTATCGTTTGCCATAGAAAATACGCTTGATAAAAAAACGTTGCAGGTAAACTACCCCTTGCCCTTAACCGATCTTCACCAAAAACGACAGGTCTTGAGAACTCTACAAATCAGGGCTGTATGCGAAACATTATTTGAATCTGTTGAATTTGCGGCTGTTAATGTTTGCCAAAAAAAAATTTCTCTTGATAAAAAAAAACCGTTGCTGGTAAACTACCCCTTTGCCTCAACCGATCTTCACCAAAAACAATAAGTCCTGAGTACTCTACAAATCAGGGCTGTATGCAAAAAATTATTTGATTCTGTTTGAATTTACGGCTATTATCGTTTGCCATAGGAAATACCCTTGTTAAAACATAAAACGTTACAGGTAAACTACCCCTTTCCCTTAACCGATCTTCACCAAAAACGACAGGTCTGGAGACCTCTACAAATCAGGGCTGTATGCGAAACATTATTTGAATCTGTTGAATTTGCGGCTGTTAATGTTTGCCAAAAAGAAAATTTCTCTTGATAAAAAAAAACCGTTGCTGGTAAACTACCCCTTTCCCTCAACCGATCTTCACCAAAAACAATAGGTCGTGAGTACTCTACAAATCAGGGCTGTATGCAAAAAATTATTTGATTCTGTTTCAATTTGCGGCAGTTATCGTTTGCCATAGAAAAAAAATCTACACACAAAGACACACAGACAGACAGACACACACACAGAAACTTTTCGAAAAACGACTTTTATTCATGTTTTGAGTGTAGTACAATCAGAATCTGCAATAATCTCGAACACGATTTTTTTTGCCATCACCATACTTCCATTTCCTTAAGGAATATGGAAGTAATAAATAATTACAATTTAACTTGTTGCTACACTTAAACTCATCATTTTATAATTGTTTTTATATATGTGTTTTATGTTTGTTATTAATATGTTCATATCTGTGTTTTATTTTTATTGTTTATATATTGTCTAAGTGTGACTTTTAATGTGTATACTACGACTAATGCTTGGAAGACAGCTTCTTTTGAAAGGCGACATTTAATACATATTTTTTATTAATTTTTAAAGAATTAATAAAGAATTAAATCTTAAAAAAGAAATTTAAAGAATTTATTTTATATAAATCAAGGATTTTTTATCATTTTTTCTACGCCACCATATTTTCCTCCTCTTTTCTTACATAAAAATTTATTGTGTAACAAGAGGGACTTCACGTAGGTTATTCGATAGTTACGTTGAATTCTCTTCAGATACACAATATATAAATTGTAATGTTGCATATATAATATTACAATATATGAATATGTGTGTGTTTGTGTACTTCTAAAATTGTAAATAATGTATTATAATGACTACATTTAGTCTTCCTTTTTAAATTTTTTATCCATTTCGTGTTACATGGTAAACGTAAATACCAGTAATGTGTAAAATGTGGTAGACTTATGACAATTATTATTCTTGCAACAATTTGTTTATATGAGCAAATTGCATTACAGTGCTGTCTGTGTACGTCCTTCGAATGACATTGCTTATTACGTATGCAGTATAAGCAAGAAGAGAGCATACACTGGGATTGCACCGCTAAGGGCATTTCATTTCTCGCCGAGAGACAGAGTTGTTACGTCTAAATGAATTACGTCTCTTTGTATACATCTGAGCGTTTCGTCTCTTAAGTTTACAGAGAACAGTAACAAGCAGGGTTGTGTCAGCTGGCCTTCCTTCAGTTTACCACTGGCAAAATTGAAGTAGAATTACATTTACAAAAATTACTTTATTGTAAGCATAAGAAAGGATTTTTACTTATATAGAGTAACAGATTTAGTTATTTAAATTGTTACACGAGTATTAGTATCTAAGCCTGTGTGTGTGTTTGTGTGTGTGTACTTTCGCGCTTCTTATGTACTGATCTATGTCCAATTGATGAAAACTTATAAATATATTAGTACCTTGTTATGATAACTTTGGCTTGCCGGGCTGTAAACCCGTGGTCCAACATTGTTTGTTGCAAACGTTTTGGCAGTTCCTTTGACTGCATCTTCCGTGCAGGAGGCTGCTAAACACTGACAAACGTTTCGTAATCAGTGACCACTGAACTGTGGTTAAGGCTTTGTTTAGTAACCTTTTTTCTGAAGAACTCGCTCACAATTTTCAACAAAATACGTTCGTTATTATGTTCGATAAATTTCAATAACGAATAATCTTCTAAATTTTCAGAAAAGTTATAAAAATTTTGAATCCACTACGACATTTATGGTAAAATAAATGTTGTAAGGCAATCATACAATAAACCCTGAAAGATCCAAACTAGTGCATTGGCTTTTAGTTACTGTTAAAACTGTTATATAGACCTATATCTAATACGTTTTATAAGCATTAGATATGTAAGTTTTTCTAAAATTTTTAAATTTTACAAAACCGAACACTATATTTAGATGTTGGTTAAAATTCTCTTTAGATTGTTATCTCCATAAATGTTTGCAATGTTATCAAAATTTTGATCCAATTTTGGGCTCTGGATTCCCAAACTTTTGACCCTTTCAAAACTAATCGGAGTATTCAGATAAATTATCTTTAATTAACACCTCACATGGATATTTCTGTTTTATTCAAAATCGTTAATTGGATTTTGACCCAATATTTAGTATATGGCGTCCCAATGTTGAAGATGTTTGAAAATGGACACTAAATTCAGATTGTGATTAAAATTCTCTTTAACACGCTTTTTGTGTTTTTCTTGACAATTTTAATATCTGAACAATTTTTCCTTCATCGATCCCTGTTTTTAGATCAATGATCAGGGATCGATACTTTAGCAGGGAGATAAATTTCAACAACAATAAAACTCTGTAGAGCTAAAGTATGACACTTTTTATGAAACTAGGTTGATGAAGTCAAAATTTATCGTGACGTACAGTATAGCCCACACAGGTAGGCAGATAAACAGAAAGACAAATACCGAACCGTTCAGTTAAAATTGAGGACTCGCAGCGCTTGTTGATCTAGTTAAGTTGATAAGAGTCATTAAATTGTTGAATTCGTAAGGCTCGATGTCACAGTGAAAGTTGAATCTGCCGTATTACTGTGAAATTTTAATGGTATAGTAGCGTTTCCAACTGCGTGTCGTAGTTCATAATTGCAATATTTCGTCCTACTACCGTTCAAACACATGAAAAACAAACTTAAATAATATATTCTTTTAAGCATTGTAAAAAATATTGTAGTCCTATTATAAAGGAAAACTACAAACCAGTACTAGCAATTACTTTATAAAACTAAACATATTTACGGTTTGTCATATTGTTACGACGGTCACTCTGATCGTCGTATGGTACAGTGAAAAACAAAATAAAAGACGCCAAGGAAATCAATAATAACCAGTTTTAATTATCACAATTAACAGTTTTTAATCCACAAGTTATTCAACAAGATTATACTTGTACTATAACTTAGGTAATTCTGTCCACAGAAATAATAATGTCAACTATAAAACATTCCGCACTATAACCATTTTTCACTAATACACCACTTGAAACGCACTTTGTAAATCGCCCGACGTAAAACTCAACTGAGTAATCGCCGACGTAAGACTGAAACTAAGCGTCGCTGAATGCTTACATTTATACCCCGCTTAGTTTGCAGAATCATCCGTAATACGCGTCAGCACTACTAGAAAACACTAGAGAGTAATTGCTTGCGGCATTGAACACAGTGCGCGCGGATCAGTGGAGTCTGGAATAGCCTCGGCTGCGGACGCGTGACAAGTGTCACGTAATTGTCCTTCACCTCGAAGTAGCAGCAATATGTACGTGTACGCACACACAAATTACAGCCGGACTTCTCTGGGATATCCGAGATACACGTAGAATGATCTGTAATTGCGTAACAATTTGTTATCCCATTCGACTCAAATCCGCATCCGTCACGTGTCACAGTATGTAGTGTTCTGATACTACAAGGCTCCGTTAAGAACTTTATACGGCAACAGTGAGATAATAAGTACAGAACTTTTGTAAACCTGTGTTCTCAAAGCAAGTATTTCTATGTGAGCATATCGATAATTAGCGTTGTACCTATAATCATAAGAGATGTAGTAATGTCTTAAAAGTGATTTTCTAAAATAGAAAATGAAAACAGTAGAGGATGTGAAAGCGTACACATACGTATTTGATATATAATTACCTTAATATCCACTTTAGCGATACACAGTTTCGTCACTGATGACGCGTTTCGGGACTAAGTCCCATCCTCAGATACATAATTAATAAATTAAAATATTATGTATCTGAGGATGGGACTTAGTCCCGAAACGCGTCATCAGTGACGAAACTGTGTATCGCTAAAGTGGATATTAAGGTAATTATATATCATATAATAAGTGATACGGTACGCAAACAAATAAGTAATTAACATACGTATTTACTGCTGAATATTGACATATAATATTGTACTGCTGTAAAATGCACCATTACATACTAAGGCTTAGATCTTAGTAAAATTGAAAAATTTAAAAGTTTCAGAATAATATTTTCACCCATCTTAAAAGTATGTGAAAGGCCTAGGTCCAAGCTTTGGATGGGTATAGAAATTTGATGTGTAAAAAACTAATTAAAACCCCAAAATTGTTGTAATTATTTATAATACTTACTAATAAGTTGAAAATAATAAGAAATTGTTTTAAACAATACGACATTAGTTTAGTTACAAATTGTGGTTTGATAGGTCATAGAACAAAGTGAACCTATTTGTGAATAACTAATAAAATTTACCTAGAGTTTATGAACAAATGTTGTATTATAACAAATTGAAGGTCACTCAATATGTAAAAATTAAAAGTAAAAGGACTATAACTGTGTAACATTCAGTGACATTAATCATATTAAGTATATCAAGGACCATAATAATAGCTAAATGCGCGAAACTATAAAAAGTGAGTGTTGGTAAGGAGAAACGTAAGCTTTCTGTTTCCGGAACGCTGAAAAGACGTGCCTGGAAAGAAATCATCACTTTTAATTTGACCATCATCAAGTTCATATGTATCTTCAAGGAGTGAAATAATTAAAGTGTATTTGTAGCCTAACCATAAATATAAAGTGAAAGAATAATACAGAAGAGAACTATCCTATTAACGTTCACAGTTAAAAGAAAGTGAAATTAAACACACACACACACACACACACACACACACACACACACACACACACACACACACACACACACACACACACACACACACACACACACACACACACACACATTCCTCACTTTCTGCTACAGTCCGTTTCTTGATGTATATAAAACATTTAATATTTATAACTAAATTTACCTCAAGATGTTATTTTTCCTTATTTGGAACATGTTTCGAGAGTTCCCGTTCTCTCATCTTCAGCTTTAGCGATCTTGTGTCTGGTGAAGTATTTGTGTGTTGGCTGCTGGATGCTATTAAGGTTGTTTGTTGGTCTTTGGTATTTTGAAGTTGAATTATTGTATGTGTTTGTGGTATATGTATTTGTATTTTGTGTATTTTCGATGTTGACACAATATTCAAAGCACTCAACATCGAAAATACACAAAATACAAATACATATACCACAAACACACAATAATACAACTTCAAAATACCAAAGACCAACAAACAACCTTAATAGCATCCAGCAGCCAACACACAAATACTTCACCAGACACAAGATCGCTAAAGCTGAAGATGAGAGAACGGGAACTCTCGAAAGGTGTTCCAAATAAGGAAAAATAACATCTTGGCGTAAATTTAGTTATAAATATTAAATGTAATATATATATATATATATATATATATATATATATATAGTTACGTAATGCGGAAAAAGTGTTACGCCATTACTACGTCCTAGTACATTCGAGAACGTTATTCTACTCTTTCTTTGGCTATTCCAGCAGCTGTAATGCGTACGTGACGCTTGACATTCGAGGCAGTATTTGTAATGCGGAACGTCTCGTCTTGTCTCGTCTCGTGCGATGGTGCCGTTCTAGAAGCGTCTTGATTAGCCAACGGTGTGTGTTTCTGCTATGGCTGCGCCGAAGTATTCTATAGAATTTTCACTTGTTTGTTAAAGACGCATATTATGGAACCCTGCAGAACATAAATAGCCCATACCTACCGCTTAGTGTTCAGTGTTATTTCGGGCTATTTGCACAGTGCGTCGCAAGTGGTGTATTAGTGAAAAGTGATTATAGCGCGGAATTCTTTATATTTTACACTATTATTGAGTGTGGACAAATCTAACTGGAATTATTGTACGAGTTGATTATAAACTGTAAATTGTGATAATTAAACCTAGTGATTAGTGACTTAATTGGTGTCTTGTATTTTGGTTTCCTCTGTACCATACGACGATCAGTAGACAGTCGCAACAATATAGATACACGTAAGAATACACGTAAGTGGAAAATCGTATAACAACGGTACAATTTATATTTTTACAAAAAAAGTTTTACGATAAAACGTGCCAAAAATATAAAATTAGGGTTGCTAACCTCACACAGGGATGTTAAACAGGAGTGATGTCAAAGAAGAACAGAAACCTATGAAGTGCAACCAAGACAAAAGATTGTATGCAAAACGAAAGGAAAGATTTCTGTCTACAGGAAACATAAAAACATACGGAAAGTAATATAAGGGAAACAACTGTAATTGTCAGGTCAGTTAATAAAATCCGAAATGGAAAAATCGAGAGAAGAATGTTTGAAACAAAAGTTACAAGAATTCAACCGAAGAAGGAGTCTCAACAGCCCCGTATCCACACAGTATACTTACTTAGGCTTAAATACGTGTTTCTGTAATGGAATATTTTTTTGCAGTGTGGAGTAATTCGAAATATCTGCCATATTTACAGGAAGTGACCGAAATTTATCCGTGGAAAACATTGTGGAATATGTATTAAGTCTACGCTTTTCGACAGGGGAGTAAACTATATAACATACATTATGTCATTAAGTGCTAACACATTTCCAGATTTTTATAACACACATCCTATTCTGTAATCTGACACGGGAGAAAAGTAGTGTTAGCACAAGGAAAATAATAGAAGTTGTGTTACATTTAAAATATATATTTTTTTAATACTTTTCACACGCTTTATCCAATAAATAACGGAAATATACAATTTTAACTGTAAAGATAATGTATTTCCTACCTCTTCAAAGAGCTGGGTTTACAAACTATTTGCATTTATGAAATGTTCAGTTATTAGAAATTCGTTTTATTCTACTGACGCTTTAGAGTAAAAATTATCCCAAACGCCAAGGCATTTTTTAAGGAAGCAATTTTATTAAAATGCGATGGAATTTTCGGTTTCTCTAAGACAAATAATCCTCGTAATCACTAAATATGTTACCACAGTCAGTGACATGGCGTCAATGTAACCACTGCTGCCGATGGCAACAGTACAAGCAATGAAATAAAATAAAATTAATTAAATCAGAGAGGAAATATTTTAATTATTAAGTAATTTTTAATGTGTACAACATCAGTTGAAAAACTTGAAGAAAAGCACAATATTGCTTTTGAACTGTTGGCCGCTTGTACTGTCATTTTAATCTTGTTTTGCCAGCTCAGATACCTGCGACGTTCTACTGCGTAAGGTCATTGACCTCGTAGTAGTCACTGTACATACTAAAGAAGGTTCGTCCGCCTGATGTGTTGCCGCTGTATAAACAGGCAAAATGCTGAGTTATCAGCTACCTTAGTTACCGGAACCGACGAGTACCGGTTAATACGTGCACCTGTTTCTGTTTTGTTCGTTCAGTTATGTGCTTTTTCAATTAATTTTTAATTAGATTATTTGTATTTGAATTTACTCTGTGTAAGGAAATGGAGCCAGATTACTTTGAACCGTGAACATCTTCTTCTGCCAGCGAATGATACTTAGAAAATACAATAAAAAAGTATTTTTGCTCTAAAAAGAATATCTCGTACTAGACAAAATTCTAATTAATTTTTATGTTTAAACACAAACCGGCAACAGCTGTAATCTACCAACACCACGCCACCGTTACTAAACATTAGACCACTTGTAAGTATGACCGCGACATATCATGTGTGTAGAGAGTGCATCACATCTTCAACTCATGACAAAACCGGCAAATTTGTACAACACGCGACATATGTGTTATTTTTGTAGATTGGTTAATATGGATTCTCAATACTAATTTGGAAATTCTGAGTTTAATACAAAACTAATTTAATCAAACGTTTCTTTCAGATTTAAGACTATTTTAAATTTTGCTTGTTAAATTTTACTGGAAAATAAATTGTAAATTATGTTAATTACTAAACTCGGTATTTCAGTAGCCAATCGTTCTAATTTACAGCAAAAAGAAACTAGTAACAATTGAGTTATAAGTAATAATCGACTATAGAAGGCTGAGGAATAACATGAGGTGGGTTCGGAACGTTTGGTTATTAAAAATACGGACAGAATCTTATTTTACATACGGGCAGAAAATAGAACATTCAACATAGTTTACACTAATATTAAGTTACCTGTCATAGAGCGTGACAAATTTCCTCTTTCCATCTTTATATAATAAAACCGCTTAAGAAGACAACCAGTTCCTCACAGTTCTTTTGCCATCGTTGTCGTTAGTGTTTAGTGTTAGTGTTTATTAATAACAGGCAGCGCTTGCTTCGTTCCTCATGATACAGATTTACATGTCCCTCGTTAAAATAACTAATTTCCTTGCTATTACAATTACATTACACTATCGGCGCATCACACTATTCTGTCCGTGTTTCTCGGTTGGTTTCACAGTTTATGTCTTTAATAAAGGAACAGCACACGGTCATTCACAATCAACGGCACCTTAAATTGTCTTAAAAAGTTTCAGCACGCAGACAATTGCAAACCATGAAATGTATTTACATTTCTTTCGTTACATGTCTTCTAAAATGGTATCCGTAGAAAACTATGGTACATACGTGCTCAGCACGTATGAGTTTAGCAAGGATTGTTGAGATATAGCAGCCAAAGTTGGAAATTGTACTTAACTTCTGAAGCCGCTCCAAAGGAAACATTTATTTTAAAGTTTATAAATAATGACATCTTTACAGCAAACTGTATTTTGAAGTGACTAAAGAAAATAATTACATCTTGTAATTGGATGTTCCTGAAAGTTTCTAAGTTTACATTACACTGTACAGTCAAAATTACCTTCAAGATTTTGCTAGAAAGTGAAGGAGAAACATATTAGTAACAAATATAATAACATTAGTTATGGCAGTACTTAAAATTATACACAACATAACAGTGTAGTACTGTAATAAAATTAATATAAATATTACAATGCAGATAATGAGCATTCTAAATGTGTTATCATAATATATATTAATATATAATATATTTATAATCAGAACTGCATTAGTATTTTGAAATTTTGTAATTTCTAAGCGAATTGTTAAAACAATCAGAAACCAAGATATTTGAGAGTATTTAAAAATAATGTGTACTTGTATAACGTGATGTACGACATGCCAGCATACAATATTTAGTTACCATATCTGTCTATAGAACAAACATAAAATAATATACACTAAGTTCGTCTAAACGTTTATATTACTAAATTCTACTATTAAAATATACAAGTTATAAAAGTTTATTTTTAAAATCTAAAAGGGTTATAAAACATTCAAAGGTTATAAGGGAAATTATTCAAAACAGTTGGACAACTGAGAAAAGTTCTGACGACTGGACAACAGCATTGATTCATCCAATCCACAAGAAAGGTGATGAAACATATGCGAATAACTACAGAGATATCCCACTTTTGCCAGTAACCTATAAAATCTTATCCAAAACATTATTGTTCAGAGCAGTGAAACGACTTGACTCACAGATAGGTGAATACCAATGTGGCTTCGGAAAAAGTAGGTCATGCACAGAGCAGATTCTTAAATCTAAAATCAATAATGAGATATTTGAAAAGAAGATCTAAAATTTATGTAATTACCTTTATTGACTTTAAGAAGACATATGATTCAATTTATAGAGAGTCACCGTTCAAAATCCTTAATCAATTTGGCTTGCATAATAAAACAAGAAATTTAATTAAACGAACGCTGACGAATGAACCTACTCCAAAGTGAAATTCAGAGGTAAAATTTCTAGACAGTTTGAAATTAAGACAGGAGTCAGACAAGCAGATAGACTATTACCATTGCTCTTTAACGCCGTTCTGAAAAAGAAAGTAATAAAAGAATGGAGAAAATCATTGGAGGAATATACCTCCACCCATCTAGCGTTTGCAGATGATCTAGGAATCTTATCAGGTTCTGCAGAAAGTGTTGAATCGCTAACAGAACAAACCAAAAGAGTGGGTTTAAAAATTTATTTTGAAAAAACCAAGTTCCTGACAAACATCAAGACAATATTTAATATTCATGTTTAATCTGGTATCCAAGTCATTTGATCGAATTAATAAATTAACTTATCTTCAATAATTCGCCTTGTGATTTCTTGTAAATCTCTTCTGTTATGCATTTCGGAGACTATTCTCCATCTTCAGATATTAAAATAAAAAATAAAACTATGTCACTCTTACGAGATTATTACATAATAAAGTGTTAATTTGCATATGAACTGTACACGATGTTTTGTGTGCACCCGTTGAAGTTCAATCTGCTACTGAGCGGTTGTTACTTTATCGTAGTCTTAGCGAGCAGACTCAAGGCGGTATCGTACAAGCGGTTGAAACCAAAGTTCAGTTGGTCATTTAATACGAAATCGCGACTGCTTAGGTTTGCGTATGCACTATAAATTTCAAACTCTTCCAAGGCATTCATGAAACTGCCATTCTTACATACATGCAACGGTATTAAGTTGGAATTAAAGTCTGTGTAATTATGATTGTGTGAAGTCAGGTGTCGGGCGTAATTAGATTTGATGCTGTTATCATTTCTTATTTTCTTGGGTATATGTTTCCGAAAACATTTGACGAAACGTCTCCCCGTCTGTCCAATATAGAAGCAATTGCAATCATTGTATAATAACTTATGTATACCCTTTTTTTCTTCTGGAGGTGTATGTTTTGTCGGCCTGATAATGCTCTGGAACTTATTATTAGTTCTTAATGAAATAGGAAAACTATTATTATTCAATACATAGGACAAAATCTTAGGATAAAGCTTGTATAATTAGTGGATATACAAATTGTGTGTGTGATACTGTTTATTCGGGGTTTAAGCTTGCTTTTTTCATGTTTTTCCAGTAGTTTGTCAATGTTCGAACTATTGTAACCATTGGCAACCGCGATGTATTTTATGGTATTCAGCTCATCACGAAAGTCATTATCATCCAGGGGGATTCTCAATAATCTGTGAATACAAGTATTGTATGTCGCCATTTTTTGTGAATAAGGATGGTGGGAGTCCCCGTGTATTGTGGTGTCAGTGCTTGTTGGTTTCCTATAAATGTTGAATTTTAGTTTGTTCGTCTGTCGAGTGATGGTTAAATCTAGAAACTGTTTCAACCAGTGGTTTAATCATGTTTTCAACCTCTGTTTCGAGAGTAAACTGGATGTTTGTATTTACTTTATTTAAACAGTTTTTAAATAACTCGATTTATATTAGAGTAATGGGTAATAATTCATTTTTAATGGGTAATAGAAGAGATTTACAAGGAGTCACAAGGCGGATTATTGAAGGTAAATTAATTTATTCGATCAACACAATATCCAAGAAAATAAAAACTCGGCAGATGCAAATCTATGGAAGAAATTCAAGTATCTTAGAGACGTTATTGAACAAAATGTCACAAAGAAGACATTAAAACAAGAGTTAATAATATGAACGTTGCTTACCATTTAACCGAGGACACATGTAAAAAAAATCCAATATCACTTATTGCCAAAATTAGGCATTATTTAAGAGCACTTTGTCCGAAAGCACTTTATGCAGCTGAGTGTCTAACTCTGAACAAGAAAATTATGATGGAAGAACTGGAAGTAACAGACAGGAAAATATTATGAAAAATCTTGGGATCAATAAAAGATGCAGAACAGTACCGAAACCGATACAATAATGAGCTGTACACACGTGTTGAGAAAATCACAGGCGTAATTAGAAAAAGAAGAATTACTTTCTACGGACAGAATGATTCCTGACAGACTAACAGGAAAAAATTGTAACTACTTCAAAAAGTTCAAAATGCGCAATACGTGGTTCAAAGAAACATAAAAGACATAGAAGAACTCCAGATTACTCAAGAAGACATTGAAGAATCCTTACCACTTAAAAAGAAATTAAAAATTGCCCAAGGTTTTCAGGAAAACCCCAAGAATAGGACAGGTGACATCTGGACTGACGGAAGGAAGGAGAGCCATCGATTAAGAATGAATGAGATGAGGGAGAGGAGGAAGAGAGAGGAGAAGAAGAGAGGAAGCATTTGAACCAAACGTAGCCTAGAGTAGCTCATACGCAAAATAAATAGATGGTTATAAATTAAGTCTAAAAGTTCGAGGAAATTTGGACAACAGAGTTTTATATTAAAACTACCAAACAATAAAATTCGTACGTTCCTGATATTAAAATATACCATTTTGTACAATTAAAATATAATTGTATTTTTAAAGATTTAAAGACTCCATAAACCTAATTAATTTTAAATATTGTCTACTAAAGTAGACACAGTTATTGAAGCAAATTTACATCTCAATTTTTTGTCTATCATTGGGTGACTGGGTTTAGAAACACTGCAATATGAATCGCTTACAGGCTACCTCCGGTAGTAGAATTTAATTTAATCCGGTCTACATTATATTTTCTTGCTGTTCTTGTATGTTGAAATTCATAATTTTTAATAGTATGAGAAATTGGTTTTCTATACCATCAAAATTTGTACAGAAGGTATTATTCATTTCTAGCTTTCTGCTCTAGGAAGTTAAATTAATACCAGTATACGGTATATAACTGCTAGAAGTTAACTAACATAAATATGTAGAAGTCGAAAGGTTCTGTGTTTGCTATAAACTTGAACCTATCAGAATACAATTAATTGCAAACATTAAATAGAATCTGTAGGGAACGTTATAACGTTTTCACCAGAAATTTTCAATCAACTATAAACTTCTGTTTTACATCGAGATGTATTCATTTCATACTCTGCAGGACGATTGTTAAATTTGAATTGACTAATTGTAATGGTAAGGGAATTTTAATCTCTGCGTCACGGAGATTTTCTCCGATATTTGTTGTTTGATTTCTCCCTAGGCGGCGTTGAAGAGGAATTACCGTTATAAACACGGTGTCCAGTACTGCTTTCCCGTTTTAACTTTCGAAATTTACCTGCTTATATAATTTGACTTTGTAAAACTAACACACACACAGACCACTGTGTTTAAGTCAATATCAGACTAGTAAATTTTGCCTAAAGTTAACTTTTACCTTATCAATTTGTTTTGATTACATTAGACAAATTATCAAATAGGCCATCATTTTACAATATACAAAAGAGTTATAAATATAATTAATATGCCTACCAACATATGAGTTTATGAAAGCTTAAGATACATAACATTTAGTACATATTATTACAAATATTACATACTAAAAATCAAAAAACGATTGTCAGTAGCACAGTAAAATATTATATCCATACACGTATATATATATATATATATACACTATAATATATTAAACTACAATATAATATATGTAAGCATTTTTAAACATTCTTTGTAATTATTAAGAATTTTGCCCCCTCAAAGTAAGTAAATGAATAATAATAGTGTTTTAATGAGAGAATAAATATATTATTCAAATCTTAAGTTCTACAGAATGTCCACTAACCTTTAACACCAGATTTCAATGTTAATATTGACATCAAGAATACACAGACTGAGGAGGACAACACAATAAGACGGCCTCCAGCCAGCTGACACAACGCGACATTTTAATCACATAAGCTACAGTCAATAGTCTTGTATAATGCTGCTGTATTGCATAAGTTATCTAAGTCTTCTAGAACTATATACTGATGTCGCTTACACTTTTGTATATTTATTGTATAGCCGGTGGAATTGTCTTCAGACTCTGCATTCAGGAAAGCATGTGATGCCACTAGCAATTGTACCGAATTTCGAGATACTTAGACGTATTGAGCGTAAATTAAAACAGAAAACAAAACTGATATAAGTTCGTAAAATAAGTACAAGCACGGGGAGCGCGCGCACGCACAAATAATCTTTTGCATTAACTAACGTAACTTTTTAGACATCCTAATTCTTGTTCCTCAGTTTACTAAACTCATATCTACAAAAATTTTGTTTAGAAAATAAACAAATTGATCAATGACCATAAGCAAGACTTTTTAATTACATCTTCTTATTTTCTTTCATCTCTTCGCATTGGTTGGTGGGCTTGCAATTTCTTCCCTTCTATAGGCACATAGGCCTCCTATTAACTACCACGTAGGCCTTCATTGTCACTCATACAAATTCTAGTCACATACCACTTGTATAATTAGGTCTTATTACTTTACACCATAGTTATTGTTATGTTTGTAAAATGTAGAACAAAATGTCGTTAATAACGTTAATTTATTTACACAAGAAAAATAAAAAAGTAATACAAACACTTAATTACATTGTAGCTAACACGTGTTTTGTAAATTTATAACTTCAGATCATGGCTTTATAATCTGTGTACTAAATAACAGAATGGGCATTATCAAATGACGTAGTATATAAATTTCTTCTTTTTTTGTTTGTACACAGTTTATTTAATTCTGTAAACTAAATCTGCGTATAGGAAACTAAATCAGCCTGTCAAAAATTCTGATTAGGTCATTTCTTAAAACAAAGCGTTATATAAATACAAACAGCATAGGTATTTGTAAAATAATATAAATACAGCCAATCGCATATAATCGCATAACTAGAAGGTGTATGTTACAGAATTACATAGAACTAGCTCTGACCAGTAATTGGAAAACTTTAAGTTGTACGCTTGTTCATCAGCGTTATCATTAGTACAAAAGACGGCTGGAGATTATAGTTGGTAGTTTCAAAACAGTGTAGTTTATGTATTGAAGTAAACTTGGTCAGTAACATAGGTTACATTTTTAAAGTAGTATTTCAAAAGATTAAAATAAAATTATTTTAATTTTTTTTTATTATAAACCGTAAAGAAATTATTTTAATTTTGAGACTCCGAATAAGTGTCATTATTTATACCAATTATTATATTGCAACGACGGTCTATTCGATCGTCGTAGGTACAGTAGAAAACAAATTACAAGACAAAAATTAAGTCACTAATCGCCAGCTTTCATTGTCAAAATTAAACAGTTCGTAATTAAAAACACAGTCTCTTACAAAAAATCAAATAAAAATTACAAACAGAATTATCACTGCTGCACATCACTACAGAAACATTATTCCGATTAGCGCTTTCAAGCTTCTCAGCTCATCGTCAGATCGGAATTGATGTCAGAATTCCGATCTGACGATGAGCTGAGAAGCTTGAAAGCGCTAATCGGAATAATTTTCTGTAGTGGTGTGCAACAGTCATAATTCTTTTTGTGATTATAACCACTAACACAATTTTCTTCATTAAACTTCAAATAAAAATTGTTCACACGCAATAAAATGTCAACTAAAATTAAATCACAATTGTATTACAATATACCGCCCGAATATAAAACACAGCACTTCACTAACAACCACTTGAACGCACACAGTAATATACCCCGATAATAATTCGAACCGCACACTAAATATATTTCGCAACTATACTGACTACTAAAACCGCTGCCGCCTAGTATTTATACAACGGTCACAGCAGGTAATTGCAACACTGCAATTAACACGGTCACAACAATTATACAACTTAACAGCAGGTATGGGCTATTTATTGTCTACTGTGTTCCATAATATGTGTCCTTAACAGGCCATCGAAAATTCTATAGGACACTTCAGCGCTACCTTCGCAGAAACTCGCACCGTTGGGCTAATTGAGATGCTTCCAGAACGACACCATCGAACGTACGAGACCAGCATTAAGTAATACTGCCTCACATGTCAAGTGTCACGTACGCATTACAACTGCGGGGTCGTTATCCAATGTACCAGAACGTTCCGTAATAGCGTAACACTTTTTCTGCATTACGTAACAATATTAATTGTCGTCTTATAGTGTCATAAAATTAATGTATAATATAAACATGTCAGCAATGGGATAAAACTGGTTTCTTTATTGACATTTTGCTAAGTAGGTTGAATAACGGCTTTAGAGCAGGTGTAATCCTATTCCTATGAATATTATAGCCTACATGTTTTAAAAAGGATATTCGGTAAATGAAACATGAATAGGAATCCTAAATAAATAAAAATTTGTTAAAATAAATAAATATGTTAAACCACAATTTTTCCATAAATTGAACGTACAAAATATAGTGTGATTATATGTCTGGTTCCACTAATTAATGTAAGCGCTGTAAATAATTCTACCTGAGAATACGTTGAGTGTGAAAGCGTGCTACACTATAACATTCAACAGCGGCTTTGTTAGTGTAAAGCAGCACTCAAACAATGTAACTAGTGTTTGCGTGTGATGTCTTTCTCCATCTGATGTAGCCTACCTACACTTAACTCGCAATAATACCTGAGTCGAAATAAATAAAAAGATTATCTTATTCGGCCTGTATATTTTGTCGTCTATTTGGATGTGAAACAATCATCTAGAACAGGAATGTAATTATGAAATTTTTGAAAATTTACTTATGATAATAAGGCGCCCATATTCCTTTGTACTAAACATTTAAATTTTTCAGAATATCGTGTGAACAGATTATTGAGATTAAGGACATTTATAATGTTTGTTTACAATATTTAAACTTAAAGCTTTGCGAGAAATCAAAAGTTTTGGTTCTTCAAAAAACTTCATTAAACATTTTGCATTGACTATTACATGGCAATAAATCTTTTGGGCCACGAGTTACAAGAGGAAATGTTATTGTTACTGTAAGTGGTTTAAGAATATTTATATAAAACACGAAACTGAAACAAAAACCCTTCTTCGCCGTATAAATCAACGAATTAACTGTACCTTCTTTATTAAACAGACGATTCATTATCTGTGAGAAGAAATATCCATATGGCTGAAGCATTCTGTTAAGATTCCTATAAGTGATTAAGCAAGAGTACTTTTTGCCACCGTTCACTCTACAGTGAAAAGATAACCCAACTATGAGAGAAACCAGACAGCTGGTTACAAATGCTTAGGCGGATTATCTGGCATTTTGGAAACATTAAATTTTACTTGGATAAAGAACTGAATCTATTCTTTTATATATCACTTATTTACTGAATGATTTCCCTTAACGTCTACGACGTCTGTCAGGTCCAAATACTATGAAGCAGACACACCCCGAGAATGGAGATATACGTAGTGGAATGAACAGCATTAAAGCCCATACATGGTAATTGCATGTGAACAATTTTATATTATCGGTGTTCGTGTCCTTTTAGATCCTTCCACTTCTGCTCAATTAAGTCTGTACAGATCTGTACTATCTCCTGTTTACTACTTGATTTTTTATAGGATTTTGCTAATGACCCAATAACAGGTGCTGTTTACGATTCCTGAAAACTGTAAATGTAAAATGTCTTCAGCGTATGACGGCGTCGTATTAAATTATTGGTTTAACGTAAGCTATGTATGTTATCACATTATTGCTATCAGAAGCCCTACTTGTATAGTTGTAATAACGTTTGCTATCTGTTTGCTTCTATAATATTAATCGCCTATTTTATTTTTAACGTTATTATCAATTTTGTATACGTTGCTGACATTTTTAGTTTAGTGTTAACTACAGTTAGTAAAGCATTCACTTATATGTGGACCATATTATTTGTAGGTAATTTAATGTACAACTGAAGCAAAGATTTATCCTCTTACAACATGAAGTTTGCCTAATAAACGGGCGTATATAAAAATTCATTTAGGGGAATTAACAAAATTAGAGGATCATCTCTTCAGCAGGGGCTTCGTAATGTTTGATCAAGATTTTTGTTGATACACGGAATTATCTGTTATTGTTTATTATAAGTATATTTTGACCTGCGTTAAATGTCATTAAAATGCTACAATATTAATTTTTTTATCTGAAGGAGAATTTCTGGGGAGGGGGTTTCCACCCTCAATCCCTTCTCTGCTTAACCCATGGGTCATGTGATCATTCTGTAAGTAATAATAATTGTTTTGCATGACAGCTAGACATACATCATTATTAAATGTTTTTTAAACGTGTGAAATTGTAAAGCCACGTGAAGTTATCAGTATAAAAGCAAAGGACTGACGTAGAACTTTAATGTTTGCAAAGATAAACTCAATGAGATCGGTTATATAAACGCTATGCCGGTTAGTTCTACACTTTGTGTTACTAACTTCTGTATTTAATTATCTATTTTTTAATAGAGCATTGCATATAAAAACAGTTTAAAGTAACTTTGTACTCTACTTTAAACAGACCTTTACATGACTGAAGGAAAGTACGAGTTTGCTAGTAAATTTGTGTCGTTTTTCCATCAATGCAAAATAGGTAACTGTTTTACAGGTGTTACGTTAATTGCGTAATGGGATATGAACAATTTTAGATGTGTCATAGATTTCCAATATTTTCCTGCATTACACGTCTCGATAACGTGAAGTAATTTAAATCAAATTTCATGTTATGTATTCCACAAATTACTAACACTACTCGAAGCATGACTGCATGACTTTTTTGTTTGTTCATAAAATAATGCCATGTGCTTTACTTTGGTCACTGAGGACAACCTTTGCTTAAATATTTCCAGGCGCATTATTTTTCTGATAGATAAAAATATTGCTTTCTTGCATTCGGAAAATAGCACACGTTTCTTGATGCTATTGTCAGAAATCATCTGAGAAATCATAAGTTTTCTATAAAAGTCTTCAATAAAACTATTTACAAAAGTATTAATTGATATACAGATGTGAACACTCTTGTTCTTTCATTAGAATTCAGTGGAAATATTGTAATGAAACGAGTCTGCTTTTTTAATAAATTTTGTCCCCAGTGATCGTTTTTGCACAGTATTTTATTTTCATAGACTGAAAGAGAACGGACAAAGTTTACCAAAACTTAATTTGCCACACTTTCCGTTGAGATATTAACCTAAAATTAATATAGGCATACAGTAAGTTAAACAAGTATTTAACGATTGTTTTGCACCACACATAACTTCACTTCCTGTGCATTTTACAAGAAAGTAATTGATGAGGGCGTAATGCAATATGTTATATACGCAATTGTATTATAAATATTGTTCATAAAATATTGTTACGACATCACAGAACAAGCTACGCAATCTACGTGTTTATGGAACGTTACAGAGGGATCCAGAATGTAATGCGGTGGTGTACGTGCTTCTCGACGCATTTGCTAGACGGTGTCAGTATTCACGCGGCCGCGCGGACTGTGCCAAGGCTTAAATTACTTACGTCGTAGACACTGGCGCTAAGACGCAGTTTGGAATATACTGGTCTGTGCGTGGATGTATTAATAGAAGGCGGCAGCGGCCTTAGTTGTCAGTATATTTGCGATATATTTACAGTGCGGTCCGAGTTTATTGTCGTGCCATTACAAGTGATTATCGGGCGATATTACTGTGTGCGTTCAAGTGGTTATTAGTGAAGTGTTTAATAATCGGGCGGGATTATTTTAATTCAATTGTGTTTAATATTAGTGGACATTTTATTGCGTGTGAACAATTTTTATTTTATTTGTAGTAAGAGACTATGTAGTTAATTACGAACTGTTTAACTGTGAAAATTAAAGCTGGTAATCAGTGAATTAATTGGTGCCTTGTATTTTGTTTCCAATATACCTACGACGATCGAGTATACCGTCGTGACAATATGAAACCTCCCTATTAAGGTATTATGCCGGCAGAGGTGGGACGACACCAGAGGTCGCTGGACGGCAAGACACGTCAGTAACGGGTTTAAGAACAATTTTTGGAACTGACGACGATAAGGGGCTTATATTGGATTGTCAGTTATAATTTTATTAGAAACTCTGTACAAATCCATGTTAAAATACAGAGATAAAGTCTACGATACTGAAATTTGTTATGCGTATTGAGACATAAAATTGCATGTCCATCATTGAATAGAAATTCAATTAAAATAGGAAAATTCATAGTATAATAAACGTTAATTTACAAGTTTCACTTGAAACAGTAAAACTCTGTGTGAACCGAGTTTATGGTAACGTAATTTCTTGGCTAGTATAAAATGTTTTAGAAAAAGACTTTCTTGTACTCTATATAGGTGTATCAAGAAGTTTTTATTGTTAACCTTAAATCCGATTGTGTATTTAAAGCTGTGAATTTGACACTTTCAGTACGCAATTAAAATGGGTATTCAAACTCATATAACAAATACGTAATACGTTAATTTATTGGGATTGGAATCCTGAGTCGCACGTGGTAAGCGCGGCACGTGGAATGACTTTCACTGACGCAGGAGACGACTTAAAAATACGCAACATTAAACTGATATAATTGAATTTAAAAGTTATGGATTTGTTTAAAAATGATAGTGGTTTAAATTGTAATTACAGATGTTTAATATTGTTACGAGAAGCTTATCGAACAGACCAGAACATTCTCCACCCTCCTCGGCGAGTGTGGGAGGTGTGGGCTCAGTCAAGGCCGCGCAAAAGTAGGTTATAGTTTGTTCAAGAACATTTGAAATACGCATTAAGCCGGTTTGGAGTAAGGATGGAAAGGTGTACTGGACCTCTGCGCGACCTATAAAAGCAAGAGCGTTTGGCGTAGTCAAGTCACTTACGTGAGCGATTTTCCTTAGCGCGGATCGAGTGTTTCTCGAGTACTGTGTGAAGTGTTATTGTGTTATAAATTGTGTGGAACTCTATTATTTGATAATACTGTTGCGTGTGGACAATCTGTCTGGACTTATTGTACGAGTTTATTACGAATTATTAATTTTGACAATTAAAGCTTGTTTTTAGTCACTTCATTGGTGTTTTGTATTTTGTTTTCCACTGTACCACACTACGATCAGCAGGACCGTCGTAACAATATTTACAGTAACTCTAGCAGGCCTACATTTTTATCTGCGCTTTCGGAAGCTTACATTAAGTTCAATATTACCTTGTACACATCACTTGTACACATAGGTATTAGACAATAACAATGTAAAGTTCAGTTTGTTTTACTTTTGTATTTAGTGGGTTTCGTGTAATTGGTGGAGTAGTTAATGTAGCTAATGTGTTCTAGAAATTTGTATGTTATCTTTTCAGTATGTTTTTAAGCCGTTTGAAGGTGATTTATGTTGACCGTTGGCAGGTAAAGTGAGGTTGTACGCATACGTCTATGACACACCACTACCAAAAGGTTGACGACCTCTGCGATATTAAGAAGTTATACACCTATTTTCTTTCATTGTTAGAGGCATAATGCGATAAGCAATGTTTGAATGAAATGCATAAGATATGATAATCTACCTTTATAAAGTATATAAATATATATCTTTGTAAAGAATCGTTACACTTTCTGTTAGCATTATAGTTTTAATCATATACGAAAAATTTAATCGCACATTCACAGTTGTCATCAGTATTTATGTACAGAAAATTAGTTATTTTTGAAAATACGTACTTACGTAAACACAAATTGCTTATTTATTTAAAGTCTTCTTTTATATTTTGAACTTGAATAAAATACTTGGTCTTTTCTAAGCAGTATTGTGTATTAAAGAAACGTGCAAAATTTTTACAAATGCTACTTTACTATCGTACAATTTTAAAGAATAAACTGATAGTTGGCTTAAAGAAATAATTTACAAGGTATTTATTTTGAAACGATAAAACGATTTACGTGGTTTAAATCCTGGTATAATTGTTATGAAGATAGTAATCTCCATTATTTAAAAGTTTGGATCGTATGAATTTTAAATTTACCATTACAAAAATATAGACCTTCTGTACTACTAATACATCGACGCTAGAGTTAGTAGAACAAACGTCACATTCAGTAATAATAACTCATTAAAATTCATCTCAACTTAACAATTCTGCTTTGCAAATGCAATATTCAGTTATATATTTTTACGAAGGTCTCACTAATCGTCGTATTGTACAATGGAAACAAAATACAGACACCAATTAAATCACTAATTACCAGCTGTAATGAGTAACAAATAACACTTTGAAATCAACAAGAACCTCTCATACAATAATTCCAGTTAAATTTGTCCACACGTAATAATAATGTCAATTATTAAGGATTCCGCACTATTATAATAAGGTAATCACTTTTCACAACAGTCACTTGATCCGTGCTCTACAATCTCGTCAGGTGTAACTAACTAACCCAGCCGCTGTTCTTTATATATATTCCGCAGGTTTTACGGAATGATTTTCCACTTTTTGACGATATGCCAGCAGAATTTGCTTAGTTACAAGTAACAGAAGAGTCTGGAGTGGTTTTTTACTGCACGACTTTGACTGAGGGGCTGCACCGGCTCGCCTAGCGGAGAATCATTAGAACGAAACTCTCATCTGTTCGAGAGCCTTCTGTAATTGTCTTAACAATAATATTTCCAGTATGAAATAAAGAAAATCTGTTAAGCCAGATATTTCAGTAATCAAAACTAACGTTTAATTAAAACATTACGTAACTTGCAGCGAAGTTCAGAAGGCAGCATTATTTTAAAAATAAAGCAAACCACATCACTAAATTACTAACGTAACACTCTAGGTAAGCAACAATAACTATATTATATTCCGTAAACTTATACAATGTTCTTTATTTACATTTCTATTAAATACATTCGATATACAAAGATTATCTGTTAAAACATTCAGCTGTTTGAAACCGTATTCTATCCATAACTTTAGTTTTTACAGACTGCTACTATGATCCGATCTTTAATAGTTAACTTATAATGAATAAGGAAAACTTAATAATGGTCTACAATTTTGCTCAGAAAACATAATGTTACGACGGTCTCACTGATCGTCGTATGGTACAGTGGAAAACAAAATACAAGACACCAATGAACCCAATAATCACCAGCTTTAGTTAATCACAAATACAGTTGCCGTTCAGTCAATAAAGAACATTGTGTAAGGTTACGGAATATAAAGTAGTTATTGCAGTTTGCCTAGAATGTTACGTTAGTAAGTAGTGATGTAATTTGCTTTATTTTTAAAATAACGCTGCCTTCTGAACTGATCTGCAACTTGTAAAATAATCCGAGCAAACTGTGTCAACTCTAAATAATAATGTCAAATAATAGAGCCCCGCACACTTATAAAGGAATAACACTTCGCCACAATACTTCGAACTTCACTTGAATAAATCGCCACTTAAAATGACCTCTAAGCGCCATCTGTCGTTATTTAAGAAGATAACACAATTGTTCCAGAACAATCCATATTATGCGTCAACACTAAGGAAAACACTAGAGATTAGTTGATTGCGGCCTTGAACACACTGTGTGACCGTTGAAGTCTGGAACACCCTCGATTGTTGACGGATGTCAAGTGTCACGTACGCACACAAACATTGCAGCTGGGCTCTGCTGGAATAGCCGAGAAACATGTAGAACGTTCTGTAATGGCGTAACGATACATGTAACGTGTAAAATTAAATTGACATATGAAAATAACCGAAGTACGTTTCAGTGTATTATTATTGTATACAAGTTATGCGTTAAACTCCATCAAGGATGCGTACCGTTTCCATCAGTCAGTGAAGCGTAAGGATGCCAAGATGTGTCTGACATTCAAGTGTAGGGATCTGTGTTTTTATAAGGCTTGTCTTTATAGAAGTGTGAAATCCCAAAGGAAATTAACGTCAGAACAAAATGTGAATTATTTATCTTATTGCCTACTAAACACTGCATTCAATTTTATTCGTTTCACTTCTAGATGTTTACTTGCGACAAACGGCTGTCCCAATAAATCTATCCTATGTTTTGTAAGTGCACACCATGTTTACACCTACACTACTATTTAACTCAGAAACACACCTATAAATTAGCTGAATTAATTTTACATCATTATTTGGACGACTAAGGTTTTAAATGAATTTATCACGGAATCGGTTGTGAACCTGCCACTCACTACAACTCTACAATTTCTAAGAGAGTGTAAGTATTAAATGTAGTGCAAAAGTATTTAAATTTTGTCAGATCCACAGAACATTGGTTCTGTTAATAACTAACTATTGAAAACTTTAAATATTAACATTAAATAATGATCATTAAATAATATTTTAAATTATGACCTTAAAATTAATTCATATTAAAGACCAAAAAACACATCTCAGCATTCTCCAATTTGTTGGAAATTCTAATATTCCCATTTTAACGTACACAAGTAATCACGTATGTAATTTAGCCCAGGCATATTTCTTGAAAAAGGAAGCGTAACCCTGCACTAATTAGTAACAAGCTGAATTCTGTATATGTTTTAGAGGAGTGTGAGGAAAGTTGATTATTAAAATTCTCAAAGTTTTCCACTGGTGAATTGTTTCCAACATCATCATCACCACTGTAAGCACTAGGCCTTAGACCTCTTCCGAAACCCATCCCCTCCTCGGTCTACCGACATCTCTCTTCCCAGTAGGGTAATAACTAAGGCAGCCACAGATAGACAGATATCATTCATGCGACTCAAGTGTTCAGACTATCTCCTCTGTGGTCTTTAGTCTTCTGGTGCAAAGATAAAATGTTTAAATCGCGTCTAATATCCTCGTTCCTTTTCCGATTCAAGAGAGAACAACCTTGCGTCTCTTTTAGAAATTTCATTTCAACTGCCTGAATCCTCTGCACGTCCCTTTTACCAAGGGTCCATTTCTCACTGGCACACAGGAATGTGGGGATAGCCAGAGTTTTATTATTTCATTCGGATATGCTTTTGTGTTTTATTTTCCATGTACCTATAAATCGTTCCACAGATGCGTCTAAATTTTGTTAGCTTACTATCCCAATCAATATCAGTTCCGTATGAAACATTACCACCCAGATAATTAAAATAATTAACCTGATCCAAAATCTGATCCAATGACTAACCTGATTATTCATAACTATCTTAGTTCTTATACCATACATGCCCTGAAATTAGATTTTGTAGCAGAGATCTGTAGCCCATATTCTTGTTTGATGCTATTGAACGTAAATATCGCTCGCTGTAACTGGTCTTCTGTTTTCTGTATCATTACCTTGTCATCTGCGTAAAGCAATGCATTCACATGAGTATTTCGCTGAAGTGATATTCCCGAGTCAATTTTAGCTGTTCATTGCCGAAATACGTCGTCCGTGAAGATATTAAAAAGTGTAGATGAAATAGGCCATCCTTGTGTCACAGCTCTATTTGTAGGAATTCAAAATTGTAAAAAAGGCGGGGGAGGCAGATGTTTCAGTAAAAACGCCGTACCTCTCGTGTGTCACAGCCTAGAGAATTGAAAAAAAAAACAATATAGTCGTATCTGAATTTTCTATAACTTTTTTGTTTTACCATAAAAATGCCACTTCCTTTGTTTTGTTTGTAAAATTAAGATAATCTCTATTTATGAACAATTCTGATATTGTCTAAAAATTTTTTGACAAAAATAATATTAAAAAACTTGAGGTAAATGAAATTTTTAAAGAAATTGGAGTAGTTCATAACGCTTTTTCACTATTCTCTGTGAAACAAGTGGCAACGAAGCTACTTCGTTTACACGTGGATGTGGAATCAACAGTATGTATTTGCACAAAGAACTGGAAGAACAGTTGGCGAGGTTATTATCACAACCAATTTCCAAGGTTTACCTAGTATTTCATGCTGAAAGGTAGTGAGAAAACATTGATCAATAACTATTTGTATTGGAATTGGTGCGCCCGTAAAGATGAAGAAAAATTGGAATTATTGAAACTGCTGCCGCATTATTACATAAAGGTATACTTGCTATAGCTTACAACGTTAGTTTTTATCCATCCCATGAGGATACACTCTTCAAAAATATTTAAAAACTCTGATTAACTGTGATTTTTTCTTTATTTATAGATATCAATTGTACTCTCAAAACGTCAGTCGATGACATTTGACCCAGCTTTAATATCGCCTGCTTCCCGCCATCAACACCTGCCGCTGCTGTACGGTGCTTCAGTGCTTACTATTAAGTTCAAAATGGGGTGGAAGCATCAGAAGCAATATGTGGTTCGAGATGGGGGATAAAAGGCCCTAGACTACACGGATTCTGTAGTCAATTCATTTCAACTGCAAAAAGCACTCTGCTGAATGTGTTCATGCAAATGATCTGAGCTGATATGTACCAAAAGATACAAAAATTGTAGGGTTTATCGTATAGTTTTAATAAGATGAATGTAGAGGAAAAGGGATGAAGTAATTTTTTAACACAAATACTTAGAAGTGTTTCAGATGTATCTCATATTAGTTTTACATTATTTCATTTACTCTGTACTCATTTAGCCTACAATATTATTGTTCCATTTACCCGATGTAACTGTACCATGAATAAAAATAATATACATTATATTATATATTTCATTTGTATATTTTTTCATTACAATTTTCAGTTGTTTGTATATTCTTATAACTTCCAATTTTTATGTCAAAATAATAATTATGGAACTAATAATACCTAGACTAAAGGTTTTTGTTTCAAACCTCCACGGTGAGAAATTAACCAGTTAAGCGTTTTTACTGAAATCCCTATCCCCTGGTTTTGTCCGCTATTTTGAAAATCTTTAAACCTTGCAAAACTTAGCAACTTGCCTAGCATTCCTCTAAATTATGTTCCAAATTCAACTTATTACCTAATAGCGCCAATTTCATGAGGACTTTGCCTGGGTTAAATAACAAAAATTAAATAATGTAAGTATGGAATCACATATTTTGTAAGTTTATGAGTCACATATATTATTTAGTAATTTTGTTTTGAAAATCGTACATAGTTTCTTCTAATTTATACGCGATAGAAGAATTTTATATTTGTGGTTTATTTTAAGAAGAACTGTAATTGTATTTGTTGGTAGCTCGTCATTCACGTTTCATGAAGTTAAATGTTTCGTAAACGATGTAAACTTGTAAAGCCACGGTAGCATAAAAATAACGGGCTGACGTAGAACTGGAAGCATTTTAATATTTAACAAGGATGAGCCCATTGGGAGCTGTTATCTGAGCTAGGTCGGCACGTTTTTCCCTTTATGTTACTAACCTCTGTATTTAATCTTCCTTTATACTACACTGCACGTCCATAAATGGTTAAAAAATAACTTTATATTGTACTATTAAGAAAACATTACATGACGTAAAGAACGAGCGTGTTTACATTTTTTAAAGGTGAGAAATAGAAACAAATTTAATATCAAAAACAAATCCTCCCAAAAATTTTAAAAAGTAAATAGAAACACTCCTTGTCATTCGAATATATTTTTGTGCCCTTTGTGTGTGAGTGTGTGTGTGATCGCGCGCGCGCGTGTGTAAAATGACTTGCACTTTTAGATGAGATATGCTTGCATACATTTTCCTACACATTATACATTTTAACGTTTCACAGTAATAATAATAATCTTCTTCACTTCAAGGATTAGGTTATATAAACCTGTTCCGGCATGTAACTCATCCTCGGACGATTCACGGCTCTTCTAGCAATGGCTGTATAGTTCATTGCCTCTTTGGGTAATAAATCCTCTAATAATATACCTAATAATAAGTAATAATTATAATATCTAACAATCCTCTAATAATAATAAATAATAATTATAATGTCATAATTTTCTACCATCGACCTATTTTGGTAGGTCCAGACACGGTAGTTTAATCTGTTCGTCTACAAGAAACGTGGGGTGAACAGCACTACCCTATTATAAACCACGCACTATGTATACTATTCCGCTGTCTAAGTCGACATCAGTACTGTAAACAGCACCTTGTTTATTATTCTGCTGCCCGAGAACGAACTTGCGAACTCTAGATTACTAGGCAGTCGCCATTATTATAATGTATTACAATGTTATTATTATAACTTATAGTGATTAGTTTAAGTATAAAATAAGCATTTACGAATTGCTGGCTTCAATTAAACAAGGAAATATTTCTGCAATTATTGTGCAAATAATTCTAGTAACCTATATTTTGTAAAGGAAATACGATACATTTAATAAAACTTTAAACTACGTCGCAACAGATCATGTCTGGTCAGGTTGTCATCACGCTTAGCTAGATTCATAAACTCGTTATGCATTTAGAATTCTTGGTGTTTAAACAAATAACCAACGAATATTTACATTCTACAAATCTGTCAACGCATTCGGGTAGTTAAATAAATATGTATCCAACAGTAATATATCTTTGATTGTGTTATAAATACGGAACTGAGAAAGAGAAAACACGCAAATAGAGAACAATGGACGAACAAGAGGTTAATAATAGACTAGTGATCGAGAGCAGTCAGGAAGTTGGATTGTTGATGTCTAATCATCAACAAGATGGCATTGAAAGGTTACATAGAGCCACTGGATTACTAAGGAAGTAAGAAAGACTTTTGAATGGGTATGTTGAAAATACACGTGTGCAACATCATAAAATTCATCGTATCAAACAGGTAACGCAAGCAATTTGTATTTTGTGTTTAAAACAAATGATCATTATTGAAAACTAAACTTTTACAAAAGTATATTTCTAAGAATATAAGAATTCTCTGTTTGCTTCGTGAGCAATTATTGTATTTTTAACCAAAACGTTACATTTCAACGTGTTGTTCGAAGCTTAATTAGGTTGCGATTGGTCACAACTTTCTCACCTGTTTTTGTAAATCTATTTACTTAGATTGTCAGAGTAACGGAAAAGAGCAGTAATAAATAATTTATTATTCTTGTTTCAGGAAGAACGCTAAATCAAAATTAAAGCTAAAAGTGAACGATTCAGAAAGAAAGGTAAAGAACAATTGGCTGAAAAGGAAGGAAATTATCAATTGACTTTAAAATGACTTTTAAATGTAATATATTGTTTGAATAAAACGACTGCCTCTTTATGTCTTTATGTCTCTTTAATAACTTGAATAAAAATATTTTAAAATTATATACAGGAATGTTTGAACTCTTACGTTTATAAATTTACTAAAGAAGAGAAATTGTAATTATTTAGTGTTGGTATTTTCTGGTTTGATCGTGATAAGCCTAGAACCTCAGTAGGTTTTGAACTGAAGTCTCCTCGAATTATAAAATTGTGTTCTAAAGACTTGGTGAGCCTGAGGTTTTGGTGCTTAGTATATTGTTGTCACAGCATACTTAATAATTTTAGACAAATTTGTACTGCCGTTTCTTGAGTTTTACGTGCTTTATACTTGGGTTTCTCAAAATGATTGACATATTCCTTAACTGTCACAGCTGAGGTGTCCACCGTGTTCACTGTCCACGGTGTAGCGTGGGTTCAGGGATAATTTTTTGGTATACTTTATATATCCGTATATTTGCAAAATGTTCGCCCCGACAATGAGTTTCAGACATCAGACAAAAATTCAATTTCTGATGAAATAAAAATACTGTTCACTAATTAATCTAATTAGGTGAAATATACCAATTGCATTCTGAGGTGTAGTTCTTAAAAATGAAGAAATTTTTTTAATTTTTTGACAGTAACCTGACGCCAATTTTCTAGCTTTGTAATCCTACCCAGAATTGGTTTATTATCATTTTTTCTTTGTAAGTTTTTCTAATATTGTTAGTAACATCCCACTAGTTATTCAGTATGACTTCCCACTTTGCTTTTTGCTGATGTGTGCTGTTATATTGTGCGAATGCCTACTTGGAGGTTCAGTTGCGTTTCCTTTAACTTAGCAAGTTGTTGTGACAAAGTGGAAGTTCGGCTTTTTCTTTGCTTATCGTGTACAATTTTCTCTCGCCTAATCTGGAGTCCTTTAGCAATGATACAGGCTAGATAATTTCCTGGGTGCGATTCGGCGCAGTCTGCACATACAGCTTTGTCTATTTTCTTAACTTTATTAATATTTTAGTAATAATATTTTCTTAACAGCAGTAATATTTTCCTGCACATTTACAGGTGCCCTGTCGCAGTAAAATGAGCATGTCCATAGGTTTGACATTTTTTACACTGAGGTATAAGCGTTGTTTTTTTACGCACGTGTTCTGTCTTAATTTGTCACCCCAAAATCTAATCAAGTTCATAAATTTGTTTTGTATCTTCGGATTTCCCAAATGTTAACTTAAATAAAGGCAGAGGTTTGCTAATACATGATTTTAAGTAGTGCAGTTTCAAAAATTACATATGAAACAAGTGAAGTTATCAAAGTCGTTTATTCATTGGATTACACTTGTTACTGATGGCGTTACAGATCATTAATAACAAACCCCTGACACAATCACAGCACCCAAATGCTGCGTACTAATATATCTGTACCCACTGGCAATTAATGAATAACGAGGTTGTCTGTTAAACGACCAATGTACTACACGGGTAATTTACTATAGCTATTATACGAGTTTGATAGGACGAATATTAAGATGAATCAGATAACAAAAGTAAAATAATTGTATTTGTTTTAATGTAATTAATTATTTACACTTACAAAAAATGTTTGTTAACTCAACCAAGTGTAGAAATTATATTCTTTTTTGATTCTAAGGCAAACCTCTATTATGGTAGAACTCATTTATACTCGTAGCAGAATCTACTTGATGATTTGTGCGTAATTGTAAATTCCAAAATACCTATTGGGTTGTTTGTAACTTGCATGTGCAACTATCTAAAGCTTTTGGTAACACGACGATCTTTATGAGCTTTCTAAGAATAAGAAGAAAATCAATTTCAGTTAGTTGATTATTGTAATTATTGTATGTTAATGTAATCTATTACTTCTGAGATTATTTTGACATTACTATACGATGTTTGAAGTTTACAATATTGTTACGGCAATCACATAGTTCGTCGGTGTTTCTCAGTGAGATAAATGATCATCAGATAAACAGTTAAATAGATAATGCCAATTTAAGTAAATAAAAAAATTACAATAAAACAATTATTTGACCTTACAGTAACAAACAATAAATATCATCCAATATAAAATGCCTCGAAAAATAAAACAGGTCATAAATTGCAGACGTTCGAACACAATTCACAATTATCAATTTACACAAAATGCCAACGTTAGATAACACATTCGGAATTGCAAATTACAAACTACAGTTTTGCAGGTCTCAACACACCTTTATCTCTTTCCTTCGCAGAATGCCATTCATTGGCCTGCGAGTTACTGTAATTATAGTCCGCAGGAACAGCTACGTACGTGGTGTGAACAGGTGAACAGCACTACCCTATTATAAACCACGCACTGTGTATATTATCCCGCTGACTCAGTCGATATCAGAACTGTAAAGCGCATCTTGTTTATTATGGTGCTGCCCGAGAACGAAATTGGGATCTCTAGATTACTAGGCAGTCGCCATTATAATATTACAATATTATTATTATAACTTGTACTGATTTGTTTAAGTATAAAATTAGTATTTACGAATTGCTGGCTCCAATTAAACAAGGAAATAATTCTGCTATTATTGTGCAAATATTTCTAGTAATCTACGTTTTGTAAAGGAAATACGATAGGTTTAATAAAACTTGAACCTACATCGCATCAGATTACGTCAGGTCAGGTTGTCATCACGCTTAGCTCCATTCACAAACTCGTAGTGCATTTATAATTTTTGGCGGTTTAAACAAATAACCGACGGATATTTACATTCTACAAATCAGTCAACGCATTCGGGTAGTTAAATAAATATGTACCCAACAGTAATGTATCATTTATTGCGTTATACGTAAATATGGAAATGAGAAAGAGAAAACAAGCAAATAGGACGGACAAGAGTTTAGTAATAGACTATTTATCAAGAGCAATCGGGAAATTGCATTGTTAATGTTTAATCATCAACAAGACGGCATTGGAAGGTGCAGCTAAGGAAACAGCTACAGGAAGGTGCTATAACAGGAACAGCTAAGAAAATGTCTAGAGAATTTCACATGCTTTGGATACCTTGAGAAAACTTAAGCCATCTCTTTGCAAAGGTGCAGAAATATAGAAATTCGTCATCGTCATCTTCACTACAGGGATTAGGCCCTAGTTGGCCTGTTCCGGAACTCATCTCCTCCTCGGTCTACCAACATCCCTCTTTCCACTCGGCTTGTACTTGAGAGCTGCCACTGGCAATCTGGTATTTGGTATTCGGGCCACATGTCCACACCATCTCCTTTTATACTCCTTAATCGTCTCGTTTAAAGACTGGATCCTTAAGTCTTGTCTAATGTCTATGCTTCTTCTCCTGTCCAGAAGGGAGAGTCCTTGGACACTTCTCAGAAAACTCCTTTCGGCAGCCTGAATTTTATTTTCTTACCATTTACCGAGGGTCCATGTCTCACTTGCGTAAAGGAACGTCGGAACAGCTACTGTTTTATAAAATTTCAAACGGGTTTCCTTCCGAGTTTTATTTCGTAAATTTCTATGAATTTCTTTGATACTTTATTAACCCAATCGGCATCAACGTTGTATGAGATGTAATATCCCAGATAATTAAAATCACAAACTTGTTCCAAAGTTTGATTGTCTACCACAATTTTTGTTCTAATGGTACGTTTCCCTAGATACGCCATGGCTTTGGATTTAGCGGCAGAGACCGTCATCCCATAATTTCGCAAAATAGTATTAAATGTAAATATCGCTTTTTGTAACTAGTCTTCCGTTTCTTGTATTATTACCTTATCATCTGCGTACAGTAGGGAATTTATATAAATATCTCCTTGAAGTTGTATTCCTGAGTCAAACTTAGTCTTCCATAGTCGTAAGACGTCGTCGATATAAGTATTAAAAAGTGTCGGTGAAATAGGAAACCCTTGTCTAACACCTTTATTTGTAGGAATATCCTCTGTCAACCTACCATTTAAATCTAGAGTAATGGAAGTTCTGTTATATAGACTTTGGAGCACTGCAATTAATTGTGTGGGAAAACCTCTTCGTTCCATGATATTCCATAGTAGTGATCGCCTAACATTATCAAAAGCCTTCGCTATATCTACAAAAGCAAGATGCGTTTCCCGGTTGAACTCTCTTCTTTTCTCAATTATCAACTTAAGAGTAAAAATTGCATCTATACACGATATTCCTTTTCGAAAGCCGTTCGGTTTTTCTAACAATAATACCTCTGTAATTGGTTTCAATTACTATTCTGGCGTAAAGCTTATATGTTGTGTCGAGGATGGATATTCCTCTATAATTATCTGTCCTCTATAGAAATTATCTGGAAATATTGTGTAGCACTGCTGCTCACATAATACGTACAAAACGTCACGTAAGCAATCCAAGTTTCGTACCTACTCAGCTTAAAATATGTTACGGGAAGAAATACTAATATGAGCTAAAATATTTAGTAAAATTAATTTTGTGTCTTCAAATGCGATCCACTGTATTAAAGTCTTCATGTAGACTGTAAACAAATTGCACTTATATGTTAAAAGCTTTTAATAGTTTATACAGTAGCCGTAGTTGTTTTAGAATGCTAACAAGTATACGCAAAAACACATTTATTTTTATTAAATGCACTATATGAAACAAAATCTTTCGCATATTAATTTTGAGCGTTAAATTTATTTTACTTATAAAGTTTATATAAAGAAAAATTGTATTACTGTATCATTAAGTTTTTATTGTAACGAGGAAATTTTTACCACTTAACTATGACTAAAAGTTTATTTTGTTCAGAAACATATACTACATATATAATCAATACTTCTTCATCAGTCAGAGGGAGGATTTGTATTTCGTAGTGTTACAGGGCATGAAAGGGAACACTTTTGTAAATGAACAATAGTGAAAAATATCGGTTTATTACTCCTATACTGTGTTGGCAGTTGCTAACAGCAAAATGGTATCCTGGTGGCAAACGTATGTGTAAACTTCTAATCCACAGAAATTTTGGGTTATATTATATATAATTATGTGAGATTTCTAAAATTAGGTTTCACTAGTGTATAATGATCATTTTTTTCCAGATTTTTTTACAAAAAATTAGGGTGCGCATTATAGGCACTACGAGTAACATAATTTACATGCTAAATTGTAGATTTGTACGTGTGCGGCCAGATCGCGCATAACAGAATTGACAACGTGGTTTAAGACTAGCAGGATTGAATCTACTAATAGTATAGTGAAATTTACCGCTAAGTTTGTTAGTAGTTTTCATCCTTTCTCCACCAGTTATTTGTTCACATCCTTGGGTTATAACGGTACTCTGTTGTAGCATTCTGTTACTTGCATGTTTCTCGTCGTTAGCCTGTTGTTTCTATAGTAGTTCATTACAGGCATTGCTCTAGAAGAGACAGATTGTATATTCATAATGTGGGGAAGAATATATCGTTTATCCTATACGGTTCAGATTAAAATATCCGTAACGAAATTTTCAAAAGAAAATGGTAATCGCGCCGCATCGCGTAAATTCCATGTAGCGGATTCTAATGTTCGGGAGTGGAAAAAACAAGAAGGAAGATTAAGTAATCGGCGATCATTTCATGGTAAAAAAGCTAAGTTTCCAGACGTAGAAAAGCACTTAGTCGAGTTTATAAAAGAAAAAAGGAGTAGGGCTTTCGCCGTTACTACTGAAATGGTACAGATTCAAACTAGGAAAATCGCCCAACTTCTAGAAATATAAAATCCGCAATTTCTCGCCAGTCTTGTTTGGTGTGTACGCTTTCTTTGCAGGGACGGTATTCAATTCGAAGAAGAACTACTCTAGCTAAACGTTTACCTCAAGAGTACGCAAAACAAAAAGCAATATTATTGAGTTTCATCGACTTATTGTTCAAATGAGCCATACGAACAATTTTGATTCGTGTGAATGCAGATCAGTGAAAACCACTAAATTAGCCACAATGAACCAGACAAAATATAGAAGGATTTGTGACTGTTGTAAACATCAACCTACAAGTAATATTTACATTATTTAAAGAATTATGTATTTAATTAATGAACTTGACTATCAAATTTCATTAGTAACCCAAAACAGAAAGTTTTTATTAGTTATGAATAATAAATAAGTCTGAAACGGCTACAGCTTTCTCTTCTCTTTAATTAGAATTAGATTTCCTTTTAATTGGTATTAAGAGAGCAACGGGAACATTAAAATGTAATAAAGAGAAAAAAGTCTATGGACTTTTATATTTTTTGTAGAGAATAATTTATTTTCGCTGCACAATCATGTTAGTTAAGAAACATTGTTTTTTTTTTAGTTACTACAGTTACTGTAGTTGTACTCGGGCTGTGGACACGAAACAATTTTAAACAATTTACAGAAGCAAGTTTAAAGGACTAAACATACAAAAACCGTATATATATAGTAGTATACTATACTACTATACTATTATACTATATTTTTTTATAAGTAATTCTATAAGTTTCTGGCAGTGTTCTTGATTAATATTATTAAATCACATTCTTGTGATTATTGTTATTATTTTAATTATCCCGAAGTACGTTTCACTGACAGATTGAATATCTTCAGAAGTTATAAATGAATAACAATAATCAAAATGAACAGAAGTTAACATATTGAAATCGAATCATGTTGATTATTGTTATTCGAAATATACTCTGAATATACTGAATCTGTCAGTAAAACGTACGTCTTGACAATTAAAATACAATCAGCAACATGCAGAGGAAATATAATATAATAATACTATATTATAGTAGTAGATAGTACTTTCTACAGTAGTACTGTAATATACTATATGATTTTTTCATAGACCAACTACATAACCAAAGTTTGAAAGTATAAAATTCTCAACACTTTACGGTAAAACATTTGTAAAACAAATTTTTACAGAATCGAAGCAAACAAAAAACCGCGTTTTAAGCAGTCCCAGGGAAACGAATATCGTTTAGTAGGCGGTACAGAAAACACTCGTATAAAAATTTCATTTGCAAGAAATTAGCAAAAAAAAAAAAAAAATTATCTCTCGACACAAAAATTGTAACAGCTGCGTTATTTTCACTTCTAAATATTAGTTGCTTGCTTTAAACTTTTTCACCCATATTTACAGGTTACTTTTATCAATTTTCTGCTACCCATACGCGTTCTTGGTCTTTGGTAACATCTTTGGTCAAGAACTCGATGACGTCTGTTATTAAGTTATAATGCTTCAAATCTATTGTTGTACAGTTCTTATGAATTAAAAATTGTCAGTCCACCAATAAGAGAGTGCCTGTTGGTGTAATAGCACCACGTGTTAATAATTTTCATAAAACTCAAACGGGAATTACCATCAGAAATTGTTTATTTCTTTTAAGTATTTAAGTAAGATGAATAATGTTTTTTACAGTTTTTTGCAAGTGTTTTTGTGTAGTTACCGTCGTTTCCATGATCTTACACCCATCTTGAAAATATTTCACAGTGATAAAAACGTGAGTCGCATGTTGGTGTCCTTGGCATAAATGCAGTTTATTTTCAAACGAGTCCAAGTCTCAGTAAGCGTGCTGCCCATAAATGAAGCACTGAGAAAACATTTACCTAAGCGATCTAGTAGAGAAAGTGTGTTTATTATGTATAAGTTTTGTATGCTTATTATGTTTCATATACAAAAAAATGTAATGTTGACAGTGTCGTCCAAAAGGGTATATAGTAAATATTTTTAAATTTATGAATCTTACAACTTCTGTCAAAAATTACCTTATGTATTTCTAAATTATGTAAACACCTTCAAAGCCAGGGTGTGCTGTTATTGCAAATGAATGAAAGCCTAACTGCCTATATTTGTAGATTTTACTCTAGGTAAAATAAATAGTATTGTCTTACATAAATATTCTGTACATAATATTCACATAAATAGAGTAAATAAAGTGTTTATATTAAGAACTACCTATAAACAGTTTGAAATTCTTAAAATGCATTGTAATTGATTTGTATTTATAACTTTATTTATGCCTATAATACCTACATATTAAGAAGTTATACTTATTTCCTGAGTGGTTATTAAGGCTAATTACAGTATATGGTAGTTAACTACTGTATATGATAATTATAAGTGTTATGAGTGTTAACTTTAACAACTAAATTGATAAATGTAATTATGTAAGTTCTAATGTAGGATGATATTCATTAAGGTAGCACCTTTACGTTAAGTGCTAGAATAGCACAGAACGACTTAATTATAATTAAGTGCTACAATAGCAAAGTTTGAAACTGTACACAGATATAGCGACGGACTGTAAAGCTAGTTTATAACTCCTCCTTTGGAGCTGTGGAGTCTTTTATTTTAACGCAGGTTTGAATTACGCATACCCATCAGTCAGTGTCAAAACTCGAATACCATCATATAACAGCTCTTGAATTTTTTCGTAACTGTCAAGTCGGAAAAGAACGCGGATGCCTTTCCTTTCGCACTGACGCAATTTCAAGGACGTAATATAATATCTCCTACTCAATATATACTCCTATATGCACAATACAGAATTCTTACAATACACCTCAAATTCACTAGTAAATGTTTTGACTTTAAGTAAAGTTATTGATAGTACATTCAAATACAATAGGCGATTTAAAAATAACTAAACTCAATACACCATCCATTCTATGTTCCCAAAATTTATGCCAATACAAAACTCACTACGGGGTCCATTTTTTTTTTCTATGCACTGACAATGTGTTTTGTAACTTATAGAGTAACGCAGACAGTGGTAAAAATATAAAAATATCTGTAAACAACGAAACTCGAAAAACCTGTTAACAGGAAAACTACACCTTTTAAAACTATGGTGCCCCCCCCCCCGCGGCCGGTAAGGTTAGTATCCGCCCAGCGACATAACAACATGCTCCTCCCTGGTTTCATCTGGCTAGTTCACGGGCTGTTCCATAGATGTCCCCGGTTCCATTACTTCCCCAGTCTGTAGAACCGTGCGAAAATTTCTATTATTCCTAAACCACATAAGCTTAGTATGCTTCCAGAGGACCATTGACCCATCTGTCTACTGCCAGTCATCTGGAAGATGTTTGATCCGGACACCTGCACATTATTCGTGTATTCACGTTTTATATATCATACATGAATTACATTTTCTTGAGCATCTTCTTCGCACATATCTCAGTACCACAGGTAGACACAATTTTGTTTTAAATTTCTTCTGAGTTCCATTAGAAGTAATCTGAAATGCCGTTGGTTTCCGTTTGTGTGTGGATACGTCACGCTGCGATATGTTCGGAAGGACGTAGAAATCAGTGTTGTTTGACAAACAGAACTTCTTCTTCTCAGAACTATGGTTCCTATTCCTTATAGAGAAGAGGAAAAGGACTTTCCTTACATAGTAACGGTTGTAGTTTCATACAGTATTTGTCTGTTGCTAGGATGAGACTGCTGTGATACACTTTCAATTAGTGGTATATTTTCTTGACTTACGTCTTTTTTGTGTGATATTGTAGGCAGGGCTTCAAAAACAAGAAATTATAAAAAATGGTGATCTTAAAACATGGACTTTTTTATCGGTCATAAGCCGAATGTTTTTAAACCACTTATGGGTGTGGAAGACTTGCTACATGCTTTTCCAAATAAATTAACAACTTAACGGACCGTATTTCCAACTCGGCCAGAATTAACGCTAAGATACTTTTCAATTTCCATTGTGTAGTAATTAGACAGAGGCTTGAAAAAAGCGGCATCAAGCAGCTGGTGGTTACCACTTGTATGGCTGGTAATTCCAAATTAGTTACTCCATTATCTCTGAATATTTCAAAAGCTTCAAAATAGAGTAAAGTGTAAAAATGGTCAGTTGTGTCATAATTATAATTTAAGAGATTACGTATCCAATGCAGTTAACGAAAAACAATAATAAACGTAAATATTCCCAAACTTATACACGTATTCTTGAAGGGACTACCAGAGAAACAGGTAGGCCTACATTCGTGAAATCAATAAGTAGTCCAATTGTGGGACCTGCCAATATTAGATTTCTTAAGACAGGCAGCCGAAATGACGATTAAAATTTGTAAATTAAAGGATAAAATATAGTATTTGGAAATGTTTAAAACCCTTTTTAATCGTAATGGTATCTGAAACTGTTCAGTGCCATATAATATGATTGTTAACTGTTGTTACAAAAAACTGATAGCTATAAGACAGAAGAAACATCTGAACTTATCTGAACTTTCAGCTTGCAATGTAGCAATTCCTACTTGCTCACATTGTTGCACGCAACTGGTGAGAAAGAAAGGAATACATTACAACTACTTCTGCGCGTGCGCAGGCTTTGGTGTGAGAAATACATAAAATGTTCATCCTTGGGACCGGTCCACCGATGGCAACATTCTCCTACACACACACGCGCGCGTATATATTGTTACGACATTACAGAACAGTCTACGTGTTTGTCGAATGTTCCAGAAGAATCTCGCTCTAATGTGTGTTGCATACGTGTTTCTCGACACATTCGCAAGAATTTTCTGGAAGCCACAAGCCGCGCGGACTGTGTCAAGACCGCAATTAATTAAGTCGTAGTTTATAGATGAGGCGTAGTTTGGAATCTTTTGGTCTGTGACCGTTGTATAAATACTAGGCGGCAGCGGCTTTAGTAGTCAGTATAGTTGCGAAATATATTTAGTGTGCTGTTCGAATTATTATCGGGCGATATTACTGTGTGGGTTCAACTGGTTATTAGTGAAGTGTTGCGTTTTATAATCGGGCGGTATATTGTAACACAATTGTGTTTTAGTATTAGTTGACATTTTACTGCGTGTGAACAATTTTTATTTGATTTGTTGTAAGAGACTGTGTTGTTAATTACAAACTGTTTAACTGTGAAAATTAAAGCTGGTTATTAGTGACATAATTGGTGTCTTGTATTTTATTTCCACTGTATCTACGACGATCAAGTAGACTGCCGTAAGAATATACATAAAAATCATATACATATTTACGAATGTTCGTACATGTTTGTTCGTATCAGTGTACAATAGATTTTTACTGACAGTTCTGTGGGTTATGAGTATTTTATTTTTCTTCATTGGAAATCGCTTTTCAGTTTCTAGTTAACAAAGTCGATTCATTACAATTTTTGTAGACTTCTGCTGCAAAAAGTCTATTAATTTTTTTACAATTTTTTGTATCACTTAATTTTAGAAGTCAATAGATTTTCTGTAAGATCGATTAACTAAAGCGACGAACTTTTCATTACTCAAATTACGTTACTGTCTCCAGCCGTTACTGAAACGATAAAGATATTTCAATTAAGAAAGTCTTAACCGTTTCCATTTATTTTCCCCTTCGTTCTTTCCTTCATTTAAAACTTAACTTTCTCTCACAGGTAACCATTAATCAAACATTTTGTTTTCTACTAATCGTGCGTAAATTTCTACCAGCCTCCTTTAATACATACTGTAAATCAATAAAACAACACTCTATACCTAATTTCCGTTTCCCAATCTGTGCAACAAAAACGTGATTAATTTTCTTATTTGCCTTTCTATACCTACGAAAAGCAAAATTCTTTTAGGAATTTAAAATTTCTTTGAATTTTGTTTAAAATAGACGTGAAATTGGTTTTACTATTTTTTTTTTAAAGAGGATACGTTGGTTTCAGGAAAGTCTACAGAAAACTGTATTTAATGCGTATTTTAAACAATCAGCTTAATAAATTACTACGCCTACTATTTATACGGACATTTTATATCACTGACTTTTTATTAAAAAGCGGCATTTCGGCTACATAACAAATTGGTAGCCGTCTTTAGGCAAAACAAAACTAAATACCAAAAATAAAAGAAAAACAATACACTGTCTCACAACCGACAGAGAGTAAAAACACCCAAACATATTTACATAATATATAGGCAAACAAGCAAATATAAATAAATAATAATTACCAACCACGAAATCTATAAATAACACACACACACACACACACACACACACACACACACACACACACACACACACACATACACATCGCAAGACGCACAAACTCACATGAACACGAACGCTTCAAGGTCATCCACAAACTACGACAGGAGGCATTAAGTCCCACCCCTTATACGAGTATTGCAAACCGGAAGACACTCCTACCTACTCTACACACAAACTCCAACAGTGGCATACGCTAAAGTGCCCGAAGCTTATATACCCAACTCATAATAAACTATTTTTCTGATGAAACAAAGCCAGATACTAGGAATTTCACTGCTTACTTGACTAATATAGGTATTATTAGTCGTTATGAAAGCAGCTTCCTTAAATCTGTGTTCGAAACATTTGTTTTCTTAACAAAAAAATCTCACTTAATCCCATAAGACTTTGTGCAGAGCCATCCACACTATGTCCAACCAGCCTTGATGGTGCTGTATTTCCCTTTTTCACTTTATATGTACATACATACATACATATATATATATATATATATATATATATTGTATGTGTAATTGGGGTTCAGGTGTAATTATAATAAGAGTATTAGATTTATGAGTATTTAAAAATTCATATTTATTGTTTACTCAATCTTATAAATAATAAACATCACTAATAATATTCGGTCACGATATTATTCATTATTAAATGTTTATCTCTTATACTATACGGTGTTACTCACATTTAAAATCCTCTTACATGTAATAATCTTAATCTAGACATGTTAATAATTTGATTTACTAATAAAATTAAAATGTAATTTGAATTGAATGCTTTTAATTCAGATCTGACTTCAACTCCCTCAGTCTATACCAATGTTTAAAAATTAAATTTAAAATTATATTAATTACTTTCAGACTGGCATTTGTTTTATATTTTTAAATTATTCTTTTCTATAATGTAAATATCAAATCAATTAACTATTTACTTCGATAAACAAAAATCTACTCTCTCAACTTTAAATTCTTTTTTCTTATTTCTTTATATGCGATCGCTCATTCTTACGACTAAACATTTATCTACATTTCTAAAATATTATTTCTACCTATAATTTTTTCTTTGTTTTAATTTATTGTCTTTTAATATAGTCTTTATGAGCTCCTTTTAAAATCATTTATAAATGCATTATGCATGTCACCTCGAGTTCTGATGATCTTACGACTTATTGACGGGGTCCAGCGTTGTCCAGAGTTAGTTTTCCACTCCTCCTGTCCTGGCGTGGTCCTGGATATGTCTAGAGTCCAGCGTCGTTCTCCAGCAGTGTGTGGTCCGCCTCAGAGAATTGCTATCTGCTGTAAGGTGGATCTTAAATGTCGATTAGGCATCAAAAACATCGTCTGACGTCCATCATCCCTCGTCGCTTTGGTAGCTTCTCTGTAGATACTCTTTGTAGACTTAAACGGTCCCGGTACATTACACTTCCCGAAATATTGTCAACCTAATTGTTGAACGTCTTATTGGTTCGTTAATGAGACTTATAAGAAAATAAAACTTTTAATGAAGAAATTTGTGTTAGTGGTTGAAATCACAATCAGAATGATCAATATTGCACACCACTATATAAAAATTATTCCGATTAGCGCTTTCAAGTTTCACAGCTCATCGTCAGATCAGGAATAGACAGAAAATATTAATACCCAACCCTTCACCCCTCTCCCCCACCCTGCTCACCCACAACAAACTAAAAATTAATGACCCTTCCCCACCCCCTAAACTCTGTCTCACCATCTGTACAGTTACATATTTTTCTAGTAAATTCCTTGTGTTTCAGTGTGTGTGTGTGTGTGTGTGTGTGTGTGTGTGTGTGTGTGTGTGATAAGATAAGGAATAAGAATATAGAAAAAGTTCCAGTATTACAGAAAAGCGGAATTTATAAATTAAAATGTAAAGACTGCAACAAAGTGTACCTAGGGGAGACAGGACGAAAATTCGCATGCAGGTTGTCTGACCACAAACGTGAAGAAGGTAATAGAACAACCAATTCGTTATATGCAAGACATTTCATAGAAGACAACCACAAGTTTGTTAATCCTTTGGAAGAATACGAAATTGTAAAAGTAGTAAATAACACAGTTGAAAGGAAGCTTAGAGAGGAGTTAGAAATATTGAAGGAAAGAGAAAAAGGGTTAGACAATTTAATTAATATTAAAATAAAATTTGATAATGAAGAAATAGTTTATAACATGATTAAGAAATAAATGAGAGAGGGCAGATAGATAAGATTAAGAATTATATTTCATAGTACTAATTGGTTGTTTTAAAATAAAGGTGTGTGACTGACCCACGTGTGTGGAGAGGAAGAGGGTAGTTTAAAAGGATGCACACACACACACACACACACACTGAAACACAAGGAATTTACTAGAAAAATATGTAAATGTACAGATGGTGGGACAGAGTTAAGGGGTGGGGAAGGGTCATTAATTTTTAGTTTGTTGTGGGTGAGCAGGGTGGGGGAGAGGGGTGAAGGGTTGGGTATTACATATTTTCTGTCTATTCCTGACCTGACGATGAGCTGTGAAGCTTGAAAACGCTAAACGGAATAATTTTTATATAGTGGTGTGCAATATTGATCATTCTGATTGCAAAATAAAACTGTTCTGCCGACGGACAGCATGTCCGACTGCAATTGTGTCTTGAAATGAAGAGAAGGGTTTTCGGTCGAACCCATAATTTATACCCTCTCGAGATTCCGCACCTGTTGGCTCCAAAATAGTCCTGTCGATACCTGCAGATCACATGATAGCCACCACTCCCCAACCTTTTCATATATTTGCAATTATTAGCAAATAGCAATGTTTTGGACGGAATCGAGAGATCACAAATCATAGCTAATTTGACTAAGCACTCACTGTATTAATTTGAGCTTCTTAGGGTAATTTGCCTATTTTTGGCACATTTATTTCGCACTGACATCGCGTCGTGTGTCCTATTAACGTCATTTTCTCACTGGGGATAACTACAAATTTTACACACACTTTGGTGCCTTTAGTTTGTTTATACAATAACTAGTTTTTACACAGTGGAATTAAATAATTATTTTATTAATTACTTGGGGAGGGTAGCTGAGATTCCTGTCTGTACATGCATCACTAACATACACAAGATACACGCGTAACACACATACAATTGAGCAGATGTTCCTTGCTTGTCGACACAGGTTAATTTCTCCCCTACTCTAACAATGAAATATTTTTACAATCTCAGACCTGTCCATTTAACCTTAACTTATAGTAATTCTACAAACTTTATATTTATTCAAATCAATGCCTAATACAGAATATGGCTGTATCGTTGCAATATATGTATATATATATATATATATATATATATATATATACTTAGCGCCGCATAATTTCTTCATCACACCCCAATTTTTACCCAGGGTATCTAAAACAAATTTGACGGACTTGTATAAGTTCATTTTTAGGTGATGAAGTTATTTTGCCCAAGTTATGGTGTGTCAGCGTACGAAAAACTTATACGAATTTTTATACATCGTATTTTTGCTGTACGCTGAAGCCAGACAACCTGTTCGATATATACAAATGTATATAATGAAATATGGGTAGTTAGTCGGCCATATTGGCATTCGTAATAATTATTCTATAAAATTTGTAACATGTGTGAAAAAGACAGACACTACAGAGGGAAGTGTGTTTTTATTCTGTTTAGTAGGTATAACGAAATATTGCGACCGGCCATTAGTTTAGTTGTTGACCGGCTATTAGTTTAGTTGGCGCTGTGAGGTAACTTGTTTTCGTTTGTTAAGGTGTGTGGGACAGAATTTTTTGTTCGTATTGTAGTGTTTGCGATTGCAAGTCGAAGTAAAAAGATGTTACTATAGTAAAGATGTATGTGTGTTTTTATTCTGTTTAGTTGGTATAACGAAATATTGCGACCTGCCATATGTATTGTTTAGTCGTCGCTGTGCGGTAATGTGTTTTCGTTTGTTAACGTGTGTGGGACAGAATTTTGTTATTCGTATGAAGTGTTTGCGTTTGTAAGTCGAAGTAAAAATATGTTGTAGGCGCTAGGAATAATAATGAAAGGTAAGATGATCATTTATTTAGTGTATGTTGTCCGTTGTTTGTAGGAAATTAGCTGTGTAGGTTATGTATGAATGTCTCGATTACTTTGGGTCTGTAACACGGCCTACCGGTTGTTATAGACCCAACTATACATAATATCAGTGTGTTCTGTCCAAAATTTAATAATGGAGCAAATTAGCATTCTAATTTAATTAATACAATATACCTAGGCTAACACCGTGCGTTCTTATGGGAGTAAAAATTTAATTTTTTGTCTCCGTAAATAGGTTCGACCGCCGTTTAAAATTATTTTTCTCGTGTTTATATAACATAGAAGAATATAATAAAAATATATCAGCGCAATATCAGCATTGATGAGAATCTTCATAATTATCCAAGGGGTAATTAACTCATTTTTAAAAAAAAAGTCCCTGTAAGGCACTGACTGCAATTTAATTAAATAATTTTTCCTTTATTATAGATGCTCCTGTAAGTCTGACAATTGCTACTCTAGCCTACCTATATTTGTGTAATGTATCCAATTTGTAAGTCATTTTATTCGTAAAATGTCGTCCTACCTAACACAAGATGATAGGCCTTACCATAATATATTTAATTTGAACTCTGCTCGTATTTAACTAGTTACATATTTTATTTAATTCTTCAGTCCAGCTATATTACTCTAAATATACTTTCAAATTCAGCATTTTTCAGAGAAACGTAATTACTTGATAAGATATGACTTAAGAAAGTTAAGGTTAATTTTAAGACCTAATATAACAAAATTTACAATATAGGCCTATGTGTACTATATCCTCACTGAAGCAAACTGTTGTAATTGTTTGTACACATAGTTACTTTCATACCATTGAGTCCATTAAATTGTAATATATTTGTCATAAAAATTTTGTTTTAACACAGCTCTGCTTTAAAAATTAAGGGCTAACATTTGTCAGGTAAAAGAAAAGTTGAAAAGAGAATTTGACCTGTGACTTCTTTAATTTTTGACTTAAACACGCATTTTAATCTCGATTAAATTTTTTAATAAAATTGTGCTGTTTTTAAATTTTATAATATTAACTTGCAGACAGAAAAGTTTTGCTGGTGACCAAAGAAAGCATCGTTCTTTTATCTTATGTAAAATTTATTATTACATGCAAGTCTGATTAAAGCTCACTAAACTAAAATTATCACTGCTTACAGCAGCAGGTTCTTAAACCCAATAATTGATGTAGGCCTATAGTGTTATTTTTATTTAATTTCTTATTATCTGTATTTATAATCTGTAACTTAATGTGTAGAATTGTATTTATATTGTTTAACCTCCTAAATGATACTCAACTAATATCACATGAAATTTTAAAAAATTAGTATCTTAATATTCTAAAATATTTTATGGGGTGTGTTATACTTAATAGTAGATTTAAATGATACAGAGTATGGATGAATTATCCGTAATTTATTTGCTAGTTATAATACCGTTATAATCAGGATTATATTATTCAATGTTAATCATTTGAACAGTTATTGTTTTTCGAGTTTGTATGATTATATTAGAAATCTTTTTCAGGAATCTTCAGTGCAGGGATGTAACCAAGCAATAGTGACTTGAGTTCATTTAAATTAAAATAGATTACTATAAAATAACTACTAGATTATGCTGTAAATTTAATTTATTTTAGAAATTTACACAAAATCCATTAACTTTTTGTAAATTCATAGTGCTAACCTACAAATATTGTGCTAGGTTAAGAAAATAAATTATTCTCTTAATTATTAGCTTAATATTATTATAATTATTAACTTAGTGAAAAATTATGTATGAGTTTTGTAATGATCTTTCAGGTTTCTCCTGAACTTTCCAGAATTGACTGGGAAAAAATGACTATTATTGCACCATCAGTAGTATCGACATCAGATGATATTGATGTGGAAAACATATGAAGTGGAGAAGGTAATATAATCAAAGCAATTTAGCCTATAGATAATTTAAAATTTTTTTTTCTGTTTATGAATTTTGTAACATTAGCATATTTGATTTAATGTTTGTTTCATATGTAGTGTTAGGTTTACCTAAATTATCTTTACTTGACAAACTAGACTTGTATAGGTACTTTAAATCAATTAAGAAAATCAGCTTTGAATGTAGCACAATTAATTCATACCATATTTCATTAATGTTTTGTTTTCAAAGCATTTTTTTGTTTGGGTGTTAGCCTATTTAATTTGTGTTATGGCAAAGTTAATTTTCTGCATCAGGAATGTCCTATTTCATTGAGCAAGCTTTATAGGAGATTTTGAAGTTTCTGATAAAATAGCCATTAATGATTGTTTTGTCTTGTTAATGACAACAATATAAAGTTATTAACAGTCCCATTTACATTTTAAATGAGAAAATTTAGTAACATAGTAGTTGGAATCATTTTTAATTAGTAGTATTATGTGTCAATGCTTTCAAATCAGGGGCTTCCTTTGGAAAGTATAATCATATGATAATTTTAAGATAAGTATTGTTAGAAGCTATAAATAAGTTTGTTTACATTATTTTTTATATAAAGAGTTTTGGAAGCTGCTGGAAAACAAAAGTTCTGAATAAAGTACATAATTAGTTTAATAACATTATTTCCCATAAAATTGCAATTATTTCATTTAGTAATTTGCACTTTTGTTGATACTGGCAATGATAATTATTTTTCTCTGTTAGCTAAAATTCTTTCTTTGTTACAGAGTCCATTGTTGTAGAAGCTCTTATATCGCCAGATGATTGTGCAAAATTTATAAGTTTGGAGGTAAATTTCTCCTTATAGAACTGCTGTATTCTTATATAGTTATCTCTCTCTGACCTCTATTTTGCACTATGAGGTGTACACTTATTTCCATTCTTATTTGGTATTCTTTTATCTCTTTCTACTATTATTTAGTTACAATAGTTTAATCATAGTAGTCTCTTTATAAATGGTTTAGTGTTTTTTGTACACTGATCTGTCCCTTAGTGTATATCATTGACTAACATTACTTACATGTGGTGTCACATGACAGGTGTTCTTAATTACGATTATAATACATTATGTCCTTTCTTATAATATTCTTATACTATTACAATAGTGGCATTACACCTTACTTGTGGTATAGACATTAACCTTTTACTTCTATTTGGTATTATAAAGTGGTTTTGTTCACGTTTTACTTAGTGAATCCCCTTTTGGTCGGTTTTGGTTCACTTTATTTACTTAAATTCTTATTTAAAATCAATTTTGGGTATCTTATATTGGTACCTGTAGAAAGCTTATCAGTTCTTCTTGGTTTAAGGCACAAAACATTTTGGTTTAGGTAGGCTTTTCCTACTGATAGATGTGAATTTAGGTGAAATTTGTACCAACAATGTGTGTGTTAGGTTGATACAAATGTACATTCTTTTAACCTTATTTTCTCAAGTTTGGTTTTATTAATGATAACTAATTACTCTTTAGTTATTGCCTTTTCTTATCTTACATGATTGTTTGACTATTTGAGTAATATTTGTTATTATTATGAGACAATTTTAATACTTCTTTATGTTACATGGGTGCTATGCATAACATGTTACTGTGCTTTTATTTACAGCTTCTATTCAGTTAACAGTATAGTTACTTTCATTCTTTTATAACATATCTTGTCCTATACATTTATAATATTATCTGTTGTATATTGGTCATCTCAGTTAGTCAGTTCTTGTCCATCTCTTCAATCTGTAAGTTGTTCAGTCATTGTATATACGGGTAAGATGTTCTATAGTTGACTGGCTCTTGGAATCTATATTTTATGCCATGGTTGTTAGGTGTCTTTCTCGTAGTATGTTTCTTCCTTGTCTTCATTGGTTCCTTACTAACCGAAAACTATTGGGTTGTTGGTTCCTGTGGTACAATCATTGTTTGGTGGATCTTCTTTTTTTTATAATGTTATTTCACTTGTTAGTTACCATTAGTTTTATTAACTCTTATTGTTGTGAGTTTATCCTTGGTGATGAGTAGCTCATGTAGTTTCATGCTTGGCCTTTTAGAAGAAACACTTGGTTTGTCTCTTTCACTCAATTATTGACATGTGTTAATATTTTGGGTTACTGAAATATTTGGGCTCATATGTCTCGTTACAATATTAACTGGTTGTAGGCATATAAACTTATACACTGTTGTGAGAATTGTACAAAAGTACCTTTAAGCTAATTTCAAAACACAACATTTCAGAATTAATCACATTTTTTTCACTTTATAGGCTATGTCACACCAAAAGAAAATATACAGGTCACTTTCAACAACAGTTGACAACAGCTGACTGAATATTATCCGATGACAAAATACTAAACAGATGGGAGATAGTCACACCAACCAACCATTTTGTATATAGTCTTTAAAATGAGATTTTTTTGCTTGTACACGGAAAACCTGGATCACTGTATTAAGATATATATTTTAGATATGTAGGTCAATTTATTAATTTTGAGCTATTAATTTAGCTAATGCTAAGCTTTAAAACACAGTTATTTGTATGAAAGAAAAGTACAATTTTGTAGGCCAAGTAATAAATCGAACTATGATTGTGAAAAATTGTCATGGGTAGGAAAATAAAAATAATAATTCACCGATCTGAATGACGTTTTACAGAATCGTGATAAACATAAAATTACTTTTGATAGTGATACCATGCTCATCCCAAGTTGAAACTTTCAGAATATGTACAGGAAAACAATATCTTTCACATATATTTTTTTGAGAATTTTAAAAATACAGTTTTTCAAAATTCAGTAAATGCAATAATGATGTGTTTATAAAAAATATGTATATTTTCAACTAATTATGTTTTATATCATATGAAAGCCCTTTCAAAGAGCTTTCAAATGAACTCGATGTCATTGTTCTAGCTTAATTAGAACACAAGTTGTGAACAAATCAATATTGTTGCGCAAGTCAAAAATTTTATTTTTTTTTTCATTTTTGAGCACCCATTACTCAGTAACCTTTCGTCAGAAAAATGTGAAAAAATTGATTTGTGTTACTATTTATGAATACTACATGCATACTTAATTTCAAATAAATCTAAGAGGGTCAGGTTGTAGCGCTTGTTGATTTGACACGGAATATCTCTTAAATATAACTTGAAGTTTTCATTTTGTTGTAAACATACCAGTCTAGTTTTTCTATTTATAGTTTATGCTATTTTTTGTTTTAATAATTTGAACTAATTGAACCCCTAATAAATCCTACACTCCCTCCCAGAAAAACCTATATTTAGTTCATTTATATTGCCATCTGAGTTTAGTTATGTTTGATGTAATAAATAAAATGTTTATTTCGTCAAAGGTGTTTTCACTTTTTGTAATTATGTTCTTGTAAATAAATATTCTATGTACTTTATTAATGTAATCTTATAGTTACTGATAAAGTAACATAGCCCAAATGTCTGTGTGGTATTTTTGTTGTAATAATATTTGTCTGATATGTATTATTTTTGCAATGTTTTTATGTATCTTCTCTGAAGAAATAATTTGTTCATTATCCTTAATAACAGTTTCATTTACATTTTAAATGAGAAAATTTAGTAACATAGTAGTTGGAATCATTTTTAATTAGTAGTATTATGTGTCAATGCTTTCAAATCAGGGGCTTCCTTTGGAAAGAATGATCATATGATAATTTTAAGATAAGTATTGTTAGAAGCTCTAAATAAGTTTGTTTATATTATTTTTTATATAAAGAGTTTTGGAAGCTGCTGGAAAACAAAAGTTCTTAATAAAGTACATAATTAGTTTAATAACATTATTTCCCATAAAATTGCAATTATTTCATTTAGTAATTTGCACTTTTGTTGATACTGGCAATGATAATTATTTTTCTCTGTTAGCTAAAATTCTTTCTTTGTTACAGTGTCCATTGTTGTAGAAGCTCTTATATCGCCAGATGATTGTGCAAAATTTATAAGTTTGGAAGTAAATTTCTCCTTATAGAACTGATGTATTCTTATATAGTTATCTCTCTCTGACCTCTATTTTGCACTATGAGGTGTACACTTATTTCCATTCTTATTTGGTATTCTTTTATCTCTTTCTACTATTATTTAGTTACAATAGTTTAATCATAGTAGTCTCTTTATAATTGGTTTAGTGTTTTTTGTACACTGGTCTGTCCCTTAGTCCCTTGTCCTAACATTACTTACATGTGGTTTCACATGACAGGTGTTCTTATTTACGATTATAATACATTATGTCCTTTCTTATAATATTCTTATACTATTACAATAGTGGCATTACACCTTACTTGTGGTATAGACATTAACCTTTTACTTCTATTTGGTATTATAAAGTGGTTTTGTTCACGTTTTACTTAGTGAATCCCCTTTTGGTCGGTTTTGGTTCATTTTATTTACTTAAATTCTTATTTAAAATCCATTTTGGGTATCTTATATTGGTACCTGTAGAAAGCTTATCAGTTCTTCTTGGTTTAAGGCACAAAACATTTTGGTTTAGGTAGGCTTTTCCTACTGATAGATGTGAATTAAGGTTAAATTTGTACCAACAATGTGTATGTTAGGTTGATACAAATTTACATTCTTTTAACCTTATTTTCTCAAGTTTGGTTTTAGTAATGATAACTAATAACTCTTTAGTTATTGCCTTTTCTTATCTTACATGATTGTTTGACTATTTGAGTAATATTTGTTATTATTATGAGACAATTTTAATACTTCTTTATGTTACATGGGTGCTATGCATAACATGTTACTATGCTTTTATTTACAGCTTCTATTCAGTTAAAAGTATAGTTACTTTTATTCTTTTATAACATATCTTGTCCTATACATTTATAATATTATCTGTTGTATATTGGTCATCTCAGTTAGTCAGTTCTTGTCCATCTCTTCAATCTGTAAGTTGTTCAGTCATTGCATATACGGGTAAGATGTTCTATAGTTGACTGGCCCTTGGAATCTATATTTTATGCCATGGTTGTTAGGTGTCTTTCTCGTAGTATGTTTCTTCCTTGTCTTCATTGGTTCCTTACTGACCGAAAACTATTGGGTTGTTGGTTCCTGTGGTACAATCATTGTTCGGTGGATCTTCTTTTTCTTATAATGTTATTTCACTTGTTAGTTACCATTAGTTTTATTAACTCTTATTGTTGTGAGTTTATCCTTGGTGATGAGTAGCTCATGTAGTTTCATGCTTGGCCTTTTAGAAGAAACACTTGGTTTGTCTCTTCCACTCAATTATTGACATGTGTTAATATTTTGGGTTACTGAAATATTTGGGCTCATATGTCTCGTTACAATATTAACTGGTTGTAGGCATATAAACTTATACACTGTTGTGAGAATTGTACAAAAGTACCTTTAAGCTAATTTCAAAACACAACATTTCAGAGTTAATCACATTTTTTTCACTTTATAGGCTATGTCACACCAAAAGAAAATGTACAGGTCACTTTCAACAACAGTTGACAACAGCTGACTGAATATTATCCGATGACAAAATACTAAACAGATGGGAGACAGTCACACCAACCAACCATTTTGTATATAGTCTTTAAAATGAGATTTTTCTGCTTGTACACGGAAAACCTGGATCACTGTATTAAGATATATATTTTAGATATGTAGGTCAATTTATTAATTTTGAGCTATTAATTTAGCTAATGCTAAGCTTTAAAACACAGTTATTTGTATGAAAGAAAAGTACAATTTTGTAGGCCAAGTAATAAATTCAACTATGATTCTGAAAAATTGTCATGGGTAGGAAAACAAAAATAATAATATTTCACCGATCTGAATGACGTTTTACAGAATCGTGATAAAAATAAAATTACTTTTGATAGTGATCCCATGCTCATCCCAAGTTGAAACTTTCAGAATATGTAGAGGAAAACAATATCTTTCACATATATTTTTTTGAGAATTTTAAAAATACAGTTTTTCAAAATTCAGTAAATGCAATAATGATGTGTTTATAAAAAATATGTATATTTTCAACTAATTATGTTTTGCATCATATGAAAGCCCTTTCAAAGAGCTTTCAAATGAACTCGATGTCATTGTTCTAGCTTAATTAGAACACAAGTTGTGAACAAATCAATATTGTTGCGCAAGTCAAAAATTTTATTTTTTTTTTCATTTTTGAGCACCCATTACTGAGTAACCTTTCGTCAGAAAAATGTGAAAAAATTGATTTGTGTTACTATTTATGAATACTACATGCACACTTAATTTCAAATAAATCTAAGAGGGTCAGGTTGTAGCACTTGTTGATTTGACACGGAATATCTCTTAAATGTAACTTGAAGTTTTCATTTTGTTGTAAACATACCAGTCTAGTTTTTCTATTTATAGTTTATGCTATTTTTTTTTAATAATTTGAACTAATTGAACCCCTAATCAATCCTACACTCCCTCGCAGAAAAAGTCTATATTTAGTTCATTTATATTGTCATCTGAGTTTAGTTATGTTTGATGTAATAAATAAAATGTTTATTTCATCAAAGGTGTTTTCACTTTTTGTAATTATGTTCTTGTAAATAAATATTCTATGTACTTTATTAATGTAATCTTATAGTTACTGATAAAGTAACAAAGCCCAAATGTCTGTGTGGTATTTTTGTTGTAATAATATTTGTCTGATATGTATTATTTTTGCAATGTTTTTATGTATCTTCTCTGAAGAAATAATTTGTTCATTATCCTTAATATTTATTAATTATTGATACCTTAGAATTGAAACTGTTTTGTATAAATTTTGTAATAAAAATCAATGTACTTGTAAGTCATTTTTTATCAATAACCTATTGAAAATAACACATTCCTTATGCAATGCAAGTAGGCCTACCAAATACCTACCAAAAAGGTATATCCCCAATTTTTGATAGAATATTTGATTTTTGTTGCCATCAGAATTTTACTTTGATTTTACTTTCATGTTCCATAAGGAAATGGAAGTATGGTGATGGCAAAAAAAATCGTATTAGAGATTTTTGCAGATTCTGATTATACTACCCTCAAAACATGAAAAAAGCAATTTTTCGAAAAGTGTCTGTGTGTCTGTCTAGATTTTTTATGACAAACGATAAGAATCGCAAATTCAAACAGAATCAAATAATTTTTTGCATACAGCCCTGAATTTTAGAGTATTCAAGACCTATTGTTTTTTGTGGAGATCGGTTAAGATAAAGGGGTAGTTTACCTGCAATATTTTATGTTGTAACAAGAGAAATTTTTTCATGACGAACGATAACTGCCGTAAATTCAAACAGAATCAGATATTTTTTTACATATGTGCCCGAGGTATAGAGGACTCAAGGCCTATTGATTTTGGTGAAGATCGGTTACGGGGAAAGGGTAGTTTACCGGAAACATTTTTTTGTTTTAACGTAATAGTTTACTTGATAATTATTTGTATATATGTACTACGTTATTGACAACAAAGAAGCAGTTTGTTTTTAAAATTCCTTCCCGGCCTGTTTGGCCGTAGACCAATGTTTTCTGCAAAACCAGACGTTTCGCCAGTGCCATCGACTTTCATCATCAGTGAAAATCAAGTGCGATAACGTGAGGTGGTATACGTTAGTGCCCACAGTAAGTGGCTGAAGCAGTAAGTAGAAAGAAGTAGTTTCAATGGAAATATTTCATTTCGAAAATGATTTTAAATATAAATCTTAGAACACGGAAGTCGTGTATGATTCTCCATACCAATATTTTGTTCTTAAGTGTGCTATTAAGTATTAGGAATCTTCTCCATGTCAAGGTATAGGATTACACCCTGTTTTACCTTCACTGAAGGCATCTTTTCCTTGCCCTACCTATATCTCCTCTTCCCTGAGGTCTGTATCTTATTACTTGTTTAGGTAGTCCGATGTTTTCCATTCTCTTGATATCCTGCCTCTATTTTATTTGTCCTTCCCTTATTCTGCCGGCTATAGAATATACATTTTACTTGGTTCTTATATTTTCATTTCATATTTGATATCTAAGGGTTTGTATTATGAATACTCGACACAATATTTTTCTTGTTAGATTCGAAGTTTTAAGTAATTTTCTCTTAAAAAGTGTGTATGAACATTTTAGCACGACGAGATTGTCTGTTTGATTCTTAACGTTTTGGTTTTTATTATTAATTTTTGGTTTATTGATTTATTCTACCCAATTCAATCTATTATTGAATCCGATATGAATAAATCGGTTTAGTTACTCTTTGACATCGTTTATTAATTGTGTTTAAATAGTTTAGAATGTTTTTTGTTCCATTTCATGAGTTCGATTCTGAAGAAGTTGCGTTGACTCTTCTATTATTAGCTGCGGTGAGTTGCTCTGTACTTTCCTGTATAGACACTAACATAAACACAACATGTACATGATACTTACTATTATACTAACATTAATAGTTAATAACATTTTATTATGGCCTATGCATACTGCATTGGTCATTGTCACTTCTGATAGTGTCCTTTTTCTTCATCTTGTGGTTTTATTACCTTAACTATAGTTTGTTAAGTGAGTTTACTATACTTTAGGAAGTTACCTTTTTATATGGGTTGTAATCCTATCAAATTATTCTCATTATTGCTTGAATATCTCTTATCATTGTTTTGATAGCACTGTTATTATTGTGCAGTAGTTCATTCTGCATTTATACTGAAAATTGCTTTGGTTTAAAGTAACCAAGATTACTTGCATCTAGCTGTCAACATGGTTTATTTATTATTATTGTTATTATTAGTATTTGGGTGGCTATAATCCTTGAATTTACTTATTCGAATAGTATTCTGCCTCATTCAATGTTGTTGGTTTAGTTCCTACTCTTTTATGATAAGTTTACAAGATAATTTTGTTCATCATGCATCCATTCTATGGCAAGCATATAGTTATAATATACAACAATGGATTATTGTCGGTTTTGTGTTTTTGTATTACATTTGATTTATTTGACTTTATGTAGTACTGGTATATCTATTGGTTATTATTAGATTACATTTTGTTTATCTTTTACAGTCTTTACTATTGGTAATTAGTGGTTATTTCTAATATCAATTCCACTTTACAATTGGTCATTGGTGTTTTGGACATAGCCCTCTTTTCATGTCTACACATAATTTAGCTAAGAACTTATTATTATTCATTCTCTTTGTTACTTTTTATGTTCAATAATTCATTCTTATTGATTATTGTTTGTATTACATTGTCAAGGAAGGTATTCACTTAATAAGTTTTGGTCAGTGTCAATTTGTTTTACAGCTTAGGGGTTTAAATCATGTTGTTTATTCCATTTATTCTTTCTTCTTTTATAATAATTCTTTTATTGCCATATGTTAGTTCATTATAATTCATGTTATCTCCCTTTTTTGTGTTTGATCTGGATATTTTCTTCTTCTCTTCACCGATTCCTTCCTACCTCTTAATAAGTTTCTTCATGGCGTTGTTTTCACTGGTTTCCTTCTCACGGTTAATAGGTTTCTTCTTGATTTTGTCTTTAATGGGTTTCCTTCTCACTGTTTGATCTATTGGGTAATTATGTATGTCGTCTCGTCGTTAGTCTTGCTTTATCTTCTTTACTTTTCTTTTATAGAATTGCTAAACTGCTATAATTGTTTTTATTATTTAGACAAAGCTTTTCGTCATTACTGACATCTTCAGGTCTTAAACAACCTAGTGTTAACGTTGTTTAAGACCTGAAGATGTCAGTAATGACGAAAAGCTTTGTCTAAATAATAAAAACAATTATAGCAGTTTAGCAATTCTATAAAAGAAAAGTAAGGATGGCTGCTAATTTAAACAATACGAAGAATTACCTTCTTTAGTTGCACATTTACTGGTAATTCCTTCTTCATTTTAATTCACTTGGTTTTGGCTTATGATACTTCCTTTTTTATCCATGATCGTATGCTTGACCTTGTAGGTATTCTTAATTGTAGTGGCTTTCAACTTATTTGTGATACGCTGGTGTTGGTAGTGTTATATGTACCATTACAACATACAAAAATTTGACAGATATTTTTGTCGCAAAAAACTTTTATGATATATTGTGTATAAATACACATATAAAGGTATTTTTGCCACAAAAAACGTTTATGATATATTGTGTATAAATACACATGTAAAGGTATACAATACATTTGATTTGTTTAACAGTCGTTATAAGACAGTATTACCATATAGGGGAGAGCAGAGAGACATAAGTTGATACTTTGTACTTCTTCAAGTGTCCCTTAGTCGCAGCACCTCTGCAACTGTATAACGTTTTTGTTATAGCTTGTAGTACATGCTCCTCCAGTCTGATTATAGCAGTGTACAGTAAAATGAGTCTTTGTTCCCTTTTGTATTTTAGAACGTGTAAAGCAACCTTTTTGTCACTAATTTGCTATGGGTGTTTACAGCTACGTACTTTGTTGGATCCATGGTAAGTGTACAATTGAATCATACTAATACAAAAGCAATGTGGCAACATGAGGGCAAGTTATGTTTCTCTATAACTTTTAAAAGAAAATTAATTCATAACCTAACAGATCTCAGAATTAATTATGTGTCAGTTACTTGTGATCCTATAATGAAGATTACGTGTTTATTAAATCCTAAAAAACTAAAATTTTTAAAATGATAATAGTAATAATGGCTCCTTTTTATGCCGCTTAGGAAATTTAGGAGGTAGAATAGGTTGCCTAAAGTGAGTGTTCGACACACGCACTAAAGGTAGAGTGGCCAGCAGCACTACACTTCAGCCACTAATTTTAAAATTAAAGGTGTACCTTCAATTTCACCAGAAGGAAGTGGTATGCTGGTACAATGTAAGTAAAACATGTTGTTCTGTTTTCTTTTTTTCATATTTGGTTCAAACATACAAGTGAAAAACTGTCTGGGGCGATGTAGCTCACAAACCCTACAAAGACTCAGCGTTTTCCACAACTTGTATTTAGGAAAGAACAAAAAGAAAAATCAGATTTCTGTGTTATGATCTGCACTATTCTGTTAGTTATTATGGTTTGTACCCTAAGAATATTCGTATGTTAGCCTCCGAATACGTGTTTGCAAATAATGTCGATTTTCTGGTGAACTGGGCCGGTAAAAGATTGTTTTACTGGCCTTATGCAGCGACATTCAAGGTTGTCTTTTAGAGAGGTTGAAGCAACAAGTTTTGCAATAGCATTTAGTTTTAATAAACATAACATAAAACTTTCTTCAATATTGGAATTCTGTGATAAGTCGCCTTCATTTTTATTGTCACAATATTTGGAATGTGAATGAAACCAGGCAGCATAACAACAGTGCACTGTCCTAACAAAGTTGTCAGTTTGAAGGGAAATAAACAAGTCAGCAGGGTTACCCCTTTGGAAAAGGGTGAAACGAGTGGTATTTTCATAGATGGCAGCTGGAAACCACCACTTATCGTTATATCCACAGAGTGTTATGTAGATATCACTTTGATTATTTATGGACCAGCAGGTTGTATTGGAGTAGCACATCCATCAAGATAAATTACAGCCTCTCTTTTTTTACTATTTATGAAACAGTTTATACCTCATACCCGTTACAATCTGACTTCAGCCATTAGACAAGTGTTTATATGGCCTGTTTCGGTGCAGCCGCTGAGAGCTGGATGACAATAAACCCAGGTAAAACCATGACATACCTGGGCTAGCAAAAGATACTCTTTCAAAGGCAGCTACACCATCTAACTGACAGCAGGTTTTAGTTCAACTGGAATTTGGCCATTAAATGAAAATATATTCAGTATCGAAGAGTTTCTGTGTTCACCTGTAATTGACAGAGAGATAGGAGACAAAAGTAATTATGAAGGAAGATTAACACCAACAAAAGATTGTCAAGAGACCACAGTAGCCGGACCTCCCACGTCGGGAATAAACGAGACATCTGCTAATACCTTATCACAATTGACACCAGAATAAATTCGCCCTTATCCGAAAGCGATTGCAAAAATAAAATAAAAATGCGCCAAGAAGAAAAAGTCAAGTATTCTCACTGACTCCTATTAAAAAAGCAATTCGTATTGAAGAGGAGGCATGACAAAAGAAAGAGCGATCAAAACGGGAACTAATCATGAACGGTAAAACGAAGGCGATTTGTGGACTGTATAGAAACGGTCAATCAAACTCTCCAAGACTTAAGAAATTGTAACAAATTAGTGGGTAGCGTAACATTTGTTATTTCAGAGGATTCTCGCTAGAGATTACCGGTAACTGCAAGAGGAACCCGCGCTGATATTGTCTCAGTGTGTTTAAAGTCCTCGGCGATGTGGAATGCTATTCAGACTAAATTTGCAAAGCAAATGAGAGCCCATTTAGGAGGAGGAGGAGATGGTGATTTTTCTACAAACTTACTGCACCTCGGTGACGGTAGTGTTCCTAATGACGATAGCTTCACAGAAATTGACGAAAAACTGGGACATAGTAAATAGTACAACACTGTATTAATTGCTAAATTCTGTGCAAAACGTCAAGTGTTTACTTGATAAAAATTACAAGTGGTTATTCCCAAAGAATCGAATCTGTAAAGGAAAATAATGATACAAGTTTGGAAAAATTTTCTGGGGATAATAAAAAGTCCGAAGAATCTATTAACACCGTATTTAATATTGAAAATATAGTGTACTAACTCCAAGAATTTTTGAATTCTTTAAATCAATCTTGCATTCCGCCACAACGGTTCATTCTAAAGGTTGGCACTCCAACAATGTTGTTGAAAAATTTACATCCTCCGAACGTTTGCATAATACAAAATGCAGGTGACACGGGAATTTCTGTGTCAAGTAGGTAATAGCGTTATTATCGACTCAAAAGCCCTCTTTACACACACATTCGAATCAGTAGGCTACTGGTTGTTAGCATTACCTGTTTAAGCCTACCTGGTGTAATTACCAACTTATAAATTGTAACATTCTTTACTTTAGTACACACTTGAAGGAAATTAACAGTTTCGAAGTTACATCCGTTCCATTTACATAATTTTCATTAAACCTACTTAATATGTAGTAGTGGACGATAAGCTTTTCCAGGTTTTACTAGTACTTGACCTACAACGGTCTGATCTCCTACACTCAGTGCCTCTGTCTTTAATGATCACTGCTTTTTTTACATAATAATTTTCCCATTCCTGCATAGAATTTACCCGCTCGTACAGAAGGCAACAGAATTTAGTGAATCCAAGCTGCAATCGAAGTAAAACTACGTTACTTTCACATCTCCGTAGGTATGCCACGAATATCCGTCATACTGAATTCTGCTCAATAAAAGTTTCATACTATCACATGACTCCGACATGTAAGCAGTAAGTTATAAACTGAAGGGATTGGTGAATTATTAAAAATGGAGTAAAAACAATAGGTTAAAAAAAGTTCGTAGAAGTCTTGAGAGGAGGGAACGTTAGAAAACTGTTTATGTTATGAATGCTTAAGCCTACAAATCGTGATAGTTGTTATTATTATTATTATTATATTATTACTATAAAACAACATTTGTTTTATTTTAATACAGACAGGAGTGAATACAGCCTTCGAGTGAATTAGTAGTACGAACGCGTCAGCCTGCCAACACACATTAGATCTGTATATTTGTGTCGTCACACCGGTAGTAATTTTTGTAAACAAAGACTGTTGTGTCATTACGACATTAAGAATGTTGTTGGCGTGAATTTAATGCGACAGATTTACCTCTGCCCATGTTTCTCCCTTTCAGTCCTCTCACTCACTCACTCACTCACTCTCTCTCTCTCGCGCGCGCACACGCACGCGCGCCAACTCGTACAGTTTCTTCTTTTTCTTGTCAACAATTTCAGTGTTACACACAATCCTTCACTGTCCTTTATCTGCCCCCTCGCACTTTGTTAATTTCTCCCATATAATATCTAATACTACTGTATAATACGTAATAATAATAATAATCAAGGTGTATTTATATCATGTTTCGTCTTCGACGCGTGGGGTCATGCTCTTCTAGTACCATATGTTTAATTTCTCCATTTATCGATTTACGTATAGTAGTATTAAGAGCTAAGGGCACGTCTACTTTGAATTTCTGAGCGGGGGGAGGGAAATGAAAAATCAGCTGTTAACATGTAATCACTGCTGGTGTCGCGTCAACTTAAGGTGTTGTTACGACGATGCAAATTTACGATTGATTTGTGGATCGTTGGGCTGAAAATAATAACTGCGACTTGACAAAACCCATAAACATTGCAGATGCAGACCAAGCGTAGGCACATACTACGTCCTGCTCGACGAATGGTTGACCATAAATAAACAAAGCACTTTGTACATCTTGTCAGTAAATATAATAATTTACTGTAAATCTGAAAAATGTAGCTTACTGGAAAACTGTAATAACAAAATTTTAATGCGGTTAGAATGTAAACAATGTCATCTCGTGGTTAGAGGCGTATTTACGGGAGGGATGAACTAGACCGGACCCCCAGAGGGTTGACAAAATTGACGGATGGTGTTAGTATCTTAATGTTTAGGTTCTTCTATTATTTTTTGAGCTAGCAACTTTTTTACTTCCATGTTTCGTAAGGAATGGAAGTATGGTTATCGCGAAAAACATCGTGTTCGAGATAAGGGCAGATTCTGATTGTACTACCCTCAAAACATGAAGAAAAATCATTTTCTTTGTTCAAATTCCTTACCACGGCTATTGTTCTCAACATTGGGTGCAAGGTATAATTACTTCCTGTCTGTAGAACATCTGTTCAGTCTTGTTTGTGATTCTCTTTAGCAAACAGTAGGTGTGAATATTGTGTTTACAATGGCACAGAATCCGAGAAGGAAGTTATGGAATTATTGATGAAGAGTAGTGACGAGGAAGACAACATTTTCTCAGACAAAGATATGGATGCTCCCGGGCCTTCTCATAATCGTTCAACACCACGTGCAGCTTCATCAGAAAATGAAACATCAGCAGGAGAAGATGATGATGAAGAAGAAGAAGAAGAAGAAGAAGAAGAAGAAGAAGAAGAAGAAGAAGAAGAAGAAGAAGAAGAAGAAGAAGAAGAAGAAGAAGAGGTAAGAAATCTTCAGAAGCGAAAAAGAATTTACGATTGGTCGGCCAACAGTCCTGCGACAAAACGTCTCTTTTGATAAAGCAGTTAGCGGATTACGAATTAGTTTCGAAGACACGGCAACTCACTTAGATTTTTTAAAATATTTTTCCCCTTAGAATTTATTTCTGTCATTTGCACAGAATTAAATAATTTTTACAAATTTGTTACCGCAAAATTGACATTAATATCGCGATTGTCCCGATGGAAAGATATAGAGCCTGCAGAATTTAATTTCTTCTTGGCGTGTTCACTGCTGATGCCAAGAGTAAACAAATTAGAAATAGACGAATATTGGGCAAAGGATTTGCTATTACTGACGCCGATATTTCCCCAAATTATGTCTAGGGACCGATTCAAACTAATTCTGCGACTTTTACATTTTTGTGACAATTCTACCCCTACTCAACATAGCCTTGTAAAAATACGGCTTATTGTCGAACAGACAAGAAAAAAATTTAGAGAGGCCTCAAATCCATTTGAAAATTTAGTAATTGACGAAAGTTTGTTGCTATTCAAGCGGGCGCACCTCAGATACGGCCTGTCCGCAAGCCTCCGGTATAGAAATACTTTTGGAATTTTGTCATCCCTCTCTCAGGTAGCAAAAGGCATAGTGTCCGCAAATCTCCGGAAATAGCTTGTGTTCGCAAATCTCCGTGTCCGCATCTCTCCGGTATTCGTTTAGATAACCTCGGTATGATACTGTCGGGTTCGTTCGCCTCATTACAGCTACATACACTTCTTCGTCTATATATTCTTAAACTGTAGGGTATTGTGCGTCCTGTTAAAATAGAAACAGTGCTCCGTTTGAAAGGACAGGCAAGAAGATCAAATTCTTTGGAAGTATTTTTGGTCGTTAGAAATCTAATACCAAAGATTGTTTGGCGTAGACTAACAAAAATAGAGTGGGCATAAAGTGAATGGAAGAAGCAAAACGGTACAGAAGAGATACAGCGATACTCTCTAGAGTGTCTTTCCAGAACTCGTGTCACCCCGGTCTATAGTAATCACTGACTGTTCGAGAGGGATCAGGTAGTTTATAAATAGAAACTTCAGCCACTTTCTTGCGCATAAAAATGTATAATAATAGTAAGCCAGAAAATCATAGGAGTCCAAACACAAAACTTTGAATGCCTGGGATCATAGTCAAAGAGAGACATCCGGAAAAGAATACCGTACATATAAAGATCGGGGAATACTTCAAAGCATCGGTGTCACAACATTCAAGACCTACGTAAATAAAGATGAATTGTAAATATTTCACGATCCAGCAAGGAATTACTTTTTGATATAATGAAGCCAATTAAAGAGTTATTTCTCCTATTTATCCTTAACGATTACATAATAATTAAACATATAAAAGTATTAAAAAGTTAAAATAAAAATTAAATAAGAAACGTGAGATGACAGTCATATGTACATATGCCTGTCCAAGGTAGTGTGGTGTGCGTGTTTGTTTAATCATTCATTGTGTTCGTATAGACTACACATTCAAACTTGAGTAATCTGTTTGTAGCAGTGTAACATTTCAACAAACACTTAAAGAGGCGCGCTTTGGGTGCAGTCGCAGAAGGACCTGCCGTGCTAACTTAATGAAAATAAAAGGAAATTAATAGTGAGGTAGTCATGTTTAATTAAAGGTAGTAGTGAGGTTTGTCCCTATTAGTGAGGTAGATGGGGAAAATTGACAGAGAAAGAGTGAGGGGGAGAAGAGAGGCGGGGGAGAGAGAATTACGAATTTTTAATTATTCTCATTCATACCGAATATCATTTGTAAGAATATAGTTATGCAGTTATTGGTATACAGTAGTACCGAGGCAACATGTTTCAAGTTGACTCCCATCCGTTGGAAATTTATTCACCATTCTGATTAATAAAAATTTCTACAAGTACCAATAATATAAATAACAACCTGCAGAAGCAGAAGAGTTTATATCTTACAGAGTTGAAGAGTTGTAATGTTACATTAATTATATTTTTGCTTTTCGTATATCACAGTGAGCAGTAATCTAATTTTTTTGAAATAATACGTGAAGGCTTATATATTAAGAATTAATTTTTTTTTATAGTTTCCGTAACTTGCTTGTAAAATAATTAGGTATCAAAAAGGTAAGTTACATATTTTAATAGCAACTTATAGGTTCCTCATCCTCGGTTTTTTCCTTTCTTCAAAATGTACCACTTCTTAATTGCGAATAAATTATTTAACGTAATAATCGTTTCACCAAAGGCTGTTTGGATCCTGTTAATAAAACTCTTGAGTCTGCTGCATATAATCCTCGCTTTTGGTTCATGTTTCGTAAACTTTCTACATTACCATAAGTTTAATTATTTTCAAGTTCCTTATAAGTAGCCAACTGTAGTAAACATCATGTACTTTGACCTCTCTCTCACTCTCTCACTCTTTCTTTCTGTTACTCTTGTTCTTCTCAATAACTGTATCTCAGGAAGTCTGAACGTAACAGGTTCTTAAGTAAACTTCATATGACTTAACGTGCAAAATCTTAAACATCATTTGGGCTTCAGTTATGTTATAATTTTGTAAGAAAGCTTTACAAAATACTTTTTACACTGCTTCTGTATACGAAACTAGGTGCAGGTATGTAATCAAATTTTTAAGTAGGCCTATTTATTCTAACACTGTTACAGTTTCTTGAAAACGCCTTATGTAAACAAACATTAAAACTTAGTAATCAGGTTTATCAAACTACTATTTTTCTTGGACGCATTAACGCAAATCAGTAATCTAGAGACCAATTTTATATTGAAAAATCGATGTCTAATAAACGGAATTTGATATGCAAAAATCCATCGGTTAAGAAAATAAAGTAAACTTGGTTAGTAACAAATAATTTTGGCAAAAATTTTTAATTTGATATAGGCTATAATTGATTCCAATTTTATGACAATCTGAGAAATGAAGACAAATAGATTTTAATAAACGTTGGTCTAGTAACAAAAAAAGTTTCATTCTTAGCGCACAATATTATAATTTCCCTTTCATCCCGGAAAAAAGACTGTATTAAGCTACTATCATACTTGTCTAGTCTACACTATTTAATGGGTATATTATAGGTTTCACAAAAATTGATTATCTTACACATGGTTTTAATATATCACTAAACTTTGTGAAAAGTCTGAGTGAAAAGAATTATATACCCGTTATATACCCTGTGTTGATGTTAATACAGGTCTTAATTCGTTTCAAAATTTATAGATAAATAAAAAATTAAAATTATCACATATATTGTGTGGTGTATAAAATAAATTGTAATAATCCTTTCTAATATGATTACTTAAGCCATAATATCCGAAGTTGGACCGTTCCTTTATTCTTCTGTAGCCTCCTACATTCTTGCATATCTGCTGTCATATTCGCGTCTCACAGTCATAGTAGACAGTAGGCTATAATATTATACCTTTTTTTGCGTTGTCTGCTTGTCTCAGAGGATAAGACTCAGGCTGATCTGGGGCAAGCACCCTTCCGCCGATTGGAGATTTAGAGGAGTCGCACGCCAGCGCAGCGCGGACCGGTGGCGAAGTAGGTGGAGGCATTCAGGATAGAGTGTAGTGTATGGATGTGTATTTGTGTGTTTACGTAGTGTGCACAGCCAAATGGGTGATGGAAGAGCCATAATAAAAGTATAAGTCAAACGACAGCCAAGACGAGGTAGAGTAACGCAGGACGCCAAAGCTGGAGGGAGGTGTCAGAGAGGCGTCAAGGTAAGGCGGGGAGGCACAAAGGAGAGGGATAAAGACCGGAAAGGTAGATAGGAAAATTTAAGATGTTAAGTGATCAAGAAGGAAGCCAGGTGTAGTAAGTATGACGAAGAGACTTAATTATTTCTATTTCTCCGTTGGCGGGGGTTTCTGGGAGGAGGTCCATCGGGAATGGTGAGGAGACGGTTTATGACAAAGGAAGGTCTGCGGGAGTTACAGGTAGTATTAATATTATACAATACCTCCTTCACATTTAAGTTGAGGAATTCCAATCAGCCTTCCGTTGCGTTACTTCTCTCTTGAGCCCTTGATATAATTCGTTGCCTGCTCTTTATTGCAGCTGTAATATCTCCTTCGTTTTATAATTCGTAACGTTAAATATTCTTCCTCACCCTGGAATTTTCCATTCTCTTTTACTAATTTCTTTTCACTTCATAAGACTTTTCTATACAAAAGCAAGTATATAAAAAAGTTATAAGGTCGGGGATTAGCAACCAAACGGCATTGTTTAAAAACATTTATCTACAAGTTTCTTTTCTATAGTTCATCGTACACACCCTTGCGAGATAAAAATAACTACACGGTAGTTTCTTTCGCAATTTTTCGCATTATTTTGAGACAATCGACTGGTGATTTAGATATAATTCCTTAATATTAATGGGGTCTCATACATTTTATATTATATCTGTTTTCTATCCTACTCATAGAATTAGAAAAACGGTAGCTATCTCTCTTTTCCTTTTAAAAGCACAAAACATATTAATTTACCAAGTAGCAGTTTCCTTCTTCATTTAAAATTTCTATCAAATCTACTGTATATTGGACAAAACAGAAGGGGGAAACATACGTGCTTACAAGGTAGTGTAAACATCCTGTAATGCTGTCAAATCAAAATACAAAGGAAGGGGAAGTGAATACTGTAATGAGTAGCCACTACATTCATATTTATGCAGGTGTAGGTGATGATTAAGGTCCGGATTTTTATGTAATTACATATTTGAATGCTGAGTGCACATTTACACGGAAAAGCCAGATATCGGCGAATCATACCAATAGGTGTCTTATCCGCGAGTTTAATTTTACATATTTTTACATATTTTGTTCATATTACATATTTCACTCCATCTTACATATTTCTACATATTTTAGCTATTTTACTATACTTTACTTCAATTTGAAAATTGAAATGGCAAAAAATAGTTAGGCCTATAACAACATTACTCAGATGCGCAAATGTGCAATTAATCAGAATCAGGTCCAATTAAATTTATTACAAGAAAAGGCAAAATATTGCATCTGTTGCAATTGCACACATAGATTCTACTTTCAAGAAGTAAAATTTTTTACGAGCTCAAGCGACAAGTAAGGCATTTTGCACGGGATGTTAGATGAGAATGGTATGCGCGGCCCCACTCATTTACGTTTCGTTCACACGTTCAGCAGGCTCGGTGGGGAAAGAACGTGCTGTCCGCGGTAAATAAATACTCTTCGCAGATCTTGCAATTCTCGCAACGGATTCCATCTACCTAAACAAACAAATATCTATATAACTCTATGCTATTGTAGGGCACAATGTGATTTTTGACGCCAGTATTATCGACGCTCTCGGAGTGTAAGCCTACACGTAAATAACAATCTGGTGTGCAGTGTGGTGTATTGAAGTTATTGTCAAGTCAGTGTTTTGTCTTTCGCCTACACTTCTGCGCTTGCTTGTTTCTTGCCTTGGCGGATTCTCGTTGTTGGACAAAAGACGTCTTAAATAATATATTGTGCGGTATTGTTCAACGCAAGTTCTTAAGAGTTTTAAATACAAATATCCTTGTTTTATCATGGCACCGACCGCATCATCTTTGTCATCTAAGTTAAAATCATGGGTACAGGTTGACAGTGCTTTTACAACTGACGATAAAGCTGTATTTTGCCAAGTTTGTTATGGCCAAATGGTGTTAAAGAAGAGAAGGTACTGCTGTTGTATACAGATGCAGCAGCATACATGTTAAAAGCAGGTAATTCTCTAAATGTGTTTTACCCCAACCTACTACATGTTACATGCCTGGCTCATGGATTGCATCGAGTAGCTGAAACTGTCAGAGACCTTTTCCCCGGAGTAAATACATTAATATCAGCAACAAAAAAGTTGTTCTTGAAAGCTCCTTACCGTATCCAGTGCTACAAACAAAGGCTACCTGACACACCTCTGCCTCCAGAACCCGTAATTACAAGATGGGGAACCTGGATCGAAGCCGTAAATTTCTACAGTGACAACTTTGAAGCTGTGAAGTATGTGGTGGAAACATTATCTCCCGATTCTGCAGTGTCAGCGAGCGAATCCTTGTCTGCATTCAACAACTCTAAGGTGATATGTTCAGTTTCGTACATCAAAACGCATTTCAGTTGTATCAAGAAACTGGAGACTGCAGGTCTGACTCTCCAAGAGACCATAGGAATAGTTGAAGAAGCAGTTAACAAGTTAAATGCTGTGCAGGGTGAAGTCGGTGACAAAGTTTCTACTAAATTAAATGCTGTGCTGAATAGAAACCCTGGTTACTCAACTTTACATACCATTTATCGCATATGTAACGGCGAAACTGTAGAATCGATTGAGAATATTCTTCCAAGTACGATTCCTCTATATAAACATGCGCCGGTGACGACATGTGATGTCGAGAGATCCTTTTCTATCTATAAAAACATACTCTCAGACCGAAGACAGTCCATGTCAACAGACAATATAGAAAAGTATTTAATAATTAATTGTGCAACTAAACAGTGGAAAAAAAACTTACATGGACACTTTATTCTTATGCAGAGTTATAGTAGAGTTATATATATATATATATATATATATATATATATATACAATATAGATTTTCAAGTCAAAATCTACCTTTAATTTTATAGTAATTTCAACTCTCCTAGTAAAATACTTTGTTAAATAGTTAATAATTCTCAATTTTTTACTTTATACTCATGTCCTATACTACAGAAATCCATAGGTAAAATACTTTGTTGTTGTTAATTTTATAATATCAAGGTTTCTTTTTTAATACTGTTTTCTAAAATATGTTTTCATAAATTTTCTAAAGTACAATAAACAATTAAAAAGTAATTCATTTCTTATGCATGCTGTCTTATTGTAAACTCTTCAACAAAGAGTTGAACTTTCAGATACTGTGTATTCTGAGGGTTAACTTATTTTCTGTAACAGAAGTGGTAATCTAACTGGTGATTAGTGTCAGCCCCGAACTTGATTAGTATTTTATGGATTACATTGACTTTGCTCAAAATATATTTGCATGTTTTGAAAGTGATTTTAAAAAGTTTAAAATGAAGCACCTATTATTTTCAAAACCTTTCAAAGAGGGCACTGTTATGTTCTCGTAAAATGTAAATTATATTGTTGATGTGAAAGTATTTTAATACTACATATTTCTTAAATATTACATATTTAGCTACATATTTTCCTTATTTTTCCTACATATTTATGTACATAAAGGGAGACTGTGCGCTGCGCCGTATGCTAGACAGAGAGGGTATAATAAGCAACTATCTCACTCTAACTTCGTCAGTGAAACTCGCGGGCGGATGAGTAAATTTTATTCAATTCATTTTTGCAGTTCAACCTGCGATAACTTCAAAACCAATAAATATACAGCAATTCTGAAAACTGCGTTGTGTTCAGTCATTAAATCTCTATAAGTAGCCAAAATCTCTATTAATATAATTAACAATTACAGAAGATACACAGAAGAAGAACGTGTTTTTTTAGACGTTTCTATTGGTTTAGCATTTGCATTTGTACACTGTACTCTTTAAAATACAAAAAGTAAAATTGGTTAAAAAGTTTTACTTACAGTACGCCTACATCAGTTTTATGAAAAAGTTTGTGATTCGGGTGCTTCATACAATGCACACGTTTTTTGGAAGCCTTGAAGCCAAAGTGAGTCGACCTAACGCCGCTGCCCCAGACTCAGTTGCCCCAAATAAAGTATTTCAATTGTAAAAACTTAAATATTCAAAAATAGTGAACCATATCGCAGAATGACGTAAGTGTAGTGAAGAAAAAGTCGTGATCAGCCAAAACATCAAGAGTAGTATCTTTACATCCCTAACCATTCGCTAACCAAAATTGCAAAAATTAGTTTGGAGATACGTCCGGATATGGGAGGTTCCGGATATCACAGGTCCGGATGTGACAGGTTGTACTGTATTTACCTTATAACAATTCCCCCTAAATAAAAGGGAAATCCCCAAATTCATATTTCGAAGCCACCTGTTGTAGATAAAACGGTATTTATCTTGGATACATACGTTTAATCTCATACAAACGGTTTTATGTGTGTTCCCATCAGCACCGACACACCTGTACAGGCTTCTCCATATTTTTCTACACCTGCCCAAATATGACTATACTGATTACAATAGTAATTTCTTCTACGGTTTGTTTATGACCATAAGATATGTCTTTATATTTCCTTTTAAATACCATTATTTTCTGCTCATTCGTACAAAACTTTTAATTGTTGAATGTGCCAATTCTGATAATCTTTGCCAAACCCAAATTTTAATGTTATACGGCGTCACCTTATTATGTTGCAAACAAAATTAGAACAAATCACTGTTATTTTAGCAGTAGCTTTTTTAAGGAGCCCAGAGTAGGCCTATACCTACCCGACACACACACATTTCAAGGATCAGTATTTTGTCTTGGAGTTCACTCTCCCAGCTGAGATACCCATGTTTTTAGGGACCAGGAACTCCCATTTGAACTTCTATCATCAGCTACATAATGTAAATCCTAGATAAATGTACAAGCCTATGCTCTAAAATCCTAAGCTATGGTACCCACAATCATCTACGTTTTACTAAAATAATGGTTGCAAGTTAAATTTTTTGATTCATGTTGATGCTTTTGTCTCGAAGAAACCAGGTAAATTAATCTGCTTTTCGTATCCGGCCGACGATGGTGTGCTCCCACTTACGAACAGTGGCACTTGCAACTCGTTCCACTTGCGAACACTCAAGTAGATAAGACACGTAATTAATTTTTGATACGTGAGAGTACCTCCCACTTGCGAACACACAAACAACGATGTATGTACATCCACCCTGTATTGTGTTTATGTTTTTATAATTCGTTAAATGTATTTTTTGTTACCAACTACGTTTACCAAGTTACAATTTTTATAAAACGCACACACACACTTGCATAGCCGCTCCCTCTCGCTCTCTCTCTCTCTCTCTCTCTCTCTCTCTCTCTCTCTCTCTCTCTCTCTCTCTCTCTCTCTCTCTAAATTAAAAAGGAAGGTTATTTTTTATTTATTTTTATTAGTCAACTTGTAGAACGGACGACGTGATCTTGAGAAACATCCCAACTTCAGAATCTTTTTCATATCTTTTAGTTTATCCAATTCAGTATACTTTTTCGTCCTTTTCATAGCTTAAAAATTTCACTCCATCGTTACATCGTGTTCTGAATAGATTTCTCTGCCTCAGATTATAAACATTTGATAATGTTTTTTATTCTTGGATGTGGTCTTCCAACGTGGCTGTTTAGTTTCTGATGCGTGCTTGTACGGTATTATTCATTGTATGACGTCGGAAGTAGCAGTTCCGTAACTCCTGTGGCACTAATCATTGTCTAGCTATTGTTCTACGAAACAATTAAAGAATTAATCGAGTTTCTCTTCCTCTGGAACTTGACCATGGATATACTGCCACCCACATTTTACATCTTTTCGAAGGAAAGCAAGTATAGCACACATTAGGATTTTTGTGCTCCCTAAGTCATTTGAATGTGTATACTCGTGCAAAGTGACTACTGCAGCTTTTGAATTTTCCATTCATGAAAAATTACTTTTAATCTTTCAAACTCTCTTTTCTATTGATTTAACCAAAAATCGGGAGCTTAGCTTGCACAACGTCTTCGCCCGGACGGAAACTACTCTCGTCAATTTTCAAAACCGGGACAATTGACAAACTGGCCGCGACCCCGGGATCAGGTCGTCAAACCGGGACAATCCCGGTCAAACCGGGACGTATGGTAAGCCTATTTATACATGTATTTATCGGTTTTCAATAGTGATGTGAGCATTGTACTGTAGAATTAGGAAGCGATTGTATTGAACGAATCACGATTATCAAATGATATACGGTATTACTTTTAGTTCAACAATTCCGTCATCTCGTCACCGGTACTTTGGAAAACCATTGTTATTTTCAATAGTTTAACGTAAAATGTTGCTCGGTAATTATGTGTACATATTCCATCAATCATGCAAGGAACATTAGGATTACGAGCTCTACAAGATCCATGTATCATTCGAGATAACAATTTTATGAATCCTTGGAAAACTGACTGGGTCAGGTATTTCTCCGCACACAACTTAGGATAAGCAAGAGGTAGTGTATTAACTTTTTAAATTGTATATTATTATTATTTTTATTATGTTTTTTACTATAAAATATTCATATTATTTTAATATGATTTTCTGGAACACGTTTGGTGGAAACGTAAAACCGGCCAGCTGATAAATAAGAGGTTGCGAGTTCAGACGTAGATGTGTATATATGTGTCAGCCAAAACAGTGTTTCGTAAACGTACACGTCTGTCATTACAACATTAAGAATGTTATTTGACCTTGAGTAGGTACTCATGTTGACGGGAATGAGAAATCTTGTCTCTGTGCTGGAGACCTGTGGTGTTAGCGCTGAATAGACACAACACATATCACTGTACATTCCAGTGGCTGACGTATATTAACCATTTCTGAGTTCGAGATACCACAACTCAGATTAAACTGTGCACAATGTTTGTAGAAAATACGGACGTGTGTGACGTAGACGCCAGTTTGCAAAATGCATAATCGTTCCCGCCAGAAATGTGTCACGTTTCTCGTTTATCTTGTCTCAGCCAAATAAACATTACTATGCGTTTACCATGTTCCAGTGTCCTCCTTATTTCATAAACACTTGAGAAATTTTATTGTTTCTTACAGAGGCAACCTTAGAGGTGTCCGGCAGGTGTAAATGTACATAACCTCCTTGGCTCATTCTTTAATAAAAATAAGGGAAAGAAATAGAACGAATAAGGAGAGAGAGAGAGAGAGAGAGAGAGAGAGAGAGAGAGAGAGAGAGAGAGAGCAAGAAAGTGAGACAGAGGTACACAGACAGAGAGGAGCTGTTTCGTTAATCAGGGTAAAATTATATGCAAATTTTGAGAAGGACCGGTGTCCTAGGCAAATGAAGACTTAGCTAAATACATTAAAAATACGAAATATATACAGTGTACACAAAATCTGAGGTGTACAAAACATATAAAAGACATGTCATAAGATTTATTTAACAAAAGAAATAATCGGAGTGGGCGAATGTTAGGAATAAATATGTAATTTAAACAATCCCTTTTAATAATAAATGGTTTTATAATAATTATGTTCAATACATATAGGCCTAAGTGTGTAAAACGAATTCCCTACAAGAGTTTTAAAGATTAATGAAGATTTAATTAATTCCCTACAAGAGTTAATGAAGATTTGTCTTAAATTTTTTCAGAGTTACATAATTATTATTTGTTAAAATATACATATATTTTATTCAGAAAATATTAGATATTTGTATTTAATCTTTTATTTTATTTTATTTTTATTTTACCGAGAATAGTTACTATTTATAGAAAACCGTAGCAAAAAATATTTGTAATAAAAGTCTATCTGTACCGTATTTATACTTTTACCAGTACAGGTACAACCTGTCATATCCGGACTAATATGGCGACCGGCCGATGCGGATATGGAAAAATCCGGATATCACAAGGTCATTTATAAATACCGTATTTTCTCGCATAATTAACGCACTTTTTTGACGAAAAATACAGGCGAAAATTTCGGGTGCGTAAATTATTCAAGGATTTCAGATATACCCAAATTTCATTTGAAATGTATTGACATTTAAAAGATACATTAAATATACTGTATTATACACAAAATCAGTTCAACTCATTGAAATTATCGTCGGGGTATATATAACGATTCATAGTATGGGACTGTGCGCTGCGCCGTACGCTAGACAGAGAGGGTATAATAAGCAACTATCTCACTCTAACTTCGTCAGTGAAACTCGCGGGCGGATGAGTAACTTTTATTCAATTCATTTTTGCAGTTCAACCTGCGATAACTTCAAAACCAAAAAATATACAGCAATTCTGAAAACTGCGTTGTGTTCAGTCATTAAATCTCTATAAGTAGCCGAAATCTCAATTAATATAATTAACAATCAGAAGATACACAGAAGAAGAACGTGTTTTTTAGACGTTTCTATTGGTTTAGCATTTGCATTTGTACACTGTACTCTTTAATATACAAAAAGTAAAATTGGTTAAAAAGTTTTACTTACAGTACGCCTACATCAGTTTTTGAAAAAGTTTGTGATTCGGCTGCTTCATACAATGCACACGTTTTTTGGAAGCCATGAAGCCAAAGTGAGTCGACCTAACGTCGCTGCCCCAGACTCAGTTGTCCCAAATAAAGTATTTCAATTGTAAAACTTAAATATTCAAAAATAGTGAACCATATCGCAGAATGACGTAAGTGTAGTGAAGAAAAAGTCGTGATCAGCCAAAACATCAAGAGTAGTATCTTTACATCCCTAACCATTCGCTAACCAAAATTGCAAAAATTAGTTTGGAGATACGTCCGGATATGGGAGGTTCCGGATATCACAGGTCCGGATGTGACAGGTTGTACTGTACTTTTTAACTACATATTATACTAATGTACAATGAAGATATACTTATTATATCTTTATTTAGTATATAGTTATTTACGTGTCAAGAAAAGAACGTGTGAATAAAGTGATCACAACATTTTATACCTTATATGTTTTCTGTCATTGAATGATTAACCCACTTTTTAATAACAGCGTTGAAAAATAGTTGATTACGTCAGTAGGGTAAGAATGAGAGTTCTAACGCGGAAGTGACGTCACAGCCCCCCCTTTTGGCGCGAAATTCAAAAATCCCTGTGGTGGGGGTAGACTTCCGGCGCAGCGTGTCGTCATGTGCAGAGGTTATGATGGACCGGGGGGGTAGTGGTGTGTCCCACGTGACCTCGATGGGCGTACCGAAGTTGTCGGCCATGTTGTCGGCGTTCGGCCATGTTGTCGTCGTCGTCCATTTTGCGTGGTTCCGTGTGCGTTGATTGGCGGATGCGTGGCCGCCGTTCGGTGACAAAATGGACGACGACCCGACCACGACTGGCGGGGATCAAGCCAGGCCGCCGCCCAGCGACGATGACGACGTCAACGACGACGGCGAACGGCGAACGGCGAACATGGCCGCGGCTGGTGTCCATGTTGGGAAAGCTGTGATGTTGTCGGATTGTGCGTGTGTGCTGGTTAAGGTTGGGCCACGTTGTCGGATCGTGGTGTGTTATAGTGTATGGTTTGGGTATATGTTTTGTTTTTCCGGCGGCCATGTTGGAAAAGCGTCGACGTTGTCAACTTGTGCCACGTTGTCGGCTCGTGCATGTGTTATAGTGTACGGGTTTTGTATATGTTTACACGTTGTCGGCTCGGTGTTATAGTGTACGGGTTTAGTATATGTTTACACTGCCACGTCGACGTTGTCAACGGCCACGGCTCGTTGTTATAGTGTACAGGTTTTGTATATGTTTCCACTGCCACCATTGTTGCCAACTCATGAACTGTAAATTTGAATGTGTGCTTTTGTGGTAAGTATATATTGTAAAAATACAAAAAAATGTGCACATCATCGATGTGAAACTCTTGTTGACTGGCTATTGTGGTGTAATTGTTTTGATTGACACTTCACTTATAAAACATGCATGATAGAAGGAAAAAGGATAGTTGAAAAGAAAAGAAATAACTAAGCAAATTCAAAAAATTTACATATTTATATACAATATATATACCGAAAAAAAATTACAAATACAATATATATATACAGACAAAAAACATTATAAATAGACATATAAATAATATAATTTAATGAAAAAATAAATAAAAAGTTCAGTTTATATTACATTTTATATACAATATATATACAGACAAAAAAAAACAGTTATAATATATATACAAAAAATAAAACATTATATCAAAAAAACATCACTTTGTATATTACAATATGGATACAATATACAGAAAATAAAACATATGAAAAAAAACATCACGTTCTTCATATTTAATGTGCACGACCATCTGTAACAGAAACAAAAACAATATTAGTGATGTATAATTGATAGGCGTAGGATGGATTAGAATAATGTGTACTGTTACATACCTCAAAAATGCATGCGTGCATAAAATGGGTGTATTGGCCTGCTGAATGCATACACCCGACATTGCGGACATCCTGGCGGCGACCCCTCCAGTGCCACGGTTTGAAACCAGTTGATGATGCACAGATAGTGGTATGTGTGCCCACACATTAAGCCGAGGAGTCTCTGCCCCTCAGTATAATTTTCTTGGCACACACTACAAGATGTGTGCCCTAACATACCCTGAATGGGGCAGAGATCTCCACGGCTCCATCGCCACGTTGGAAATCTACTTCTGAGAAGTAGTCTCATCGTGGCGACTTCGCTATGCATCCTTGGTTCCACCGTGTCGATAATATCATAAAACACGCATGGCGCGTCTTCTGGAGGGGACTGTAATCGTGGATCGTGCCGCATATGCTGTTGCTGAGGTTGTGGTTGAGGCTGCTGAGGCTGCTGAGGTTGTGGCTGCTGTTGAGGCTGTGGGGATTGTGATTCTGGTTGTCGTGCTGTACTTATCCATTGCGGACGTGGTTGCGGCTGTTCCTGTGGTTGTGGCGGTGGTGATGGCGATTGTGGTGGTGGTGATTGTGGCGGTGTGATCGTTATTTGTCGTGCTTGTGGACGAATATCACTGGTGAAAAGAATAAATATAAAAATCATGTAAAAAAAAACATGAAAGTATGTAGACATAAGAAGAAGACTTACATATTAAATGTGATGGTAGGTAATTGTTGTTGTTGTTGATGCTCATCAACATTATTTTCATCATCATCATTATTAGTTCTTTCAAGCAGTAACGTATCACTGTCACTATCATCGTCATCATAAACCATCATCTCATCATTGCTGAAAAAAAAAGTACACTTTTAATACCAGATGTAAACGCAATAGTACAAGCGAACGTTAATGAAAAAAACGTACCGACTCGTGCCGGCTTCCTGAGATGCAGCAGCAGCAGCAGCAGCAGCAGCAGCAGCAACAACAGCAGTAGCAGCAGCTGAACCGGTAGCATCACTGAAAAAAAAAATACATTTGAATACCGAACGTAAACGCAATAGTACAAGTGAATGTTAATAAAAATGGTCTTACAGACTCGAGTTTTGTTGTGATACTGATGAAGGTCCCAATAAGGCCTGACGTAACCTTTGGGAACTATAAAAAATAAACAGTAAGTCAGTCGAATGTTGTATTCTGTTTGTACTCGTTAAATAAAAAAAATGTTGTAATTTACCTTCGAACTCGTCGCTGCTCCTCACAGACTCTTTTATACAATCTATTATCGCTTCCACTCATTCTGTAAAACGTAACAAGAAAAATGTTGTATAGTAATTTGCTAACATAATAATGTGTGTGTGTGTGTGTAATGTCTAATATTAACGTAAAAATATAGTAAGTACTTACATGCAAATTGAAAAATTATAATGAATGTGATAATACTTATTATGGCGAAATGCTTATATATACGTATATGCTTGGTAGGAGTCTGCTATAGACAAAGTCCCCTTACCCTCAAAGTGTTCACCACACACACACACACACACACACACACACACACACACACACACACACACACGGCTTGCATCCTGTACGTAACAAAGCCCCTCGCCATCACAAAGTTCACACGCTGCGATAACATATGGCTAGTCAGCGAATAAAATTAACTGCACATGTGCATAGTGTGGGAAAGTCTCAGTGGGAGTCGATTACATCCTGTTATAAATATTAACCATTAATGTCTAATCGTCTACCTCACCTCTCCTACCAATTGAAAATTAAATGAAAGTAAATAAATAAATTTTATATTTGCAATACAAGTTTATTATTACCATGAGTTACTGCTCTGTGTATCTTAGTCTCTTCATGTTAGGACTGGTATCGTCATTGGTTAACGCACGTTTACACACTCTGTAGTGTCCGTACGCGAGTGTAGTTACACCATCGTCCAGTACGTACCTCTTATCGTCATAAGGAGACAGGGAAAGTTTTGTTACACGTTGCGTGTACAGCTTATGACGATCGCTTCGTATACACTCGGCAGAGGTGAAAACTGTACGACTATCGAAAAGACACTCGCTGTATAACTGATGACGTAACCTTTTTTTTATTGCCGTTCTTGGAACACCTTTCGCCACCTTTTTGTCGGTACAGTCGGACAACAGGAGCGAGTAACATTTAGCTCTGAGTCCGACGAATTCCCTGATGGGTTTCCCATTAGTTTCATCCTTGAACTTCCCCACGACTTTTTTGTTGTCGTCGCAATGGCAAGGATGATCTGAGGGATAGTCCGACGTGTCGAAAAGGTGGAGATCCTCTTTCATATCCAAGTACACATCGTCAGTCTGTATGCTGTAAAGTAAACTGTCGGTATCAGTCATCAATAATGTTAATCGTTGTCCGTACTTGCTGACAGCGTACCGATAATGAAAATCGTACATTATCAATTTACTGACATCAAGTACTGTGAAACCAACATACACTGGACGGGAAAGGTATATAGTTCTGTTTCGTAAAGCCAATCCGACCAAGTCGTCGGTGTAGCGGATCATACGCTTTAGTCGTGGATTGGAAACAAGTTTCTGCAGCCGCCCTTTGGTAGAGACTAGTTGGAAGTCTATTCGTTTCCTTACGTTCTCCAGCGATTTACCATAGACAGCGTTGACCATCAGTTTGAAAAAATCTTTTTCAAAACTGTTGGTGGCTGCTGCTCTCTTTTGTGTGTTGAAATCGATAAACGGTTTCATCCACGCTTTCTGTTTAAAACTCAACACCCTATGGATCGCTTTCAATTTTAGACCAAGGTTCAGATACAACTTTAAATTTCGAAAATGAAGAACGTATTTTTGCTTATCGTCCAAAGTCGTTAGCAACTTGGGGACGGACGATGAGGGCGTTTCTGATCCGTTATACCCTTTTGTATAGTGTAGTCGTGTGTGAAGTCGTCGAGAGTACGGTGAAAGTATGTCAGGATTGACGCAGGAACGCACAGGTGCTAGTGGATAATCTGAGTGAAGATCATGAAGTTCGGATGGATAGTGTAGGTCGACCTCAAGTATGTAGCCCATGTCACTGTCATCACTCAGAGTACGTACGTCCAGTGAGTCGATCTCGTTACGATCGAGCCATCTAAAGTCACCGTAAGGGAGTGGCTGTGACATGGCTGCACCGTAAAGGTTGTTGCAGTCGGTGTACAATATGAAAGAGGTCGGCTTTGAAGCATCATACTGATCAGCGATTAGCGGGTTGTTGGCCTTGGCATAGCGGTTGGGTACCATGCTAACACCACCGCGAACGGCTGATTCAATAAAAAGATGCTGATCTATATCCGTCAACAGTTCCAGTCGCACACCGGTCATCTTTAACATCGCGTGCCAAGCAACGCCGGGAAGCGAGTAAAGATGAGCCGGATCAATCTGGTAGTACCGTATGGCCATCTCACGAAACGCCTCGAAGACGTCAGCCAGCAGCAGTACATCTGTTTTAAGATAAAGATCGTGATAATCACCCAGCGTGCGGATTCCGAAAGTCTGCCACACATTCTGTGCATGTGCGTAATCTTCGTCCAACACGGGTGATTCACTCAGCCTATTGAAAAAGTGTTCGCGTGCGGGCAGACATGTTTCGTCGAACTTCTCGCTACCTGTCATGTAATCGTAAGGGTACACCCCCTTACGTAAGAGTAGCTCGAAGTGTTCTTCGAAACATTGCTTTGTTAAAGCGAAATCCGCACCGCTCGCGCGCAAGTTTCCAACAAGTGTATCCAAGGACGTGTTCAAAAATTGTAACGTGTCTACGAAACGTAGGGCACCCAACGTGACTGATACGAAGCGTTCACTAGTGGTAGCGATACAAGTGAGAGTTTCATCATTGTATTTACCCAACCCTTGTATCAAGTGATGTGCGTCGTAACCTCGTAAGTTATGGAAAAAGACAGGAATATGTTGGGCGGACTTGGAGTTGAGGTTACATACGTTGTGAGCTGCGCCAAGGTATCGTCCAGTCAGATGACAATGGTTGCGCACCTTGTCGTCATCAGTCAGCAGTTTTTCGCAGAGATGGCATACGACAGCATTCGTGAAAGATAATACGTCACGATCACTCATAGTCATAGGGATATTGGTACGCATGATCCTGTACAGTTCATGCTCTTCATCGATTAGTCTATCTAAAAAGGTTTCTATCACGTTCACACCGCGATAAACGACCTGTGGTTTGAAAATGTTGCCCTCGTGGTCGACTATGAGGTAGGAAAAACCTGAAGGAAGATGTAACGACTCTGTTGTGGTGGACGATGTGTGTGGAGGAGCATCACAACGATGGCAAGGTACAATGAACGATTCAAAGTCTGCATATATAGCGAAAGGGACTTTATGACAGTACGTGTAATTTTTGAAGTACATAACCTTCTCCTTCTCTTTCGTTGGTAAACGAATTCTTTGTTCACCATACGGTGAACAACGAGGGACATGTTCACTAAGGAGTCGTTCTTCACAGAATCTATGCAGACAGTAGTTGCAATAGAAAGAACGTCCGTTGTGTTTGGTTAGTGAAGATAGTAAGCGGCTAATATTTTTTATTAAACAGTAATGTTTTCGGTCAGCGGTGGTGAGAAGTAATAGATTAAAATGGTGTTGTCTGTCACTGAAAGGAGTTATTCTTAGCGGGTAAATTTCATTTTCTTCGTAACCAAAAACATTTATAGAAATGTCAGAATTGTCTCGTTCGAACTTCACAATATCGCATAGGCGGGTGGGATAAGTTATACCAGAAGTGGTGATACTGTGAATATGTGATTTGTATTTGGATACACGCTCGCTGTCTCTGTGTTGTGGAAACAGTGCGGCCAACACTGACCATATAAAACACATTTGATCGCCTGTATTGTTTACATTGATGATGGATTTAGTACAAGACAATTCAGGAGGTGTACGGATGAAACTGGAGGCGGCCAGCGGTTGGTATCGTGAGAGAACGAGTTCTAACGAGATTATATGATCCAACGCCCAACCGCTACCCTCACGAGTGAATTTATAAATCGATTCGATGATTTTTTCGTACGAAGCTTCTAAACGTTCAGGCAATACGTTCTGATCAGCGATCAATGTCGTATGACATCGTCCATGAAAATAGCCTTCACTCGTCACTTCTTCGTCCTCGTTCGTGTCGGCATTTACAATGTACTTGACAAATCTCGCTTTTAGCGCTATATGCCACTTTATAGTAAGCAAACGTGTCAGTTCGTTTAGAATGTCCGTACGTAACATATCGTGAATTTCATCGAAAAAGGTAATGACATCGTTGACACATTCTTCTTCTTCCTCTACAAGAGGTGTGTAAACGTACGACACCAACGAGCCACGCAACGAATGTTTACGATCAACAGAAAACGTCTGCATTGTTAGAATAACGATAAAAGCAAAATCAATTACTTGCTCACTTGAAGAACATTAGAATACTGATACAAAGTTAGAAAATAAGTAACATTTTATAAGCAGTGCGTGAAAGTTAGCCTGCACGAGACTCGAAGGTGAACGCAGGCAGCGATCACCGCTCCACTTATACTATCTATGATGAGTGCGTGCGCAGCTATTTGTTCCCACTACTGTGCTTTATTTCATACCGACCAATTGACGACAGCAATCCCCACTACGATTGCGCGCGCAGCTACCACTGAGGAAGTGAAATGCAGCGCAACAAACCAACATTCTTGCTTCAGATATGGACGTGCACACATATTCTTTTGCAAGCCGATTAAAAAGCTTTTATAACATCCATCGTCGAGGTAACATTAAATTTTACGTGCGTAAATTTCCGAATACGAACGTGAGATTTTTTGACCTAGCCAAAGCCGGGTTTATTTATGAAGGCGATGATGATGTTGTAAGATGCTGCAATTGTAAAATACGAATTATGGATTGGATGGCGGGTGATGATCCTGTCCAAGTCCATAAGGCGTCAATGCCTACATGTAGTTTCGTTCGTGAACACTTGTAGAAGTCGACGCACGCAAAAACGGCTCTTTTCAGAGCCAACATAAACTCATGTACAAACATACCCGTTTGGGTAGTACTAGTAGTACTCTGTGTTAGTACTATACTAGTACTAATAGTACTATATATATTACTATTACTAGTACTACTACTAAATGTGTGTACACAATTCAATGTCTGACTGATGGCGTCAATGATAAAAAAATAAAACAAAAGATTTCATAAAAATTATACCTATTAAATATCATGACAATTTCGAAGCTGTATCACTTGCATCGCAGATCGATGACACAATGGATGTTTATCGATACGATGATGGGAAACATTTCACACTAACAAAACCGTTACGAAGCACGATACGTTCCAACTTGTGTTCTATGTATTTTGTGAAGAAAAAACGGTTTTGTGGTAACTACTGTACACGTTATAAGTTTGGTGTTGACAAATATCACGGACGTTGTTGGCGTCACATTAAGAAACGTAGCGGTTATCTCCCGCCGATCGTGCTGTTGATGATAATCTCTGATCGTATACACAACAAATCACGATGGCTTCATTTTATCGAAGAGTGTGATCGAAACAATGTACCGATTGAACTCGTGGTTTATGAAAAGAATATGTTCAAGTGTACAGTACGTCACGCGTGGAATTTTATTTCACGTTTCCGACCGATTCCTGAACTGTATCATGCCGTTCAACGTGTTCACGGCTTACATGATTCACACGGACAAATGAACTATGCGACTGTCTACACAGACATGCTCGCCTACGGAAGTTCAATCCCACACGCTTTGTGTTGCATTGTCATTACAGAGCGCACTATTCCGATACGTACAGCGATTGAAATATACAGAAGCGCGATTATGATAGCACCAAAGTGCGCAGTGGATCCTAGCTACAACGTAAGTTTTGACGTGCGCTGCCCGCCATCTTCGTTACCGACACTTGCGAGAGGGAAACAGTTCACATTGGTGAACAACAAGGCGCAGGGATTGTTTTCAGTAGCCTTTCTGAAGGAATCATTGCCTACACTCCACAAGTATTGTGAATACTTCGGTCTGCAGTATTCACATGAAAAAGGGTACACAGTGAAAGATCGACGTTTATACGAACAGTGGCAACGATGTACAGGTGCTATGGCAGACGAGTTTTGGTTGTTGAACTCGTATCTTATACACCTGCATATGGAGTCGAGAAGTCATCGTCCGATCATAGAACTCAAAGCTAAACACATGTGCGAGCATCTACCCGTAAACGATAACGTCATAGTCGCGGAAATGCATGAGTATCGTGCCAACGTTATACGCAGCGTCATGTTCAAAGACATGAATTCTGTCAAGACCGTAAGAGCGTTGGACATGAAACAACACACGCTCATGAGATATTACATCGGTATGAGTCTCGTGCGTAATGGACGTATGAAAATCAGTTTAGCGCATGTTTTAACGTACTTACGCAATCACAAGAAGAACGCGTTGTTTTTCCGTTCGGTCGAGATGATATAACTGGACGTGGAGTGGAAATCTTACTACAGTCACGCGATGGAAAGCAGACGTACCAGAACGGTACCGAGGAGAGTTACATTCAGCACTGAGTTAACGCTTTACCACGTTCCGACGTATTGTGAATCACGGTTCGTACGATATGAGAATGAAACGACAGGTGAAGAACATACAGCAGAGCGTTCGCAAGACTATCGCGAAGGAGTTGCACAGACCGGTAAGAAGGAATTTTCCGAGACGTGCGGTGGAGTTAAAGGGACTTCACGACTTGTACCAAGCGGACCTGGTAGAGATGATACCGCACGCGAAGGTGAACAAGGGATTCAAGTACCTTATGACAATCATTAACGCGTTTAGCAAGTACGCGTACGCTGTTCCGTTGAAAACAAAAACGGGCGTAGAGGTCGCACGAGCTCTGGAACCGATTCTCCGTGCTAATAAAATGAAATATCTGCAGACAGACAACGGGAAAGAGTACTATAACAGTAGCGTACAAAAATTGCTGAGCAGATACGGTATCACACTCTATTCCACGTATAGTGAAAAAAAGGCCTCCATTGTGGAACGTTTTAACCGTACGTTGAAAACGCACATGTATCGTGCGTTCAGTGAACAAGGTCATTATCGTTGGTTGGATATGTTGCCGGAACTAGTCAACACGTACAACAACAGTGTGCACAGAACGATTGGAATGAAACCGTGTCAGGTGAAAGAATCCAACGAACGTACAGTGCTACAAAGGATTCGTGTGAACACAGCGAGGAGCATCGTTTATAAACGACCGAAATTCAAAGTAGGCGATCGTGTGCGTATAAGCAAACACAAAATGACATTCGCCAAAGGATACACACCAAATTGGACAAACGAGATATTTCTCGTTCATTCGGTGCGTACCGGCAGCGTACCCATTACCTATTCGCTAAAGGATCATACAGGAGAAGTGTTGAAAGGTGGTTTTTATGAACATGAAATCAGTAAATCGAACGTTGGTGACGTGTACTTGGTAGAAAAGATTGTACAACGTAAAGGCGATCGTGTAAAAGTCAGATGGTTAGGATTCGATGGTAAACACGATTCGTGGATACACAAGAAGAACTTGCTATAACAACTATTCGACTCATGGAAATAGAACCAGTATGCATCGATACGTTATGATGACAACATGCACGCTGTGTACAGTGTAAAAGACATTGTGTCACATCCTGGTTACGATGAGTACATCGTGAACACGACTGCAAACGACGTTGAACGCATGCGTAGGATCTTGACAGTGCACGAGTACTGGCAACGGGTTATCAATCGTGTGAAGAAATTCCGTCTTAACGAAATAGTACCAAGTGGTACCGGATTCGATCACTACAAAGAATGTGTTTGGTCGGATCCGAACTGTGAAACGGGTCCGGACACTTGTGTATGCAGTTACATATCTACCGACTGCTGCAATATAGTGCGACTATTAAATAGACTGTGCACGGAACGTCAACATGAAAATATTGCAACAAGCGCACAGATTAAAAATAAAGGACGTGGACTATTCGAAATTGTGCGGCGATGGTGGTGGGGGTGGTTGTGGCAGAAAAAAACGTAAACACGGACGTCTTCTGCCCGATACCGTTCGTTCGATCATCTGCGGACCTTCTGCGTGCGGGAAGACAAACGTCATGTTCAACCTGTTGTTCGATGTAAACGGATTAAGATTCGCGAACTTATACGTGTTTTCTAAATCACTATTTCAACCTAAATATCAGATGCTGGAGACCTTGATGACACAACTTTCCAACGAAGGAATGGGTTATCACGCCTACAACGATAACGAAGAGGTACCGCCTCCCGACGAGGTCGATCCTGATTCTATTATGGTGTTCGATGATGTGTCTTGTGAAAGACAACACAATATACGCAAGTATTTCTCTATGGGACGTCACAGCGGTGTGGACGCGTTTTACCTTTGTCAGACGTACAGTCAAGTGCCAAAACAGTTGGTTCGTGATAATGCCAATCTAATAGTATTGTTCAAACAGGACGATCGCAACTTGAAGCATGTGTATAACGATCATGTCAACACGGACATGAAATATGACACGTTTAAGAACATGTGCGCTGAAGCGTGGAAAGATCGTTATGGCTTTCTCGTTGTGGACAAGGATTCTTCTATCGACACCGGTAGGTACAGAGTCGGTTTCGATCGTTTCATAGTAGTCGCACCTAACGATTAAACAAAAAAAAATTGTCAAAAGTTTAGCTAAATACACGTGTCCTGCTGTCAACGACTTTAGTTGTCGTACTACCGTTTATCGAGATGGATGACAAGAAAAAACGATTAGCACGTGATATCGACACGATCAGTGATGACATACGGAAGAAATACCGTGCGTTAAAACATGGTATTCGTGAAGAAGAAGCAACGTTATCCAAAAGTTACAAACCGATTCTGGAACCGTTACAAAATATTTCACAAGCATTGCTTGAAAAGAAACGTAAAACAACAAATGAAAAGCCGATAAGAGTGAAAAAAATGAAACAAGAAGAAGAGGAAGAAGAAGAAGAGGATCCATTAGATGCAATTAGTAAGAGCGATGTAGGAACACCACTTCGTTCCCGAACGAAACCGTCTTTCCTGAAAACACCCGTGATAGCCGAAACATCAGGTGATGACGATGAGGACGATCCTAGTCAAAACATTGAAAAAATGTTAGACACACCGGAAGGAAGACGTGAAGCGCGTAGATATTTTCAGGACAAATACGACAGTGAATCGTTAGCGAACAAGTACATGCGTATGATCGTTTCGTCCGAACGCGATCGTCTGATGGACTATACGTACGGTGTAAGACATGAAAACGGAAAATGGATGATTGGTGATTCACAGTTCGAAATCGATAAGGACGATACGATTCTTATCAACGGTAAACGATACAAAGGTACACCCGGACTCTACGAACTTGTATTCATGAAGCATCCTAATGAAAATATTTACAAGGAATCAGATCTGAAAACGTACAAAGATATACTGCGTAACACCAACGCGCATAAGCAGTATTACTTAGCGAACGCACAGGTGAACGCGAACAGAGGTGTAAAGTATAAACGAATAATATCGCAACTGTTTCCATCGAAACGTACAGGACAGGGGCATAATAATATTGATACATCGTATATGACGCTAACGAGAAAAAAAGACAAAATCGATTACGTGCACTGGGACGATCCGAACGAACTGGTGGACAGATTGCGACTGTTAATGGCATCACAACGTGTTGGAAACAGTGGGCACACGAACGAAATCGTCTCCATAGTGGAAGAACTACGTGAAGCAGACATAATCGTATAACAAGAGCGGTATATATCATCTGACATTAGCAGCAGCAGCATGGAATCGATCTTAAAGGACTCGTTAATGCCATGTGCTCCCTATTCGATTTTGAAAGCCGATAAAGTATAAATAATACTGTCGTACACGCACCGGGGGACATTCCACGATTGGTTGTGACAACATGGATATCGTGCTACTGTTTATTATTGCGTGCACAAGCGCCGTCGTCGTCGCATCGACCGTTAACGCTAACGATGTAGATTTCGCTATAGATTATTTGGTGCGATACGGATACGTGCCCGACGATAGTTTACGACTCACGGACAACACTACCATCGATATGGACGCCTACCTTCGCACGTTTCAAGTGAATTACAATTTAACCGTAAATGGAGAATTGAACAATGAAACGATGAATCTGATGCGTGCGCGGAGATGTGGTAACGAAGATTTCGTGTCGTACACCTTACGAACGCCGTGGGCCAAGAAACGTCTGTCGTGGCGATTCTTTCACGGTAGCGTCAGCGCTATAGAAGCGTCGCGACAAGCGTTCGCTGTGTGGCAGAAACATTCGAATCTGGAATTCGAATATCGACCCAACGACATAAACGCAGACATGGTTATCGCTATGAAATATTTTAAACACAGGTGTCTGACTTCCAGATGCACGATCTGCGGGTACGATTTGGACGGACGAGGAGGTATACTCGCTCACGCTTACTACCCGCCCGATTTACCGTATAACACTACTGAAATACATATGGACTACTACGAGTCGTGGAATTATACAAACGCAACCGAAATACCGGACGATCAGACCAGTTTTCTTCAGGTGCTAACGCACGAAATCGGACACGCGTTAGGACTGTCTCATTCCCTCGAGAGGGATTCGATCATGTACCCGTTCTACGTACCACGCTCGGACGGACCGTTCGACCTGAGAGACGACGATATAAGAGGCATTCAACGCTTGTACGGGAAGCCGCCGCCGCCGCCCGCTACGACGACGACGACAACGTCAACGTCGACGACGACGTCAACGACGACGACGACACCGACAACGAACGAGACCGTGCGGACGACAACGGATTTATGTCGACTAAAGAACGTTAACCAATTTTTAATAATCAACAGACATCTGTATATCGTGCACGATAACTTTTTGTGGACATTGGATATCGAGTCGAAGCGAACGGGTGAGAGTCCGCTTCTGTTGACGGATTGGTTGACTTTCTTACCGCCGACGTTCACCAACGTTTCGGCGATGTACCAGAGACCGCGGACCGAAGAAGTGGTGCTTTTCATAGACAACTATGTATACATGTTTGATATACACAGTCTGCAGCCGGTGAACGGGTATCCGCGTTCAATCACAACGCTCGGTGTTCGCACGATGACTAAAATAAACGCTGCAATACACACGTACACGGGTCGAACTCTTCTGTTGTACAACGATATGTATTACAGTGAGATAGACGAGTGCACGTTCACGATCAAGAAACATGGTTATGTTAAAGATCGTTTTGTCGGCTTACCAGAAGCCGTTGATAGTGCGTTCCGATATATCGACGGAAAAATTTATTTCTTCAAAGACACACACGTATACGTGTACGATGAATTTCTAGATACGATTGTAAAAGGAAAACATAACGACGCACTATCCGTTGTCGGAATAAAATGCATAGACAGTACGATCGTATCAAAACTAATCGATTTATTACGTGAATACGTATAAATGTCGTGCACAACGAACGAGGCGCATCATTCACGAGATGAGTGTCGACAAGTTTGGCAGACACCAGAGCGCTGTCAGAGCGCGAAGAGAGACGCGACGCAGTCTGCGAGAGGATATTGGTATCACAATGACCGAGGACGGACACTTTGATGTAGCGGGAAAAAAAATACATAATTTGGGCGAACCGCGCGATGATAGCGATGCCGTTTCACTGCGCTTTGTGCGTGACAATTGTCTGTTAGCTGGCGATTCGTCGACGGCGGCGCAAGGAATAGATGCGAAAGGTCGTAAGCTCGTCAACGTCGGCGCTCCTGTCGATCTCGCGGACGCTGTCAACAAGCAGTACGTAGACTACTCGTGCTTACGTTTCACACAATTGGTACCGAACAAGAAGAACGGGGCTGTCGTCGACGCACGAGACCATCGCATACAGTCTCTGAGGGAACCGATTCGTGCGAGAGACGCCGCGACCAAAATATACGTGGACTCGAAAATCATACCGAAGGATACGAACTCTAACCTAATGGTCGGCAATGTGCGGATAACACAGTTAGCTCCACCCATGAACAACAAGGACGCAGTGAATTTGGAATTTTTGAACCGACACACAATCACCGCGGTAAACGATGCTTATTTCAACGCGCAAGGAAAAACCATTCTAAACGTTGGCGATGGTGGCGCACGGGCCACAGATGCAGTGAACGCGCGTCAATTGGAGGACGTGAAGCGGTACGCGAAGAGCGAAACGTACAAACTCGCAAAAGTGTTCCAACATCGTTGGGAGAAAGTGGTATCGTATATCTATAAATTGCATACACGCGCAGCGCGTACTTCACTTGGTGCCGAAGAGGCAGACTTACTACTTATGAACAAGACGGAGACGAGCGTGTTGATTAGTGATCTGGACAAATCCAACAACGAGCAAGATTGGAGATCTCTTTATCGAGAGCAAACGAAACAGTAGTCATGTATGAACTACGTAGCCGTGTTGATAAAAAAAAAGGGGGGCGTGGTCTTATCGGAAAAATAGTTAAAAGCGCGGTACCATTCGTCGCGAAGTCAGTACCTACACTGATCAATCGAGCGGTGGACGTATTACCGGTAGAACTACATCTGCCTGGCTACAGGTTCTGCGGACCAGGAACGAAACTAGAGGAGAGATTGAGTCGTGGTGATCGAGGAATCAACGAGTTGGACGAAGCCTGTCGCGAACACGATATCGCTTACAGCAAGTACAAGGACAACGAACGACGAGGTATAGCGGATCGTGTGCTAGCCGGTAAAGCGTGGGAACGAGTTAAAGCTTTGAATTCAGGCATCAGTGAAAGAGCGTACGCAGCAGCCGTAGCAGCAGCAATGAAGGCGAAATCTGCGTTAGGCAGCGGGCTATGCTGTAGTGGTGGTGGTGGTGTGCGTAAACGTCGACGTCGCACCAGACGACGCAAGCCGGTTCGACGCACGATAATCAGGAAGAGGAGGAGGACGACGACGACAACAGGGACAGGAAAACGACGAAGAAGGAGTGGTGGTAAAAAGGCTTCAGGACTCTATCTTCGACCGTACCGAAAAAACTAATCAAAATACCCGTGCGTCCATTGTCCGATAATGATCTTTATGAGTACACGAAACGATTGCGTATACCCTATTTCAGAGGTGTGTACATGCGCGACGCACTTCCTAGTACATCACCGTGGGTGAACGAAAGTGCGATCGTGAATCTGGACGATGCTAGCGGACCGGGCACGCACTGGGTATGCTACAAGAAGCGAGGCGACAGAGTCTGGTACTTTGATGGATTCGGCAATCTACGTCCACCTGTCGAGCTAATGCGGTACTTTGGATCGAACGTGACCGACGTTCATTACAATTACATGCGAAAACAACCGTCGGATACAGTCATCTGCGGACATTTATGTTTAGAGTTTTTGACATCGAACGATCAGTAAACTACAAGATGTCTTCGCTTACGGTCACCGTCACAGGAACGGATCCGAGCGCACTGGTTTGTGACTTTTTTCCACCGCTTGAATTGACGGACGGTGAATGGTACGCAGGACTGCTGGACTTTACCACGTACAACTCTATACCGAACGTGGAGAGTGGAAAAAACAATGTCTTTCCTGTACTAAAGGGAGCACGTAAAACGTTAGAGCTTGTCAATATACCGACCGGTGTGTATGAAATCAGTGATATTGAAACATACCTGAAAAAAGAACTAGCAGACCCGAAATTTTCTCTACGACCCAACAACAACACATTGAAATGTGAAATTTATTGTTCATACGATATCGATTTCGGATGTACGGAACACACGATCGGTACCATGTTGGGTTTTTCCAAGAGCCGCAAGTTAGAAGCGTATATATTACACACGTCGGATGCACCTGTAAACATTAACAAAGTGAACGTTTTGGAGATAAGGTGTAACGCTGTTCAAGGTTCATACAAGGCGGGTCGAAACGAGCATATATTGCACTCGTTCTATCCAACAGTTGAGCCAGGATTCAAGATAGTCGAAACGCCTAGAAACGTCATTTATTTTCCGCTTAACGTACTACACTTGCGTAACGTTACAGTGTCCGTACACGATCAGGACGGTGATATTGTGAATTTTCAAGGGGAAGTCATCACCGCACGTATACATTTGAAACGTGTGTAGTAATCATGGGAATTTATTTCACCGAAACCTCCATGAAGAGCGGAGGTAGCGACGGCTTGCACTGCAAGATAAAAGAGGACAACACTTTTGGAAAAGGTATCAGTAGACGTTCGTCGTTGACACGATTAACAGCAACTAACCGACGCTACCTGATTTCACTAGGATTCAAACTCAAGAGAAACAAGTAACATGACGGACAGCGGTATAGTCTTATCGGTTGAACGTCGACCGTTCTTTGAAGACAACATCACACATTATGAATATCATCCTCATGCACCGTACGCGTCGGCGTCACGATATGGAAATAATGATGAGATACGCATACCTATCCTGCAACAGGAAGTCTTCACTTTACCGATGGAAAGTTTCCTGTACGTTGAAGGCAAGTTGAGCAAAAAACCACTGCCACTGGTAATGTGAACGTGAAAATGATAAACAATGCGATTGCGTTTCTCTTCGAAGAAATCCGTTACGAATTGGCCGGCGTGGAAGTAGATCGTACCAAGAGTGTTGGCATCACATCCACTATTAAAACCATACTATCTGCCAGCAAGCAGGACATTGTTTCGATGCAAAATGCCGGTTGGGTTGCTCCTACAGCTGACGAGCTAACACCATCTGGTAAAAATAATGAATTCAACTTTTGCATACCGTTGAGGATGCTGATGGGATTTGCTGAAGATTTCACACATGTTATTTTAAACATGAAACAAGAACTGATACTATTACGCACTTCCACTGACGTTAACGCTCTGTTCTCGTCTACGGATGCGCCCGCTAACGCTGATATAGAACTAACAAAAATCTCTTGGATGATTCCGTTCGTGTATGTGAACAATGAAGTACGGATACGATTATTGGATATCATACGCAAAGACCTACCACTATTCTTACCGTTTCGTAGTTGGGAACTGCACGAGTACCCGGTTTTACCAACGACTGACAGACAGACTTGGACAGTGAAAACAACTACACAACTGGAGAAACCGCGGTACGTGATACTCACCTTCCAGACCAGCAGAAAGAATAATCTGAAAAAACATGCCGGCGAATTCGATCACTGCAATGTGACAAATGCGAGACTCTTTCTGAACGACAAATACTACCCGTACGATAACCTGAACCTGGATATCGATAACGGACGTTATGCATTGCTGTACGACATGTATACACGATTTCAAAAGTCATACTACCACAGAAGTCAACCCAACGTACTTCTAACGCCTACTGAGTTCATAGCAAAAGCACCGTTATTCGTCTTCGATTGTAGCAGACAGGATGAGTCGCTCAAGTCTTCACCAGTCGACGTCAGATTGGAATTCGAGTCATCGAGCAATTTCCCCGCTCAGACCGCGGCCTACTGCTTGATACTGCATGATTCGCTCAACGTGTACACTCCGTTATCCAACACAGTGCGCAGACATAATTAAACATTTACTATAAATTATTGTATTTTTTTTTGCTGTAAATATAATGTTGCTTTTTAGAATGTAATGTATGTGTTACATGTATGCGATTTTTATTTTAAAAATGTAATCAATTTTTATGTATTTGCTGTAAATAGAATGTAATGTATGACTTACATGTATGTAATTTTTTATTAAAAAAAAAATGTAATCATTTTTCATGTATTTTATTGCACCGCTTACATGAGAGCGTATTTCTAGTTCATTTTCACACCTTAATTTAATCGATTAGTGAACACAAGGTTTGAAAATATATGCTGCCGTGGCAAAAGTGTTTAATCCAAGTCCACTAATATCGCATACCTCAGTGTTTGAACAGCACGCGTTGAAGACGGACGCATGGAGCTGTTATCTCCCTACCAGTACATACGCTGTAGTGAATTAAAGCACACAATACTATACCCTATAGACATTTTTGTATACAACATTTTGACCTGTAAATTTGTTGCACTGATCCGTGACGAAAATATAAGGTACAAAATAAACGTTCCAAAAAAATTCTTTACGAGCGTTTCACAACATACAACGTGTCTGTTTCGTAAGACGGACGGATCTGCAGCGTTCTTAGTAACACCAAACACATTATTTATAACGAAAAAAGGATGTGCGAGGATAATCTAGCAGTCATCCTTGACTTTCACTGTTTCATCGACAACGATGGAAACGAACTCGTTAAGGAACTATCCATTATGGATGTCACTGCATTTGCCAGCAGACATTGGATATTTTCACCTCCAGCAAACATGATTGTTTCGAATCATAAACATGCGAGGACAAACAGATGGTTAACAGAGCATTATCATGGACTAGCGTGGACGGACGGGGACACATCGTATGAACATCTTGTGCCGATATTAGAAAAATATACATTTCCTTTTAAATTTGTGTTCGTAAAAGGATTGCAAAAAAAAAAATTTCTACAGAAGCGTATCGTACATTTTAATATTATAAATTTAGAAGATTTCGGTTGTCCTAAACTCGATCAATTACAATCAATACATGGAACAGTCTGTCTCGTGCACCACTTACTTCCAGAAATATGTACAAATACTAGAGTACACGCTTTACGCGAGTGGGTTGTATCAGATTTTAGAGTAATCAATATGTTTCTAATAAATTACTAATTGAAAACATTATTGTTTAGCGCTTACGTAAAACAAATTAACCTTTCTGACGATTACATCACTCTGTATAGTCATATAAAAAAAATTAGATTCACCGACATGTTCTAACACGCATGAGTGCTGTTAATTAAATCATTCTGTCTATTCATAAAAAAAATAACCGAGTCGTCTCCTCTTCCCCGCCTACCCATCGAGTCGTGAGAAGTCAAGTCGTATCCTGTTCACACGGATAAAAATAAACGCTTACTGTACGATAAAAAATTTAGCTTCAGCAACATGTTCTAACACGCATGAGTGCTGTTAATTACATCATTCTGTCTATTCATAAAAAAAAATAACCGACTCGTCTCCTCTTCCCCGCCTACCCATCGAGCCGTGAGAAGACAAGTCGTATCCTGTTCACACGGTTAAAAATAAACGCTTACTGTACGTTATGTAGTTCCCCCTCTCTGGTTCCACCTCCACAACTACCTCCCTATTTATTCCGCTGTGTGCGAGCGTTATTCGTTCAGTCCTTGAGAGACGCGCGAGACAAATATAAAATTCTTTATTTTAAAATGGCATCATTCACTGAAAAATTTGCAACTATTAGCGCAATTGAATATAAAAAAATAAAAGAATTAATAATCGGTGTAAAATATCCGATAGAAGAAATGCAGAATATAGACGCGAAGTACGGGAAAGCCGTACTCGTCACTCTTCAAGATTATAAAGACCCTAAACTAAAATATCGCGTATATCTACCTAAAAGATACGCGAGCGTTTTCGAAGATGATGAATTAAAAGATTTAGTACCGTGTTCGCTGCATCTAATTTTTCGTGGAGAAAAGGATAGAGCGTACATAGTAGAAATTGTACAGTAAGACCGAATGGACATACTCACTTACCATGTATAATTTTCATTGTAAATACACATAATTGACATTAGCTGCACGTACAATTATATATTAACATGTACTTAGTTGTATTTTAATTTATAATATATTGTGCTTACACATATATTTCATTTAATTTAATTATATTTAATTATCAATATATTTACTGTATATCTAGATAATAAAACAAGGCTTACATGGTGTACATTTTAGAGTAAGCCTGGATAGACATTTTCAAAATTAACAAATATATTTGTTCAAAATTGTCATTGCACACGTACACAAATAGTAAATATAATGTGCTTAAACTTATTTATTTTAATGTAATTCAAAACAATTATTGAAACAATTACAAATAATAAATTATTATGCGTAATAAATTTATAAATTAAAATCTAATTTGCTTACACATAATATAAATGTATGCAAATGTATTTATTAGTTTTACTTATTTGTAATTCATACACAATTGTCACACATGTTTACATATTAATTTTTGTCATTACTGTGTACGTCATCATATTTTAATTTGTAATTACTTTATTTAGATGAATATTGTACACAAATGTCATATTGTATATGTTTACATATTATGTATTTTGTACTTGTCACCACTGTTTACTGTTACATAATATTTATTTTAAATTGTAATATATTTTGATTACTTGTATTTTAATTAAATAATATTGCTTTAACATTTTTATTCTATATTTATTTCACAAATCCTTGAAAGATTAACACTAATCATCACTCAATATACAAGCTAAAAGAAATGTTGCGCAATGTGCATTCATGTGTTATTACATATAACTAATTTAAAAAATCAATATTATTAAACAATAATTGCTTGATTAGAAATTACAAAAATTATTTTAAAATAAAACTTACCTTGTACGAGCTCTAGTTGAGAATTGCTTGATTATATTATATTTTAGAAATTAAAAAATTATTTAAAAATGAAACTTACCTTGTACGAGTTCTAGTTGAGTTACTGAATGTGAATCTCGTCGAACGAAAATTAAAAAAATTATTTAAAAAATGAAAATTATTTAAAAAAAAAATGAAACTCACTCTGTACGACTGAATGTGAATCTTAACGAACGAAAATTAAAAAAATTATTAAAAAAATGAAAACTTATTTAAAAATGAAAAACTCACACTGTACGAGTTCTAGTCTCGTTGAACAATGTGATGATGTGAGCAATTCGTACAGCGTATATATACGCTATCTCAAGGATGAACGCGAAAGCAGCTGGTATCAACCAGAGCTGCTACACGTGCAGTCAAGGACAACCATTTAGCTTGGCTTTTCTGTTTCGACGACAAAAAAACCTAGAGCTACTACACGTGCAGTCAAGGACAATCACTTAGCTTGGCTTGGCTTTCTGTTTCACACAATAATTTATGTACGGTCATCACTTCGTTCACACACACATTAACAAATGCGCAGACAGCTGGAGCCCAATTAAAATATTACATCACCAACGACTTGTGTTCTTCAAATTATGTACGGCTATTAAAGCCTCAGCTCTCACGCTTTGATAATAGATGGCTAGACAATTACATCATCACCAGCATGTGTACATATGCTCAGATAGCCAATTATTATTCATTAGTTAGTCAACGGCTGGGGTTCTGTTATTAAACAAATGGATGTACGCACACACAAGCGCGCACAGACAGCTGGAGCCCATTTAATAATATTACATCACCAACGACTCGCGTTCTTCAAATTATGTACGACTAATAAAGCTTTCGTTCACACGCTTTGGTAACAGATGGGCACACAGATGGATTGATTACATCATCACTAGTATGTGTACATATTATGCTCAGATAACCGAAGCCAATTCATTACAACTAGACATTCAATTATGCAATGCATATCATGTGTATTTTCTTACATGTACACAACAATGTAAATTTTTTTGAATTTGCTTAGTTATTTCTTTTCTTTTCAACTATCCTTTTTCCTTCTATCATGCATGTTTTATAAGTGAAGTGTCAATCAAAACAATTACACCACAATAGCCAGCCAACAAGAGTTTCACATCGATGATGTGCACATTTTTTGTATTTTTACAATATATACTTACCACAAAAGCACACATTCAAATTTACAGTTCATGAGTTGGCAACAATGGTGGCAGTGGAAACATATACAAAACCTGTACACTATAACAACGAGCCGTGGCCGTTGACAACGTCGACGTGGCAGTGTAAACATATACTAAACCCGTACACTATAACACCGAGCCGACAACGTGTAAACATATACAAAACCCGTACACTATAACACATGCACGAGCCGACAACGTGGCACAAGTTGACAACGTCGACGCTTTTCCAACATGGCCGCCGGAAAAACAAAACATATACCCAAACCATACACTATAACACACCACGATCCGACAACGTGGCCCAACCTTAACCAGCACACACGCACAATCCGACAACATCACAGCTTTCCCAACATGGACACCAGCCGCGGCCATGTTCGCCGTTCGCCCTTCGCCGTCGTCGTTGACGTCGTCATCGTCGCTGGGCGGCGGCCTGGCTTGATCCCCGCCAGTCGTGGCCGGGTCGTCGTCCATTTTGTCACCGAACGGCGGCCACGCATCCGCCAATCAACGCACACGGAACCACGCAAAATGGACGACGACGACAACATGGCCGAACGCCGACAACATGGCCGACAACTTCGGTACGCCCATCGAGGTCACGTGGGACACACCACTACCCCCCCGGTCCATCATAACCTCTGCACATGACGACACGCTGCGCCGGAAGTCTACCCCCACCACAGGGATTTTTGAATTTCGCGCCAAAAGGGGGGGCTGTGACGTCACTTCCGCGTTAGAACTCTCATTCTTACCCTACTTACGTCTTTCAAAGATTATTTTTACTACGGTACTGAAATTAAAAATAACTAAGATCGTATACAGGAATTAAACGTAGGCGAATGGAAGCAGTAATTGTATAAACAGCCGAGACACACCAGCTGCTAATATTGCAGGAATTCCTTACGTTCAGTAGACTTGGCAACGTTGTGACCTTCGTGACTTTATATACATTTTGTGGCAACACTGTGCATATTTTTCATCACTAAGAGCTAAACGATATCCGTGATAAAATAGTAATGCATTTTTTTAAACGTGTGAGTCGTTTGTAACGATTAAGTTAACAGGATAATTATTATTCAACTTTTTTCAACAAACTATCTTGAAACGGATATATATTTTTACGGTTTTTTATGCTGATTACGAATATGTAAGAATAAAATGTCTAAGCTTACTCATAACTTTTATATATGGGGTCTCAAAAAGATCAACTTCTCTGGTCAGAACTTGCATGTTTAGCTAATGATGGAAAAACGTGATTATATATATATATATATATATATATATATATATATATATAGACTTAGCGCCGCATAATTTCTTCATCACACGCCAATTTTTACCCAGGGTATCTAAAACATATTTGAGGAACTTGTATAAGTACATCTGTAGGTGAAGAAGTTATTTTGCCCAAGTTATGGTGTGTCAGCGTACGAAAAACTTATACAAATTTTTATACATCGTATTTTTGCTGTACGCTGAAGCCAGACAACCTGTTCGATATATACAAATGTATATAATGAAATATGGGTAGTTAGTCGGCCATATTGGCATTCGTAATAATTATTCTATAAAATTTTTAACATGTGTAAAGATGTTGGAGGCGCTAGGAATAATAATGAAATGTAAGATGATCATTTATTTAGTGTATGTTGTCCGTTGTTTGTAGCAAATTAGCTGTGTTAGGTTAAGTATGAATGTCTAGATTCCTTTGGGTTTATAAAATAGGTTAATTACCTTCTGTCAAGAGGGAAGTGTGTTTATACCATGTGTTTACTCTGTTTAGTTTGTGCAATGAAGAAAAGACACCAACCAATAATTTTAGTTCGCGCTTTGTTCAGTATTCAGTGAAGGTGGGCTAAACTGTTATTTTAAAATACTAGGTATGAAAATACCGTTCCAAAAAAATAACAGGTACAAATACCTGTTATTATATACTATATATACACAACTTATATTATCCTTTGTAAGTAACTCGTTTTGAGTTTCCTGCAGGTCTCCTATGTAATATCTTCAAATAAATACACTGCAAGTAGGTTTATTTTCACCTAGATAAACCTATTAATATATTAATAAACCTACTTGCTGTGTATTTATTTGAAGATATTATATAACCTATACTATATAATTTGTTATAAGAAATAAATTGAAACTAAAAGTATTAACAGTGTTACTTTACACTGTGACTTTATTAAACTATTACTGTTTAAATGGAAATAAGAAACAAGAGAATTTATAGGCCTATCTCCCTTTGGGAATACCAGTGTTCCTAAAATATTAGATGTTACTAAAATATTACTGTTATTCTGGAACGTGTTGTTCCTTGTGTATCGGTGATACCACTAGTATTTGAAATACCTAGTATTTTAAATAACGCGTTACTGGCTGTTCCTTGCGTTCCAGCGATATTTTTGTACGCCTAGTATTTGGCCTTGGTTTACGTGATCTTGCGTACAATTTGTGTGTGTGTGTCTGTGTAGGTGTGTAGGGGGTGTGCCCCGACTCGGAACAGCGAGGGCGGCGTGTCTCGACTCGGAACAGCGTCGCCGCGAATAACAGGCATTTCAACTTTTCAGTCACTGTTACACATCCGTTCCACAAAAATATCGTTCCAAAATGCCTATTACAGGTATATCAGCCCACCTCTATTCAGTGTGTTCGCGGTAATAAGCAAGGTCAGCGTGCAGTAAAAAAAACGCGCCAACCAATAGTTTTAATTCGCGCTTAATTCAGAGTGTCCGCGGTAATAAGTAAGGTGTGTGGGACAGTATTATTTTTGTTTGCCATGGGTAGTCGTCGGGGCAGGAAGATGTTGGAAATGGCGTTGGGGATAAAAATGAAAGGTAAGATGATTATTTATTTAGTGTATGTTGTCCGTTATTTGTAGCATATTAGGTGTTACGTTGTTTAAGACCTGAAGATGTCGGTAATGACGAAAAGCTTAGTCGAACAATAAAAAATTATAGCAGTTAGCAAATTCATAAAAGAAATAAGTTAGGTTATGTTTCATGTCTAGATTACTTTGTCGAACACGTATGTGTTATAGAACCAACTATGCCTAATATCACTGTGTTCTGCCCAAAATTTAATAATTGAGCAAGTTAGCATTCTAATTTAATTAATACAATTTTATTTTTTCATTATTAGCGGGCCAATTTATACAAAAACAAAAATTCTGGAGTTTTGTATTGTAGTGTTTTAGGGTAAATAGAATTGCCATAATAAATTTAATACAGTAGGCGTATTGTTTTGATTGTGAAACAAAAATCATTTGTTTGATGTTTTAATTCAGTTCACTTATCCCCAATAAGTAAAAACCTTTACAAAGGTGCATAAGGTATTATCATTTGCTTTAAAAAATTGAATTCCAAAATAATACAAAGACTATTTAAATTAGATTTGTTCCTTTACTGCATTAATAAAACCTGTCATATACGCGTCACCTTATGCTACATAAATATCAAACACAGTGTTCCGAGTTGTTAATACAATAGTGATATAAATATCAGGTTACTAAACCTTTACACAGAATAATTTTATTAGATGCATTGTTGTAAAACTTTAATATTGTAATTCCTGCTTTGAAAAGTGCAGGGTAAAACAGAAAAATCAAAAAATCAGAATAATAATATTTGAATAGAAATCGTAGATTCTTTGTGGTATACAAGAACATGAGTATTTATTGTATTGTATGCAAGTTGGATGTCATAACATGAAATTATCAGTTAAGGATAGTTCAGTGTTTAGATAAGACTTTGATTCTATAACCCTAGAACTAAAATAAACTTCCAGTTAGTTTTGTGCTGATGTATTATTAACAACAGCAAAGTTCCTGTGATAATAGAACTGATTTCGCTGAAAGATTAATTATGTTAACAAAACTAGCAGGGCATTAGCCGATTAACTTACAGCTGAATAGCGTGTAAGCCTAACCTAACTCTGAAATAAAATGAATTACTTTTAGGAAAAAATCAAAATTTGTTTGTGTTATGTAGGCTTGGGTGTTAAGTATAATAGGCTAAGTTCTTTATCACAGTAAATTGTCTCTAGCTCCAGATACTTGCATGTCTACATCAATTGTCATATTTTACTTTTCAGATGACTGTGAAAGTAGGCAAAGGCCTACTGGACGTACAGCAAAAAAAGGTACATATAGTTTTAATTGTTATTTATATTCAGTGTATAAAAGCACCCCTTAACTCTAATCAACTAAAAATATAAAATTAATTAACCCATTTTTGAAAAAGACCCTGTGAGGGAACTGACTCCAGTTAAATGAAATATGTATTCTGTATTAAATGCTTATTCTGTATAAATATCAAGTTACTGATACCTTTACACAGAATAATTTTATTTAGATTAAGTCTGGCCTATGATAATATAACTGATTTAGCTAAACTTACTGCGGATTAGCCTGTAAGCCTAACCTAACTCTGAAATAAAATTAATTACTTTTAGAAAAAGATCAAAAGTTTATAGGCCTGGGTGTTAAGTATAATAGACTAAGTTCTGTATCACAGTTGAATTATCTTTAGCTCCAGAACTTACACCAATAGTGCATGTCTACATATATTTTCATACTTTACTTTCATATTTGACTGGGAACGTAGTAAGTTCAGTGTTAATTTGTTCATTTTACCTTATATTTGGTGTATAAAATCACCCCTTAAACTCTAGTTAACTTAAAACTAAGATTAATTAACTGATTTTTAAAAAAAGTCCATGTGAGGGCACTGACCGCAATTTAATTAAATATTTTTGCTTTATTATAGATACTCCTGTAAGTGTGACAATTATTTTGTCTACTCTAAAAAAATTCCATTTATTACTTTTATGGTGATTCATGTATGAACATTACATAATTTTAATTTTCTTACAGATGTAAGACGGGCTCTATTTCCGGAAAATGTATGCGATCGAGGACACACACAAGGGTCTGATCAAGTAAGTTTGAGTGGTACATTAGGCCTGAAATTTATGCTAAATTTTGTTCGTAAATTCTGCCTAAATTTTTTGCCAGTAATTTAATCTATGGCTTTGATACGAAGTATAAAATGTCTGAAGACAAGTACTAAGCCTTGAGTTCCTACTGAGTACACCCATTAGCCTATAGAAATATTAGCTAGACTGCGTACGTTTTCAATTGTAAAAATGAAATAGGCCTACCTATATTTGTGTAATGTATCCAATTTGTAAGTCATTTTATTCGTAAAATGAGGTCCTACCTAACACAAGATGGTAGGCCTTACCATAATATATTTAATTTGTACTCTGCTCGTATTTAACTAGTTAACATATTTTATTTTATTCTTCAGTCCCACTATATTACTCTAAATATACTTTCAAATTCAGGATTTTTCAGAGAAACGTAATTAATTAAATAAGATATGACTTAATAAGTTAAGGTTAATTTTAACACCTAATATAACAAAATTTATAATATAGGCCTATGGCTACTGTAATACGGAAGCAAACTGTTGTAATATTTTGTACACATAGTTACTTTCATAACATCGAGTCCATTAAATTGTAATTTATTTGACATAAAAATTTTATTTTAACACAGCTCTGCTTTAAAAATTAAGGACTAACATTTGTCAGGTAAAAGAAAAAGTGAAAAGAGAATTTGAACTGTGACTTCTTTAATTTTTGAGTTAAAAAGCTTTTTAATCTCGATTAAATATTTTAATAAAATTGTGCTGTTAATATTAACTTGCAGACAGACAAGGTTTTGCTGGTAACTAAAGAAAGCATCGTTCTTTTATCTTATGTAAAATTTATTATTGCATGCAAGTCTGAATAAAGCTCACTAAATTAAAATTATCACTGCTTACAGCAGGTTCTTAAACCCGATAATTGATGTAGGCCTATAGTTATTTTTATTTATTGTCTTATCTGAGTGACAGGGCAAATCAGGGGAACAGATATTTTAATAATTGTAATAAGTTCAACCTTTGGGGAACCTCTTTTAACCAACATGCATAACAACATGACACAACTCTAAACAAACGCTAAGTGTCTGGTGGCAGTAGACAAAGCGAGTTGCATAATCATCTACGACTCAGGAAAAAACTGTGTAATACCTCTCAGTCAACGTCAAGCAGACTTATAACAAAGTGCTCGCGAGCAAGTTACGTTGGCCGACAAAATATTAGTTCAAATGAGTTAAAACAATAGTGTAAATCTACAGAAAGGGGACAGTCAAAGCTAGCGTCAAAATTTGAACATTTTAACCTATTTTCGGAGTGTATGGTGAACACAGTGACTCAACCGTGATGGCAAAATAACTGGACGAGGTCTTCAAGAAGGATGAGTACAAAAAATAACTGTTAACCAATTTTCCACTTAAAATTATTAACATCATTCAAATTCACTTACAGAAGTAAGTATAGTAGCTTAATCCTATGTTCTGTCCTAAAAACTTGGATTGTTATTAATGGACATTTAATTATGTGAATGTAATGGTAAATACCGGACTGAATAGTGAAATGATTTTGTGGTATACCGATTTTGTTAAAAAATGACATTGGACGACGTAAATTGTATATAATTTTGTAATGTTGTCACTTTCTTATTATAATTGTATAGTATTTTAGGTAACTAACTTGTGTAGTAGTGATTGATTTCATAATAATAATAATGTTTCATTTGACACAATTCTCATCAATGCTGATATATATATATTTTTTTCTATTCTTCTATGTTATATAAACACGAGAAAAATAATTTTAAACGGCGGTCGAACCTATTTACGGAGACAAAAAATTAAATTTTTACTCCCATAAGAACGCATGCAATGGTGAATGAGCGCCATATTGACTGTGTAGACGGTGAGAAATGTCATAATTATCCAATTTTGCCTTAATGTAATTCAATTGCCTACAACGCAAAGCATTATATTTCGGACTCGTGGGTGGCCGGCTCACCGCACATGCTTTAGTCTCCGACGCGTCCGAGGTTACTAATAATAAACTCGCGGTGGGCTCAACGCAAAGCTTTAAACCGCCGTTTGGGCTCAACGCAATTTTGAACATGTAAGAATCATGTAAATGTTGTTTTGATAAAGCGTCACGCGTCAACAACAGCTGGACCTATGTCATTTCTCACCGTCTACACAGTCATGTAATTATGAAATTTTTAAAATGAAATGAAATTAAATTGAGAAAAAATGTTTAAAGGATAGTAATCATGGTACTAAGTTTGACAATTTCGATATGAAGGTTATAATAGATGGTAAATGAATTTTATATTGAAATTGAATCAATAAGAGAGGATTTAATTAATGTAAAATGTTTTACATAATATAATTAAATTAATTATAAATAGTTTAATTAATGTAAAAGATTGAAATATGGGTAATAAATTTGAATAATTTATTTTGATGTGAAATGTATAATAGATGGTAAATGATTAAAAGCTTCTGATTAAAATGTTTTAGTAGAAATTCATAGTTAAAATTATAATGTAACAATTCAGGAGCTTGGAGGAGCAAGGGCGAATATGAAAATCATGGTGTTGGGAAATCGTGTTTAAAGTTTGTGAATACTCTTAGGATAGAAAGGGCGAATATGTATTTCAGTATTATAGAACATAGATTTCGATTATTTTACATTATTATTTATAAATAATTAACGATAAAATAAAATTACAAATAATTTGGTTAAAGTTTAAGTAAAAATCATCAACTAATAATACAACTAATTACAAATAATAATGTAAATATCGGTATGGAGAACCATACATGACTTCCATGTTCTAATGTTTATATTTAAAATCATTTACTTGAATTCGGTTCGATAATTTCTAACAAGTTATGTGTGTTCCTTGTAAATCGTGTTTTATGTTTGACAAATTGAAGGATGTTTTATGTATGATTTTCTTTTCAGGATACTTTATTTATCAGAATTAAGTACTTCACTCTTGTTAAAACGTAAACCGTTGCAGGTAAACTACCCCTCTCCCTTAACCGATCTTCACCAAAATCAATAGGCCTTGAGTCCTATACAACTCGGGTGCATATGCAAAAATTATTTGTAATTTTTATTTATTATTTTATACTATTTATTTGGTTCTGTTTGAATTTTCGACAGTTATCGTTCGCCATAGAAAAAATTCTACATACAGACGCTTTTCGGAAAATGACTTTTCTTCATGTTTTGAGGGTAGTACAATCAGAATCAGCCTTTATCTCGAACATGATTTTTTCGCGATCACCATACTTCCATTTCCTTACGAAACACGGAAGTAAAAAACAGGTTAAAACTAAACAAAATTGCCATCTTTAACCTGTTTGAAAAACGTGTGATAACATCCTGAAATCAATCCCAATAAAATAAACTAAAGTAACACGATAAAAATAGGCGTTATTGAAACATTATTTAGAAGATACTTATTGACTGAATTGATTTTCCTATATTTCATATATCAAACATATACGCAAATGCTGTATAATAAAACTGTTTGTATGTTTAAATAAAAATTTATTCGATTCTGTTTGAATTTACGGCTGTTATCGTTCATGAAAAAATTTCTCTTGTTACAACATAAAATGTTGCAGGTAAACTACCCCTATCCCTTAACCGATCTTAACCAAAATCAACAGGCCTTGAGGTCTCTACAATATAGGGGTGTATGCAAAAACTTATTTGATTATGTTTGAATTTACGGCAGTTATCGTTCGTCATATAAAAAATTACCCTTGTTAAAACATAAAATGTTGCAGGTAAACTACCCCTTTGCCTTAACCGATCTTCACCAAAATTAAGAAGGTATTGAGTACTCTACAAACCAGGGCTACATACAAAAAATTATTTGATTCTATTTTAATTTGCGGCTCTTATCGTTTGCCATAGAAAATACCCTTTTAAAACATAAAACGTAGCAGGTAAACTACCCTTTTCCCTTAACCGATCTTCACCAAAATCAACAGGTCTTGAGAAATATACAATTTACGGCTGTATGCAAATAATCATTTGATTCTGTTTGAATTTGCGGCTGTTATCGTTTGCCATATAAAATGCCCTTGTTAAAACATAAAACGTTGCAGGTAAACTACCCCTTTTCCTTAACCGATCTTCACCAAAAACAATAGGTCTTGAGAACTATACAATTTACGGCTGTATGCAAATAATGATTTGATTCTGTTTGAATTTGCGGCTGTTATCGTTTGCCATAGAAAAAAATCTACAGACAGACACACACACACACACACACACACACACACACTTTTCGAAAAATGACTTTTTCATGTTTTAAGTGTAGTACAATCAGAATCTGCAATTATCTCGAACACGATGTTTTTGCCATCACTATATTTCCATTTCCTTAAGGAACATGGAAGATTTTTCCATACAAACTACGTCTTTCTACTTATTGCTTCAGCATTATCCACAGTACTGTGGTCACTAACGTATTCCACCTCACGTTTTCGCACTCGATTTTCACTGACGATGGCAGTCATGGCATTGCCGAAAAGTCTGGTTTTACAGAAAACATTGGACTACGGCTAAACAGACCGGGCAGCAATTTTAACAAAAAACTACTTCTCTGTTGCTGATAACGTAGTACACGTATAAAAAATGCTCCCCTCCACCTCCATATAATTTTTAATAATAGAAAATTACCCCCACCCCGTTCACCTAACCTCTTCATTTATAGATATTTCATCTACCTTTCTACAGTGGATAATTATGAGCTTCTTATCAGGATAATTTATTTATAAAAATTAAGTACTTTACTCTTGTTAAATCATAAAATGCTTTAGGTAAACAACCCCTTTCTCTTAACCGATCTTCTCCAAAATCGACAGACCTTCAGTCCTCTACAATTCAGGGCTGCATGCAAAAAACTATTTGATTCTGTTTGAATGTGCGGCAGTTATCGTTCCTCATGGAAACATTTCTCTTGTTACAACTTAAAATGTTGCAGGTAAACTACCCCTTCCCCTTAACCGATCTTCACCATAATCAACAGACCTTGAGCTCTCTACAACTCAGGCAAGTGTGCAAAAAATTATTTGATTCTCTTTGAATTTTCGGCAGTTATCGTTCGTCATAAGAAAAATTACCCTTTTTAAAACCTAAAGCTTTGGTAATAAACTACCCCTTTCCCTTAACCGATCTTCAACAAAATCAACAGACCTTGAGTTCTCTTTAGTTCAAAAAGGTATGCAAAAACGTAGTTGATTCTGTTTGAATTTACGGCAGTTATCGTTCGTCATATAAAAAATAACCTTTGTTAAAACATAAAATGTTGTAGGTAAACTACCCCTTTCCCTTAACCGATCTTCACCAGCACCAATAGGTATTGAGAACTCTACAATACAGGGATGTATGCAAAAAAATTTGATTCTGTTTGAATTTGTGGCTGTTATCGTTTGTCATAGAAAATGCCCTTGTTAGAACATAAAACGTTGCTGGTAAACTACCCCTTTACCTTAACCGATCTTCAACAAAATCAACAGACCTTGAGTTCTGTATAATTCAAAAAGGTATGCAGAAGAGTAGTTGATTCTGTTTTAATGTACGGCAGTTATCGTTCGTAAAAAAAAAAATTACCCTTGATAAAACATAAAATGTTGCTGGTAAACAACCCTATTCCCTTAACCGATCTTCACCAAAACCAACAGGTCTTGAGAACTCTACATTTCAGGGCTGTATGCAAAATATTATATGATTCGGTTTGAATTTGCGGCTGTTATCGTTTGCCATATAAAATACCCTTGATAAAACAAAAAACGTGTCTGGTAAACTACCCCTTTCCCGTAACCGATCTTCAACAAAAACAATAGGTCTTTAGTACTCAACAAAACAGGGCTGAATGCAAAAACGTATTTGATTCTGTTTGAATTTGCTGCTTTTATCGTTTGCCATAGAAAATACCCTTTAAAACATAAAACGTTGCTGGTAAACTACCCCTTTCCCTTAACCGATCTTCACCAACACCAACAGGTATTGAGAACTCTACAATACAGGGCTGTATGCAAAACATCATTTGATTCTGTTTGAATTTGCGGCTGTTATCGTTTACCATAAAAAAATTACACTTGATAAAAAACCGTTGCCGGTAAACTACCCCTTTCCCTTAACCGATCTTCACCAAAAACGATAGTTCTTGAGAACTCTACAATTCAGGGCTGTATGTAAAATATTATATGATTTTGTTTGAATTTGCGGCTGTTATCGTTTGCCAAACAAACAAAATTACCCTTGATAAAAAAAAACCGTTGCAGGTAAACTACCCCTTTCCCTCAACCGATCTTCACAAAAAACAATAGGTCGCGAGTACTCTACAAATCAGGGCTGTATGCAAAAACTTATTTGATTCTGTTTGAATTTGCGGCTGTTATCGTTTGCCATAGGAAAAAATCTATAGACAGACAGACACACACACACACACACTTTTCGAAAAACGACTTTTTTTCATGTTTTGAGTGTAGTACAATCAGAATCTGCAATAATCTCGAACACGATTTTTTTTGCCATCACCATACTTCCATTTCCTTAAGGAACATGGAAGTAAAACAACAAAATTTTAAGATTATTCTAAAATTTAAATTAATCGAATGAAAATTCGAAATGTTGATAACTACTATAGTTAGCATTATGAATTAATATCAAATTCTTAGCAAATTACATACTACTGTGTACAAAATGTCGAATCTAACATATTCCTTGACATTAAAATTAAATAATAATGAAAGTATGCATTATAGAAAGTATGTTTTTAAAAAAATGAAAGAAAACTAAAAAACAAAAATAGAAACAATGTACATTTATGATTAACATACATAAAATGATCGCCCAGTCAATGCGATACAAACAATAGGGACCAGTTCATTCCTATTTTTTCAAAACATTTCTGACCACTTACACGGCTGTCCGAACGAGCAGGAACTACACGCTTTGTCTTTCTTGAAACATAACTCGCGCCAGAATTTCGTTGTATCTTGCATTTATTAACAATCTAATATTCTGCAAGTTTCTGCCGTATCTTTGACGTATTTTTACTTTTCATTTTACAAAAAGACCACACACACTCACTGTTGTAATGGTACTAAGGAAATTCCATACCAAGTGGTCCAGAAAAAAAATAATTGGTTGCTTGACCGTCTCAGAAAAAATTTATATTTGGTAGGTGGATTCCCTTATGTTTTGGGGGCTCAAAAAAAATTTTTTCCAATTTTTACTGTTTACCATTTGGAAATGGCGGCCATATTTGATTTAGGCCGCACGCTATTTTTCGCGTTCGCAGGCATCTACGATTCTTAAATTGTACAGCAATGGGTTGCCCTAGCCCTTTCAAATAAACTGCATTGAGTTCAATACACTCTGGCCTACAAAATAAAACCATAATCACCTAGCTAGATGGATTTCTTAATATATATCTTACAGCTCAAAATTATTGGTCGCAAATTGGCAAAATTCAATTTTTGAAAGGTAATTTTTCAAAGAAGGAATAATTTCTCAGCCTTAATCGTTTTTGTGCTGTTACACAACACAGTATAGTTACTGTTTGTAAAGTATTAATGGTGAGAAGCTTAGCCTTAAAAAAATATGCCTTTTTAAAAAAACAATTTTTGATTTTTTTCTTTAAGTGTCACCTGCAATATCATTGTTGGGGGACCAGTTAAAAATCTGAAAATTGCACACAAAAGGTCTTTATGATATCAAACTTCAGTATAAATTTCAACTTTGAGATTCAACTGGAAGTTAGTAAAACAAATTTTCAATTTGAGCTAAAAATACGTTATTTTCACATCCCCGATATGTGGGCTAATAACAGTAGGTATAGTAATTTTATGATTAAAGCATGTCCAATCAAAGATAACTAATTATAATAACATAGGATTTTGAATAAAATGCAGGTTATATTGTTCTAATATTGTATAATGTTACATATAAAAGGCATAATGAAATTCAAAATTTTATAAGTTACAAAATCAACTAGAAGTAAAATGTTTTTGATTGTCCCATTGAGCTTTGAGGGAATGTATCACGTAATTTAAAATCAATCAACTGACAACAAACAATGCCTTCTCACCTTCAATTAGATTTTACGTAATTGTTCATTCATCTTTTGTGAAATTTCTTCGCATAGTTTGGGCGTTAGATTAAAAGTTCTCCCAGTTACAGTGGTAAATTCCAGAGGAGTCAGCTTCTTCAGTACCTATATTTTTAATTGGCATCCAAACTTGGTCTTTTTCATTTTTTTTGAATGAGGTCCTTGTTCCTGGTGGGTGATAAAATGTAACATGCACATCTTGGTTTTGATTATTAATATTATCTACTTCCGCAATCCACCATTGTCCATCGTTCCGCAATCCACAAATTTTCCAGTTGTATGAAGTTCACTATCAGGTGATGCTGATGTGAACTTACATTTAAGCAAATTGTCTGACTGCGGTATAAAACAATGAAAAAAATCGAGTGCCTTTAATCTTCTTACAATTGTTGAATCTTTCTTCCAAGACATTGGCGTGAAGTTCTTGTATTTCCTCTGTTTTTACAAAAACATAGGTAATTCCTTTAAGATGTTCTGTACAGAATTTGAACATTTCCTGAGGTGTCAAGATCTGGTTCTCATACGTCCGCTGCAGACTAGCTTTTGTGACGGCTCGCTTTGTAGTACCTCCGATGCCATCGCACGCATTCTTCCCATGACATGATGCGAAAAATGCCACTCTACATCAAGTCCAAAATCTTCTTTGTGAAAGCACATGTTGATAAAATTCTTTTTGTTTTTGTATTGGCTTGCAGCCCCATTAGAGAAGTAGATCAATTTCTTTATGGATGGGTGGTGCTCTTTGATGTAGTTTATTAGTTGTTGTTGAAACGCGTGCACTGTTGTAGTATTGTGTTCAAGATGGTCACTTATAACACAAAAACTATGACTCTTTAATTCATCTTGATCCTTATAATAAAATACAAATGGATGAACCGTAGCCTGTTTGTATACCCAGTGGTGTCTCTTTACTTCATCTTGAACAACGAAGGAGTAATTCTCTGAAAAGTCAGCGAGAACTATGCATTCATTAACTGCTAAGATTTGCTTTATGTCTTTCATAAACTTCCCTTGAGATTTCGAAATAAAATGATGCATTTTCAGATTTTCAAGTTTGGCAATTAGCATTTTAATAAACTCTTCTTGTGGTTTTATGATTGTCACCATTTCAGTTCCGTCTTGGATCACCCATTGTTTGTATTCTATATTGTCTGGCATTGAGTCGTCTTCAGATTCTTCAAACATGTCAAGTAAAGCCTGCTTGCCTGGACAAACTTCACATTTTCCCATCATACAATTGTAACTGTAAGTTTTGCATACCAGAACATCCAAAAGGTCTTTGTAATCAACCTTAAGATGGGCCCCAGCTATCATCAACTTTACGTTCTGGTGATACAAACAAACGCATACATTATGGGTGCCAGATGCTCCTGCAATAATACACCATTTTGGTCTCAACTCGCAGAATTTCGACCTTCCGATTTTAATGCCAGGATTTTCGTTTTTGAATTCAGTAAATAGTTCATTTAAATTACACAGTTGAACTATTAACCTTTTTTGTCTTTGAACCTTAGTACCATTTTCTTTCATTGAAATACAATCTTTTTTTGCCAGGCATCAAACGGCTATTATTGTCATTTTCATAAAAACTTCTAACTCTTTTGATTGTGTTTTCATCTATCAAATTTGATGCGTTCTTGTTTTGTAATTCAGGTAAAATACCCTGTACTTTGACTAAGTGCCTTGTTAATTTAACTAAACGTTCTGACACTTGAAATTCATTGCTAATTTTTGCTCGGCTCCAAGAGTTTGGTAGTAAACTGATAATCTTGATCTTATCCTCTTTGTGTGAAATGGAACATTTAGTTTGTAGCTTTTTTATCAAATCATCATAGTCAGTTATTAAATTTTCAGGATTTTCAACTGGTTCATTAGAAGGAATTTGCTTTTGAAAAGAAATTTCCAAATTCTTTCTAACTGTACTAGAAACATTCTCAATTATTGCTTTTAAGGCTACAGATATATTTTGTTTTAGTTTTCTAATTTTACAAGCAGGCGATAAACCTAGGAAAGTTTCTGATAAGACACTAAATTCTTTATCTGTACTATCACTATCTTTCTCTTTGTTAATTACAAATATTTTTGCATAACATGTTGGGCACAATGATTTTCCTGGTACAAGGCTAACAAAAGGGCTTTGATTCTTTGAATAATGATCAAAAGTTATTTCTCGTAGACCTTTTACTGTAGGCTTCTTATGTTTCTTGAAAGGGTCTGAGCAAGACTTGCCAAAAAGATGATGAAATTTTTTCAAGTATTTTATTTCATGGTACTTACAAGTTGATTTAACCTCTGAGTCAATTCTCTAAGAAAATAACACTTTTTCTTCACTATAATCTTCAGTTAATTTAATGTCTTTAGAAAATACTCCATACACACTTTTATGACAAGCTTCATTAATAAGAACACCTATAGAACACTGAGACTCCATTTTAAAAGGTCATACAACTGTACACTTTAAGAGTTGTGTCACTCATACAAGATGCACCTCAAATGTACCATACAGATAATGGTAGAGAGGGGAGACAATACACAGACTTGTCCAGACTTACAGAAATCAAAATCCTATGTTATTATAATTAGTTATCTTTGATTGGATATGCTTTAATCATAAAACTACTATACCTACTGTTACTGCCCACATATCGCGATATGAAAATAACGTATTTTTGGGTCAAATTGAAAATTTTGTTTACTAACTTCCAGTTGAATCTCAAAGTTGAAATTTATACTAAAGTTTGATATCGTGAAGGCCTTTTATGTGTGCAATTTTCAGATTTTTAACTGGTCCCCCAACAAAGATATTGCAGGTGAAACTTTGAAAAAAAAATCAAAAATTGGTTATTTAAAAGGGCATATTTTTTTAAGGCTAAGCTTTTCACCATTAATACTTTACAAAAAGTAACTATACTGTGTAGTGGAACAGCACAAAAAAGATTAAGGCTGAGAAATTATTCCTTCTTTGAAAAATTACCCTTCAAAAATTGTATTTTGCCAATTTGCGACCAATAATTTGAGCTGTAAAAAATATATTAAGAAATACATCTAGCTAGGTAATTATAATTTTATTTTGTAGGCCAGAGTGTACTGAATTCAATGCAGTTTATCTGATAGGGCTAGGGCAACCCACTGCTGTATAATTTAAGAAATCGTAGATGCCTGCAAACGCGAAAAATAGCGTGCGGCCTAAAACAAATATGGCCGCCATTTCCAAATGGTAAACAGTAAAAATTTGAGAAAAGTATTTTTGAGCCCCCAAAACATAAGGGAATCTACCTACCAAATATAAATTTTTTCTGAGATGGTCAAGCAACCAGTGCTGGGCCACTTGATATGGATTGACCCACTATTATAATAAGACACTAATGGAGTAACAAAGAAATAACGTATGCAGTATAAGAAAGAACAAACTAATCACATCAGAATACTGACTCACACTGACCCAAACTTTTCATAGACTTGTATAAGAAGTGCGGTGGTGAAAGGGCAAAAGATCATGCAGACGTGTGGCACCGTGCAGTTACTCCTCCAATATTACAGCACTAAGCTTTCGGCTGGTTTTATGCAGTCCATACATTTCAATACTGTTTACAAAATACTAAGGGCGAATATAGATGTGATAGTAGTATTACCATGTTCTTAACATGTCAGAAAATAGGATTCCTTAAAAAAAAAATCAATTTTTTTATATTCGCCCTTGCTCCTCCAAGCTCCTGAATTGAAAATTTTTATAGTATGTCGGAATTAAAGTTGGAATGTTTGTAAGTTTTATTCAGATTCAAGTGTGAAAGAGTAACTTAATGTGTAGAATTGTATTTATTGTTTAACCTCCTAAATGATGCTCAACTAAATATCACATGCACTTTTAAAAAATTATTAGCTTAATATTATAAACAATTTTATGGGGTGTATTATGCTTAATAGTCAATTTGAATGATACATTGTGGATGAATTATCCGTAATGTATTTGCTAATTATCGTTAGGATTATGTTATACAACGTTAATCATTTGAAAGTCTATTGTCAAATCTTACTTTTCAGATGACCGTGACAGTAGAATCTACCAAAATAGAACCTACCAGACGTACAGCTAAAAAAGGTACATAGTTTTAACTGTTATTTATATTCAGTGTATAAAAACACCCCTTAACTCTAATCAACTAAAAATATAAGATTAATTAACCCATTTTTAAAAAAAGTCCCTGTGAGGGCACTGACTGCAATTTAATTAAATAATTTTTCTTTTTTATAGATACTCCTGTAAGTGTGACAATTATTTTGTCTACTCTAAAAAAATTCCATTTATTACTTTTATGGTGATTCATGTATGAACATTACATAATTTTAATTTTCTTACAGATGTAAGACGGGCTCTATTTCCGGAAAATGTATGCGATCGAGGACACACACAAGTGTCTGATCAAGTAAGTTTGAGTGGTACATTAGGCCTGAAATTTATGCTAAATTTTGTTCGTAAATTCTGCCTAAATTTTTTGCCAGTAATTTAATCTATGGCTTTGATACGAAGTATAAAATGTCTGAAGACAAGTACTAAGCCTTGAGTTCCTACTGAGTACACCCATTAGCCTATAGAAATATTAGCTAGACTGCGTACGTTTTCAATTGTAAAAATGAAATAGGCCTACCTATATTTGTGTAATGTATCCAATTTGTAAGTCATTTTATTCGTAAAATGAGGTCCTACCTAACACAAGATGGTAGGCCTTACCATAATATATTTAATTTGTACTCTGCTCGTATTTAACTAGTTAACATATTTTATTTTATTCTTCAGTCCCACTATATTACTCTAAATATACTTTCAAATTCAGGATTTTTCAGAGAAACGTAATTAATTAAATAAGATATGACTTAATAAGTTAAGGTTAATTTTAACACCTAATATAACAAAATTTATAATATAGGCCTATGGCTACTGTAATACGGAAGCAAACTGTTGTAATATTTTGTACACATAGTTACTTTCATAACATCGAGTCCATTAAATTGTAATTTATTTGACATAAAAATTTTATTTTAACACAGCTCTGCTTTAAAAATTAAGGACTAACATTTGTCAGGTAAAAGAAAAAGTGAAAAGAGAATTTGAACTGTGACTTCTTTAATTTTTGAGTTAAAAAGCTTTTTAATCTCGATTAAATATTTTAATAAAATTGTGCTGTTAATATTAACTTGCAGACAGACAAGGTTTTGCTGGTAACTAAAGAAAGCATCGTTCTTTTATCTTATGTAAAATTTATTATTGCATGCAAGTCTGAATAAAGCTCACTAAACTAAAATTATCACTGCTTACAGCAGGTACTTAAACCCGATAATTGATGTAGGCCTATGTAGTTATTTTTATTTAATGTCTTATTATCTGTATTTATAATCTGTAACTTAATGTGTAGAATTGTATTTATATTGTTTAACCTCCTAAATGATACTCAACTAATATCACATGAAATTTTAAAAAATTAATATCAATATTCTAAAAAATTTTATGGGGTGTGTTATACTTAATAGTAGATTTAAATGATACAGTGTGGATGAATTATCGGTAGTGTATTTGTTAGCTATCATCAGGATTATATTATTCAATGTTAATCGTTTGAACAGATTTTTGTTTTTCGAGTTTGTATGATTATATTAGGAATCTTTTTCAGGAATCTTCAGTGCAGGGACCAATAGTGCTAGCTGAACAACAAGAGGATCTGCTGTATGTAAGTTTGTTTTTAACTTTTAGAATTGAGTTCATTTAAATTAAAATAGATTACTATAAAATAACTACTAGATTATGCTGTAAACTTAATTTTTTTAGAAATTTACACAAAATCCATTAACTTTTTGTAAATTCATAGTGCTAACCTACAAATATTGTGCTAGGTTAAGAAAATAAATTATTCTCTTAATTATTAGCTTAATATTCTTAATTATTAAGTTGGTGAAAAATTATGTACGAGTTTTGTAATGATCTTTCAGGTTTCTCCTGAACTTTCCAGAATTGACTGGGAAAAAATGTCTATTATTTCGGCATCATCAGCAGTATCGACGACATCAGATGATATTGATGTCGAAAACATTTCAAGTGGAGAAGGTAATATAATCAAAGCAATTCAGCCCATAGATAATTTCAAATTTTATTTTTTTCTATTTGTGAATTTTGTAACATTAGCATATTTGATTTAATGTTTGTTTCATAAGTAGTGTTAGGTTTACCTAAATTATCTTTACTTGACAAACTAGACTTGTATACTTTAAATCAATTAAGAAAATCAGCTTTGAATGTAGCACAATGAATTCATACCATATTTCATTAATGTTTTGTTTCAAAGCAATTTTTTGTTTGGGCGTTATTTAATTTGTGTTATGGCAAAGTTAATTTTCTGCATCAGGAATGTCCTATTTCATTGAGCAAGCTTTATAGGAGATTTCGAAGTTTGTGATAAAATAGCCATTAATGATTGTGTTTTGTCTTGTTAGTGACAACAATATAAAGTTATTAACAGTCCCATTTACATTTTAAATGAGAAAATTTAGTAACATAGTAGTTGGAATCATTTTAAATTAGTAGTATTATAGGGTGTCGATGCTTTCAAATCAGGGGCTTCCTTTGGAAAGTATAATCATATGATAATTTTAAGATAAGTATTGTTAGAAGCTCTAAATAAGTTTGTTTATATTACTTTTTATATAAAGAGTTTTGGAAGCTGCTGGAAAAACAAAAGTTCTGAATAAAGTACATAATTAGTTTAATAACGTTATTTTCCATAAAATTGCAATATTTCATTTAGTAATTTCCACTTTTGTTGATACTGGCAGTGATAATTATTTTTCTCTGTTAGCTAAAATTCTTGTTGATTCTTTGTTACAGAGTCCGTTGTTGTAGAACCTCTTACAATATCACCAGGTGGTTGCGCAAGATTTATAAGTTTCGAGGTAAATTTCTCCTTTAAACTGCTGTATTCTTATATAGTGAACTCCCTCTCTCTCTCTCTCTCTCTCTCTCTCTCTCTCTCTCTCTCTCTCTCTCTCCCCTCCCTCTCTCCCTCCCTCCCTCCTGTGTGTATATAGCTATTACTGTTATACTATTTATAGGAATTATATTTTTATGTTATAAACATAACCACAAATTATTAATAATTGCAGGATATGACAAATTGAAATACTTGAGCTCGTATTCCAGATTTTCTCATAACTATTTTGAATGTAAAAAAACATTAACAAATAGGCTTCAAGTAGAGTACATATAAAAATGTTTGCTAATGAAAGGAAAACACGTTTTTTATTACACTGAAAACAGAACTGCATGTAACTGGTAGAATTTTTCTCACAATTCGTGCAATGTATTACTGTGTATGGTTAAATGAGACCATCATCAAAAGAAAGTTTTGATGTGGTACACTCATGCAATTTTCTCTACCTGATCAAGAAATTATGTAATATAGATGATCCTCTCTTGTGGCCTTTTACAGTAGGCCTATTATTTAATGAAAGTTATTGCATTCTCAAACTGACAACTATATACAGCCCCTAGGATACTTAGTAATGAGTAAAAATAAAAGGCATATGTCTTTAATGTACTTTAATTAATAAATGTTTGAATTGCATCCTGTGCTTAGATATTGTTCATAACAATGGAATCAATTTTACAGATACCTTATACAGTTGCATTACTTCTAGTTTCCTATGATACTATTATTTGAGTAAATTTTCTTTATTATAATTTTAGGAATTCCGGATCTTAAAGTGCAGTCAAAAGGAAAATTATCAAAAACCCAATAACCTTGTGTCAAACCAAACAAAATTGTGCGAAAGAACAAGACGGAATTATTGTCCATATTGCTTAAGGAGTGTAACAAATTTCTGTCGTCACATCATAACATTTCATAAGAAGGAAGAAGAAGTTAAGACTTACATGCGTATATTGGATGAAAATGTTAAAGAAAGAAAAAGAAAGAGATGTATTATAACAGACAAGCTTAGGAAAAAAGGGAACCACTTGTATAACTTAAAGGTAATTAATGGAGAAGTAGAAGGTGAACTTATGCCGATTAGGAGACCTGCTAATAAGTTGTATGAAGTCACAGCATCTACTCATGTTACCTGTACCTTTTGTTTAGGCTTATTTAGAAAAGAAAATCTATACCTTCACAACAGAAAGTGTGACCAAAATCCTCATTCTTGCAGTAACAGTAATAGTGATGGTGTTAACTGTGATGGCATGGTTGCTGGAAAGCAAATGAGAAAAAGAGTTTTAAAAGGGGCATCACAGATGCTCATTCCTGAGTCTACTTTAGCTTTGGCTAGTTTGCAATTGCAACAAAATGTTTTTTATAATATGGTTAAAGATAAGATATCATTAACAGCTCAAAGTGATCCTTTGATTGTTTCTTTTGCTACTCGTTTTTATAACCATCATAGAGATAGGCATCAGCGATCATATACTTCATCTAAAATGCGTGACCTGGCAAGAATATTGTTAGCCATGAAGAAAAGAAATGCAGATATTGAATACCTAGAAGACTGTCTGCTTCCTTCAATGTTTGATGACTTGGTAGAAGTTGTTCGTAACCTTAGTGACTGTAATGAAGAGACAGGAGAAGCTGGTGTGACAAGTTTTGCACCACGAGTTTGTTCATCCCTAAAAAGCTGCGCTGATATTCTGAAATCACTTACTGTTAAGGACAATTATCTAATATCCCCAGAAAAAAGTAAAATAAAGAAATCTGTTGATGATTTCTTACACCTAATGGCCACAGAATGGAAAATTGAAATTAATTCCAATGCAGAAAAAACAAGAAAAAAGAAAAGAGTTGAAAAGATAGACATATTGCCCAGTGATGATGATATTCGTTTACTTTGTTCAAGTCTCAGTACTGGCTACAGTAGCCTTGTTGAAAAACTGTGTAAGAATCCCTCACCTACGAACTATGAGGCCTTAGCGAAGGATCTAATAGCCCACATAATTGTTTTAAGTACATATTGCCCAGTGATGATGATATTCGTTTACTTTGTTCAAGTCTCAGTACTGGCTACAGTAGCCTTGTTGAAAAACTGTGTAAGAATCCCTCACCTACGAACTATGAGGCCTTAGCGAAGGATCTAATAGCCCACATAATTGTTTTAAGTAGAAGAAGACCAGGGGAGGTAGTAAATGCAAAAATGATTCACTATGAAGCTGTCATACAAAATGATGCAATATCAAAAACGAAAGAATATGTACTTACTGATGAAGAAAGACAAAGTGGTGAAGAGCTCAGTATCTTCCATGTTCCTGGTAAAAACACCAGGAAAGTACCAATTATTTTAACCAAATCAATGCGTTCTGCACTTGATGCTTTAATTGCTAGTCGTCCCAAAATTCAAATTGAAAGCCCTTTACTGTTTGCTAGGCCTGATAGTGATATCACGTACGATGGTACAAAGGTACTAGAGAATGTAAAAAAGAGATTTCCCTTAATCATCCCAGAACACTTCACTGCAACAGGTTTGAGACACCATGCAGCCACAAATTCGCAACTTCATGAAAGAAATGATACATTTACTGAAAACTTGGCCACATTTATGGGCCATGATGTTAATGTTCACAAATCAAATTATAAGTTGCCTTTAGTATTAATACAGAAGTCACAAGTCGGGCATCGCCTTCTTAAAATGACACTTCCTGATGAAGATGCGCAGATTTCTCATGGTGGTAATTCCAGTCAGGATGACCAGGAACAGAACACCAGTCAAGAAGAATTATCTGATAGTGGTTCACTTCCTTCAAATATAAGTGCACCAGAAGTGAAGAATATACACCGAACTAGGTGGTCAGAGGAGGAAAAAGAAGTCCTCTATAAACATTTTGGAAACTATTTTGTACAAAATGAAGCTCCAGAGCGTAAAAAAATTATAAAAGTATATGAAAATGAGCCAGCACTGAGTGGGAGAAGCATACAACAGCTATGCACTTATGTCAACAATATAATTAAAGGAAAAACCAAGATTCCGTCACCAGTTATAAGAAGAATAAAATCGTCAATGAATAATCAAGGTATCTGATTATTTTTGTTTTTATTTTCAGCAGTCATATTTTTACTATTTTTTTAAATTATTATAGTATGTTTATTCTTAGTTCAATATTTATGTAAACAGTCACTAATCCCATGTCATTAACTTAATTTGTCAAATGTGTATTCTGTTTTATCTTTTCTTTAATTGTGAGTACAAATGTTAAGTTGAGTATGTAGTTGATTTTCATTTATTGGTTATGAGATTTATTGTGTACAGTATTTCAAGAAACCTTTCCAAAAATAGCCTAATAGCACTAACAGGTTCTAATAAAAGTACTACTGTTTCCAAAGAATACTAAACTTACTGTATTACTATACTAAACTATCTTCGTCAGTATGTTATTAAGAATAGTTAAATTTTCTTGTATAAATACATCAGTATCTTGTAAAATAAATACAGGAATAGAATTTACTCTTGTTAAGAAATATACGTTTTAATAAATTATATTTGCCTTAATTCTATTTTACCTACCTTCGTACCGCCTTAACCTCGCTTCTCAACTTGCCTTCCCATCAGAAAATCTCTGAGGTAGCCAACATATTTTGAAGATAAATATGTAAACTTTCCCTTAAGAAAACTCGGATATATTTTGCTATCTGACTTCCGTTCATATAAAGAAAACTCTCAAGGTCGTGAGACGAAGTTTTTAGCACAGAACATAGGATTAAGCAACTAGCCACAATGACTACGCTAATACATGGTTACGTTACGAACAAATCTTATTTATTATTTATGCCACACTTAAATTCTCTCGCCCTCTCCTTCCTGTTTTAAAACAAACTTCCCAAATAAATATTTAATTAGAGTCAACATTGCCAACCTTCTGGGTTACCAGAAAAATATGCCAACTAAATCATTGTTTAGTTGTATGTATAGAATTAAAAAGAGCATTCAGTGAGTAATAAAACAATAATATCTTAATTAACAAACGTTGTACGAACTTATTGACGTATTTTGTAGTAATTTAATCTTTATTTAAAAGAGTTGTAAATTCAAGCCACTCAAACAGTTAAGTTGGCGGCATGGCCGTGTGAAGCGCCAACCATTCAAATTTATAAACAATAACCAGAAAATAATTGAATTAAATTCATTTCATAGTACAGTCAAGTGAATAATTTAACGATATTAATTAAAATTATTTCGTTTATTCATCTAATAAATTATTTTATGGAATAACAACCTAGATTCCATTGGCGCACAAATAATTCAAACTTAGCTCACTTACAGTACTTTTAAACAGTTCTAATCTACTGTTTTGAAGAATCAGTTGTTTTATAACGTACCAAGACAATTTGAACAACCAGTTTAGACAGACATAAGCTACCAGTTCTGCACCAAAGGTATGTGCAAGTTGTAATTACATTATAAACTAGTCAAAACAACATTATTACTGTACAACGACAATTTAGATCAGCGGAATTGCGACGGAACGTCAAGAGGATTCCACAGTGAACCAGATTAATTAAAAAGAGATTACAATAATTGAACACCAATACAATAAAAAATTAAATTTAATCAAAGGGGTAAGCAAATGGCTTCTTATACTATTGTTCTGTCGTATCCATTAGATTCTGCTAGATATTTTATCGTGTTTAGTTCGTCTTTGTAGTCTTTTTTACTCCTACACAAAACACAAAACAAACAACAGACAAAGACAGAAAACAACAAATTCATAACACTAACATACTATATCAACAAACAAACTGAAAAAATAGCCCACGAATTCCAAAAAGCAGGATACAGAATCGCTTACAAAACTACTAACAAAACAGAACACACACTATCAAAACACACACACAAAGCACAAAACAAATTCGATCTACCTATGTTTACAAATTAAATTGCTCAAATTTCAACAAATTCTACATAGGCCAGACAGGACGTAGCTTCAAACAGAGATACATTGAACACACAAAGGCACTCCACTCCACTACAGAATCCACCTTTGCAAACCACCCCATTGAAGCAAACCACACATATAAAAACATGGACATTCTACACGTTGTAACATTACATAACCTGTGCTCAGTAATGATAAGAAATAAAGAAGTATTTATATAATAATAGTAATAAAAAGTCAGTAGGTACCCATTCCAAAAGTCAGAAATGGGGGATTAAGTATCATGCTATGAAAACATTTGTACCATAAAACACTGTAGCAATTAAAAACAATGTACTAAGTGTTATCATAAAAGTGCGGTGTGTACAAAGTGCAACATAGTATGATATGTGGAAATGTTAAAAACTGAAAAGGACATCAATCACAAATGTGTGAACATGCAGTATTATAGTAATAAACTATAATTTTAATAATAAGTTGTAGTTTTGTGTTGTTAGGCCACAAAGGCAATATCACTGTAATTAAAATATTATTTTTGTTTATGTTTAAGGAATCCAGGCTTATATCAGAAATTAATAATGGCTAATTAATATAAAATAAAGAGATGAGAGGGGGAACAAAATAGTGTAGAGTAAGAATATATTAACAGAAATATAAGTCGGAAATAAACCAAGTTAAAAATTATTAAATTATAAAATACAAGTAGCCAAGCTTAAGTAAAGATGTGAAGAAAAACCTTATATAAATTAAATTTAATTATAGCTAAAAATTGTAAAGAAGTATTTTTTCTAAAAGAAGGAAAGAAATAATAATTAATACTAGACTATTTACTAAAACTGTACCTAGGTTAGCCAATAAAAAACCATCAATTTCATGGTTACTAAGAGTAACTAATCAACAAGAAATTAAGGTAATTGTTAAATGGTATTCGAAGTGAGCAGATGAAAAAAAAATAATGTCCAGTAAATTTTAAAAATTTAATAACTAAGACTCGGAATAAACCCCATACTAAATTAATGAAACGAGTCAGCACCAGCCACTACATCTGAGACATCCATGGAACCACAATAATTAATACCAGAAAATTTAAAAAACGAACTTGTTGAATCAGATTTTAAGTAAACAAATACTGTATTAATTAATGTAAAGTATGATACTAATAAATAAGCATTTCTGACTTTCTTAGAGTTCAAAGAACCCTCAAATAATCCTGAGATATATAATTAATTAATTTCTTTCTAATAACTGTAATTGAATACATCTGTTGTGTTATGTGTATGATAAAACTAATATCGAAAAAATGTGATTTCGAAAAATAATCGATTGTAAACTCATGATTTGGAGACAATAATTTCCATTTAATTAAAAGAAATTCAATATATACCTTTCTTTTAGGGAATTGACTGTGTATTATTTCTGGTAGATAGCAGTTTTGTTACAGGAAACGATAGCAGAGAAGATATCTCCAATTTTTGATAGAATATATGATTTTTGTTTGCCATCAGAATTTTACTTTGATTTTACTTTCATGTTCCATAAGGAAATGGAAGTATGGTGATGGCAAAAAAAATCGTGTTAGAGATTTTTGCAGATTCTGATTGTACTACCCTCACAACATGAAAAAAAGTAATTTTTCGAAAAGTGCCTGTGTCTGTCTGTCTGTCTGTCTAGATTTTTTATGGCAAACGATAAGAGCCGCAAATTCAAACAGAATCAAATAATTTTTTGCATACAGCCCTGAATTGTAGAGTATTCAAGACCTATTCGTTTTTGTGAAGATCAGTTAAGATAAAGGGGTAGTTTACCTGCAATATTTTATGTTGTAACAAGAGAAATTTTTTCATGACCAACGATAACTGCCGTAAATTCAAACAGAATCAGATATTTTTTTACATATGTGCCTGAGTTATAGAGGACTCAAGGCCTATTGATTTTGGTGAAGATCGGTTATGGGGAAAGGGTAGTTTACCTGAAACATTTTTTGTTGTAATAGTTTACCTGATATTTTTTTTTATATATGTACTACGTTATTGGCAACAAAGAAGCAGTTTGTTTTTAAAATTCCTTCCCGGCCTGTTTGGCCGTAGACCAATGTTTTCTGCAAAACCAGATGTTTCGCCAGTGCCATCGACTTCCATCATCAGTGAAAATCAAGTGCGATAACGTGAGGTGGTATACGTTAGTGCCCACAGTAAGTGGCTGAAGCAGTAAGTAGAAAGAAGTAGTTTCAATGGAAATATTTCATTTCGAAAATGATTTTAAATATAAATCTTAGAACATGGAAGTCGTGTATGATTCTCCATACCAATATTTTGTTCTTAAGTGTGCTATTAAGTATTAGGAATCTTCTCCATGTCAAGGTATAGGATTACAGCCTGTTTTGCCTTCACTGAAGGCATCTCTTTTCCTTGCCCTACCTATATCTCGTCTTCCCTGAGGTCTGTATCTTATTACTTGTTTAGGTAGTCCCATGTTTTCCATTCTCTTGATATCCTGCCTCTATTTTATTTGTCCTTCCCTTATTCTGCCGGCTATAGAATATACATTTTACTTGGTACTTATATTTTCATTTCATATTTGATATCTAAGGGTTTGCATTATGAATACTCGACACAATATTTTTCTTGTTAGATTCGAAGTTTTAAGTAATTTTCTCTTAAAAAGTGTGTATGAACATTTTAGCACGACGAGATTGTCTGTTTTATTATTATTCTTAACTTTTTGGTTTTTATTATTAATTTTTGGTTTATTGATTTATTCTACCCAATTCAATCTATTATTGAATCCGATATGAATAAATCGGTTTACTTACTCTTTGACATCGTTTATTAATTTTGTTTAAATAGTTTAGAATGTTTTTTGTTCCATTTCATGAGTTCGATTCTGAAGAAGTTGCGTTGACTCTTCTATTATTAGCTGCGGTGAGTTGCTCTGTACTTTCCTGTATAGACACTAACATAAACACAACATGTACATGATACTTAATATTATTATAACATTAATAGTTAATAACATTTTATTATGGCCTATGCATTGGTCATTGTCACTTCTGATAGTGTCCTTTTTCTTCATCTTGTGGTTTTATTACCTTAACTATAGTTTGTTAAGTGAGTTTACTATACTTTAGGAAGTTACCTTTTTATATGGGTTGTAATCCTATCAAATTATTCTCGTTGTTGCTTGAATATCTCTTATCATTGTTTTGATAGCACTGTTATTATTGTGCAGTAGTTCATTCTGCATTTATACTGAAAATTGCTTTGGTTTAAAGTAACCAAGATTACTTGCATCTAGCTGTCAACATGGTTTATTTATTATTATGGTTATTATTAGTATTTGGGTGGCTATAATCCTTGAATTTACTTATTCGAATAGTATTCTGCCTCATTCAATGTTGTTGGTTTAGTTCCTACTCTTTTATGATAAGTTTACAAGATAATTTTGTTCATCATGCATCCATTCTATGGCAAGCATATAGTTATAATATACAACAATGGATTATTGTCGGTTTTGTGTTTCTGTATTACATTTGATTTATTTGACTTTATGTAGTACTGGTATACCTATTGGTTATTATTAGATTACATTTTGTTTATCTTTTACAGTCTTTACTATTGGTAATTAGTGGTTATTTCTAATATCAATTCCTAATTTTAAAATTAAAGGTGTACCTTCAATTTCACCAGAAGGAAAGTGGTATGTTGGTACAATGTAAGTAAAACATTTTGTTCTGTTTTCTTTTTTTCATATTTGGTTCAAACGTACAAGTGAAAAACTTTCTGGGGCGATGTAGCTCACAAACCCTACAAAGACTCGGCGTTTTCCACAACTTGTATTTAGGAAAGAACAAAAAGAAAAATCAGATTTCTGTGTTATGATCTGCACTATTCTGTTAGTTATTATGGTTAGTATCCTAAGAATATTCGTATGTTAGCCTCCGAATACTTGTTTGCAAATAATGTCGATTTTCTGGTGAACTGGGCTGGTAAAAGATTGTTTTACTGGCTTCATGCAGCGACATTCAAGGTTGTCTTTTAGAGAGGCTGAAGCAACTTAAGTTTTGCAATAGCATTTAGTTTTAATAAACATAACATAAAACTTTCTTCAATATTGGAATTCTGTGATAAGTCGCCTTCATTTTTACTGTCACAATATTTGGAATGTGAAGGAAACCAGGCAGCATAACGACAGTGCACTGTCCTAACAAAGTTGTCAGTTTGAAGGGAAATAAACAAGTCAGCAGGGTTACCCCTTTGGAAAAGGGTGAAACCAGTGGTATTTTCATAGATGGCAGCTGGAAACCACCACTTATCGTTATATCCACAGAGTGTTATGTAGATATCACTTTGATTATTTATGGACCAGCAGGTTGTATTGGAGTAGCACATCCATCAAGACAAATTACAGCCTCTCTTTTTTTACTATTTATGAAACAGTTTATACCTCATACCCGTTACAATCTGACTTCAGCCATTAGACAAGTGTTTATATGGCCTGTTTCGGTGCAGCCGCTGAGAGCTGGATGACAATAAGCCCAGGTAAAACCATGACATACCTGGGCTAGCAAAAGATGCTCTTTCAAAGGCAGCTACACCATCTAACTGACAGCAGGTTTTAGTTCAACTGGAATTTGGCCATTAAATGAAAATATATTCAGTATCGAAGAGTTTCTGTGTTCACCTGTAATTGACAGAGAGATAGGAGACAAAAGTAATTATGAAGGAAGATTAACACCAACAAAAGATTGTCAAGAGACCACAGTAGCCGGACCTCCCACGTCGGAAATAAACGAGACATCTGCTAATACCTTATCACAATTGACACCAGAATAAATTCGCCCTTATCCGAAAGCGACTGCAAAAATAAAATAGAAATGCGCCAAGAAGAAAAAGTCAAGTATTCTCACTGACTCCTATTAAAAAAGCAATTCGTATTGAAGAGGAGGCATGACAAAAGAAAGAGCGATCAAAACGGAAACTAATCATGAACGGTAAAACGAAGGCGATTTGTGGACTGTATAGAAACGGTCAATCAAACTCTCCAAGACTTAAGAAATTGTAACAAATTAGTGGGTAGCGTAACATTTGTTATTTCAGAGGATTCTCGCTAGAGATTACCGGTAACTGCAAGAGGAACCCGCGCTGATATTGTCTCAGTGTGTTTAAAGTCCTCGGCGATGTGGAATGCTATTCAGACTAAATTTGCAAAGCAATATGAGAGCCCATTTAGGAGGAGGAGGAGATGGTGATTTTTCTACAAACTTACTGCACCTCGGTGACGGTAGTGTTCCTAATGACGATAGCTTCACAGAAATTGACGAAAAACTGGGACATAGTAAATAGTACAACACTGTATTAATTGCTAAATTCTGTGCAAAACGTCAAGTGTTTACTTGATAAAAATTACAAGTGGTTATTCCCAAAGAATCGAATCTGTGAAGGAAAATAATGATACAAGTTTGGAAAAATTTTCTGGGGATAATAAATAAGTCCGAAGAATCTATTAACACCGTATTTAATATTGAAAATATAGTGTACTATCTCCAAGAATTTTTGAATTCTTTAAATCAATCTTGCATTCCGCCACAACGGTTCAATCTAAAGGTTGGCACTCCAACAATGTTGTTGAAAAATTTACATCCTCCGAACGTTTGCATAATACAAAATGCAGGTGACACGGGAATTTCTGTGTCAAGTAGGTAATAGCGTTATTATCAGACTCAAAAGCCCTCTTCACACACACATTCGAATCAGTAGGCTACTGGTTGTTAGCATTACCTGGTGTAATTACCAACTTATAAATTGTAACATTCTTTACTTTAGTACACACTTGAAGGAAATTAACAGTTTCGAAATTACATCCTGTTGTGTCATTACGACATTAAGAATGTTGTTGGCGTGAATTTAATGCGACAGATTTTTTTTACCTCTGCCCGTGTTCTCTCTTTCAGCCCTCTCACTCACTCACTCACTCACTCTCTCTCTCTCGCGCGCGCACACGCACGCGCGCCAACTCGTACAGTTTCTTCTTTTTGTCAACAATTCACAATCCTTCACTGTTTGTTTGTTTAATCATTCATTGTGTTTGTACAGACTACACATTCAAACTTGAGTAATCTGTTTGTAGCAGTGTAACATTTCAACAAACACTTAAAGAGGCGCGCTTTGGGTGCAGTCGCAGAAGGACCTGCCGTGCTAACTTAATGAAAATAAAAGGAAATTAATAGTGTGGTAGTCGTGTTTAATTAAAGGTAGTAGTGAGGTTTGTCCCTATTAGTGAGGTAGATGGGGAAAATTGACAGAGAAAGAGTGAGGGGGAGAAGAGAGACGGGGGAGAGAGAATTACGAATTTTTAATTATTCTCATTCATACCGAATATCATTTGTAAGAATATAGTTATGCAGTTGTTGGTATACAGTAGTACCGAAGCAACATGTTTCAAGTTGACTCCCATCCGTTGGAAATTTATTCACCATTCTGATTAATAAAAATTTCTACAAGTACCAATAATATAAATAACAACCTGCAGAAGCAGAAGAGTTTATATCTTACAGAGTTGAAGAGTTGTAATGTTACATTAATTATATTTTTGCTTTTCGTATATCACAGTGAGCAGTAATCTAATTTTTTTGAAATAATACGTGAAGGCTTATATATTAAGAATTAATTTTTTTTTATAGTTTCCGTAACTTGCTTGTAAAATAATTAGGTATCCAAAAGGTAAGTTACATATTTTAATAGCAACTTATAAGTTCCTCATCCTCGGTTTTTTCGTTTCTTCAAAATGTACCACTTCTTAATTGCGAATAAATTATTTAACGTAATAATCGTTTCACCAAAGGCTGTTTGGATCCTGTTAATAATACTCTTGAGTCTGCTGCACATAATCCTCGCTTTTGGTTCATGTTTCGTTAACTTTCTACATTACAATAAGTTTAGTTATTTTCAAGTTCCTTATAAGTAGCCAACTGTAGTAAACATCATGTACTTTGACCTCTCTCTCACTCTCTCTCTCTTTCTTTCTGTTACTCTTGTTCTTCTCAATAACTGTATCTCAGGAAGTCTGAACGTAACAGGTTCTTAAGTAAACTTCATATGACTTAACGTGCAAAATCTTAAACATCATTTGGGCTTCAGTTATGTTATAATTTTGTAAGAAAGCTTTACAAAATACTTTTTACACTGCTTCTGTATACGAAACTAGGTGCAGGTATGTAATCAAATTTTTTAGTAGGCCTATTTATTCTAACACTGTTACAGTTTCTTGAAAACGCCGTATGTAAACAAACATTAAAACTTAGTAATAAGGTTTATCAAACTACTATTTTTCTTGGACGCATTAACGCAAATCAGTAATCTAGAGACCAATTTTATATTGAAAAATCGATGTCTAATAAACGGAATTTGATATGCAAAAATCCATCGGTTAAGAAAATAAAGTAAACTTGGCTAGTAACAAATAATTTTGGCAAAAATTTTTAATTTGATATAGGCTATAATTGATTCCAATTTTATTACAATCTGAGAAATGAAGCCAAATAGATTTTCATAAACGTTGGTCTAGTAACAAAAAAAGTTTCATTCTTAAGCGCACAATATTATAATTTCCCTTTCATCCCGGAAAAAAGACTGTATTAAGCTACTATCATACTTGTCTAGTCTACACTATTTAATGGGTATATTATAGGTTTCACAAAAATTGATTATCTTACACATGGTTTTAATATATCACTAAACTTTGTGAAAAGTCTGAGTGAAAAGAATTATATACCCGTTATATACCCTGTGTTGATGTTAATACAGGTCTTAATTCGTTTCAAAATTTATAGATAAATAAAAAATTAAAATTATCACATATATTGTGTGGTGTATAAAATAAATTGTAATAATCCTTTCTAATATGATTACTTAAGCCATAATATCCGAAGTTGGACCGTTCCTTTATTCTTCTGTAGCCTCCTACATTCTTGCGTATCTGCTGTCATATTCGCGTCTCACAGTCATAGTAGACAGTAGGCTATAATATTATACCTTTTTTTGCGTTGTCTGAGACTTGTCTCAGAGGATAAGACTCAGGCTGATCTGGGGCAAGCACCCTTCCGCCGATTGGAGATTTAGAGGAGTCGCACGCCAGCGCAGCGCGGACCGGTGGCGAAGTAGGTGGAGGCATTCAGGATAGAGTGTAGTGTATGGATGTGTATTTGTGTGTTTACGTAGTGTGCAGAGCCAAATGGGTGATGGTAGAGTCATAATAAAAGTATAAGTCAAACGACAGCCAAGACGAAGTCGAGTAACGCAGGACGCCAAAGCTGGAGGGAGGTGTCAGAGAGGCGTCAAGGTAAGGCGGGGAGGCACAAAGGAGAGGGATAAAGACCGGATAGGTAGATAGGAAAATTTAAGATGTTAAGTTATCAATAAGGAAGCCAGGTGTAGTAAGTATGACGAAGAGACTTAATTATTTCTATTTCTCCGTTGGCGGGGGTTTCTGGGAGGAGGTCCATCGGGAATGGTGAGGAGACGGTTTATGACAAAGGAAGGTCTGCGGTAGTTACAGGTAGTATTAATATTATACAATACCTCCTTCACATTTAAGTTGAGGAATTCCAATCAGCCTTCCGTTGCGTTACTTCTCTCTTGAGCCCTTGATATAATTCGTTGCCTGCTCTTTATTGCAGCTGTAATATCTCCTTCGTTTTATAATTCGTAACGTTAAATATTCTTCCTCACCCTGGAATTTTCCATTCTCTTTTACTAATTTCTTTTCACTTCATAAGACTTTTCTATACAAAAGCAAGTATATAAAAAAGTTATAAGGTCGGGGATTAGCAACCAAACGGCATTGTTTAAAAACATTTATCTACAAGTTTCTTTTCTATAGTTCATCGTACACACCCTTGCGAGATAAAAATAACTACACGGTAGTTTCTTTCGCAATTTTTCGCATTATTTTGAGACAATCGACTGGTGATTTAGAGATAAATACTTAATATTAATGGGGTCTCATACATTTTATATTATATCTGTTTTCTATCCTACTGATAGAATTAGAAAAACGGTAGCTATCTCTCTTTTCCTTTTAAAAGCACAATACATATTAATTTACCAAGTAGCAGTTTCCTTCTTCATTTAAAATTTCTATCAAATCTACTGTATATTGGACAAAACAGAAGGGGAAACATACGTGCTTACAAGGTAGTGTAAACATCCTGTAATGCTGTCAAATCAAAATACAAAGGAAGGGGAAGTGAATACTGTAATGAGTAGCCCCTACATTCATATTTATGCAGGTGTAGGTGATGATTAAGGCCCGGATTTTTATGTAATTACATATTTGAATGCTGAGTGCACATTTACACGGAAAAGCCAGATATCGGCGAATCATACCAATAGGTGTCTTTTCCGCGAGTTTAATTTTACATATTTTTACATATTTTGTTCATATTACATATTTCACTCCATCTTACATATTTCTACATATTTTACTATACTTCACTTCAATTTGAAAATTGAAATGGCAAAAAATAGTTAGGCCTATAACAACATTACTCAGATGCGCAAATGTGCAATTAATCAGAATCAGGTCCAATTAAATTTATTACAAGAAAAGGCAAAATATTGCATCTGTTGCAATTGCACACATAGATTCTACTTTCAAGAAGTAAAATTTTTTACGAGCTCAAGCGACAAGTAAGGCATTTTGCACGGGATGTTAGATGAGAATGGTATGCGCGGCCCCACTCATTTACGTTTTGTTCGCACGTTCAGCGGGGTCGTTGGGGAAAGAACGTGCTGTCCGCGGTAAATAAATACTCTTCGCAGATCTTGCAATTCTCGCAACGGATTCCATCTACCTAAACAAACAAATATCTATATAACTCTATGCTATTGTAGGGCACAATGTGATTTTTGACGCCAGTATTATCGACGCTCTCGGAGTGTAAGCCTACACGTAAATAACAATCTGGCGTGCAGTGTGGTGTGTTGAAGTTATTGTCAAGTCAGTGTTTTGTCTTTCGCCTACACTTCTGCGCTTGCTTGTTTCTTGCCTTGGCGGATTCTCGTTGTTGGACAAAAGACGTCTTAAATAATATATTGTGCGGTATTGTTCAACGCAAGTTCTTAAGAGTTTTAAATACAAATATCCTTGTTTTATCATGGCACCGACCGCATCATCTTTGTCGTCTAAGTTAAAATCATGGGTACAGATTGACAGTGCTTTTACAACTGACGATAAAGCTGTATTTTGCCAAGTTTGTTATGGCCAAATGGTGTTAAAGAAGAGAAGGTACTGCTGTTGTATACAGATGCAGCAGCATACATGTTAAAAGCAGGTAATTCTCTAAATGTGTTTTACCCCAACCTACTACATGTTACATGCCTGGCTCATGGATTGCATCGAGTAGCTGAAACTGTCAGAGACCTTTTCCCCGAAGTAAATACATTAATATCAGCAACAAAAAAGGTGTTCTTGAAAGCTCCTTACCGTATCCAGTGCTACAAACAAAGGCTACCTGACACACCTCTGCCTCCAGAACCCGTAATTACAAGATGGGGAACCTGGATCGAAGTCGTAAATTTCTACAGTGACAACTTTGAAGCTGTGAAGTATGTGGTGGAAACATTATCTCCCGATTCTGCAGTGTCAGCGAGCGAATCCTTGTCTGCATTCAACAACTCTAAGGTGATATGTTCAGTTTCGTACATCAAAACGCATTTCAGTTGTATCAAGAAACTGGAGACTGCAGGTCTGACTCTCCAAGAGGCCATAGGAATAGTTGAAGAAGCAGTTAACAAGTTAAATGCTGTGCAGGGTGAAGTCGGTGACAAAGTTTCTACTAAATTAAATGCTGTGCTGAATAGAAACCCTGGTTACTCAACTTTACATACCATTTATCGCATATGTAACGGCGAAACTGTAGAATCGATTGAGAATATTCTTCCAAGTACGATTCCTCTATATAAACATGCGCCGGTGACGACATGTGATGTCGAGAGATCCTTTTCTATCTATAAAAACATACTCTCAGACCGAAGACAGTCCATGTCAACAGACAATATAGAAAAGTATTTAATAATTAATTGTGCAACTAAACAGTGGAAAAAAAAACTTACATGGACACTTTATTCTTATGCAGAGTTATAGTAGAGTTTTATATATATATATACAATATAGATTTTCAAGTCAAAAATCTACCTTTAATTTTATAGTAATTTCAACTCTCCTAGTAAAATACTTTGTTAAATAGTTAATAATTCTCAATTTTTTACTTTATACTCATGTCCTATACTACAGAAATCCATAGGTAAAATACTGTGTTGTTGTTAATTTTATAATATCAAGGTTTCTTTTTTAATACTGTTTTCTAAAATATGTTTTCATAAATTTTCTAAAGTACAATAAACAATTGAAAAGTAATTCATTTCTTATGCATGCTGTCTTATTGTAAAGTCTTCGACAAAGAGTTGAACTTTCAGATACTGTGTATTCTGAGGGTTAACTTATTTTCTGTAACAGAAGTGGTAATCTAACTGGTGATTAGTGTCAGCCCCGAACTTGATTAGTATTTTATGGATTACATTGACTTTGCTCAAAATATATTTGCATGTTTTGAAAGTGATTTTAAAAAGTTTAAAATGAAGCACCTATTATTTTCAAAACCTTTCAAAGAGGGCACTGTTATGTTCTCGTAAAATGTAAATTATATTGTTGATGTGAAAGTATTTTAATACTACATATTTCTTAAATATTACATATTTAGCTACATATTTTCCTTATTTTTCCTACATATTTATGTACATAAAGGGAGACTGTGCGCTGCGCCGTACGCTAGACAGAGAGGGTATAATAGCAACTATCTCGCTCTACTTTCGTCAGTGAAACACGCGGCTGATGAGTAAATTTTAGTCGATTCATTTTTGCAGTTCAACCTGCGATAACTTCAAAACCAATAAATATACAGCAATTCTGAAAACTGCATTGTGTTCAGTAATTAAGTCTCTATAAGTAGCCAAAATCTCAATTAATATAATTAACAATTACAGAATTGCAAAAATTAGTTTGGAGATACGTCCGGATATCACAGGTCCGGATGTGACAGGTTGTACTGTATTTACCTTATAACAATTCCCCCTAAATAAAAGGGAAATCCCCAAATTCATATTTCGAAGCCACCTGTTGTAGATAAAACGGTATTTATCTTGGATACATACGTTTAATCTCATACAAACGTTTTTATGTGTGTTCCCATCAGCACCGACACACCTGTACAGGCTTCTCCATATTTTTCTACACCTGTCCAAATATGACTATACTGATTACAATAGTAATTTCTTCTACGGTTTGTTTATGACCATAAGATATGTCTTTATAGTTCCTTTTAAATACCATTATTTTCTGCTCATTCGTACAAAACTTTTAATTGTTGAATGTGCCAATTCTGATAATCTTTGCCAAACCCAAATTTTAATGTTATACGGCGTCACCTTATTATGTAGCAAACAAAATTAGAACAAATCACTGTTATTTTAGCAGTAGCTTTTTTAAGGAGCCCAGAGTAGGCCTATACCTACCCGACACGCACACATTTGAAGGATCAGTATTTTGTCTTGGAGTTCACTCTACCAGCTGAGATACCCATGTTTTTAGGGACCAGGAACTCGCATTTGAACTTCTATCATCAGCTACATAATGTAAATCCTAGATAAATGTACAAGCCTATGCTCTAAAAGCCTAAGCTATGATACCCACAATCATCTACGTTTTACTAAAATAATGGTTGCAAGTTAAATTTTTTGATTCATGTTGATGCTTTTGTCTCGAAGAAACCAGGTAAATTAATCTGCTTTTCGTATCCGGCCGACGATGGTGTGCTCCCACTTACGAACAGTGGCACTTGCAACTCGTTTCACTTGCGAACACTCAAGTAGATAAGACACGTAATTAATTTTTGATACGTGAGAGTACCTCCCACTTGCGAACACACAAACAACGATGTATGTACATCCACCCTGTATTGTGTTTATGTTTTTATAATTCGTTAAATGTATTTTTTGTTACCAACTACGTTTACCAAGTTACAATTTTTATAAAACTCACACACACACACACACACTTGCATAGCCGCTCCCTCACTCTCTCTCTCTCTCTCTCTCTCTCTCTCTCTCTCTCTCTCTCTCTCTCTCTCTCTCTCTCTCTCTCTAAATTAAAAAGGAAGGTTATTTTTTATTTATTTTTATTAGTCAACTTGTAGAACGGACGACGTGATCTTGAGAAACATCCCAACTTCAGAATCTTTTTCATATCTTTTAGTTTATCCAATTCAGTATACTTTTTCGTCCTTTTCATAGCTTAAAAATTTCACTCCATCGTTACATCGTGTTCTGAATACATTTCTCTGCCTCAGATTATAAACATTTGATAATGTTTTTTATTCTTGGATGTGGTCTTCCAACGTGGCTGTTTAGTTTCTGATGCGTGCTTGTACGGTATTATTCATTGTATGACATCGGAAGTAGCAGTTCCGTAACTCCTGTGGCACTAATCATTGTCTAGCTATTGTTCTACGAAACAATTAAAGAATTAATCGAGTTCCTCTTCCTCTGGAACTTGACCATGGATATACTACCAGCCACATTCTACATCTTTTCGAAGGAAAGCAAGTGTAGCACACATTAGGATTTTTGTGCTCCCTAAGTCATTTGAATGTGTATACTCGTGCAAAGTCACTACTGCAGCTTTTGAATTTTCCATTCATGAAAAATTACTTTTAATCTTTCAAACTCTCTTTTCTATTGATTTAACCAAAAATCGGGAGCTTAGCTTGCACAACGTCTTCGCCCGGACGGAAACTACTCTCGTCAATTTTCAAACCGGGACAATTGACAAACTGGCAGGGACCCCGGGATCAGGTCGTCAAACCGGGACAATCCCGGTCAAACCGGGACGTATGGTAAGCCTATTTATACATGTATTTATCGGTTTTCAATATTGATGTGAGCATTGTACTGTAGAATTAGGAAGCGATTGTATTGAACGAATCACGATTATCAAATGATATACGGTATTCCTTTTAGTTCAACAATTCCGTCATCTCGTCTCCGGTACTTTGTAAAACCATTGTTATTTTCAATAGTTTAACGTAAAATGTTGCTCGGTTATTATGTGTACATATTCCATCAATCATGCAAGGAACATTAGGATTACGAGCTCTACAAGATCCATGTATCATTCGAGATAACAATTTTATGAATCCTTGGAAAAGTGATACGGCACAAAACTTAGGATAAGCAAGAGGTAGTGTATTAACTTTTTAAATTGTATATTATTATTATTTTTATTATGTTTTTACTATAAAATATTCATATTATTTTAATATGATTTTCTTGAACACGTTTGGTGGAAACGTAAAACCGGCCAGCTGATAAATAAGAGGTTGCGAGTTCAGACGTAGATGTGTATATATGTGTCAGCCAAAACAGTGTTTTGTAAACGTACACGTCTGTCATTACAACATTAAGAATGTTATTTGACCTTGAGTAGGTACTCATGTTGACGGGAATGAGAAATCTTGTGGTGTTAGCGCTGAATAGCCACAACACAGGGGGGGGCCATTCCGGCTTCCCGCGCTAACCTAGCGATCAGCTGTTATTGCCGCGTGACGTCCGACTGGTGGAAGAAATACGCGCGAGTCTTGATTTACCATGCAATCTTACCTGAGACAATGTCCTACTTAGCATCTCTCTGCTGTTTACACGAAATATTAACAATAATTGTAATGAGCTATTCATATAGAAAAAGGATTAAACAACAAGATTAAATGGTTTGCGGCAAAAAATAATGGTAAAATCTATTTCTACATTTAATAGAAAAGTAAGCAAGTCTGTCCACATATAACATTGACAAAATGGCACAAGATGTAAAATTAAGTCGGAATTTTTTATTATTCGTTAATTTTATATTAATAGAATTATTTCGATTGTTATTAATTTACTTAGAAACCTCAGATGATACTGATATTTTTCAGTGAAACGTGCGTCAGGTGTTAAAAAGAATATACGAAATTATACTTCTTGCAAAAGAAACAAATTAGAAACATCACAAATTTTATATATATATATATATATAATATGCCTGCGTGGGTGGGTGCGCGTACGTGCACACGCGTGCGCGCATGAGTGCGTGTATAAACATTTCTATGTAGTATAATATATTTGAAACAAGCTTCCAATTATTATAATTATAATCAATATCATAATCATTTTCTTTATCTACATTTTCTACATTCTACATTATCTACATTGAAATTTATTGAAATTTAAAAGATACATTAAATATACTGTATTGAAAAGGACACTGTGCGCTGCGCCGTACGCTAGACAGAAAGGGTATAATAGCAACTATCTCGCTCTACTTTCGTCAGTGATACACGCGGCAGATGAGTAAATTTTAGTCGATCCATTTTTGCAGTTCAACCTGCGATAACTTCAAAACCAATAAATATACAGCAATTCTGAAAATTGCATTGTGTTCAGTAATTAAATCTCTATAAGTAGCCAAAATCTCAATTAATATAATTAACAATTACAGAAGATACACAGAAGAAGAACGTGTTTTTTTAGACGTTTCTATTGGTTTACTACTAATGTACAATGAAGATATACTTATTATATCTTTATTTAGTATATAGTTATTTACGTGTCAAGAAAAGAACGTGTGAATAAAGTGATCACAACATTTTATACCTTATATGTTTTCTGTCATTGAATGATTAACCCACTTTTTAATAACAGCGTTCAAAAATAGTTGATTACGTCTTTCAAAGATTATTTTTACTACGGTACTGAAATTAAAAATAACTAAGATCGTATACAGGAATTAAACGTAGGCGACTGGAATACACAGCCGAGACACAGCAGCTGCAGGAATTGCTTACGTTCAGTAGACTTGGCAACGTTGTGACCTTCGTGACTTTATATACATTTTGTGGCAACACTGTGCATATTTTTCATCAGTAAAAGCTAAACCGATATCCGTGATAAAATAGTAATGCATTTTTTTAAACGTGTGAGTGGTTTGTAACGATAAAGTTAACAGGGTAATTATTATTCAACTTTTTTCAACAAACTATCTTGAAACGGATATATATTTTTACGGTTTTTTATGCTGATTACGAATATGTAAGAATAAAATGTCTAAGCTTACTCGTAACTTTTATATATGGGGTCTCAAAAAGATGAACTTCTCTGGTCAGAACTTGCATGTTTAGCTAATGATGGATAAACGTGATTATATATATATATATATATATATATATATATATACACATATATATATATTGCAACGATACAGCCATATGCTGTATTAGGCATTGATTTGAATAAATATAAAATTTTTGTATTGGTACCTGAACAAATACAAATCAATACAAAACATGACACAATATTCAAAGCACTCAACATCGAAAATACACAAAAAACTAACACATACACCATAATCACACAAAATAAAACGAATTTTAAGTACCAGAAGCCAACAGGAAGCCACAATAGTAATAGTCAACCAACACATATGTACTTCACCAGACACAACAACCGGAAGGCTGAGGATGGGTACAAGATGGTACCCGAAACATGTTCCTAATAAGGAAAAAAATATCTTGAGGTAAATTCATTATAAATATTAAATGTAATATATATATATATATATATATTGTAATAAATTACAAATACTCTGTGTTTTTTAATTGGTGTGGCTCTCGAAGTCTTACTGGCCTGAAACACTTCCTTAAGTTTCCCAGTTGATCGAGTCCCAATTGTAGCAAGACCTGTCAAATAGCGTTATGCTGTTGAATAAATATATGTGTAGTTTCATCAAAAGTTTTAAAACAAAAATTGTTGTTTCTTGAAGAAAATTAAAAAAAATTGGGTTTTAAAAAAAATTTTATAAAAAAAAAATTCTTTTAATTAATAAATTAATTAAAATCAATTAATTAATAGTGTGCTGTGAAGTTTTAAAATATGTATCACTCCTCTAAGAAATTTTATTGATGTTCTTGTATTTTTCAAATAAACTACAACCACTCGTAAGATTGTCTCCAGGACAATCGATACTTGTTTACGTTTTCGTTTTGTAGGTTATCTTCCCTTGTATGTGGTAAAGTCCTGGTAGTTTATTATTTAAAATTATATTAATGGTAATTTGTAATATTAATGAGAGAAAGAACTATTTTGTGGTGAAAAGTATTAATGTTTTATTATATAATTGAAATATAGACTCTTTTCGATTATAATATCGACTCTCAGGGTATCGAAACAGTTACAAGGTATGGTATATAAAATTCAACAGGGTTCTTTAAACAGCTAATTATTATCAAAGTCAGAGAAATCGGGCCAATATTTAAAAAGTATAACGTTACAACAAGTTAATTACTAATAATAGATACACACATTGAATAATAATATTGAAATAATATAATTTGTTGTCACCAACAGCTGACGTGGACAAGAAGGCGTTTCCAATGATGAATGCAAATGGCTGCCGTCAAGTTGGTCAAAATGTCATCCGTATCTGCGATGTTCCAAATAAGATATTTTCTGGCAGTATTCCCGTCCTGGTGTCTGCAAATCTCTTTTTTGATGTTGTGTAGTGCCTTGTGTGAAGTTTCCGGGTTGTATTTTGTGTATCTGTGTATTTATAACTTCATTCACTTTCTATGATTCAGGCGTCAATGTATGGTTATGTGGTATACTGTTTTCTTGTGTTTTGTAGTGTTTTTCGGGATAGTTATGTACTGTCCAGTGTTATTTCGTCTTTATCGATTGATTTTGTCACTAGGGGGACGTTTCAGAATGATTTTATACGCCACTCACGATTTCACAAAAACGTATCGTTCACTCACTCGACATTACCGTTTTAAGTTAGGTTAGCTTGGTTGTAAACCGCTTGTCAAGTTCACCGTACAATTACCAATAATCAACTATCTTATTTCTTTCAGTTTCGACTAAACTCTTAGCCAATATAATATTATTCTTAACATTGTTCAAATATAATTTTGCATCCTGTACATATTTCAAAATACATTATATAATTGCCTAAAGTTTGGTTATTTATCAATTTTATTTGCTAGATGTTATTTAAATTAATCCTTCAGTTCATTCGGCGTATTTTAAGATTGAATAATGCCGTTTTATAATGTTTTTTGTCCAAAATTAGTAATTTTACTTTCATTTTGTATTCAGTGAAAAATTAAAATATTAACTTCCTGTCATTATGCAAATTCAGCCATTTTTCAGTTATATTTATTATTAATAATCTTATATTGTATTAAAAGGTTTATATTCCCTTATTTTCTTGTAATTAATTGAATTGGTTAAATTCTAAAATATTATTTTGGAATATATGACTCCACTGACCAAATTTCTGAGTTTAGTCATTTTCATTTTTATTTATAATTCTGAATATAATTTCATAAAATCTTTCTAAATGGTATGTGCAATTATATGGCTTCATCTCAGGTTTATTTTGTCTAAATCCCTTTTGTTTAATTGCATTTAAATGAGTAATTTCTCTGTTTTGATGAAGTTTGGTTTTCATTCTTTGGCCTAGGTTTTTTAACAATTTTTCCTTACAAAATATTTTTACAAACAATATATGATGTGTGATACCCTCTCTGACTTTTAAATATGGTATTATAAACTAAACATTTTTTCAAATTACACAACAATAATTAGTATTGGTTACAATACAAAGAACAGTTAAACAAATAAGGAATATTTTCAAATAAATGGTTGTCTTCAACATTCAGACATTTTACAATTCAATACTTATTTCTAACATTGAAATATTGTTCACAAAAAAAAAGGTTTTTTACCAACTAACATCTTAATTACTTCTTACTATTCACAAGTAATAATTATGTTTACAGTTCTGATGTTAGTTGTTGTAGATTTAAATAAATGACCTTATATCTAATACATTTTTAACATCCTTATCCTATATTTACAAAAACCTTATATCTATATTCTTATTTGCTAACTACTATACTAAGTTGGCTTATACAGTTTTTACACTGTCTTTTAAATATTGTCTTTGGGGAATTGTACCCTGTCATAAGTATAATTAAATCTGTTTTATTTTTTTCTCATCATATAAAACAAAATGTTACTTTAAACAGATTTATATCTTGTAAGTAACATATTCACATAGTACACATTTTAAGTCACTGAAAGTTGCATATTTCATTGTATTCAATGTTTGTGATTGCCAAGAATGAAACACAAGGTTTATTTTCTATAATACCCAAAACTATCACTGGTTCACTTTACACTTTTATCTTATGTTATTTCTAAATGGTCGTGTAGTCTTATTAACATAATATATTGGTTAGTGTTTTACAATGGAGATTTGTTCCTTGGGTACTATATTATTGTTTCATCTTGGTTCACTGACAACTCTTACTTTACACACTTCTCTCTCTTAATTTTATGTACATGTTGTTACTATTTCGTTATACTTTTATTGGTATTTTATCATTTATTTTGGGGGTATGGGGATTTGGGTGTCTTTTATAAGAGCATGACATCTTCCTCAGGATGCTGCCTTCTTCTTCTTTCTTCTGTCTCCTTTTCTTCTGTCTTCTGGGACTGGTATCTTCTCCATCTTCTTCTTGATGCCATCGGGTTTCTTGGGATTTCTTCATCTTCTTCGTCATTTTAGAAATATATCACCTGTATTGGTTGATCTTGGCTTATTCAGGGTTTCTTTTCCATTTATATTTCCTCGTTGTGGGTTTGGTCATATTCTATGTTGCTTTGTTATTTACTTTTTACCTTCCTGGGTTATAATTTGAAAACCTTTGGTTATTAGACTGGTTTTGGATGACTCATCACTAGTAACTCATTTTATTTGAACTTGTATTTTTTAAATAATAATGATTGCTTTCCACAGTTGTTATGAATTAATTTTTTATATTAAACTTAATGCTTTCTTCCAGAGTTAAATGTTATAATTTTATTATTCTATTGATCAAATGCCATTCAATATTATGCATATATCTATCACGTTACAATATATATATAAAACGGAACATATAACATACCATGTTGTAAACAACAGAGTATAAAAAGAGACAAAAATCTAGACACTTAAATTCATAACATACGCTTAAAGGTATTCTATCCGACAGATCTCCAACCACTGAGATTTATTCACCCATCACTTGTAAAAGAACCCACGTATGTTCCCAAAAGGGATTACTCCAGATACAAAACAAAAAGAGTTTGCGCAGAGTAATAAAAGGACTATAATTTTTGTATTCATTTTTACACGCGGATAAAGGCATTAAAGAGATGTAACTTATGGATTCAGCAAATAGTTGATTAATTAAGAAACATAGAAGGCTACTCATACCAGATTCACTGACAAAGTACAGGAATAACACTTCAGTCAATTCAATATATATGTTAGTCAGTTTTGAAAATTAGTAAAGGTTAACAGTGACTGGGGATTGTCAACATTCACTAAATTGGTCAGTGGAAGTTGATAGTAATCTTGAGCGGTCAACTCTTACTAGTAATTGTCGACCTTCACCAGCTGTTTGCAGGGAATGTTATAAAAGAGGTGTTGCGTGTGTCAACGGTCTCCATCCACATCATCTGACGACTGAAGATTGTTTCCCGCCCATTTACTGTTTTGATGCAGTTGCTATGAAGTCTATGAAGTTATTGTTCGTTAAGTTGTTGAGGTGTGTTTTTTATCGTTAAGTGTGTGTAGTGTGTAACTTTCAAACCATGGCTAAATCGTGCAATTTCATGAACAATATAAAAGTGAACGTAAATTGTACAAAATTAATTCTGTGTTCATGGATATGGTTAAGTATGAATGTCTAATTAGTAAAGTTAAAAGCGTAAAATCTAAACCTAATAAGGAAGGGAAAGATTATAGGTTTTTGAAAAGGTACTATATTATCGAAGTAAATGGAGTCACGAAATTAACATCACCAGTTACAGAGGAAAATAATATTAAGTATTTTGTGTTTAATGAAGAACTTTTTAAAGTGCTGAATGAAGCTCATATTACTGCTGGTCACGGTTGTCGCGACAGTATGGTAAAACATTTAAGAATTAAATACAAAAATATCACCTACAACAATATACATATTTATTTAAATATTTATGAGCCTTGTTTGCAGAAGCAAAAGAGCTAGAAATAAAAATACACAGAGAGATTTTCAACTGCTTAACAAAAAGAAAAAAAGGTAAAACGTACATGACACCAGAAACTACCACATGTGGATGAATGTTGTACTGTAGGAATTCCAGTTCCTGATGTATACCGTAGAACAGGAAGTTCCACATCAGTTCTTGGTATCTTCTTGGGCATAGTGGATGATAAATTTTATGACTTGGAACCAGAGATAGAGTGCTGAAGCAGCAATTATCCTAGGTAACTTTTTATCCTATGTAAAAACTAGTTTTTATGATAGGTAAAGCATTTTATAATAACGAGATTGTTAAGGACATAAATAGACAGGGGTTGGATGGGGTTAAAAATACAGCACCGCTACACCGCATGCACACATATGCATATACATAAAAAACTGCACTTAATTTACCAATTTATAATCTACAGATAATTTCAATTTTACATATGACAATTTAGTAATTATCCTGCAAACATTGTTAAAGAAATTAAAGTACCACTGGAGAAGACACTTCCTTTATGGACCTTTGCAACAGCACAATCAACTGAAAGTGGCCAAGAATCCTTGCTGAGCTAAATTTAAATCAAGAAAATGTACCTCCAAGAAAATTTGTGTACTTTTTAATTCTAATTGTCACAGTGCATTACCATGCTGTAATAAATAAAATTAAATTCTAAATTAACATTTTAAATGTGTTAAAATGTTGTAATGTTGCTGCTTTATTTTGAAGCACACAGTTATACTCGTACAAGTCAGTCTTAAATAAACTATGTTCTTGTTTATTCCGACACTAACTGCTAATTTATTCCTTTAGCATTTTTAGTGTTGGTACACCTTCCCTAAGCTGTAGTAGGGTAGGTTGACATTCCCTACGAACAGTCGACATTTACTAGTGGACGTTGTTTATGAATGATATTATAATATGAGTATTCAACTTTCACTAAAACGTTCAATGAACGACGACAGTAACTGTTCATTGTTAACCTTAACTGAAACTTCAACATTCATTGTAACATATACACTTGAAGTGGAAGTATGACAGTTGTGAAAACTCGTAAACAGTTACGTTGTTGTTGCAATATGTACGGACCTTCCATTTCAGTCTTTGTAATTATTTATTTGTGGTGATTTGTAGTGTAAAACAGTGAATTTTGGAGGCACAAAAAGAGAAATTCTAGGTACCAAACACAAAGAGAGCACGTTGCGGTTTAATTGATAATTATACAAATTTTCTTATGAGAAGATAATGGTTGTGAGTAAAACAGGTCGCCCATTATTAATTTTGGCATAATATAATTTTACTGTTGCACAGTGTAACAAGTAAATTAAAATCCTACATGCTGGACACACACACACACACGCACGCAGTTTTTTAACATTCATTTGTATAGTTTTATAATATGTTATATATTATATGAAACAATAAATTACATGTGCAAATATATTTTTAATGTTTTACCACTGTATGTACAGAGCACTTATTTTCCACACATTTAATCTCTACCTCTAGGGTTTTCAATACAAGTTAATCAATAATCCATTGTACAGTGATTATAATTTTTTAGATTATTTTAATATTTGTTTAGTAATAAATTGGTTTAATAGTTTATTTAAATAATTTAATGCTAATATATTTATTTGATAACATGTTAATTTCAAATATATTATTTTGTTTTTGATATTTGACTTTCTTTTTGAATAAGAGAATTATTATTATATGTTTGTATATACTGACTTTTTCCAAATATTCGTTCTTTGACTTTTGTATGTTTTAGTTAACTGAATATTTTGAATGTCAAGAAATTAGTGATTATTATGTAGATATTATGCAGCTAATTCAGACCTACAGATACTTGGTTTTAATGTTAGAGGAACATTATGTTTAGCTTTTTCTTTTTATGCTCTACGTAAATTGCCCAAAATTTCCCTATGAACTGAAGTAATTTGGGGGAACGAAACAAAACTGTCTTCTTTTACAATGAATACAGATTATTCACAGTTATATATTTTTGCTACAAATAAGTATATAATTTACATGAATAATAATTTATCGAATTAAGAAAACTGATTCATAATATTGTTTTAATGTAGAAAAAGTATTTTACGTATTAAAATTTGTGTATTTTAGCATTTTCATGTTTATGGCAGTAAAAAAATGTATATATTGCAACAGTACAAATGTATAGGGTACTGTGCATTGCACAAATTAATGAAAATAATTAGTTAAAGTAAATAAATAATTCATATTGTTAGCAATAATAATTCAGCTTTCAATCTGAACTGTAAAAGGAACGAACAAATTTCATGTTGGGACAGGTTAATCACGCCACTCCGCTATGTCTGTGTGTACACATGTATTTTACGTGTGTGTGTGAGACTTGTTTATTCCTGCAAAGCGTCACCCCTTAATAAACGCTATTAATTATATGAATTATTTAAATTGTAAAGAATGTGTGCATAATATCACAAAACCAAATACGCCACAGTGTGTATAAAAATAAGACGCACATGTGTACAAAAAATAGTGCGAAAATGATACAAAGTGCGATTATAGTGAAAAAATATATAAAATAGAACTTACGTTAATTAAGATAGGGAAAAACGATTTATACACAGTGAACACATAAGAATTACCGACAAGATGAATGTCGGGTTTTGTGCAAAAGACTTCGCATATCGCGAAGACAAGCGAATTAAATGTGAAAAGAATCGTGTTTAAAAAGGAACGCCAACGACAGACTCAGACCTGGAGAATATTGTCAAACATGATTTTTGCCCCCTAGGGTATAAATACTCGAGACGCGCTAACTTAATTCTCTTTCTCGTTCAACCATAGTGGCAGCCGGAGGGTCTGCCCGGCAACTACAACTCTTTCTCGTACAACTACCGTGGCAGCCGGAGGCTCTGCCCAACGACAACAACTCTTTGTATATCAACCACAGCAGCAGCCGGAGGTTCTTCACGACTGCTCATCACTTTCGTGAGGGCACCTGCAACCTGAGGCCATGACGGGGATACGAGGGAGAAGCTAAGTACATGAAATAACATCCAGCGTACGGGACGAGGCAAAGGACGGCGGAGAGGATCTGAAGGACGAGAATCGAAGACTCCAGGACTACACGACTACAGAGGATCATCCAGGATCGAGGACCTAGGACCGAAGAAGATACGCTGCTTATTTACCACGACAATAAGGTGAAAAAGAACAATGTATTTTTAAAACAAAATCTCACATAAAGACAATATAATTAATGATGTAAATAGAAAGACAATTTAATTCAAAGATGAATTAATAAATTTTGAAAATTGATATATTTATTTGTATAGTAATTATACTACAATTTTTACAGGAGAATGATTGACGTTTGTCTGCAAGTGAGGGGGGAAGTGGTGTTTAGAGCGGTCTGATTGGCCGAAACTATACAGCACAGCGTTGTCAACTGGTACTTGTTGTTCCGCTGTTTGTGCGTTACCACGTGCGCGTACTAAATTGAACAGCAGGCCTAGTGCGTTTACTACGGTTTGATGTGAGTGAAATTTAACAGTTTTAAAATTTGCAATATTATCATATTTTAGTGCATTTGCATGATTGAGTGATATTTTTTAAATTTAGTGATTATTAATCTAATATTCAGAACTGATTTTGTGGTAAAATTTAAGTATTTAGTGGACTAAGTGATAGTGATTGTAAATATTATCCATTCAGTTATGTCCGACGCCAGTACGAGTGCTTCAGCTATACGCAAGACAAGAAAAAGAAGGAAAGTATTTAATGGACAGGCAAGACAACTTATATGTTCAGTACGTGAATATTTTGAAAAAGTAAAAGCAAACGGGGGGCCGTTAATTTCCTTTAATAAAGTTTTAGAGCGTACAGCTGCCGCATGCGAAGTAGGAAAGAATCTTATAGTAAGTATAGGAAAAGTGACAGACGATCTTCTTACTGATTTTAGTGATACAGAGCCCAAGTTTCATACACCTAAAAAAAGAAATGTAGACAAAAAAGTTAGGAAGTTAGATTCTTTCCAAGAAAATGCAATTCGACTGCATATTTATAGCTACTATTTTAGAAAAGAGCACCCAATAATAAATAACCTTCATAAGTCGTTAGCAGCAGCTGATCTTTTTGCCGGTAGTAAATCATCTGTTAGGAAAGTATTGCAAAATATCGGTTTTAAGTTTACAAACATTTCGGGGAGAAAAGTTCTTATGGAACGTGAAAGTGTAGTTGCTTTACGTTGTAAATTTCTACGAGAAATTCAAACTAAATCTATTGAAGACATAGTCTGGTTAGACGAAACATGGGTAAACATAGGTCACAGTTTACGAAAAGGCTGGACAGACGATACTGTGGAAGGAACAATAAAAATACCTTTAGGACGAGGGGGTAGATATATTATTGTACACGCTGGGACATCAAAAGTTTTCATACCTTACTGTTTTTATGCCTTTAAGTCAAAGAAAACGAGTGACTTCCACGAAGAAATGAACTCTGAAAACTTTACCAAGTGGTTCACAGACTCGTTATTAAAAAACCTCACAGTGCCGTCAACTGTTGTAATGGATAACGCCCCTTATCACTCGGTTATATACGACAAAGCGCCAACATTAGCTACACGTAAAGAAGAAATTATTCACTGGCTTCATGAACATAACATTTCTACGACTGTTAGCATGAAAAAAGCAGAGCTATTGGAGCTGGCGTCAGGTTGTACACCCCGCTTTCCGGCATACGTAATTGACAAAATAGCGCAATAACATGGCCATAAAGTAGTAAGATTACCACCGTATCATTGTCATTTTAACCCCATTGAGTTAATTTGGGCACAAGTAAAGGGATATGTAGCAAGAAATAATAAGACTTTTACAGGAACGTAAGTAGAAAAATTGATACGCGAGGGCATTACGAATGTTACTGCAGACGATTGGAGAAAAGCAGTGATGCATACAAAGAAAGTTATTGACGAAGCATGGAGCAACGAAGGCATATTAGAAGACGCCGTGGAACAACTGGTAATATATTTGGGGACAGAATCCAGTGACTCGAGTGACTCTGGTAGCGACATAAGTGGTGTAACACCTTTAGATTAACGGCACAGGCAGAAAACTACAGACAGGTAATAATAATTTCATTTTCAGTTTTGTTTTTATGGTAAAAGTAATAAAAACAAAACATTGACTCTTATTTTGCTGTCTTATATTTTTTATTATTGTTAATTTTTACTTTATTTATACACTAAGTTGAATATTGCACATTTGCACATTGTCACATTTATCGTTAAATCAAAAAATTAAAGATTCTGAACATTTGAAGTTAATTTAAAAAAACCACTGAAGTTAATTAAGTTCTCGTTTATTACTCTCGTAAGAATTCACATTTTTAGTTTATGAATTATCTGTAGTTACAACTGAATAAATATTAGTTTTTAACTAAATATAATTATTACTCTACGACTCGGAACACAAAACTTTAAAAGGCGAGATTTATGAAGAAGCCTTTAAAAGGCGAAAGCCGGTTCAGGTTGTAAGGTAAAACTTATTCGTTTTTCCTATAAAAAGTTTTGTGTTCCGAGTCGTAGTGTAATAATTATATTTAGTTAATTAACGGACACGTCATGGACAACGAAATCGAAGATTAGTTTTTAAGTAGGGGAATGCATATTTAGTCTGCGTGTACTGGATTTGTTTTGTCTGCGAGAAGTATGTTTTGAGTGAATGCAGTAACGAAGTTACGCTTGCGTGACATTCAACAGAAACACGTGGCTACCAAGTGGCAACATGGCGATGACATCATTACAAACGTCAATCCCTCTCCTGTAAAAATTTTAGTGTAGAGTAATGTTTAAAAGTATGAAACTATAATTTTTAATCAATAACTTAGTCAATGATATTTAAATTAATATAAAAGTAAATAGTAAATTTTATTAGAAAACAAAGCAATGCATATGCAGTATAATCAAACGAAATTAGATTATTAGAAAAAGATTAGATAATCTAATAATTATAACACTAATGAGTAAGCTGAGAGCAATATTATACAATTAAAAATGTTTATTATAGTATCAGAGTGTATATTATGTCTATGTGTAATCCGAGATTATCACTTGTATGTTAATAACTGGATGTGTGCTACGGCTACAAACATGCGAATAATAATGATATTTTTAAATCGCAACAAAATAGAAAGTTTTGATTCTAAACCATATTAGGTTGTGTTATTATTATTATTACGATTACACCTGTCATACTTTTACAGCGTAAGTAATGTGCAAGATAAATGGCTCACAAGAAGCAAGAAGTTGGGGGCTGCACAAATACTTAACGTTGTCGTAAAAATTTGTGTGTGTGTGTGTGTATGTATCTTCTTTATATATACAATTCTTCTGTACGTGTGTATGTCACTGAACTCCTCCTAAACGGCTGGACCGTTTTTGATGAAATTTTTTGTGTGTGTTTGAGTGCGTCCCTGGATGGTTTAGATTCACAATTGGACCCGGTAGGTGGCGCTGCGATATGGTTCCAGGAAATTTTTTTTTAATTTTTTGACGAAATTTTTTTTTATTTTTTTAAGATTTTTCGCATATCAGAATATATAACCACAAAATTTCACCCCCCTCCACCAACCCCCAATATTTTTTAAAATGAAAAAACCATAAGTTCATGAATAATTGACGTTGTTTTGACATTTCAGATTCTGTTCGCTGTGTTTCGATATTCCATGTATCACAATTGCGTGCATATTGAGTGTATTATTCATCGACAAAACGTATTGAAATAACGTTTTAAGTGTACTTTTAAGTGTACTTAAACACATACATTGTGCAAATGTGTAAGGTGCAGTTTTCAAGTGAATATCTTACATGATCTTCCATGAATTTCAATTATATACATGTGCATTCAATGACAATCAATCTAACCTGCAACTTTTCATTTTCAGTGCTTATTTGTGTCGATGATCCTATAAAATTTACGGAGTGTTAAACGGTCCATCGAAAATAAACAACATGTAAGTTTGTTCAAAAAATTATAACATCCTGTGACATAGCGAGGCGAAGATCTGCTCTCGGCGCCAGCCGAGACGTGACACGAGAAGGCGAGGCGACCCAATCAAGGATCGGCAGCAGCTTGATTGGCCTCAACGTGACCATCTAACGTGCTCGAGGCGAGCCAACCAGGGACCAGCGGCACTCTGATAGGTTCGTGGCATACGACCTGTCAGGGCATAAAAACAGCGCCGCTAAAAATTTTTGGCACTCCATTGGACGTCGTCAAGCCAGCTGGAAGAAAAGGAAGAAGGAAGAATGGAGAACGCAGGAGAAGCAGTGATGGACATCGACTGGGACAGCAGCGGGCTCTACATACCACTGCCGAAAGAAGAGAACCGCAGCACGCCCGGAACAGCGGACGCAGCCGCCGAACATCACAGCGCGGCTCGGGCAGCGTACGCAAATGATTTAGCGTACCCGACAAACGGTCCTTTTAAGGGCCTAAAAAACTATAGTGTGTACGATTGGCGCCATTTGTCCTGTGACAAGTGGCGCCCAACGTGGGGCGACGATCATCTTGCGGATGCAGGATCCAGCCACGCCAGAGAACTACCAGCCGGCACACAAAACAACATGGCGCCCAACAGCTACACCCAGCGGGACACCGGGTTCGAAATAGAGCAAGGCTTTGCGCAATTCGCCGCAGCTCTGAGGTGCACGTTGCCACCGGTGATCACCGCTACATACCATGGCCTCAAGTACGAGGATCCAGAACGATATCTTCAACAGCTAGAGCGACAGCTGCGGGACTACAGAGTCCCACCTGAACAGTGGGCAGATTACGCAGTGCGGCAGCTCCGAGGAGAAGCTGCCACGTGGGCAGAGAGATACACGGGATTGCAGATAAATTGGCCCGAGTTCTGCGACAGCTTCCGGCATCACTTCTGCGGGATGCAACGAGACGCAGAGCTGCTGGCCGAGCTGTACGGACAAACGCAGCGGCAGGAATCGGCGGAAATCTTCATCCTGAGAAAAATCAAGCTGTTTCGCCGTCTGTACCCCGGAGGTGACAAGAGGACGAGCATAGCCATGCTTACACAACAGCTGCAGCCACGCCTTCGACCTGCGCTGAGGTTCCCGCCGCCTATGACTTTAGAGGAACTTTTACAACGGGCAATGAGCATCGAGGCGGACTTGGATCAAGATAGTCGTGCGCGAGGTCGGGATGACTCTGCTGAAAACTCCCTGGATCGAGTAGGGGGGTCGAAGCAGTGTCGATCGGCCTCAAGCACGAAAGAGGAACAAAGATTGAACAGCCTAACGCCCAAGTGCCGCTACTGCCCGGGAAGACACTTCCATCGGGACTGCCCTGTGAAGAACCGGCAGGGAAACGACCAAGCGCCCCGGTAAATAGCCCACCGGGGCGCGTGAACCAACTAGGTGCGGACATACCGCGCATTCCAATAGAGATCGCCGGCCGAAAACTGACCGCAGCCTTGGACTCCGCCGCAAACTACGACTTCGTACGAGCCGGTCTGCTGCCCGGAGGAAGGAAGACGGAGCCCCGAGTTGTCCAGCTAGCGCTACACGGTCAGCAATGTCACTCAACGGCCACCGTCGTCGCAGACATTATAATTGGAAGTCTCGCGAGCACCACCAGTCTGCTAGAAGTGCCCGGACTGCAAGAAGAAGTTTTATTGGGCCACCACTGGCTCACGGCCAACCAAGCAGTTGTGGACTACCGACGGGGCTGCCTTCACATTGGCAGCGAGAACCGACAGACGGTCTTCTGGAATGACCGCGCGGAGCCCGAGGAAGAGGACATTGACGAAGCTAGCCTTCAAACGTCAGCAGGTGGCCAACACCATAAACGGCTTCTGGAAATGTTACACCGTCATCGCAGTTTGTTCTCCCGTGGCCCGCTCCGCACTACATCTGCGGCCAAGCACGAGATCCGGCTGATAGAAGGTAGCCAGCCATTCCGGCTCCCAATGTACCGGTACTCCGACGAGAAGAAACGCACCATCCGGGAACAGGTAGAAGAGATGCTGAGGCAGCGTATCATTGAACCGGCCACCTCGCCATACAGCTCTCCGGTGGTGATTGTGAAGAAGAAGGACAGCACACCCCGGTTCTGCGTAGACTTCCGGAGGCTGAACGATCAGACCGAGGATGTGGACTCACCACTGCCGCTGATATACGAAACAATCAAGGACCTCAGCGGGGCCCAAGTCTTCTCGACCCTAGATCTCAAGAGCGGCTACTGGCAAATCCCGCTGGAGGAAGAAGCAAAGAAGTACACAGCATTCTCGGTGCCCGACGGAGGTCGCTACCAGTTCCGGGTGATGTGCTTTGGGCTGAAGAACGCGCCCAGCACCTTCCAACGGCTGATGCAGGATGTTCTCACGGGACTATTACGGGAGTGCTGCCTCGTCTATCTGGACGACATCATTGTCTACTCCCCCGACTGGGAAACGCACCTGCGACACCTGGATCAAGTCTTGGAAAGGCTGCAGATGCACCAGCTGACCTGCTCGCTCAACAAGTGTCACTTCGGCCGGGAAGAAGTCGCCTTTCTGGGCCACGAGATTACTCCGGACGGCAACCTCCCGCAGCAGCAACATCTCAGAGCGATTGAAGACCAGCCGGCCCCCAGTAACAAGAAAGAGCTGCAACGCTTCCTGGGAACCTGCAACTGGCTGCGAGAGTACATCCCCTGCTTCGCCATGATTTCGGAACCGTTAACGGACCTGCTGCGGACAAGAAAGTGGCATTGGGACGACACAACTCAGCGAGCCTTCGAAGAGGTTAAGGCCGCTTTCCGGCAGCCGTTAAAACTCTCACGACCGGATCGAGACTTGCCGATGTTTCTGCAGACCGACGCCAGCCAAAAGGGACTTGGAGCGGTGCTTTATCAATGCACCGAAGCCGGAGAGAGGCGTATCATCTCGTACGCCAGTGCCAAGCTCCACGAGGCGGAGAAGAACTACCACTCCAACGAACTGGAGTGTTTGGCAGTCGTCTGGGCCATCAAGAAATACCGGCCATACTTGGAGGATCGACATTTCACCCTAAGGACCGACAACAAGGCGCTAACTTGGCTGAAGCAGGCGACGGGGCAGAAGACGAAGTACGCTCGCTGGGCTCAACTGATACAGAGCTTCAAATTCACCGTCGTCCACTGCCCGGGCAAGGAGAACGAGTTGCCGGACTTCCTCTCGAGGGAACCTGGGCTTGAAGATACTGCCGGCGTCCAAGAAGAACCACGGATGCAGCCTGAAGAGAGGCCACTTCGCAGTGTTGCGGCAGCTGCACCCCGACTACAAGAAATCACAGCTGTCGGCATCCATCAGGCAGTGCAGGAGGCGCAAGAAGGCGACCAGGAGTGCCAAGCGTGGAGAAACGACCCTGCGGCGGCTACAGCGAGAGGATACCGGGTGGACAACGGCCTGGTTTGGAAGGACAGACGCAACCAGGAACCAGGATTGTACGTGCCGCCGAGTGTCCGCATGGAGGTCATCAGGCACTTCCACGACTTCCCTGAAGCCGGTCATCCGGGGGCCGAAGAAACGTTTCGGGCCATCGGCAAGGACTTCGTCTGGACCGGCCTAACCATTGATGTCCGCAGATACGTCCGGAGTTGCAGAATATGCGCCCTACACAAGCGCGGCGCAAATCCCGAACAGGACCAACAGCGACCTCACCGACCCAGGAGATGTTGGAATACTGTCGCCCTGGACGTCATGGGACCATATCCGCTGACTCGAGCTGGCAACCGGTACATCGTAGTGGTCACGGATATGATGTCGAGATGGGTGGAAGCAAAGGCCGTGCGCAAGGCGGACGCCGACACCATTATCCGCTACCTGGAGGAAGAAGTGTTCCCTCGTTGGGGATACCCAGAGGCGTTGCTCACCGACAACGGAAAGCCGCTCACGGGCCACAAGTGGAAGCAGATGTGCGACAAGCTGCACATACGACCGTGGACTACAGCCAACTACCATCCCAGGGCGAACCCGACCGAGCGGCGCAACGGCGAGATCAAGAAGGCGCTGCGGATCCAGCTCCATGACTGCAAGGACCATGGCGACTGGGACAAGCGTTTGCCGACGATTCTGTTCTCGCTGCGGAATCGTGCAAACGCCGCCACTGGAGTGACACCGAGCGAGCTTCTGCTGGGCAGAGACCTACGCCGACCCGGCGACTGGAGTCGGCCACACGCAGAACAGGACGTCCGGCCAATTGAGGAACGAGAAGAGGCGGCCAGGTCACACCAGACGCAGTATCAGCGGCGGCGGTATCCGGAACGGAGGACACAGGACCCTACACTGGCCGTAGGGCAGCTGGTGTACGTCAAGAGCCACGCCGGACCAGCCAAAGGACGGAGGTACCCTGGATGGGAGCCAGCCTGGGAAGGCCCCTTTAGCGTTGCCGCAACCCTCGGCGGGCAGATTTACACGGTGGAGAAGGACGGACGTCCATACAAGGTTCACCGCCAACGGCTCAAACCCGCCGGAGAAGAACAATGGGCTGGCCACCGGAGAGCATTCAAGACCCGGGGGAGTTGTGACATAGCGAGGCGAAGATCTGCTCTCGGCGCCAGCCGAGACGTGACACGAGAAGGCGAGGCGACCCAATCAAGGATCGGCAGCAGCTTGATTGGCCTCAACGTGACCATCTAACGTGCTCGAGGCGAGCCAACCAGGGACCAGCGGCACTCTGATAGGTTCGTGGCATACGACCTGTCAGGGCATAAAAACAGCGCCGCTAAAAATTTTTGGCACTCCATTGGACGTCGTCAAGCCAGCTGGAAGAAAAGGAAGAAGGAAGAATGGAGAACGCAGGAGAAGCAGTGATGGACATCGACTGGGACAGCAGCGGGCTCTACATACCACTGCCGAAAGAAGAGAACCGCAGCACGCCCGGAACAGCGGACGCAGCCGCCGAACATCACAGCGCGGCTCGGGCAGCGTACGCAAATGATTTAGCGTACCCGACAAACGGTCCTTTTAAGGGCCTAAAAAACTATAGTGTGTACGATTGGCGCCATTTGTCCTGTGACAATCCATAAAATTCAAATATAAGTTACTTATATTTATGTGTTGTGTGTTTATTACAGAACAATGCCACGTCTTCGTGGACGAGGAGGAAATATTGGTCGACGTACACGGAATTCGCAAATAGTCCGGACCCGTCGGTTAAATAGAACGGCAGAAGATCAATTGACGGACAATGCAAATTTAAGAGACCAGGTTGCAAACACACGTGCAAATGAAAGTCAAGAGCAACTCAACGAACGCCTTCGAGCTAATGCATTGAGACAAAGACAGGCGCGTCAACGAGCCACCGACGCACACAGAGCACATGAACGACAGCGCCTGCAAGTACATCGCGCATTGACACGTGCATCACTTCTCCGCCTTGCGTTCGAATATGGGTCGGACATCGACTATTCGTCACATTCACAAATTGTCATCGGCGCTATGGACAAAGAATGCCAACAATGCCATGCATTCAAATACAAAGGTGAATCGGCCGGTGTCTGCTGTGCGTCTGGAAAAGTTGTACTGCCACCATTGAATTCGCCGCCAGAATCATTGAAAACACTATTGGCTGAAGCCACACCTCAATCAAAATTGTTTTTGCGTAAAATTCGTAAATTCAATTCTTGCTTCCAAATGACATCATTTGGAGCAACAAAAATCGTTCAGAATCAGGATGGTCGCAATTTTGAATCAACGTTCAAGATTCAGGGCCAAGTTATCATCAAATTGGTTCTTTAATGTCAATGCCTGATGCCGATCCAAAAATCTTGCAAATCTACTTCATGGGCGATGAGGAGCAACAAATAAACACACGCTGCCAATACAACCACATCGAGCAGATGGAGGAGCGAGAAATTGTGGCGACTTTGGAACCGTTTTTGCGAAATCACAACCAGTTGGTCCAGTTGTTCAATACCGTTTCAAACAAACTGCAAAACGACAGCTACATGATCGTCATCAAAGCAGACAAAGTAGCATCTGGAGAGCACGCAGGCCGATACAATGCACCAACCGTTAATGAAGTTGCAGTTGTTATGGTTGGCGACGCATACGAACGTCGAGATATACGGATCCAACGCAGAGATAACACGGTGCAGACAATTCAAGACAGTCATCGTTCTTACGACGCTTTGCAATATCCATTGATACTTTGGGAAGGAGAAGATGGATATCATTTCAACATCAAACAAAGAAATCCAGCGACAGGTACAATCTACACATTATTTTCTTTTTCCTTTTTCTGTAAGATTAATTTCTTTTTGTCTTATTTATATTTTTACTTTGCAGGCGCAGAAGCCAACAAGAAAGTGAGCGCGATGAACTTCTACGCATATCGGTTGATGATTCGTGCCAATGAAGACAACAACATTCTCCGGTGCCGCCAGCTGTTTCATCAATACATCGTTGATATGTATGCGAAAATTGAAAGCGAGCGGTTACGGTACACCAAGTATAATCAAGCGAAGCTGCGTTCTGAGGAGTACATTCATTTGCGTGATGCTATTGTCAGTAACGTAGATGGAACAACTAATATCAACGACATCGGTACCGCATATATTCTTCCATCATCATATATTGGTAGTCCGCGTCATATGCAAGAATACATTTAAGACGCCATGACTTTCGTGCGCGCGTACGGCCGACCAGATTTGTTCATTACATTTACGTGCAATCCAAACTGGGATGAAATTAAAATTTCGTTATTGCCAGGTCAAACAGTAATGCATCGCCATGATATCACTGCACGTGTCTTCAAACAAAATTAAAATCGTTGATGAACTTGATTACACATCACTCTGTATTCGGCGAAACACGTTGCTGGCTGAATTCTGTTGAATGGCAAAAACGAGGTTTGCCACATGCACATATTTTGATTTGGTTGGTCGACAAAGTACGGCCAGAAGAAATTGACAAAATTATTTCAGCAGAAATTCCGGATCGGAATATCGATCAAGAGTTGTTTGACATTGTTACCGCTAACATGATCCATGGTCCATGCGGTGATCTCAACATGACGGCGCCGTGCATGGACAATGAAAAATGTACGAAACGTTTCCCAAAAATGTGTATAAACGATACTATCACTAATATCGATGGTTATCCATTGTATCGTCGTAGAGACACAGACAATGGTGGCCAATCATATCAATTGCGCATGTCAAACGGTGGAAATCCGGTTGACATTGACAATCGCTGGGTGGTTCCGTATTCGCCATTGCTGTCCAAAACCTACAAAGCACACATAAACGTTAAGTTCTGCAGTTCGGTGAAGTCCATCAAATACATTTGCAAATACGTTCATAAGGGCAGCGATATGGCTGTATTTGCTGTTCAAAATGTAAATGATAACGACGAAATAACACGTTATCAAATGGGCCGATACATTAGCAGCAATGAAGCAGTTTGGCGCATTTTGAGTTTTCCCATACACGACAGAGACCCTGCTGTTATACATTTGGCCGTGCACCTTGAAAATGGACAGCGTGTTTATTTCACTGAAGAGACTGCTATACAACGAGCATTAACTGCCCCAAAAACCACACTAACTGAGTTTTTCGAACTATGCAACCGACCAGGTATTTTCGGTCAATTCGCAAAGACATTAATGTATACTGATGTGCCACGATTTTTCACGTGGAACAAACAGTCAAAAAAGTGGGACCCACGAAAGCGAGGCGTTCCAGTCCAAGGATACGACGGCATATTTATGGGATATACATTAGGCCGATTATACACAGTCCATCCAAAGCAACGCGAATGCTTCTTCTTGGTTTGTTGTTGGTTAACATTCCTGGACCGACGTCCTTCCAATACTTGCGAACAGTCAATGGTATTTTGTACGACACGTACCACGATGCGTGTCGCGAATTGCATTTGCTGGAAGATGACAACCATTGGGATCTCACACTTACAGATGCAGTACTGAGTTCCCCTCCTCATCAAATTCGCCAATTATTCGCCATAATGTCGACGACATGTTTTCCGTCTCAAGCTTCTGCTCTCTGGGACAAATATAAAGATTCCATGAGCGAAGACATTCTGCATCACATTCGGACCGCTGATCAAGTTCCCAATATCGATTTTTCGCCGGAAATATATAACGAGGCGTTAATAAAGATTGAGGATATTTGCATTCTCATTTCGAATATGCCACTCATTTATTTCGGTATGCCATCGCCTAACCGCCCAGCAACAGACATCATTAACAGCGATATTCAGCGCGAACAACAGTTCGATGCTGCCTCTTTGACTACTTTTGTTGCAAATAATGAGCAACTGCTCACTACTGAGCAAAAGAACATATACGATCGAATTAATTTGTCAATTGCAGCACAACAAGGCGGATTCTTTTTTTTTGGACGCACCAGGCGGCACTGGCAAAACATTCCTCATCTCATTGATACTTGCGCGCATTCGATCACAAAATCATATTGCGTTGGCAATTGTTTCATCAGGCATTGCAGCGACTTTGCTTGATGGTGGACTGACTGTACATTCAGCATTCAAGTTGCCATTGAACTGTCACACAAATCCAGACGAAATGTGCAACATAAAGAAGCATTCCGGCATGGCTAAAGTTTTGCAAAAATGCAAAATTGTTATCTGGGATGAATGCACTATGGCCCACAAGCATTCACTGGAAGCTCTCGATAGAACGATGAAAGATCTCAACGATAATACCAGACTTTTCGGTGGCGCTCTACTGCTGCTGTCCGGTGATTTCAGACAGACATTGCCGGTCATTCCACGCGCTACATATGCGGACGAAATTAACGCTTGTTTGAAACAATCATACGTATGGTGAAATGTCAATACATTACGCCTTACCATAAATATGCGTGTTCAACTGCAAAACGATCCATTGGCACTGTCATTCTCCGAATAATTGCTCATGATTGGCACTGGAAGAATTCTATTGCATGGAAATACACAATGCATCAAATTGCCAGACAATTTTTGCAACATGGTAGCCACGAAAGATGCTTTGATTGAAAGCATATTCCCAGATTTGCGCGCTAATTACATTAATCATGCGTGGCTACGTGAACAAGCTATTTTGGCCGCAAAAAATATCGATGTTGACGCTATTAATTTCAAAATACAACAGTCATGGCCTGGCATTGAGATGTCGTTCAAATCGATCGACACTGTTGTCGATCCTGACGAAGCAATCAACTATCCTGTTGAATTCTTGAATTCACTGGATTTACCGGGAATGCCACCACATAACATGCGATTAAAAATTGGTTCACCAATCATTTTGCTTCGGAATTTAAATGCACAAAAGCTATGCAATGGCACGCGATTGGTCATAAAAAAAATCATGGGCAATGTTCTTGAAGCTACCATTTTGAACGGCAAGTTTCAAGGTGAAGTTGTTCTCCTGCCACGGATCCCAATGATCCCTTCAGACTCGCCCATTCCATTTAGACGCCTGCAATTTCCAATTCGCTTGGTATTCGCAATGACTATTAATAAGTCACGAGGCCAAACAATGTCCATTTGTGGGTTGGATCTAGAAAATCCGTTCTTCTCACATGGCCAATTATATGTCGCGTGTTCTCGCGTTGACAAACCATCAAGTTTGTTCATTTATACACCTCAGGGATTGACGAAAAACATTGTTCATCAACTCGCATTAAGATAAAAACAAAACAAACTTTAATTCTTTTAGTATTAAGATTCAACATTTATTTCAATATACTTTACTTTTTTTAGATTAATAAAAATATGACTGTCATGGAAATGATTTGAGTTTTTTCTTTGTTTGCTATTATTTAATCAAAATGAAAATCGTCCAAATTTGCATCATATGTTATTGGTAAGGCGTCACATTCCTCTGCTACTCGCAGTCCATCTTCGGTGTACATATGGTTCAGTGGATCCACAGCGTAGAAGCGTCCATTTTCATGAGTCGCCACATCTCCAGTCGCCTGTAGATCCATTATGAGCTCACGGACCAACTGAGTTCCACGCAGTCTTCTCCACACAGCTAATACATATGAAAAAAAAAACTGTCAGACATTTACACACATACAAAAACAGCAATATCTTTTTTGCAATCACATTATTATACTTACCACCAATCTCACGAAAAGTACCGCCTCTTTCGCCAAATGTGCCAATGACAAGCACCAAATATCGTCCGGCCATGATACAAGAATTGAACGGCGCAGGATAACGAGAAATTGCACTCATTTTTTGATTTTGCTTTGGGCAACAGCAAATCACACAATGACGAAACGAAAAGATTGAAATGTCAAACTCAATGTCAAAGGTCACTTAGTATATAGTTTATCGAAAATTCGAATATCGAAAAAACGTTTGCTGAACCCGCTAATAGCAGGCAAGCCAACGTTCGAGCAGGATAACGTCTGCCTGGTCCGCTAGTATATATATATATATATATATATATATATATATATATTGTAGCGTGACAGATAAACACATAATAATGAATGGCATTGATCATTAAAATAATATAATATAATATAATAACATTAAATCCGAAGAAAGCATTATAATATAAAGAATTAATTCAGAGCAACCGTGCAGAACAATCATGGATATTAAAATATAAGTTCGAATAAAAGCAATGTTACTAGTGATGAATCATCAAAACCCAATGTAATAACCCAAGGTTTAAAAATATAACCCAGGAAGGTAAGGAGTATATAAGGAAGCAACCCAGAGTATTACTAAACCCACAACGAAGATGAGGAATAAAAAAAAATGGAACCCAGAACAAGGCAAGATCCACCATAAAAGGTGATACATTTTAATTAACCAGAAGAGTAGATGAAGAAGTAACCCCAAGAAACCCGATGACCTCCAGAAGAAGATGAAGAACATACAATTCAAGGAAGCCAGAAGAAAAGAAGACATTATTGAAGAAAGAAGAAGAAGACAGCATCCAGAAGAAGAAGGAATGCTCTTATAAAAAACACCCATATCCCCATATCCCAAAATAAATAAAAACCACAATAATAAAAAGTATAACGAAGTATTCATGAACAGAAACCATATGTACAATAAAATTAAGAATAAAAGTGTATAGAGTAAGAGTTGCCAGTGGACCACGGTGAAACAATAATATAATACCCAAAGAACAAATCTTCATTGTAACCCACAAACCAATTTCTTGATGTTAATAAGACTAAACAACCATTTAGAAATAGCATCAAGGAGTGTAAAATGAACCAGTGCTAGTTTGTGTATTATAAAAAATAAACCTTATGTTTCAACCTTGGCATCCACAAACTGTGTAGATAATGAAAAATACAACTTTTGAATGACTTATGATTTGTACAAGAGGGAATCTAATACATGTAATAATATCAAGCTGTCAATCTGTTTGAAATGACATTTCTTTAAAAATGAACAAAAACAGATGCAGACATAAAGTGACAGGGTACAATTACCCTAAACCGTATTAAAAACAGTTTAAAAACTGCATAATTCAATTTAGTATAAGAAATAGAATAAGAAGTATAGAAATAAGGTTTTGTTAATATAAAATAAGAATTTTAAAAATGTATTAGTAATAAGAACCTTTTAATAAATTTAGAACCACTAACAGCCTAATTGTAAAATATTTATTATTTCTATTGGTGTTAATGGTTGAATAGGATGTTAGCATGGAAAAAACATTCTTTGTAAATAATATTTCTATATTAGTATTAAGCTTTGTTTATAAGAAATGTCTAATTAGTTTGAAGACATCCATTATTTAAAATTATTTCTTATCTGTTTATAGTATTGAAACAGATACTAATTGTTATTATGTTTAATAGAAAAAATGTTTAATTTATATTACAATGTTAAAAAGTCAGAGAGGGTATAACTAAATAAGTATTGTTTATATAAAATTTGTATGGAAAAATTGTTAGGAATCTAGGCAAAATGATGAAAACTAAACATCATTAAAACTGAGAAACTAAGTACTTAAATACCTTTAAACTGAAGGGATTTAGATAACATAAACCAAAAATGAAGCCATATAATTATAAATATAACTTAGAAAGATTTTGTAAAATTATAGCCAGGATTATTAATAAAAATGGAAATGACAGAACTCAAAAATTTGGAGAGGGGAGTCATATATTCCAACATAATATTTTAAAACTTAACCAATTCAAATAATTGCAAGAAGTTAAGGGAATATAAACCTTTTATTACAATATGAGATTTAATAATCATAAATATAACTTAAAAATGGCAGAATTTGGATAATGACAGGAAGCTGATTTTGAAAATTTACAAGATACAAAATGAAGGTAAAATTACCAATTTTAGATAAAAAACTTAATAAAACGGCATTATTCGATATCAAAATACGCCGAATAAACTGAAGGATAAAATTAAGTAACAACTAGCTAATAAATTTGAATATTAACCAAAGTTTAAGCAGTTATATAATGTAACTTTAATACGTGCACAGGATGCAAAGTAAAATTCGAACAATGAAAGGAATAATATTGCTTTGGCTAAGATTTTAGCCGAAAGTGAAGGAAGTAGAGAGTGGATTATTGAACGTTGTACGGCACACTTGACACGAGAAATTAAAACGATTTAACCTAGTTTCTAGTACCGTAATGGCGAGTCAGTGTATGATACGAATTTGAAAATCGCGAGTGGCGACAAAAACCATTTCACAACATCGACACAGTGACATAAACACTTACAAAGGACTAACTAACATTATATAGCATCAAAACGACAGTGAAATAACAATTAAAACACCATAAAACAGTATATAACATAACCATCGAATAGTGCCTGATCGACAAAAAGTGAACTGACTTATAAATACACCACTTTTCAAAATACAACACAGAAACTTAACCAGAGACACTACACCAACATCAGAAGGAAGATTTGCCGACACCAGGACGTGAATTCGGCAAGAAAATATCTTTATTGGAACGCCAAATCTACGAAGGAACGATTGACAACTTCGACGGCGGCCATTTGCTTTTCGTCACCGCTCAACTGAACAGCACCTCCTAGTTTGTCAGCGACACGGTTCGCAATCAATTTACTTATTTTAATCTTTTCAATTGAATATATGTACTTTAGTATTAAGAATTATTATTGTAACGTTATACTTTTTTAATCTTTGCCCGATTTCTCTGACTTTTCCCATAAATAGCTGTTAAAAGAACCTTATTGTATTTTATATAAAAACTTGTAACATTCGATACCCTGAGAGTCGATTTTAAAATCGACAAGTGTCTTTTTAAACACTTGTTAAATAAATAATTTATACTTTTCATCTCAAAACAGTTCTTTCTTTTTTAAACATAGCAATTTACACATACTATAATTTAAATACATCTACTACGAGAATTTCACCATATTGAAGGAAGATAACCTCCAAAACTGAAAGTAAACAAAGATCAATTGTATCTGGAGACAATCTTATAAGTGGTTGGAGTTTCTTAAAAAATACAGAAAAGCTTATAAAATTTTTTAAACAAGTGAGAGACGTTTTGGAACTTCACGAACATCAATTAATTAATTGTTTATAATTAATTAATCAACAAAAAAAAATTTTTAATTAGAAAAAAATTTTAAACAAACAATTTTAATTTCTTCCAAGAACACATATTTATATTTTTGTAACACTACACCAATATTTAAACTTCATAACCAAGTTCGTTACAATATATATATATATATATATATATATAACGTAACATATAACATACCACGTTGTAAAAAACAGAGTATAAAAAGAGACAAAAATCTGGACCCTTAAATTCGTAACAGACATTTAAAGATATTCTGCCTGACAGATCTCCAACCACTAAGATTTATTCACCCATAACCTGTAAAAGACGCACGAATGTTCACAAAAGGGATTACTTCAGTTTCACAACAAAAAGAGTTCAAACAGAGTAATAAAATGACTCTTATTTTTATATTCATTTATACACGTGGGTAAAGACATTAAAGAGATTTAACTTCTGGATTCAGTAGATAGTTGATTAATTAAGTAACATCATTAGGAGGCTACTCATTGTATATTATTATTATTTGTTAGATTATTAAAGTTTATACTTTGCAAAACAGAATTACGTTTTTCCAAATGCGCAAGAAAGTGTTTTTTGTAAAAATGAAAGGTTTATATTACGAAAAGTTTTTTATACAATTTTACAAATTTATTAACTTGAAAATTTTTAGTTTCAGTATATTATTTCAGAATGTAAGTTAACGTTTTCACGTGTCTTGTTATATACGGCAAAATCTATCCCACTGTATCGAGGACGATACCGCCGGATCTTCATGATTGTGAGTGTAATTATGATAGGTATAAATAATTTCTTCTACAGAAACCACTTATGATACTGTTTGTAAGTTTTATGTGCAGCCTTGGATCATAAACGAATTAGTGAAATATACGTTGGAGCTCAAGGATATAAATGTGGCTTATTCAGTGTAGGCCTATTTATATTTTTGTTCATTGATGTAAATCTAATTTTTGTCTTGTTAGTGCATTAGTTACTATGTGCGGTAATTATTTTATCCACACATTTACCGACGATTGTGTGCCTGTGTGAATGTTGATGTAATGTGAGTGGGCATGTAGGTACAAATGTATGTGTGTTTGCAATGTGGGTGTAATTATCTGGATGTAGAAAATCAACACTGTATAGGCGGCCGAAACTGTATGCTCGCGCGCTCGTGTGTACACTTTGTTTGGGAAGCGTTGTACAAACAGACAGAAAGGCAGCATTTGCAATAGACCGTGAGCTACTGACTTGACTGAGCAGTATAAAATTAAACTTCAAAATTCTGTTTCATACCATTTAATATACAGACTCTAAAAAAAATTTATTCTAAAAGAAAATCTAACTTAATATTTATACGCATTAGAAATATATAAAATGTGTATCTTTTTAGATATAAATAAAGGAAACTAACTTTATAATTGCACACCGTCTTTCACAAACGTGGGATAATATTGTCTGTTTTAAATCCTTAATTTTGTAGCGACCGACAAGTCAATAAATTTTAACGATCAAAGATTTGTAAAGGCTGCTCAGAAATGTATTGTACAAACATTAAATTATAGGTGTCGGCGTTCCGACAATGTTTATTGTCATCATCGAGACCTTGTACGGATACAAGAGAAAATATCAAACACAACGGATCAATTAATTGAGAAACTGTGTTCGTGCATGTGAGTGCGTGTTTTCAAGCGCGCACGTGTGTTTATCATCAAAATAATTAGGGGAGTACATGTAATTTGTGCCATTTAACTTCAAACTGGTATAACATCGTTATCCTAATGAAAACATTAAACATTTTATGAACGAAATTTATTATTCTATACTAAGTACTTTGGGATCAAGAAATTTTAATTTGACTTAGGTAAATTATGTAATAAGAATTTTTATATCATAATGTGTTTGCGTGTAATTTGGACCTATTGCGTGTAACTTGGACCAGGAAGTGGTGTAATTTGAACTGGTACTTATAAACACACACAATGTACTTTTAAGCTATTGACTGAAGTACAAGTTTACAGTACACAGATAAATATTATTACAAGCGATTTTAATGTCATAGTTTTTACATATGGTATAATGATACAAACGGTTATTACTTATATATTGGCACAATTTTAATGCGTCCTCTTTTTGCAATTATTGCACTGAATTCAGTCATCATCGTAGTACTTACCACGCACAAGACAATATGTTTTCAACCTGTTCATTATGTCTGTGATAGACAGCCTATTTTTCTTCGGTAGAGTAGACATCAGGATAGGTGTAGGTCTCTTTAAAGAATACTTTTGTGATGTCCCAGTCAACAGCACGCCAGGCCTAGTATGTTTCTTTGTTGGATTTTTTATCGGCCCTGTTGCTGATGTTGAAGACAGTGGGCTGATGGTCTCTACTTGAAAACATATACCCGTTTCAAGGAAAGTATCTCTTTAATTAATATATGGTGTTACGTTTGGAGATGTCTCTGAAATTGTGTGCAAATTTTTCATTGGCTGATCAGTAACAAGGATGGCGCGAAATCATTGTAAGAGAATACATTTCTGGCAACTGGCCAAAGATCACTGCGTCTGAAACTGTTCATATCAAGTTCCATTGTCGCGGTCCTTGGAAATGCCTCCATGCCCATTAAGAAATTAATCTGCTGTGTATTCAGGTATTTAGACGGGCTCCAGGTTTTTCTCAATTTAGTGGATATAGCAGAGGACATGTAAGTGTTGATTGGTTTAATAAAGGAGCTATCCAGTGGCTGCATTTCGTGATTGGAATGTGAGGCTAGGGACACCATAAGAACATCATGCGTAAATGACAGAAAAAAACTATCGGAAGATTCACGTACATTCATTATGTTTTTGTTTTCTTTAAATACATCGAAAAAATTATAATACTCTATAACATAATATATACACTATTACAATGTAAATTACTGATAATGTAATCGTTACTTAATAATATTTGTAATTATAGAAGCAGTAATCATCAAATACATACATCTTAGAATTCGTACGGATATCATTTCTACATATTATTGTAACGTAACGAAAATGCGGTCCCCGACGTTACATAAATCAACTTATAAGATTTAAAATAGAGAAAAATTTATTAATTATCCACACTTGTAAAAGGTCAGAAACCCAACCCATGATTGATTAAATAAAATAAGAATACAAGGTAGAAAGATAAGAAGTTAATAATGTTAATAATAATAAACCTCAAGTTTCAGTGAGAGGTAAACAACAGACATTGACAAATAATGAAAAAACTAATTTTGACTGTGTCATAATAATTGATGTTTTAAAGTAGATGAGAATGAGTAAATGTGGTATGACTTAAGTTACTCAAATGTACCTGTTATTAATTGTATCTTGTTATATTGTTATCATGATAGTGATGTTATATTTTTGTGTTAGCAAGTGAAGTTATTCTGTTAATAGAATACCAGGTAATTAAATATTATGTGTTATCAATTTACCATTATAGAATTGTTGTTAAACTCAGTAATTGATTACTAATTAATTTCATTTTATGTGTTATCCATAGGTCAGGATAAAGCTTTTGTTAGACTTAATAGAGTTAATTATTTGTATACATGTACTTAGATAGTAGGATGATTATAATTGTAAACTTGGCCAAAAAGGCTATAATTGTAAACGAGATACAAAAGAGTTTAGTATAACCATGTCATAAATAGATAAAAGATTCTACAATATTGCAGATAGTAACAAGTTAAATTCAGAAGTAGATCAAGGTATAATGATAGGCCTAACAAGCAGTAACCTTATATAGTAAGTCAGATCAGAAAGGTTAGGTAAAGAAATTGGTAACAAATACTAAATAAAATCTAATAAGTTAGGCGAAGTTAATAATAATTGATAATAACAAATATATAAACTCAAATTAAATAAATTCTTATAATGCCATAGTGCAATGATACCGATAGATAATGTTCTGTAACAAAAAAATAATATTTGTTAAAATAAATAGACTAAGAGGAAACGACAGCAAAATATATAAAAATTAATAACAAGCAATAGGTAAAATTATAATAGGATATAATGGAAAATTAGTAAGGGATTATTTTAATGAGTGGAAGAACATTGTATGAAATGATTATAATATAACATAATATCCAATAAGAATAAAAAAGATGGTTGCCAGGGACGACAAAAGAAATAGAATTTGTTGATTTGATTATTGAATAAATTTACATGAACGAAGACGGTTTAGTTAAGACGCTCAGGAAAGATTTGATTTAGTTTAAATACAAAGTCCATAGAAATTTAAACAAAATGAATAATAAATCACAATAGTATGGTCCACTATCATTTAACCGTATTACATAATTGGACAATCTAAAAACTATACACGAAAGTAACGAAAAATAAAGGAAGAACTCTGATTGCAAAATTCCAGATAATGAATATATGTTAACTTAATCAACTAACAAAACCAGAGAAATAACTACCTGCATAAAGTGACATAATCCCATAACGCAAAAGAAACGAAAATAAAACACCAAATTATATCGGAACTTCAGTTTCCACAATTCAATAGAAAAACGTAGTTGGATTCGAATTTCGCCGAAGCACGTAACCACAAAACTCGGACATTGGTGAACAAAAGGAGCGGTATTTCTGCATCCTCCCAGGACCAAGAATTCAAATTTATTTCAACTTGGAGCGAAGACTGACGAGAGCAAATTCACCTGTATTCTGTTATTGACCAAACAACACGAAGAGGTTATCTGTGCACTGTCTTATCTAGTCACGAGGCCGAGCGGATGGTAAACTGCAATTATTTTAAATATTAATTAAGAAATACTTAATTCTACATTGTAATACCTTGTATTCCTATTTAAGCATTTTCTGGTCTTACTAACAGTTGAAAAAACCTTCACGCCCTGTATTTAAAGAAATATAAAATCATAACTAAAAATAATATAAACCTTGAATCCAATCGATAATCGATTAATTTTAACATCTTGCCTTTTGTATCTACGTAAAAGAAACAACTTTGTTGGACAAGAAATATCAAAATATTAATAAAGAATCCTTTCAGAATTCCGATATCTTCTCATTTATATAAGATTTAGTGTAGTGTGAACAAGATATAAGATAAGTAGAGGGTGTAACTGAGAATTACCATACGCGGCGGGCTAACCTACAAATTTCCGTTGTCTGGGAACTATAGCGCTATTCGCGGACTGCTTGGATATTAAAGAGACAGAGAATACAATAAAAATTCATTCTCTTCTCTTCAACGCAGAATAGGCTTGAGCGAAAAATTCGAATTACACACTATACACATAATTTTCACCCACCATATCACTAGTATATTAAATAGAGAGGAACTAGGATATACTTAAACATTATTACACCACATATTGAAATAAGATACATGATAAATTGGCACTCACAATAGAGAGGTTTAAACGAGGAGACACCCGTTATGTTATAAATTGGCGAACCCAAGTGTAGGGCTTTAGAAGATAGTGATACGGGGGAAAAGACCCTATACAGGGATTATATTATAATATACATGTCTACGTATAGCATAGTAAAATATATTACAGCTGAATACAGAATGTAGGGATGTTCAATTATGTATATTATTAAAAGTTATTATTATCATGTTTGACTCAGTACTGGTATTGAAAGACTGTCAATAATGTAGAGAATTCTGAACAAAATAACTGTAGAAAATTACAAACCTACATCAGAGAATTACAAAATATTACAAACACAAATTTATGATTAACCAATCTATCAAGTGAAAATGCTCATTACTTAAAATAATATTGTAGTAAAATACTATTTACCGAGAACTTAGTAAACACAGAGTACTATAGAATATTGTACAATTAAGTATATGTTGACACAAAATAATATAGCACTCTGTATACACTATGTTCTAGGTAAATAACATTTTATAAAATTATAAATATTGAGTAATAACCATTTTCACATGATAGATAGAGAGATAGATAGTGCGAGCAAGAGAGAGAGAGAGAGAGAGAGAGAGAGAGAGAGAGAGAGAGAGAGAGAGAGAGAGAGAGAGAGAGAGAGAGAGAGAGCGAGGTGGGGGGGAAGAAAGAGAGAAGGATAGAGGGAGAGAGAAAGAGACAGAGAGAGAATGAGAGGGAGTGAGTATGACTGTGGATATATACATAATTCTACAATACCTAAAGCTGGTTGTCATAAATAGGCTTTGTTTGAATCTTTGTGTTACATAAAATAAGTTAAATTCAATTCCCCAATTAACTTATGTTTCAAAATAAACTAAAATTTTTTTAATTACCAGTACATGAATATTGCTTTAAACAGTTTTCATGCAGACAATTGATTGTTCCAAAATTATTTACATCTCTTCCTTAACTGGCAGGATGGCTAAGTAGGAGTCATTTGAAAAGATAAAGAAACAAGTCGTTGATGGGGTCCAATTAACTATTGCAGTTTTAAGATGTAAGAATAAAAGTCTTCTGAGCCGTCATAATAGATGCTTAAATTTTAAGTTTTTATTAATGTGTAAACATATGTAAAAACTTATATGCAAGAGAAATATTCTCTTATAAGCATTTATGTTAGGCCAGTACTATGAAGGACCAATCTTTACTTTCTACACAATACTTGTGTGAACATTAACTATTCTTATATTTACTTTTGTTGGCAATTTTCCACTGACTATTTCTTACCGACAGCTTAGCTTCACTCACAGATGTATATCTTGTATCGACATTTATTTAGAAAATTACTGAAACACTAACTTTGTTAATGGAAAGAATATGCCATATTCTTTAATCCTTATAGTTTTCAGGAAAAAACAGATTTTTTAACTAAAATGAAAAAATGTTTTTGTAAGAAGTAAACTGCTGATTGTTAAAGAAATGTAAATTAAATACCATCACTCTATTGTTTTTCCAATGATCGTTAAGTGTTCTTACCAGTTGTTGACCACAAGTAATGAATCGCCTCGTTAGGAGTACAACAGATGCATTTGTTCACACCGAAGGAAAAACAAATAAGGTTCCCGTCTGGGAGAAAAGTCAGCAGTAAAGAAGAAGTGTTTTCTCTTTTCACGTTTCCTGTTAAACTAGCTTTGTTTCCTACATTTTCTTTAACAGTCAGAAATGTAACTTAAAATAGGTTTACACTTTGACTTTTCCGCTATAAATTACAAGTTCATAATATTAATTTCATTAACGTTTAAAATTAATAAATATTGTTTTCTTTGACTTTCCCTTAAGTTTTTAAATCGGTTCAACTCCTACAAGTTATTGGTTACAATTTATTGTAACAATAATAAACAGTACTTTAGTATATGTACACTGTAACTGTTATTACAATCTTCTACTTTTTAATACTAAAAATACACATTTTTTAACGTAGAAATACGTTAATGTTTCTTCTGCTACAGTTTTGTTATTTTTAACATGTTTTCCACGTCCGTAATAATAAAAGTTATACTCCCAATTATAGCGTAATTTTCTAATCTAAAATATTAATCCAGACTAATTAAGCCGTTAATAAAATACATTTTTAGTTTTGTAATGTAATAATTAGATAGTTTTAGATGCAAAAGTTTTTAGATGGAGAATAACGAAAGCACATCAGCTTTCAGATAACTTTTGTTTTGCTTCAACACCCCTGACATTGAAAGTATCTCAAGCGAATAAACGTTTTTCTTCACAAACGTTAACGGTTAAAGTAAGGTTAAAGTTTCTGAAGTAAATTGCCGTTTCAGCACTCCGAATGTTTCAGTATCCTGCAATCGCACCATCGTTTTATCGCTGAGAGCTTTTTCGATTAGTGTACATCGATAAACCTTTAAACAGTGGTCCGTAAACGTAAATTATATTTAAAATTTGTTAATAATGTTACACGTACTACTGTCACGCTTATAAAAATATATACTTTTTTTATTTGTAAATATACAGTAAAGGTACTTTGAATATATGAAGCACAGTACGTAAGTTAGAAAAAGTTTGTTTCAGCTTTAGTACACTTTATTTGCTACGCTATTAAAAATACAGCGGGATGTTACAATTCGTCCTCAAAAACTTGTAAACCTAATGCGAGTAAATTCGTTGTATCGTATATTTGGATAACAGACTTACAAAATGTCTGTGATTCAATTCTATTTCTCATTTTATTCTAAACAATAAATCCTTTAATTCACGTTATGAATAAAGCTTGAAACGATACAAACAAGTTTAGAGTATAGAAAGCTATATGACTGTGACAGGCTAAACTTCTCTGTTTATATCCGAGTCACGTATTGCAATTCTGCTGAGAGTTTGTTTTGTCATTAGTAAAAATTAATATTCTCAACCGAACTGATTTTTTGAACATTTTTTACATTCAGCTTTATTTTAACAATGACTGAATAACAGAGAAACACTTTATTCATTTGTACTAGGTTTTCAAATAATACTAAGCTTGAATTTCTTTATCAAATAAATCTTCTTGATACAGTAAACTGCATTAAGTATTTTCTTTGCCAATAACGTGATGAAATAAAACAATACGTCTTAAAAGTGTGTACCATATTTAAGAAAGTCACCGCCGAAGAATTGGCTTCATATATTCGTGTCTGTTACCGTCTCATATTTTCTCACTCTACCAAACCGTCTCCTCCTTTCTGCTTTACACGTTAGACACTAATCCGCTTGATAGTAATGGAATTTTTTGGCAACGCTTACTGGCAAGTGACTTATGGTCCAGTTGCCTTTAGTGATAGGCCACATTTAGGTCCCGTTCAGACTGAGCATTCAAGACTCTTACGGGATTGCCTTATGTCTTACTCCTTTTTGAATACAGCCTTCAATTCTTCTTAGTAAGCTCATCTGTTGTGTTTGGATCTCAATTTACTTAAATTTTGTTGTATGTAAACACAACCTGACATATATGGTGTGGGAACTATCAACCATTCACGTAGAATTTTCCCAAACACTTTGACCGTTTCCTTGTTTCCTTTTTAAACATTACATATTACTGAAGGCGCTATTTTCTTTTACGTAAGTCGTCGGTTTATCGATCTATTCAAAGGTTACAGCTTGGTGACACCCTTTCGCTTAACGCTGATGACGCCACGTACCACTGCAGCTCGGGTAACCTTGGCTATGCCGCTAGAGTATTGCAACGTCAGCTCGCCCTTCTTCTGGACTGGCTAAGAAAAAGGCGTTTGGCAGACAATACGGAGAAATCCGAGGCGATTGCCTACTCCCGTCAACTTATTTACCGATGCCAACCATTCACCCTAGACGGAGCCTGATCGAATGGAAACGGTCTGTGAAGTACTTAAAGTCACCCTTGACCGGCGCTTTAACTTCGCAGCCAACGTCGCGTAGTGTCTCTAGCGGCGTCAAAGACAAGCTATTTTACTTCTTATGAGTTTGAAGTTCAGTGGCTGTGCGCATTAAAATCTCTATCTACCTGTTCTTTCTTAGATCCACCCTGACACATGCAGCACCCGCATTCTGGTCCTTGCTTCGGGCCTACGTTATTGCGCGCTTGGAAGTTTTCCAATCACGCACCATCCGTTATATCTCCAATTCTGCCTGGTACGTCCAAAATGACGTTATCACAAGGGTTGAGTTCCTCCGATCCCTCGTGCTCAAACTGTTTACACGAGCCTCTACCTCGGCCTATCAGCACCTTCGTCGCCTTAGTACAGACGAAGGCCCTCCTCCATGAAGACATATGCGCCCGCGAGCCTTGCTCAATGAACCCCACACCTAAGCAATCTTCTGCTCCACACCGCCTTCCTTGTGTTGCTTGACCACCCATCCTTCTCTTTAACAGTTACTCAAAATTTACATATAATCTCTTTCCTTTCACTAAATAATAAAATAATTATGATGTGTTTTGCACATCTTTCCCTTTCCTCTGTGTTCGTTAAAATCCGTCAAAAAAAAGCCGTTGCGGATCGCTCTACGGTCCAGAACCTTAACAACATCCTCCACCCCTTCCAACTAGGAGGACTCATTCCATAACACAGCGCAGATTAACTGTAGCGTTAGGATTAGGCAGTCATCGGGTTTGCCCGAACACTGCAACCAGTAACTACGATTGGATGGCTTGGAAAAATCCATAGCGCTCTCGGCGGCCTACACGTGATTTACGCATACAAGCCTCTAAGAAGCCTCTACAACCGGAGCTCCTGTCTAGCGATTTGAAAGCTGTCTCCTGTGCACACAGGAGTGTAGTTCTGGCGGAGGACCTCAAATGCAAGCACTCCAATTACGTGAGCCGACTAGTCATCCGAAACGGGGACTTCTTATGCAGATATGCTGACATGGCTCGGGACACGCCCATCTACCGAATTGAGCGTATCTACTCTCATCCCGGGTAACTCCTACTAACTATGTACTAGACATAGCCGTGGTAAAGGGTGTTTATTGCCCGGTCCACATTTCCGTCATTCCGTAACTGTCCTCAGACCACTGACCCAACAGTGTGCATCTGGCTACCCGGCACCCCACCGTTTGCGACGAGTGACTAATATTCAAATGGAAACGCTTTGGCCATTGCAAACAGTTCGTCTTCCGTAAAATGCACTCAACTCATCAACTTATCAACTCATAAAACTCGTGGAGAGTCTACCAAGGCTGGCTGCCCAGTCAAAGAGTCGACCGAGTTTTCTCAGGACGTAGACAACGCCTTCGACCGTGTGTGCCACGGGGGTGTCCTCTACAAGCTAACGGAAGTTTGTGGCCATCAAACTTCAACGTCAACTCGTCGCGTATGTCGTGTAGGCCGAGTACTGAAGAGTTGCCGTAAACGCTACTAAGAGGGCAGCGGTAATATTCTTTCCACGCCTCAAGCAACCTGGTCGCTTACCGTAGGACCAGCTGAGTTGCCCTGAACTAATAACGTACAGTACCTCGGGCTTCACCTGACTCGCGACTCACCTGGCGAACCCATACATAAAAGTTCCGTCAACTTGTCCGGAACTTTCGACTTCCGTCAACTTGGCCTAAAAGCTCAGTAAACTTTGGCCCATTCTTTAGAGTCTGGCAATGACCCCTTGCTAGATAAGCTCATAGATATCACGTATGTGTTGCCAGTGACCACCTAGATCTATTTCGCTTGAGCCTACCTGGCCGCCTGTGACAGAAAGTAACTCCAGTGTGTCCGCTCTCTCGATGGCCCCTGAGATGTCTGGCGCGCAGATTCTATGTCTGGCGGCCCGAAATACACTCAAACCTCTAACCTCCGGACTTTACAAATACGGTCCAAGCCGGGTGAGTATTGGAAGGGACCCCTTTCGATATCCCCGATGGCATAATTTACCAATCGAGAGACGCTTCCTGCTTTCCAAGAAGTATTCAAATAATATAAAATTAATTCAAAAAGACCCAGTGGCAGGAGTCTATTTTTGGAAACACGAGACACTACAGGAAGTCACAGATTCGCGCAAACACAAGTCGGAAAAAATCCTTTCTGACGACGAGAAGGAATCCACATCGGAGATGAAAGAAGGGAAAAGCAGAATATGAAGAAAAAAGAAAAAATCATGCGGATTGATTTGTAGAGCAGCGGGCTGTACACCCAGTTGCCGAGTAAAGAGGACTGAAACTGAGAACCAACAGCGAGAGCAGAAGCCGAAAATAACGCTCACGCGGAACACCCGTGATTAATATTATAACAAAATCTTACAGAAAGTTGTCAATATTATGAAAATGAATGGTTATGTGATAACTTCAGCGGATTTCAGTGCACGAGTTGGAAACTCAACTATCAAAAATATAATGGGATGTCACGGCGAAAAACGGAAAATGGAAATAGAAGACGCCTCATCGATTTTGCCACATTCAACAGTTTTATGTTAACCAACAAATTCTTTCCGTATAAAGAGATATATAAATATACTTGACAAGCAAGAGGATTTCTTCAATAATTGATTACCTTTTAGTTATAGGGAAATCAGCTAATATAGTAGTGGATAATAGGGTTTTAAGAGGATGTGACGTTGAGTCTGACCATTTCCGGCTCATATAAAAAATTAGTATTCCAAGTAGAAGAAGAAAGGCTCGACTTACAGAGCTCCAGTGCTCAAAAAAAACTTTTATAGTACCGGTACATCTGCTCTAAGATGAAAGTATAAGATACCTGTACCAGACCAGGTTGAATCAGTTTGCACAACAGAAACCCATCCGTAACAATATAAATCAACAATGTGGTAACATCGGAGACGTCACAGAGACGTCATATCACAAGCAAAATTCGAAGCATTGGGGACGAAACGTAAAAGGTATGGTAACCGAGGCCTACATGTATGGGATGACGATGTTAGATAAATAAAAGATGCTAAAAGGCAGGCATACCTGAAACATCTAGACTTAAACACTGATCAGGCAAGGTGTGAATATAAGCCCTGCTGTGCCAGTGCCAGAAGAGAAGTCAGGATAATCAAGAAAAGTACATGGGATAAATATGTAAGTGATATAGAATACTATGTTATATGGCGGACAGGACAAGGCTTACAAAATATGAAGATATTTAAATCGAACGGAAAGGGATAACCTAAAAATTCGTAATATATCAGGACAACAATGGCTTGAATACTATGAGCAGCTACGGAGCAAGGATTACCTGAAGGAAACAACCGTTCCTGAAATCAATGATTGTGTGGACCCAATAACAATGGATGAATTCTTAGCCGAATAACAAATACACAAGCACACGGCACTGATGGGCTGAACATGGTGCTTTTAAAGAATGCACTAGCCTTGCTGCATCATAGTTGTCTGCAGTTCATCAATCTATGCTGGACCACTGGTCATGTTCCTGACGACTCGCGGATTACAAATGTAATTCGCATATTCAAGAAAGGTGATCGTAATAAGTGCAGAAACTACAGAAGAATCAGCCTTCTTAATAATTCATATAAATTATATGCATCTGTATTAGGAACACCGTTGAATGCAATAACGGATACTATGCTTTCAGGCACCCAGAACTTTTTGAGGAAGGGCAAATCATGTGTAGATTGCATATTTACAATAGCCAAGCTCATTAAAAAGCGCACAGAGTATCAGCTGCCTACATATATATCTTTCATCGACTTCGAGAAGGCGTTTGACATGGTGAATCATAGCAAATTATGGGCAATAATGGCAAGGAAAGGGATCTCACAACATATACTTAGAGATATACAAATTCTCTATGTATACAATAAAATTTTAATTATAGCTTGGAAACGAAGAACAGCTCCTAGAATTGGACTGACCAATTGCGGGGTACGACAAGGGTGTCCAGGATCACTTTCTCTTTTTAATTTGTATATTCAAGATGTCATATAAAACTGAGAGATGTGTCGTCCAGAGCATTTTATGATTGCCTACTCTGTAACTGACACTTTGTTGTTTGCTGACGATCAGTCTATTCTGTCGGACTCGGAAAACAGTTTGCGGATGGGTATATATTTGTTAAATCAAATCTGCAAAGACTGGATTACAAGTATCCACACTTAAGAGCAAGGTGATGACTATTCGTGGAACTGATCCCTTACCGGCAAAAATTGTTATAGATGGTACTGTTCCAGAACAAGTCAGCAATTTTGAATACCTGGGCTACAGTGTGTCTTATAACACAAGCAACGACATTGTGAATAAGTTCTGTACGTTCAGCCTTACGAGTGGGACCATAAGGCGAACTCTTATTTCAGCAAGTAAAGGACACGTCTAAATTTCTACAAAATGACGGCCCTTCCTGCACTTTTATATGGGTTTAAGAACTGGATTTTAGCGAAAGCTCAGGCGTATCCAAGTGGCTGGAATGGGATTTCTCAGGCACGTGACAGGGTATACTCTCCATGATCATAGAAAAAACACAGATATACTGCAGGAACTGAATATTTTGAGTATACTCGACAGGATTGCCCAGATCAGCTGAATTGGTGGGAACATCTTTGCCGCATGGATGACTGCCACATCTCCAAACAACTATGGAACTATAAGCCGAAGGAACGGATTGGTGCGGGACGTCCGAGGAAGCTCTGGACTTTTCCTGTGTGAGACCGGAACAAACCATCCTTCGTTTTAATCCCTGCTGACGATGATAATGATGAAAAGCGTAAAGCACAATGTAATTCGTCGATAAAGAGTGAAACAAAGGAATCAAAAATGTAAACCATATTATTATTTATTTTATATTGTAATGTGTTATAAAGTCTGTAACCCTTTAATACCAGTTGGTAAATTATTTTTGTTATCGTGTGCTTAATTCTCTATTTTATATGAGGATGATAGTGTAATAAAAATGGTGAGCGTTTTAGAGTGCCAATCGTGGACAATGACAAATGAGAGGGAGAGAGAGAGAGAGAGAGAGAGAGAGAGAGAGAGAGAGAGAGAGAGAGAGAGAGAGAGAGAGAGAGAGAGAGAGAGAGAGAGTGAGAGCGAAGGGTGGAAGAGTGAGAGAGGGAAGAAGGGAAACAGTGAGTGAGATGTAGAAGAGAGAGGGAGTGAGTGGGGTGATAGTGAGTGATAGATCGATTTCAGGATTAGAGTGAGAGGCTATGAGAAGGACTGGCAGGGGGAGCATGGGTGAGAGAGAAGGGTGATTGTGGACACATACATAAATTACATTATTCTATAGTACTCTTGACTATATTTTACAATATGATTACAATTATTATCCAAGTTTACCTGTTAGTAAGATTTACCAGAAACTTTTGTTTGTAACCTTTGTCAACTATCTGATTTAAGTCGTAATGTTTTACAGTATTGTGTAAATTGTATGTTTCTAAATTATGATTGTTTGTTAACACCAGTAGGGAGTGAAACATGGTAAAAATAACTTTTAATAATTACGTAGTGAACATCCCCTAATCTGTTTTAGTTATATGTAATATATTACTTTGCTATATGTTGACTGTTGTAGGTATAAACAATTTATGTACCAATCTAATATCAAATTGTTGATTACTGTTTGTTTAATTAATTAAAATAACTTTACGTTTAGTAATTTAAATTGTAATACTGTATAAATTAAGTTCTCTCATACTGTAATTTGCTCGCTTTCTTAAAGATAATTTGAAGATGTAAAGAAACTATCATAAGTCTTCACATATAAAATGATACATACATACGCACGCACACACTCACATCACCAACACGTTCACCCAAATATTTAATTGTTTCGTTATGTTTGATATTGCTATAGTATTTCATACACAGGTCCTGAAGATGACAATAAATATTGTCGAAACGTCGACGCAAAATAACTAAAATTTGTATTATTGACCGATCCTCACTAACCATCCACTAAAACATTCATTGATTGACGGTCACTAAAAATTTAAGGATTTATATTGTAAACTATCATGTAAGAAGGGTCAAGTCAACGTCAAGAATGGAAATTGTTATGTGTTAATGTAAACTGCGAAAATTTGAAAATAATATGTCAGGTTAGTTTAAAATTATGTAATTACTGTATTCCATAAATTATGAATAACCAGTTTATCTCATTTTAAACATGTCATATAATAAATTAAACAAGCGTACGTGAAAAGCGTATGCTGTTCAAAGAAATGTGGTACCTTAATTTGCTAGCGATGTTCAGTTTGTAACACAATAGGCGAAACACGCAAGCTTACAATATAGAATACAAAAAAGAAATAAATCAAGTTCAGAAAGCATCAGAATATTATACCATTTTTATAATTTTCACATACGGTACTACACAAGGCTTTAAATTAATAAATTTTCATTCTCGTCGTCCTTGTGTCATCATCATCATCATCATCACCATCATTAATTAGTGGTTACACTTTTCTCTCCTACATCTCACAATTGCTACCAACTTCTTATTGGTGTTATGGTTCTTTTAAAGTATTTCGGTACTCCTTTAATTTTATAAAATTTTTTAGGAGGATTTATTAAGTAATTTATATTTACATTGTTTACTATGAATTTGTACGTCCCTTTTATTTAAACAGTGAATTTTATGATTTGCTTTAGTCTTTCTTTTTAATTTGTTTTTAACGACAATCAAACACAGCTATGTTTTATTTTTTTTTTAATTGTATCTTCCTTAGCTTAGTTTTATCTGACTGTCATCTAGTACGCATCTATTTTTAATTACGCTAAAAATTTTACCAAAATCTATTCTATGTTTAAAGAAAGTCCAATTTTTAGTAATGAGTATACATTTTATAGTAATTTTGATACACATAGTATTACTTGGATTTAATAAGAAACCATTGCTTAAAAACCCATTATGTTCCTTCTTGATATTCCACATGTATTGTCTCTGAAGTGAACTAAACCTACTCGACTCTTCAGCAAATATTTTCTAAAACTAATTCAATAGGATTAGTAAGTTTATGACGTTTGGTTGACATCTGCTCGTATAGGTCTTGTATATTCTACGCAGTCACCTACATTCCTTGTATACGTACTGCTACTATTTCTGATTAATGCATACACTCGTTTAGCATAGTTACTAGTCATATTAGTTTTTAGACATTCGGTCAACAAATGTGGACCGACACATATTTGAAAAAGGAAAATGGAATTTGAAACGTTTGACACTAGGGAACCAAATAGTAGAGACAGAAGAACAAAACCACAATGAAAAATTTAAGGAAGGAGTTAAGTGAGAATGTATAAGGTGTAGTGTCAGGCCTAACACTGTTTTTATCCGCTAAATGTTGAGAAAGGCGAGGTAATTAATTTTCAGCAGCAAAGCTGTTTTGCTACTGCAGGCGCTTATTTCTTACTGATTTGAGTACAAACACGTCCTGAATTTTCTAAGCGACGTTTTTTAATTGTCTCAGATTGTTTTTAAAACGCATCCCTTAACGGATAGAAGAAAAATCGTTTATCGCTTAACGCAACTAGCCATAAATTGATTACTGTGCGAGAAGCCAAAATACAATTTATTATTCTCTACGTTCGATAATTAGATAGCCTATTACTGTTACTGCTGTCTTCTCCATTAACCGAGGATATTAAATCTTAATTTCAAGTAAGAAAGAGTTTCTTCGATTAACTATTATGAAAATTGAATTTTTCTTCATTTGCGTGAGATATTAGAGTAGCAAGTAACTCATTAAGTAACTGTCTGAATTTACTTACCGCGGTCTACGTATTACAAATCACGTATGTAGTGATAATTAATTCGTTATACGCATATTATTAAAAGTAGTCTTATTTTTGTATGAATATACAAATTATTTATACGTATTTGTATAAATACGTTAATGTATAGACCTATGTATATTTGTATACAAATGTGCTCGCGCATGTGTGAGTTTGGCGTAATTCTTATTGTTACTCCTTGAACCTACTGTACATTACTCGTAGTAACATAATGTACACTAATAAAGCTTTTATGATACCCGAGTAATTTGACGGTAAACATATAAACAACAAAATAAGAAACATAGAAACCTATTACACGTAGGAACACATAAGATATACTGGAAACGTATAAAAAACCTTGAAAATTATACTTCCGCTCGCTTGTTAGTAACCCAGAGTTTAGTAGTTCACATATATTTTGGAAAAACTGTCCGTTAAGTTAAACTTAATATCAAGTCTACAAAAAAAGTAAGAAAGTAAAGGCTCTCCAGACATCAAAACCTACGACCGAACATACAACACCTTGGTTTTTTTTTGGGGGGGGGAGGATAAAAGCTGTTACTGTTTAGCTAGTTAACATGGGACTGGTGAGTGAGCTGTACAAGAAGACTGTGTGTACCGCTCTAAAACCCAACTTAATGCACGGTTGGAACGATCGTGGCACGGGGTAGACGGCTGTACGTTAGTGAGTACAAACGATGGCCTCAGCTCACTCTGATGTATTTAGGTACTCAGTTTGTACTGTGGCTGGCTTTAAAACAACCGCAATGAGGTTCAAGCCTAGAAAATTCCAGGTGTAGAATTTTACATAACGTCATAAGACACAAATCCTTCTCCTTTCTGTCCAAAGTTCAGGCAACCTATTGGCCTCCTGATACAAATAAAATACCATATCCCATTAATTTCTTTATTATAAGAGGCTTGCCTCATAAATACAACAAATTCCAATTGACTTCTGAACACACTTCCAACTTATCTAATATCCTGCAGAGAAACACCTGTATATGTTAATATGTATCCTGCACAATATGCATCAAATTCATACATATGGGTAGAATTCGATAGAATTAAAACTAGTTTTCCAAACTTAGAGTAAATAAAATCCCTGCATTATCTTCCATATATCGACAAAAGGATTCAACATAGAAAAATAAAATACCAGTTACTCATTTATTTTTTACTCTTTTCCTGAAAATGTTTAACAAACTACAGTGTAGCCGAACGCATAGCTTGTAGGATAAAATGAAGGGAGTGCTTTTCGTGACAAAACAGTAGCCTATCTCTACGTTCCGTATATTTCGGAATGGGCCAGTGTATACACGTGACGGAATCAGACGCATTTTTCCTATCCTGCAAACAAATTGTGAAACACATCTACGTTTATAAAAATAATGTTATATTGAATTACTTAATAACCTTAAATTGTATATTCTGTGTCGTCAAAATTATTCCTTTTTTATTTATCTGCTAAAATTTTGACAAAAACATTCAATTCAGCTTAGCGATATCGATACCCGTAGGTATAAGTTCGGTGCGTAGGAGGTAACTTGTAATTTATACGACTGCCACTGTTACGTTTATTTGTTAAACCGACTGACAAAATAGAGTTAGGAGAAATCACGTTACCACCAACAAGTAAAGCAGCGTAGCTTTACTTTAACAACTTTATAAAACAATAGTTGTCCACTAAATTAGGGCACCATTATCTCAACAACTTGCTGTAGAGTCAAGTAACGCTTGGAATGCTTAAGTCTCTTCTTTTATTACGACTGTATTGACTGTCATGCTGCTACTTATACAGAACCACTTTCAGCCAAACAATCGTGACTCTTACACTTCTCTAAATTTTTATTAAACTTTTGAAAATAATTATAAAACCGCTTTGTTGCAAGTAATTATCTTTATCAGACAAATCAATTTAATTGTAGGTTGTAGTAGTCCCTTTACATTTGAATAGTAATGTAAGGTTTCGAATATTCTTCTTGAACGTTATTATTATACTTTATTTTATTAAATTTTATTACATTTGAAAATTTAGTTTTAATTTTTCTTCATGTCTTCACATTGAAAGGTTAATTAGTAATTTATATCAACTTACTATATTCTTTAAACGAAGTTAATAATGATGATGTAAATAATTCAGAAGGCTCGGAAGTTGATGTTTTGCAATTCTCCCTTACTATTCGTGTGTCACGTTCTATTTCGTGGGTTAGATAACAATATATTCCCATCATATTCAAATGACTACTTAGATTCTTAAGAGAAAAGTATGTACACGTAACATGTGGGAATATATTATAAACTATAGAATTCAGAAATACTGATACATACTAATATGTGAAGTAAATTGGTTCTCTGCATAATATAATGCTACCATTACTTCCACGATGATTCAACTGAAAAAGTGGCACGAATTTATATAATGAATATATGTAAATGTATAACGACTGCAAATGTTTAACACGTTCTAATCTACTTTCTTCACACACTTATATGTGAGTGGTGTGTAATGTATACACTGCAATACTGCAATGAGACAAACAATCATACTATGTGTGAATATATGGCGACATATTTACAATAAGCCATAGTTGGTGTCCTGTGCCAAGGGATGTAAATGCGATAATAAACTATTGTTATTAGGATAAGTACTACAAGTAAACATAGTATAGGACAATTATAAACAATATAAAATAGAACAAGTGCTGTGTAGCGTAAAAGTGTTGTGCGCGTAACGAATTGTATAAACAGTAAGCCAATAACAGCGCCCTGAAAGTCATTTATATTAGTATGCAATTTAGAATAACTGTTAATAACTAATTAATTTAATATTAAATAAATTTTAATGAGATGTAGTCACCTGACAAAGTAATTAGTTATGTATTCACATGCATTTGTAGCCCATGGTTTGGAAAGGTCTAGAAACCGGAAATATAGGGGAATGTGCACCAGCACATGGTCGATTTTCTATAATAATCTACAATGTATTAACATAAAAAAAAAAGTCATGTGCGTAGATCTATAAAACCACCGGTGCGTCGGGAATTTACTCAGTGTCTAATAAGGCAGTCTGTCACAGTCTCTCATATTCACTAGGAAATTTGTGGTAGCAAGTTCCAGGTTCCATCCAGTCCTTGAAAGGCCGGAGTTTATCGTCGAGGGAGCGGCTGAATTAGTTCCACGAATTCTGGTACGGCGTTCAAGATTGTCAACGACCGATGGCTGTCGACGAGCACTAAATTAAGAGCAACTTGGACGGACATAACGCCTATGAGGAAACCCTGAGGTCAATATCCCATTTTGGGAGGACAACGGCCGGAGTGAAAGCATAGGACCAGGCCCGCGAGATCGTTCGGACTGATGCAACTTAACCCAGAAAATACAGGAAAGTGTAATTATAAAACTACTATAATTAAAAGAAATATATAGTGAGTGTATAAGGCAATTAAAGACTCTACATTTTATTAATTATTCATTATGTTATAGTATCCAAGTTACGTGTATAACTATTTAATTTTAATATTTGTAAACACTTGGTTACTCACCGATTTGTGACTTCTCCTTTTTAACTAATAACTGTCGTATACAAAAATATTTATATAATTTTAAACTCATAATTTTTAGATGTGATACATAAAAAAAGAATAACAAATAAATGTATTAATTCACTTAATCAAAATTTATGTCTGCAAGTGCAGTCAGGTTCACACCTGTTGCCCTGCAATACATATATAAATAACTACAAATATATGTGCAATTTGTTATATCTGCTTGTAATTTTTACTCTATTCCTACGCTGTAATCGTTACTTCAAGGTCTGATTGCAATTAGTAGAAAAAATGTTTATAATTTTAGTTTACAGTGTCTTCAGTTATTATTTTATTATTATTAATATGGTATGATTATCTTAAAAATTAAAAAAAGCAAAGAATAAAAGTTAGTAAATAACTTGTAAAATTGTCAACATTCTGCCTAATACGGTGTTATACATTGCACTTGAACTCCAACATGTAAAGAGAGACGCATTTATTGTTGTTACATAGGTTTTGTAAGGACGAATAAATAACACACACTTTTTATTTTAGCTTAATTAGTTTCAGTTTAACTTTGTCAAACGATTTGATAATTATAAACTTCCTAAGCTTAGTAGAAAACCAGATGATATTTTATCTGATGGAAAGAAATACTGCCTTTTTTGAGAAAGAAAACAAAGTCTTTGTTTTAAGACGAAAACAAAAACAACTCAGCTGGCAGTGATTTATTTAGTGATCACATTTTGTTTTTTCCGTTCCGCTTCGCCGCCGCTGTCGTCAACGAGAAATAAGTTCCCATTATTTAGAGAATTCTCAAAATGAAGTTACAAGTATAACTTTATCTCTAAAATATTTATAATTTGTCACATAATCATGCTGTCGAAATAAAAACCTCTTTAGTAAAATTCGATGGCACACAAAGTCTCTTCATGAAAAAACAACACAATGAGGTGTTAGATTCTTCGACATATTTCTGCAAAACTGCTATAAATGTGGATTTAAAATATCATAAGTTAGTCGGTATAATAGACCTATAGTGTTCAATATGAATTTTAAAACATTTTGTTGATCAAGGCTTAATTTATTTTGATTGATATATTTTAGTTTCACATTGAAACAGTCTCTTACTTTCTTAATTACAAGTCACCGTATACTCTGAATTTGTGTACACCTACAGATCATTGAAACAGATTTACGAACCTCTGTAGTAGAAGCCTTTGGGAGAGAAGTTTAGAAATTTGAATGCGTCTTTTACTTTCCTCTTAAAATTGTCAATAAAAGTGATTTATTTTTTTTACTGTGTGTTACATTTATTGCATTATATTTATTTAGTTGTGCTTTACCATCTCTTCTTCTTTTCCTTTATCAGGGACTAGGCGAATCACATGTCCCGGGCCTAAAGGAATATACACACTTCACCAACGCTAATTCTCTGTCTAACAGGCTTGTATTGACAAACTTGCTTAGGCAAACTGCCACCTGGCGTCTTATTCAGTTCAGCAATCCATCTCTCTTTGTTCTGTTCAATACGATATTCAATATTAAACATGTAAAAATATTTTGTATTCCAAGTGTATATTATTTTATGTACTTCATGAATAATTGTAAAAAAATTAATGTACTACGTAGTTAATTGATAGGCGAAGAAAAGTTAATTAGATTCTAAAAGAGATTAGACTAAATAGAACTTGAATACGCAGCTGTACTCTGTGAAATGATTTTCTCTCTTTTCGTCTCTAATGCATCAGGTAGTCAAGATATTATCATTTGTCTTACTCTCACAATACGAGAAAGCTCTCAGTTTCTTATGTGTCGTGGCATGATTTGTCCCACTAAGCAATTAAACGATTTTTTTCTATACACATCATGGTAATGTCATTGTCCGTGTTACTTGTGTGCTCTAATATATTTGTCAATGTTGTAAATTCTTTGGATACTTAATTATAATATTAGACTTTTATTCTGGATTTCTTCTTTATATTCGCGTTTTATATTAAACGCGTTTTCCCCTCTTCAGAGCCAGGATTCTCATTAAGAAAACACACTCATAACTTGTAAGATGTATATTAATTTTAAATATTTCTTTTAAATTAAACATGAATGCTAGGTAATTATCTTGTAGAATGAAATTATACAATAATTCATTCCGTTTGCCGGATCAGACACACGTAGGCCTATTTGGTAAATTCACATAGGTTATGGAATTAATTCTCTTTCATATAACAAACATAGGACAAGTAATCTATAATACTTAATTTTATTTTCAATTAGCGTTCCCCGGATGACAATAGGGATTATATAGTGTTGCTTGAGCAGGATATTTACACTCAAGCTTAGATCAGAAGGAAAACGAATTTAAACTCTTCAAATAAACTACAACGTGGAATAAATAAAGACCAAATTGTTGTTGAAACCCCAATTCTCTTAATTCCCTAACTACCCCTTAATTATATTTATTGATTTTTTCTAATTTCTTTTCTGATATCAAGATGTTAATGTGAGAAGTTAAGTGTTAATTTCTAATTTACTTTAACACACAAATAATTAAATTAAAAAAATATTTTAAATTCGATAAACTGCACGAGTACAAAGCAGAACTTTAACTTAATATTTATATTGCTACAAAATATTTAATTCTGGAGAATTCATGGCTTAGTTTCCTAGAATTATTAAAACCAAACTTCTTGTGCAAATATATAGTGCACGCACAAACAAACGCACACGGACATAACACATTCTGAAAACCGAAATTTCATATAACCTAATCTCAACATTACTATAACCACAGAAGTACACTAGTCACTCTTAGATAGTATGGTGACCTACGTTTACAAATAAACAATTGTTTACCCTGCACTGACAGCATTTAATTATGGCAATACTATTATATACAATTCGAATTTAGCGTTTCTAAAGGTTCGGAACTGTTTGTTTGGTGCTTTGAATTATGTCACACATGGAAGACTGATTGATTATAACTGTGTTTCATTTAATTTTTATTAGGCCTATTCAAGTATAATGTACATAATCAGCTCAGTACGTTTAAACCCATGGGTGCTTGATTAACACTAGCCAAGAAGGTTCAGTGACAGCAACATACAACCAGTGAATCCTTAAAGTATTCACTGTATGAACAGCAATATTCTGCATAACAAAATTCATATAAAGCAATAGAAGGATACTTCTTTGAAACATGAGCAGCATGGAGATGAGAATAAGAAATATTAAATATGATTTTTTATTTATTACGAGCCGTATAGAAAAAAAATCGTATCGCTATCACCTATAACAGACATTACTGCAACACTCTAACGCAGGCTACATTAATACGTGTTACAGGATTACAGATGATTTAACATGAGAAGAATCAGCGAAATCTCCGATGACTGGTTTTGTAAATGAAATGAATATTATTCTCCTGTTTTCTTAAAATATTTAAAGAATCGTTAAGGTGATAGTAAATAGTTTAAAGTTTTTTGGCAAAATAGGTAATATATGGAAGGTGTAATTTGGGTTGCGACACTACTATATTCACCATCATCATCATTTCACAACACGGCATAGGTAACATGCTGCTTGTTCCGCCTTCAAAATTCCTTCAGCCATCTCTCTCTTGGTCTACCCACAAACCTATGTCCTATAGGTTTGTATTTCCACACTTACTTGGCCGGTCTGTAATCTGACAGTCTTTCTATGCGTTATTTTCACCGTTGTTTTATGTTTCATCTTTACGTTCTAATTAAAACTTTCATCTCTTATGTCCTCATTCCTTACACGGTCAAGTTTAGGACACCTTTAAACTGCTCATAAGAACGCCATTTTCGAGTCCGGTATTTTACTGTCTTATGTCTTGGTTGTTGTCTATAATTCACACCCATAGAACCGTACATGGACTGCCAATTTTTCAGAACTTTAATTTTGTATATCAACGTACTTTGTTTCTAAAAATACGGTTGACTGTCCTACAGATTGTCTGAAACTTACCTAACTTAACATTAGTATTATAAATATCATCGTATACATATTTACGGTTCAAAATTTCAAATAAATAATTTGAAATTTATATATATGGTGATCACTTTATGAATAAGTGTGTTGGAAAAATAATACGATTTAATGACAGTTTACAAATAAATACAAGTAAGCCTATTTTGTTGTGTTTTCACCAATTTAAATTATTTTCAGCAACTAGACAACTATCTGATATATTGTTTAATTTTATTATAATAATGAAATTATTACAAAATTATTTAACCTGTTCTGATATATAATATTATTTATCTTATATATTAGACATATTAGGTACTGCTAATTGACATCCTCGTAGTTACCTAGACTGTCATTCAGATAATAAGTAAACTAGCAAAGATAATTAGAAAAAAAAGAATTCTGTGAGTAAAAGTGACATACTAGATATAATAAGTGACAGAACTGACATAAAGGTAATATTGACATAGTTAATTATTGGTATGAAACATTGAATTTTTACTTTTGTTCTGAACCATTCATATAATTGTTTAAATTAGTAAGACATTTTGTTAGAATGTTCAACTATTGTGTAACCAGTAACCTGTAAATAATGTTGCAATGAATTATGATGTAGATGATGTTTGTTTTTGCTTTGTGTTGTGATAAGAACCAGTACACACAAGTTTTAAATATGTTTTAGACACCATTAATTGCCTTCAGCATTAAAGCATTTTGTAACGGGCACTCTCCTATATAATATATACTATATAATATTTGTGTCTATAAAAACATAATGATTGTAATTTGTTGAAAAATTGTAATGGGTACTGACTTTTCACTATATAAGTTTGTTTAAATATTTTAACAGTAACCCAGTACACTAACTGATAAATGTTAATTCTATATTATTGTTTATGGTTTTCAGTTTTCATAATGTTAGTTTTAGTGTTACAATTAATGAGATTTATGTTGATAACTAAAAAATGTTGTAATGTGTCTTTTTTTTAGTAACTTAAGTAAGTTAATTTTCAACATTTGTAAAATGGGATTAGGAGTGAAATTGGCAAGCAACTCACATTATATTTTATTTTCTTATGTTAAATGTTTGTAAATTGAGATAAAATTTAGTATGTGGTTTGGACATTATATTTTAGAAAGTTAATATTGCAACCAAACTATGGCTTGTGAGATATCAAAGAGAGATTTTAGTCTACCAATGTATTTTAAATTAAATTGTGCATAAGTTCAGGGTTTGCGGAAGAAAAAATCAACTCATTTTTTTACCAAGAAGCCATGCTGGTCAGTTAACAATGCCAGTCTAATCCAGCCAATCCGAAATTTCAAGATTTTGACAGGGACGCCAGCGAAATTGAGAAGAAATCTCTCTCTCTCTCTCTCTCTCTCTCTCTCTCTCTCTCTCTCTCTCTCTCTCTTTCTCTCTCTCTCTCTCTCTCTCTCTCTCTCTCTATCTCTCCCTACACACACGCGATGCTACGGCAATTACGTACCGCTTTCGAAATATCCAGACCTTCATTCTACACGTTTCTCAGCTAGCCAAGGACGTGCAGCGTCTCCGTCAAGGTCATGCACTCGCGTAACCTCTAGACTGTTCGAGCACTTGTAACTATGCAAATTATATTGGCACGCTTCAAAAAGAATGGAAATTATTATGCAACTTGTTGTTGTTGTTGTTGTTTCTTCTTCTCCTTCAGTGCACTGCTTGAACTAAAGCCCGTTCCGACTTTACAGTGCCTCTGACCATTTTTTTCAGGGTCTTCTACTATCTCACGTCCTCAGTGGCGTATATTCAAATGGTTTTTAGGAAACTGTGAAACGTGTTTATGATGCGCTGCACTTCCAATTCTGCAAGTTCTTCGGCATATATATAAGTGTCTACGACGGGCTAAGAAGTTACTGTAGTTACACCGGGCGATATTGTAAAATTCGATTTCAGTGATTGTTTCTGATTAATGGAAAGTGATTATTGTGTTAATTAGTGCGGTAATATAATAAGGTGACACTATTATTGCGAGTTCAAATTTAACTTGAATTACAGTATAAAAGTACCATGTTGATTACAAGTTCTTATTTGTGAGTAATTAAACTGGTTATTGGTGACTTAATTGCTGGCTGTATATTATTTCCACTGTACAATAGGACGACCTGGGACACCGTCGTAACAATCTAAAGATATTTATACTTTAAGACTATATATATATTTTTTTAAATTTATTGGAGATTTGTAATCTGTTCGACTAAGCAAACATTGAACAAATTGGCTGACAACACACATACAGGATTATGAAGAGCTGACCATTGACAGCTCTTCTTGTTTTTGATAATAGATTAAAGTGATACACAAATTACAAACCTAATGACGAAAACATGTAAACAAATGAACAAAATTCACTTCCACTTGCTGCTGGCATGATACAATAAGTTCAAATAATAAACACTTTGCCCATAAGGAACGTATACAGGTTGACATAACACTTAATGTTGACACGAATACAAAACATACAGAACAGAACAGAACAGACATTAAAGATAATACAGAGAATACATTATTAGTTATATACCTGAATTGTAAGTCTAACAGTTTGTGCCTTTATAGTCTATAAATGTCTTCACTATTATCTAACAAATTAACTGCCAGGTGGTTTGGATGCTTTTCTAATTTGGAGATGTGAGTCCTGCAGAGGCGCATGATTTCTTCTCTCACGGTTGAAACTTTGAGGTCGCGGTGTATAGAGTTGTTGGAGAGAAAACATGGAGCGTCGACTAATGATCTTAAAGTTTAGGTCTGAAAGCGCTGGATAATCTCAATACTACTCGTACTAGCAGTAGCCCAAAGTTGAATACTGTAAGTCCATACTGGTTTAAGAACGACTTTATAGATTGACAGGTTGTTGACGAGACTTAACCGTGATTTTCTGCCTTTCAGCCAGTAGATGTTTCTGACCTTGTGATTAAGTTCAATCTTCTTAGATGTTAGGTTTATTCCATTTAGTCTCCTGTCCAGATGCATCCCAAGTTACTTAGTACTTTCAGCTTGCGGTATTGGTTGACCATTAATTGTTACTGAAGGGGAGTTTGCCTTACGTGTGGTGAACGTAACGTGTACTGACTTGGACGAATTGATTTTTATGCGCCATTTGTCAAGCCATAACTGAAAGCTGTTTAATGATTCTTGTAGTATGAGAGATGCTATTGAGGGGTCGGTGTGTGTCGCTAGGATTGCTGTGTCATCGGCGTAGGTAGCAACAGTGGTTTCACTTGCTGACGGTAAGTCCGAGGTGAACAGGAGGTAGAGCAGAGGACGCAGGACACTACCCTGCGGAACAACTGACCCCACTGGTAGTAGAGGAGAAGTAGCATCCGAGTACTTGACTTGTAACACTCTGCCCCACTAAGTAGGAGTGTAGAATACGGTAACAATTATATGGCAGATTTTTCTTTTTTCTTTATTTTGTATAAGAGTCCAAGATGCCAGACTTTGTCAAATGCCTGGGAAACGTCGAGAAACATACCTGAGCAGGACATGTCCGATTCTAACGATTTAATGATAACATCTGTTAGTCTGTGTATTTGTTTTACCGTAGAGTGCTTTTCTCGAAAAGACAAATTGGTGATCATAAATTAGGTTGTTTTCTACAATTTTTGACATAAGTCGTTTTACAAACAGCTTCTCAAAGATCTTACCAAGTATTGGTAAAAGGCTTATGGGTCGATAAGAAGAGGGTTCTTGAAGGGTTTTACCAGGTTTTAAGACCATGATTACTTAAAACGATTTCCAGAGGAGAGAAAAGTATTCAAGTCTTGAGTATGGCGTTCAAAACGTTTGTTATTAGTACAACGCCTTTGTGAGGCAGTTCCTTTATAATTTTCCCCCAAAACAAGTCGATGCTGGAAGCCTTTTTTCATTTCAAATTATACAGGATTATTTCCTTGATTTCATTAACCTTAAACGGCTTAATTGGTAGAGTCAGTTGGAGCGGGGAGTGTCTCTGTACTTTTTCATCGAAAGAGATGTTCTTGCTGGCTTCAGGTTTACCAAATGTTCGGCGAAAGTCGGATTTTTCTGTATTGCTTCGCGCCCAATTACCATCTGGTTTATGTATTCGTGGTATTTGTAGTAGTGGCCTTTTTAATCGTTTTGTAGCCTTCCACAAGGCATAAACAGTACTTTCATTAGGGGCAGGTTTTCTATATAGTCCTGAATGCCTTCATTCTTTAATTTTTCTAACAATCGTTTTAGTTTTCTGGCCGCAGAATTCCACTTTCTTTTATCATACGGATGATGAGTATGCTGCCAAATTCGTCGCAATATGCGCTTCTCAGCTAATTTCTTTCGGACAACCAGAGAAAGGTTTGAGTGCTTACTCTTCGCTGTATTGGAAGGTGTTGCTTCCCAGGCTGATTTTTGGAAAGTACTGGTGAGAAAATTTTCAGCTCCATCCATTCAGCAGGCGTGTGCATTGGATGTTCTAGCGAGATATTATCATTTATAAGCTCTCTAAAATAGTCCTAGTCAATATTAGGATTTGTGAGTGTTGGGAGACTTTCAGACTCAATTATAGTATTGCTAATAGTGGCAATAATTAGAGTATAATCAGACTAAAAGTCAAGGCAAGATTCAACTTTGTAGTATTTATGAGGCAAGCCACGTATTAAAAAGAAATCAATGAAGTCAGGTATTTTATTTGTATCAGAAGTCCAATAGGTTGGTTGACCAGTGGACCGAAAGGACAGGAATTCTTGTCTAATGACATTATATTAAATTCTACTTCTTGGATTAGCTAATTTTGAACCCCATTGTGAGTGTTTTGCATTGAAGTCACCTCCCAACATAAAACGTGCACCAAGAGTTCCAAGAAAAGAGCTGCAGTGAATTTCATTTATTCTGTGTTTTGGGGGACAGTAGTCTGCAGAAACAATTAGAGGGCCTCTTTGATCTTCAATTAAAACATTTGCCGCCTGTAGGTGAATAGTTTTGACTTTAGAGAAGACATAATGTTTTATATTGTTTCGGACTAACAGAGCGGTTCCGCCAAGAGCTGTACCGTCAAGATGTTGGGTATCATAAACAGTAAATGCTGGAATCCTAATATGGCTTCTATCTGTGAAATGTGTCTCAGATATAAGCATTACGTCTAACCCGTTGTCAATAAGAAAAGCTTTGAGTTCAAGGCTGCGTTGAGAGAGTCCATTTGCGTTCCATAATCAAATCCTGTAATTGTTATTCATTATTAATTAGAAAGTTTATTGACAAGTGTTGTCAGGTGATTAAGCATGACGCTATTTTGATGCATGAGTTGACTGAACATAGTCTCACATTTTGCCAGGAAGTGTGAAATAATGATGTCCTCATTTGCTGTCTGTTTGGGATTGCTGTCAACAGGGGGCGAGGATTCTGAGTGTCGCTGTAGTGCTGCAATTTGAGCGTAAGTAGGAAATGAGACGTTACGGGTATGCGTGTTCTGTTCCGTGTTCATAGTCCTAAAATTTGAAGGGGTTCTCCTAGATTAGATGTGGTGTTAGGTACGGGGCTTTTTCTGGCCTGCAGATTTTGATAAACTTTACAGCCTTTATCATTAGCTGTATGAGGACCATCGCATAATGCACATGTAGCTGGTGTATCCTTAGGTTTGGAACTAGTTGCGGAGTTGTGTTCATTTCCGCACTTGACACACTGGAAAGGTTGTCTACAGTACGTCTTACTGTGACCGTATGACTGACAACGAGTGCACTGGATTATGAAGTTTATTCTCCGAGGTGGCTCTACAGAAATCTGCAAGTTACCTAAAGACCTTAGGTTATATGTTTGTTTATTGTTTGCTGCAGCTTCAAGATCAACAAAGAAGAGAGGGAGGGGTGATTCCTCTACTCTGTGTCTAACGTTCATTATATTTCTGACTGAGTGTTCTTTTCTTTTAGTGCTTCTTTAATAAAGTTTACACCGATGCTAGGAAGAATGTTTCTTATGACAACCCGGTATGCTCGGTGGACTTTAATTTGCTATGTATGGTAAGTAATTTTTTCGTCTTCGAGGTGACGGATTAATTGTAAGAATCAGGTGAAAAAGTGTTGATTTTCACCGTAATGTCATCGAACGATCTGTACGATGTCATCGTATTGTACTGTACTGTTCTGATTCCAAAATGTTTGTAAAGTTATTGATCATTTAATTGAATTGACGACACCATGAAGGTATACAGGAGGAGGTCTAGGCACTTTAGGCTGAGCCAAGACTTGAGTAAGTTGGACGTCATCAGGGTCATATATAGGTAACACCGTAAATCTATGTGTTCATTAAGCTGAGTGTGTGTTTCAGATGTGTTTTCTGAAGACTGGCGACTTATTTTTCGTTTTTTCACCATCTGCCACCTGTGGGATCCGCGCTGTGTGAAATCAACATTAACATTTCTGCCTGGCTCTTGACTGCTATAGGAGTAAAGGGCATTTTGCGACACTGGAGGTAATGTAGGCAGCATATTTGCGGTTCCTGAGTGGACCGTAGGAACAGGCTTAACTTTATTTAAGACGATATGTATCAGGAATTAGTACAAGTCGTAATTACGTGCTGTAAATCATAGTAAATGTTCAAGTTTACAAAAGAGTCGTATTAAATAAAATTTAGTATAATCTGAATAAAGTTGTACAAAACCATCGCCTACAAATGTAAACATAATTGAAAAGAGAACACCGCACAAACATTAGGAAACTATGGCTGAAATTTTCACAGCTGTAAACTGTAAATTGTTTCAGATGTAATTTAGTTACCAGCAGACATCCATGACAGACGGCTGTCACTAGTTTGAAAAAAGGCTGTGGAACTGTAGCTACCTCATCCAAAACAGTTGTTTAACTATAAAGACATCAAATACGTTTAGGGTACGTATAAAATTATATGACTTTGCAAATAGATTGCAAAAATTCATCTTAATTATGAATCAACTGCTTGAAATAACATTCTCACAGTGACGTTACCACGTTGAGTTATTTATAACATGTAATTATTTTAAAATTTTACTATATCTATTATTAACTGTCAGTTAATGTTCTAATATTATATATTATATCTCATAATTACTGCGGGAAAACGCATATCCTGAAGACCTTAGCATCTTTTTTCAGTTATACTTATCACACGTAATATTTAAGTAATAAGTGCACAAGCGTTTGATTCAAGGACTCTATCTAAAAAGTAGAAAAACGAAAAGTGTGTTGAAATAACTCGGTACAAAAAAACACCTTAAGGAAAAGTAACATAAAAATTACTACAAAACTGCTAAATCTCATCAGAGGTATTGAGTGTATTGTGACTGACGGCAGATATTGTGACTCAACAGTCAGTTGTTATAGTTGCGGGGAAACTGACACGCGCGCGTTTGCTTGATCGTGCATGCGTCAGTTGTCAAAAAACCGGCTTATAATGTTTTATATCGGTCCTTAAAGCGTTTTAAAACTTACATTTTATGAAAACTGTATTTCCTTTTAGGAACGTAAATAATAAATATGGCGAGTTTATTATTAGATGGCAGTAAAAATAAACAGAATTCAAGTAATTACCCTACATAAAGTCGATTTGAGAATATTTTGCTTCACAACTTGTGAAATCGTGCGTCCTCAAAGGTTTGCGCCGACTCTTGAACTACAAAACTCCGTACTAACGATTTTCAATTATTCCTGACTTTCAAATGTTCAAAAAATTGAGTCAGCCACAGCAACAAGAAGGCAGTAACACGAAACAGCGACTAAAACCAGATAAAAATATTACGTAAAATGTTAATAGTGAATGGTTTATAATAAATATGTGATTCGTGCTGTGACTTATACATCAAAATTTTAGCCGCAAACTTCAAAATACTAAACAAAAACTATGCGAATACACTGAAGTCGCACGAAAATTATGTTAGCCGTAACACAAAAAGCAAAAATTAAATTAGTAGTATTTAAGCTAACCGGAAGAGGTGGACAGTACTACTTTTAAAGTTAATAATGTAAACTAGAAGAGAAAGAAACATATTATAATACAAAAAGACTGTAGACGGTCACATAATTTTACATATTAATATCCAAAAGACCTAAAATAATGCGAAAGTTGCTTTTACTTTAGTATAGATATATCACTTTAGTACTTTTGGTTTGGAAATAAAACATTTGAGGATGACTGAGAAGACTCTACTCAACTTTACGCAGTGAATTCTTATACTGATGATTTGCTGATGCCGCAGCTGCTGCTGCTGTAGCTAGTAATGATAATCGTTATTAACATGGTAGAAATGTCTTAATTGTCATGTATCGTGGTGTAAATTAAACTTAATTTTATAAATAATATTTCGAGTTAAATTTTTATAGTATAGCGTATAAATGTTTTAGTTGTTACAGTACTTGAGTTTTCTCATGACCTTAACTATTGGCGTATCGTAAATGTTTATGATACTAACAAGACGTTACAAGTTTTGATCTTCTCAACTAAGCACACTGCACATTCAAAGAGAATTAGTTAATTCTCTAGAGCAAATGTTAATGTTACTTAAGCTCTGCCATCCCGAAACTTTATCACTACTGTGATTGCATCGAATTAGTCCATTGGCGGCAGTTAAATCTAGAGGACTACATTCATCTTCCCTATCTGAGTTCGCACTACTCACCATGAACTATTGTATATTAGTGCCTTTTTTATTTTTAATTGTAGTTTGTGACTAATTAGAGTTGGTAACTAATGATTTCATAGGTGTGAGTTATTCTGTTTCCACTGTACACACGACGATCTATGTGTATGTGACCGTGGTAACAATATATTCTATAGTAATATTCCATTTGCAATTACTTTATTATTAGTTTCTCTCTAAATGTTCAATAACTCACTAGTTAGCGTTACAGTATTTGTATGTATTAAACTCAATTCAATCCCACGTCAATATACAGCTTCAAAATGAAATGATTTAAAAATCTCACTTTTAAAGTTCTATTATTATTGAAATTCTCCTTTATCATTTACTTGGGATAACATTATCCGAGCAGCAAAGATATCAGTGTGTTGGGTCTTATATTGCCACCATCAATCAATGTCACTTATTGGTCGAAAACATACTGTCCTTCACAAATTAATGAATAAATTTAAGGAAGCGACGATAGAGTCAATTTTGGAAAGACGAATTAATGTCATTGTGTTTAAGCACGTTAAAATGTGTAAACAAATTCATCTTAATTTTGTAGAAATTATAACCTTACACAAATTTATATCGGCTAGGTAGTCCAGGATCCGTACTTTATAAGTCAGAATTATTGTGATGTATACCATATTAAATGACTGATACCAGAACCTAAAAACAATACATATATTTTGATATTTACCCAGGGCAGTACTTTGTAAATAAATAGTGTGAGGAGAATATGACGAACAGTTTTAAATATTGTTACGACGGTCTACTCGATCGTCGTAGGTACAGTGGAAAACAAAATAAAAGACACCAATTAAGTCACTAATCACCAGCTTTAATTTTCACAGTTAAACAGTTCGTAATTAACAACATAGTCACTTACAACAAACCAAATAGAAATTGTTTACACGAAATAAAATGTCCACTAATATTAAACACAATTGTATTACAATTATCCCGCCCTATTATTAATAACTTCACTAATAACCACTTGAACGCACACAGTAATATCCCCCGATAATCACTTGTAATCGCCCGACAATAAACTCTCAAAACGCACAGTAATTTATCGCAACTAATACTGAATACTAAGGCCGCTGCCGCCATGTATTTATACCTCCGCTCACAGACCGGAACGTTCCAAAATTCGTCTTAGCGCCAGTGTGTACTACGTAATTAATTGCGGCCTTGACACAGTCTGCGCGGCTGGCGGCTTCGAGAAAACTCTCGCGAATGCGTCTAGAGTCACGTATGCGACACACATTAGAGCGAGATTCTTCTGGCACATTCGACAAACACGTAGACTGTTCTGTAATGTCGTAACAATATTTTGTGCGTGAAAGTACATCGACACGCGATAGCCTGACGAAAGTGTACACTTCCCCGACAGTGTAATCAATGTGTATGTGTGTGTGTGTGTGTGTGTGCGCGCGCGCGCGCGCGGTCGTGTGTGAACCACCACAGACATGCATTATAATGTGAAGTGGGAGACGTATGAATTGTTGGTTTTTATTATTAAATCAAGTATTGACGTGATTAAAATAAATTAATCAAGTATGATTTTTACCTGTTACCAAAGACATATCACAATTCTAAAAACACCATTAGAATAAGGACATTTAAACGCGTGTGGTGATGCAAAATTATTGCAAGAAAGTGTAGTAATAATGACGCCATACACACTAAAGTTAATTACTACCGCAATTAGCTAGTAATTAACAAGTGTGTTACATGTCAATGACTAGTGAAAAATTACAAAGACAATGCAACCACTCGCCTAAATATCAAGTGTACGTGATCACAAAAACAGACTAAAAAGTGATCAATTAAAAAAGGACGCTAAACACGAATTGACAAATTTAAAATGTCAAAAACAATATCTGACAAGTTAGTTTGCTACTATAAATAACTCCGGCAAAATTGGACACAAATCAGACTCCAGATATCTTTACACGAGGACACTCTGCCTGTTTGCTGATCGACTTAGCATCATCACCACCATCATCTGCAATACATCACGATTGATGGAACAGCACAAGATCATCATCAACAACAAGCTGTAGAATACCAAGGAAGAGCCAGCATCATCATCATGTTCATTGTCATCTATCATAATACGCACGTACACACACACACACACACACACACACACACACACACACACACACATACTCACGCAATGGTAACTTCGAAAATACGCAGGTGAAAAATAAACAATTATTTTCGTGTGTGTTAAACAAAGAACTTATAATAAACTAATATAAAGGCTGAAATGTAAATAGTGTAAATATTCAAATTAAAATACGTAATTGTTAATTGGTGTTCAAAATAATAATTTATTCTGTTTAATGTTAAAATTGGGTTTGTCATTATAAATAATAAATGTGCTTAATGTAAATATTATTTTATTAAAATATCAATAGCAATAATTATATCTTTATAGGTGAGTTACTGTGAGTTAAAATTTTTAATAATGATTCATAGTCAGACCCCGTACAATATAAGCGAATTTTACAATTTATCCGTCATATATGTTTAGATGTTTAAGACTATATATTATCAAAATGTGCTGAATAGCAAAAATATGTTACGTTTTCAGAGTTTAACCTTATAAAGAAAATATTATGAATTTTCTAGTTTCAAATTTTATTCATCAATTAACATTCTTTGCAATTTTCAATAAACCGTTGAATGATTCTTTTAACAGTTTTATTCAATTATTTCATGTCATAAACGACTCACTCATCTTTTTAAACATTGCACGTTTATTGAGCAATGTGCAACCACATATACTTAACGCAACGAACACACAAACATCCTATGACCTAGCCGGTGTTTAACACTATGTAGTTGCGTTGGGTACATGGACAGAAGTGTATTCATTTAGAATACTTGTAACGTTGCAGTTTGTACGTATATACAGATTACATATTAAGTCACAGGTTACGTATTACTAATTTTTAATCGTATGTTCGATATTCATATACTATATATTCCTATACTTAAAGCATTTTTAAGCGTACTCATAAATAAACTTTTGTAATGTTCCTGACGTTCGAGAAAAAATGTTGACTAGTTTTGTCTAATTTCACAAATGGAATTGTTATTAGTTGAAGTGTATATAGTGTAACATTACATTTGGAACACCGTAATATCGTACCCGATTTAATGAAGACAATGGATAAGAAGCTAAACAAGAAGAAAAATATTTTTCAAGATGATAGTGAAGAGGAACGAATAACTATTTCAGACTGACTAGTAATACAACTGACCGTACCCAAATTAATGATTCAGGCAAAGTGATGCAAAATACATTCAACCCCGATTAAGGCATGAACTTTAAATAATGACAAAATAAGTATTATAAAGACAGACAGATTATGTATCAATGCTATAAGGAAACAAATGGTTTCATTCAATGTATCATAATATCAAGATAATCAAAATACAAATTGAGGGATAATAGGCCCAAACATGCAATACCATGTAAAAATAAATATTAGTAAGTGATTAATTTGAATGATGTAATAAAAATATAACAAACCTTATTATAGATACATGAACCATACAACTAATTGTAATAAATAGTGGTCATAAGGTTGTCCAGAAAACAACAAATAATAACTTATTCACAGCAATATTTTACAACAAGAGTGAAGTTCTTTTAATGACAATAAAAATGTAAACCCAAATACAAAAACAATGAATGTGACAAATAGAAACACAATACGATACATTGTAGTATTAAATATATTTTAATGGATAAGGAAGTAGCTGAATATTATGTGTCAGTGAAACCAAAACAATCAGTAACAGAAGTGTCTAAATGTAGAAGTAAAAGTGAACCAGTGGAAATTATTTATATAATGGGACAAACAAGTCTTAATAATGTTGTATAAATAAGATTATTAATCTCATAAGACTAATTAAAACAAATAGAGATAAGATCAAAGAATAACAGTGGACTAGTGCAAGTAATTTTATTATGAAAATATACTAAAAATGATCCCAAGTGAGTGCTATTTTTATCTCACAATATTAGGTAATATGACTATAAATGTGATGAGATAATATAATAAGTAGTGCAGTGATCAAGGGTACATCCCTGAAATGAAACAAAAACAGCAAGGACTGCAATAAAACTGAATTTTAAAGAATAATTTAAGTAATGGAAAAACATGTGTTTTGTTTATATTAATGGTTCATTGAACTCAAGGCTGGAAGGTCTGAGTTAGAGTACAACTCTTTTGTTTTCAAATATATTTGTTATGTATTAATAATGAGGATTAATTAATTAGTTATCAAGTCAAGATGGAGTGAAAGGAGGTGTTATTACTAATGGTAAAGAGTTGTATATGTTTAATGAAATTTTAACTTATTTATTCAATGTCCATAAAAGTCATAGCCATGTGGACATGACACTAAATTGATTTGATTATATATTGTTTTGTTATTGTTAATGTAATGATGTTATCAGGATAGCCAGGAAAGCAACCAACCATTCTAAATTAATGAGAAATAGAAAAATAACAAAGCAGACAGTAGTTATATAAGGATGATCATTTTTGAACAAATAAATGGAGTAGCAAATGTTTTGTGGATGGCAAACTGTAGGAAGCCATGTAAAACCAACTTTTGTAAATTTTAAATAATACTGTTAGGAATTTTGTGAAACAAATACTGAAGGATGAATAGATTTATAGTTAATAGTATACACTACAAATCTAGAAGCAAAATAATTCGTTTTAAACTATTTCATAAAAATTCAAATAACAAAATTGTAGCAGCTGTATTTCTTAAGTAAAGGTAGGCATGTTTAGTGTCTATGTGTCACAAATGTAAAGACCAAAATAATGTTGCTAATAGTTTTAAGTTCCCAATCAGTACAGAAAAGTTATACTAATTTAAAGGTTTTGAACAAATTCAGACATTGAAATAATGAATTTACATGACAATGTATATCCGAATCAACCAACCAGATTCCAAGTTTACCCTTAGCAACCAGAAATTTCGGATAAATAAAATGAGACTTCTTTAACAACGGTCATAGCGTACAGACGCGTTTGTAAAACGTCTTACATAATTAACTATAAACTGTGAAAACACGTTCCAGACATATTAATACAGATAGATATACATAACACAAATTATTACAACCAAGTGAGGAACATCCAGCATTGGAAATAGAAGAAGTGAGATCCAGGGAGAAGGACCGAAGCAGACGTGGGCCCTATCTTCGACCAACAACCATATAAAGAAGAGGATTTGGTGACTTTGACATTTTATTATGTATCAACACCAACTTTTGTATACACGACTTTTTAAGAATTAACCAACTAAAACTACAGACATCATATCACACCAACACTAAGAACACTCACTAATAACACGAATTGAGATTGACAACTTTTTAAACAAAACAAGAACCTTTGATTTTAATAATAACTATTAAACACATAAACTGGACATAACCTATAATAACTAGCAATCACTATTCGACTGCCTGCGTGCACATTACACTCTAAACTTTGTAATATCCTTGAACTGTAAAATTTGTACTTTGATTTATAGAATAATATTTTGTTTAATTGTAATCCCCGAACCAGATACGCCCTGAGGTATTTTATTTTAATAGAAATAATAACCAACGCTTTATTTTGGTCTGAATACTGAATAAGAATTGCAGCTACTGTACCAACTGGTAAAGAAGACACATAATTTTTGCCACAATTGTGATTATCATAAAAAGAACGAGAAACAATCCACCAATGCTTTACTGAAGAAATGGTTTCTATAAAGAAGTTGGTTTCTATGTTTGTTGTTATATTTGCGTCGTTATTATTGCTGTTCCATTTAAAAAATACGTTCACAGAGCACAGCGGACACCACAACGGTTGGCAACGGTGGGTGACGTCATTGAAACGGTACGTATACTGGGAGCGAGCGGCAGATTACAAAATCATCCGCCGTTCAACATATTTTATTAATAGTAACATAATTACAACAACAACGGTGTGGTGGAAGGTAATTAATACATATATATTTGTTACAAATTGACGACTCCTGTGTGAGGCGAAATAAGTTACGTTCACACAACATATTATTTTAATTGGTAACAAATTGACTCTTCCAACGGGCGGCGTATATAATTTAAGTGCCCGCAACACAATTAGAGTGTTACAAATTGACGAACCCGACAGTGGGGCAGAAAGTAAAGAGCGACACATAACACAAACACAAGTAACACAATTTTAGAGTGTTACAAATTGTCGAACCAACGTGTGAGGCGTTTAATTTAATATAAATTAAATTATAATTTATAATTAAACAGTCAAAAATAAACAAAAATGAGGAACCGAGAAGTATCGCGCAAACGAGCGGCCGAAACCGAGAAAGTAGACGAATTAAACATGGAAGACAAAGAAGCAACACCGGTCGAGGAAGTAGAAGCAATAATAAGAGAGGACCAAGGAGATAGACAAGAACCGAACAAAGCAACAGAGAGCGTTGACATGAAGAGCATTATGGAGTACTTAAAACAGAGTCATGAAGATTTCAGTAAGAAAATGGAAGAACTAAAAAGTGATAATAGACAGTCTACGGAGGAGAGTATTAAGAACTTAGAAAAATTGAAAGAAGAATTAAGTGAGAACAGTAATAAGAACTTATTAATATTGAAGGAAGACTTGAGTAAGAAGATGGATGAAATAAAGAGTGATAATAAACAAACAAAGGAGGAATTGAGCTGAGAATTGAAAGAGAATAGCAAGAAAATGGAGGAGAAAATTGACGCAAATAATAAAGAATTGAGGGAAGAATTGAAGGGAAATTACCAAGAGACCATGAAAAAATTGGATGAACACAAAGAGTCATTAAAGGAAGAGTGGAATAACAAGATGGAAATTAATAACCGGCAATTGCAGGAAGAATGGGGTAAGAAGCTAGAAGAACCGGTGACTGAAATTAAAAGGTTAGAATCCGAGACCAAGGAAAAGTGTGAGCGGATGAACCAAAAGGTACTGAGCGTCCGGGAAGAAGCGAATGGACGAACTGAAAACATACGAACCAATCAAGCAGTGATGGGAGAAAGATTAGAAGGTATGAGTACTAGTCTTAATCGAGTACAAGACCAAACAACTGCCCATAGAGATGAAATTAATTCCCTAAGAAACAGACAATGTACCGGTGCCCATACAACATGCGAGGAAAATCGAGAAGTTATCGATTTCCAAAATTATAGAAGAAACCCCATGCTATTCTTAGAACGGGTAGAAGAGAAAATAGCCAAAACCGGAGAAGACAGATGGTTTGTGATTAGGAGTATGCTGGACGAAATGTTCCGAAAAGTCTATGACAATTGGTGGACGGCGATGCGGCCGAGTATACAAAACTTCCAAGAATTTAAAAAACAATTCAAATCAAAGTATTGGTCTGATGCCACGCAGCATATGATAAGAAGTGACATAGGAATGGGCCGATATGACCTGCACGGCAAGCAAACTCCGACCGCATATTTTCTTGGAAAAATAAACATAGCCAGACATTTAGAGCCTGCTGTTCCTACCGAATGTTTAGTGAGGCTATTAGCTTACCACTATGGTGGAGAAATTACGAGAGGCCGAATAAACGGACGTATACAAACCATCGAGGAGATGTCGACATTATTAGCGGAGATGGAGCAGGAGAAGAACTTCCTCCAGTACAGCCGAAGGAACGATGAAATAAATAGAAATAATGGTCGCCGCGACGCCCAATATGAAAACAACGGGCAAAGACCGAACAATAGTTACAACAACAACGGTAACCACTATCAACGCGGTTACCAAAACCACAATAACAATAACAACTATCCGCGAAATAATGCGGCAAATAATAACAACAATAACAACAACCACTATTACCGTAGCTCTTCTACAAATAATAACAATAATGGATACCAGCGTGCCAATGACAGAGACTTCTTTAACAACGGTCATAGCGTACAGACGCGTTTGTAAAACGTCTTACATAATTAACTATAAACTGTGAAAACACGTTCCAGACATATTAATACAGATAGATATACATAACACGAACTATTACAACCAAGTGAGGAACATCCAGCATTGGAAATAGAAGAAGTGAGATCCAGGGAGAAGGACCGAAGCAGACGTGGGCCCTATCTTCGACCAACAACCATATAAAGAAGAGGATTTGGTGACTTTGACATTTTATTATATTATGTATTGCGACAGTACAAATAAGTGATGTACTGAGCATGGAATATAAAAATTTAAATTTACTTAATAAACTGTAAATAATTAATAATATATTAGAAATAAGCATGTGAGGGATTGCAAGCTTGGCTCAGACAAAAATATGAACAGGTGTTTCGACCTGAATCGACGTGCACACACACAAATGTAACTGAAAATGTGTACACCAGTATTTTGCTAGTGTGTGTGAACGCAGGTCTCTGCAGGCGAGTTTGCCACCCCAAGATGAATAATTGCACAATTACTGTTTTTCCGTAAGTATTCATAAAATAGAATTAAGAATTAAAATCCAAAAGCACAATAAAATGTAAATAAATTTACTAAATACTGTGTACGAAAACCACGCGAAAGTGACACACCGTACAAGTGCAATAGTGAAATAACTGTGTACAAATCGAAAAGATTAAGTTGCAATGTCCAAAATTACAGTGAACATGTGTTATAAAATTAGTTATAAGATAAGTATAAGAGTATACTTACAGGACTCTGCAATTCGCAGAAATATAAAAAATAGCGAATTTGACAAAGAGTGGGGGAACTGAAGCCAAAGACAGTTTCTAACATGTCGATTTCGGATCACTGCAGGGTGTCGACCAAGACATGGGTATAAATAGGACACGCAAGCTGCGGTGGTTCTCTTTCTTGAATCATCCACGATGCAGCGGGAGCTTATGCCCGTTAGCACGACGTATTTATTTTTTTTCCGTAAACAGTTTAAATTTGCCAGTTACGTACAAATACGTAACTAAGCTGTAAAGACAATCATTTTAATTAATAACAGCACTACTTAAGAAGAGCCATTAATGATCCGACACTAGACAAGAGAAGAGTTCCAGAGAGAGATACAACTTTGGACAAGAGAAGAGTTCCAGAGAGAGATACGACGCTGGACAAGAGAAGAGTTCCAGAGAGAGAGATACGATGCTGGACAAGAGGAGAAGAGAGACAGCCGACGCTGGAGGCGAGACGAAGACGAATACCGATGGAACAAAAATGATCGAGTATGATTGACGACAATAAGGTGATAGACAACTTATTCATATCTTAATCATACAAAGAATTCAAAGACAGTTAAAGACATTAATATTTTATTTAAAAATAAGAGCAATATTTCTTGTATAGTAGAGTTAAAATCATAGATGTTTTTGAAATACGATTAACGTAACAAGAGCTCAAATTAATATGATATAAAATGATTACAAAGCATTTAAATAAAAACAATTAGTATTTGAGAAAACAGTACTGAGAAACAGTAACTATTAAATTCTTGGATTTCGTTGTCCATGACGTGTCCGTTACTTAACTAAATATCACTATAATATTGACGACTCGGAACACTAAGTTTTTTATAAGTAAAAACGTAAGTTTTACCTTACAGCCTAAACCGGCTTTCACCTATAGAAGGCTTCATAAGAGGCTACTTACGACAGATAGGTGAAGGCCGGTTTAGGCTGTAAGGTAAAACTTTACGTTTTTACTTATAAAAATCTTAGTGTTCCGAGTCGTCAATATTATAGTGATATTTAATAACTATTAATATTTTGAGTACGTTACAATATAGAAAAAAAGATTTAAAAAATGATTTTGAAACATATTAATAGACTGAGTAGTCTGAAAATGAGATTTATTTTTTATATAATAATTAGTAGCATAGAATATTTAGTCAGTAAGGATGTATATATCTTAAGCCTTACGGCATAATAACAAATAATAACTAATGTTTTAAAATCGAAGTCAGTGCCATGTGCACATATTTTTTTATAGTATCAAATAAATTTTAATTACCGTTTCAAGTTACATAGAGTTCTTATTGCAGATACACCTGACACCCAATTTAAATATTATATTGTTTAAAAGAATTTGTCAATCTTGAATGTGAGATCGTTCACGCCTATTTATGTGTATGTAACGTTGCATAAATTTGGTGCTCCAAGATCGTGGGGCTCCACAAATTTAAATTAAATTAAGTTTGCAATTTATTACGTTGCATAGAATGGCGGCCTGCACGTGGGGCCCGACATGCCTAAATTTATGTACAAAAATTTGTGACATAAATTGTAGCTCATGAATGTATGACCCGATCCCCATCATTTAACTATTACAATTTTTTTATGTAGCTAAATGGTTGCTCTAAAAAAAAATATAAAGAGTGTGTTAAATGAAAAATGTATAATATGTAATTATTATTTATATTAAACAGTAACTGAATGTAATGTTAAATTGTTGTGTAATCACACAGCTGGCGCCCACAAATAATATTGTTGTCTATGTAACAGGTGTAACTGTAATGAGTATTAAAAATAACTATTAATAAAAATACAGAAATAAATAAATAAGTAGGGAACGGTTATCAATAATAATTTTTAAAGAATTACTACTAAATAAATATTTTAATAATACTTCAACATGACGACTCCAGGAAATTTAGACGTCGAAGCATTCCAGATGATGATGCGTGCCTGGGTCGATGAATTAAGCACAAAACAGACAGAAAATTTAAATAAACAGACAGAAAATTTAAATGCTAGAATAGACGAATTAAAAGAATCTAATAAGAAACAAACAGAAAGTTTAGAAAATAAATTAGAGCTACAGTCCAAAAATTTTAGACAGGACACTATAAAAATTACAGAGAGTTTAGAAGAGTTAAAAATTGATAATCTTGAAATAAAACAAAGTATAATTGACAGTAATGCGCAGTTAACCGAAAAAATTAGTGACACCAACATACGTATTGATACTCTAGATAATAATTTTAAACAAGCCTTACACGAACAAGTTGTACGGATTGAAAATAAACAAAAAGAATTACGTCTCGAGTGGAGAAAAGATTTAAAAGAAACGCATAAACAAATAAATGATACTTTAACTACTATAACGCGAGAGCAGGATGATAAAATCCAAACTATTAATAATGTATCCCAAGTAAATACCAGCAAACTTAGAGAAATAGAAACACGTACTGTAGTTATTGAGAATAAAATTGAAGAAACTACGAAAGACCGTTCGGGAGACGTATCACATATGAAAGAAGAGATTCAAGAGGAAATGAACCAACTACGAAGTGAGTTAAGAAGACGACAGAGCCAAATGACCATATTTCCTACACCAACAGAAGAAAGGAGCAGATTTAAGTTCTCAGGTGGTAAAGGGGAGAACAGTATGGAATTCCTAGCAAGAGTAGAGAAGGAAATAGAAAAAATTGGGAATGCAATAAATGACGACGAGAAGATAGACTTCGTCACGCGATATCTTAGAGATTCAGCCAGCCAATGGTACTCTATTATTAGAGATAACGTAAGTACATATCAGCAGTTTCGTGAGGCATTCGAGAACCGATACTGGAATCTACATACCCAACGACAAGTACGGGATAAACTCGAATATGGAAAGTTCAATCCACAAGGACAGCAGAGTATTGAACAATACACAATTACGCAAATAGAACGTGTAAAACATCTCAAACCTAAATTCTCAGAATATGAAATTGTTTCAAAATTATCTTACCATTTTCAGCGAGATATCCAGTTAGCAGTTTATACACAAGGGATCAAAACCATAGAAGAATTTTTAATCCTTGTAACACAGTCGGAGAATATCAATAAAGGTAAGAACACACAATACTGGGAACAAAACACGCAAATCACCACCATAATTATCACAGAGATGACAAGAAAGCAATACAAAACACTATACCGCACCGTGATAATTATAAAATAAATTATTCGCCACCAATGTACAACACTACAACACGCACAGCTAAATAAACTGAACAAAATAATACAGCTAGACGACAAGGAGACGTTATATGGTCATCCAATCGTAAACAGTTTTCAAAACCAGCTGACAAACGCGTTGCCGCAGTACGAGGGGACGACGAAAAAAAATTGAAGAGAGAAGGCCAAGGAATGAATGAGACAGTAACATTCCACAGCATACCGTCTACATCAAAGGCGTCACAATGACTGAATAAACGGAAGCAAAATTATAAAATAAACAACATATACCCCTGCGATATTAGGGAAGACTTATTAAGCACCGAACAGGATATAAAGCGAGACGCGCAGCAAACACAATGCCCTATTGTGACTGTGAACATAAACAGGTGTAAAATACGAATGCTAGTTGATACCGGCAGCCAGCTGTCTGTTCTTAACGCTGCATGGGTTCAACGCAACAAGAAATATTTTTAAAATACTGCAATTTTGCCGGTAAATAATTTAAATATTACAACAGCTACCAATAAAAAAGAAAGAGTTAAACAACAAGAATATGTAACTCTAACATATAAAAATCTAGAGTTAGAACACCCTATGATAATTATGCATAAATTGATTTATGATGGAATTTTAGGTATCGATATACTAAATACAATAAATGCTAAGATTAATATTAATGATAATATAATTATGTGTAATTATAAAAATGTTCAATATGAAGTAAACATGAACAGCGAGGAAGAAGAGTGCAAGGTAAGTGAAACACCTATTACTTTGTACAAGCCACAAATACAATATGGTCCAACTCGACATGTGAATGCGGTAGATGAAGGGATGACGACACAGGAAGAAGAGAAACTGCACGAATTAATAGAAGAATATAGTGATGTATTTAGTGAAGTACCGACGCAGACGACAGTATACGAACATTCTATATTTGTGTCAGACCCTACAAAAGTCATTAGGAAGACATACCCTATCCCAGTGCGATATGAGGAAGAGGTTGAACTCGAAATTCGGCGTATGATCGAAAGTGGAGTCATAGAGCGATCGAACAGCAACTTCCTGAATCCTCTAGTGGTAGTGGAGAAGAAAGATGGAGAGATACGTCTATGCCTTGACATGAGGGAGCTGAACAGCATTGTATTAAAGGAGTATGACTGTGCACCAACTGCGGACGAACTATTTACTAAGTGTGAAGGAGCAAGGTATCTGACGAAGCTAGATTTACGCTCAAGTTTCTGGCAGATTCCAATTCGGGAAGAGAATAGAAAGTACACTGCTTTCCTGTATAAAAATAAATGCTACCAACACAGGGTAGTACCCTTCGGATTAAGCACGAGTTTAGCAGCCATCGTAAAGTGTCTAGAAAGAGCCCTAGGACCTGAAGTGGAACCCTACAACATGATATTTGTAGATGATATCTTAGTTGTATCTAAAACGTTAGATGAACATATAAAACATCTAAGCACGATATTCCGAAAGTTTAGGCAAGCGAACATATCCCTTAACCTAGACAAATGTGAATTTATCAAAACCCTCTATCCAATTCCTAGGTCACATTATTTCATCCTCTGGTATTCAACCCGATCCTATCAAAATTTCCAGCATAACTAATTTCCCTATACCCGGAAATCTCAAAGAGTTAAGAGCATTCTTAGGACTCACAGGATACTACAGAAGATTCTCACCGTTATATGCAAGATATACGCAACCGCTTCTAGAGCTGACGAAGAAAGAAAAAAAATGGAAGTGGGAGAAGAAACATCAAGATGCCTTTAACCAAGTGAAAGAGTTGTTCATCGAAAATATTATGTTACATCATCCTCAACGAGAAGGAAAATTCGTAATATACTCCGATGCTAGTGACTACGCAGTAGGAAGTGTACTGTATCAACAAGATACTATGGGAGAGCACCGAGTTATTGCCTACGCCAGTAGAGTCTTCAAAGGAGCTGAAAAACACTACTCCACATCAGAAAAAGAAATACTTGCTATAGTATACGCTCTTAAGCAATTCAGATATTATGTTTATGGTACTCATTTTGAGATACATACTGACCACCAAGCATTATCATTTTTATTAAAATGCAAAGTAACAAATGCCCGATTATTAAGATTGATTTTAGCCATTAGCGAATACTCATTTACCATTAAATACTGTAAAAGTAAAGACAATATTGTAGCGGACACACTAAGCCGATACACCAAAGAAGAATGTGAGGAAGTTTATGTGAGCGAAAACAAAGAAGTACGATTGTTATCAATTAAATTCAAAGAGAAAGATGAAGTAAAACAAATGCTGAAAAACTTAGCACATCAACAAGATTTGGACGTGACGATAAGGGAGATGAAGAACCAAGAACAGCTACCAAATCATTATAAGGTACTAAATGGAATTCTTTTCAGGTTAGTAAGACAAGACTGGAAGATAGTACTAACGAATGACATGCTACAAAAATTAATTCGACCAGCACATGAGAGTTTAGCACATGCTGCCGCTCTGAAATGTTATTTGAGTCTACGAGAAGATTTTACGATAAATAATATGTATCGAAAGATAAAGAAAGAAGTAAAGAAGTGTTATGAGTGTCAAACGGCGAAAGGGCCGAATTTACACACATATGTAGGAATGCAAAGTATACAGAAGGAGAACAAAGGAGAGCTAATTGCAGTGGATTTTCTGGGACCATTACCACGATCAAGTCGAGGTGTGAAGCACATATTGGAATGTATCGATGTGTTTTCCAAGGCAGTCCGACTGTACCCAATTATGCGACCCACAACCAAAGTTGTTCTAAAAATACTACTGCAGAAATATATTCCATTATATGGAAAAATGAAGAAGATACTCAGTGATCAAGGTGTACAATTCCAAAGTGAAAAATGGGAGAGGACGTTAAGGGAAAATGGAATACAACCAGTACTCACATCCATAAGACATCCTCAAGGAAACCTTGCTGAGAGAGTTAACAAAGAATTAGGTAAATATTTACGAATATATTGCCATAATCAACACAATAAATGGGCAGAATATTTACCATTTCTTGAAAAAGCCATTAACGAAAATTATAGTGAAGCAACAGGATACACTCCAATGGAATTAGAAGAAGATAAGAAGCCAAACAGATTTTGGACTAAATATATAAACAAACCTAATAACCAAAATGTACCTGTACCAATAAGTGTGAAAATTGGATACGCAAGACAACGGATAACAGAAAGGGGTAACAAGAGGGTAGAGAGATTTAATCTAACTCACAAGCTACAACAATTCGACGTGGCAGAAAGTATACTACTCAAAGCAAATCCAGTGGGAGAACGGAGTGATAATACGGCGAAGAAATTCTTCAGACTTTATAATGGACCGTATACATTAAGACAGCAAGTAGGACAGAACACTTTCATCGTATATGATGAGATACAGAAGAAAGAAATTGGTAAATTCCACGCAACGTCATTTAGGAAGTTCTACACGTGAAAACAGAGGTCAATGAAACCAGTCAAATCAGCTGTTTGTAAAGCCACCCTACTACAAGGTCGCGAGCAGTGAGCGTACGAAGAGGGGAGGTAAGACAGTTGTATACACTCCAATTAAGGGTGAAATGACGAACATTATTCTTTATTATTTGTTACATTTTTTTGCAAATAATAATAATAAATAAATAAATAAATAAAAATTATAATAAATAAATTTATTAAATTTTTTTTTTGTTACCAAGCAGAGGAATAATGCGACAGTACAAATAAGTGATGTACTGAGCATGGAATATAAAAATTTAAATTTACTTAATAAACTGTAAATAATTAATAATATATTAGAAATAAGCATGTGAGGGATTGCAAGCATGGCTCAGACAAAAATATGAACAGGTGTTTCGACCTGAATCGACGTGCACACACACAAATGTAACTGAAAGTGTGTACACCAGTATTTTGCTAGTGTGTGTGAACGCAGGTCTCTGCAGGCGAGTTTGCCACCCCAAGATGAATAATTGCACAATTACTGTTTTTCCGTAATTATTCATAAACTAGAATTAAGAATTAAAATCCAAAAGCACAATAAAATGTAAATAAATTTACTAAATACTGTGTACGAAAACCATGCGAAAGTGACACACCGTACAAGTGCAATAGTGAAATAACTGTGTACAAATCGAAAAGGTTAAGTTGCAATGTCCAAAATTACAGTGAACATGTGTTATAAAATTAGTTATAAGATAAGTATAAGAGTATACTTACAGGATTCTGCAATTCGCACAAATATAAAAAATAGCGAATTTGACAAAGAGTGGGGGAACTAAAGCCAAAGACAGTTTCTAACATGTCGATTTCGGATCACTGCAGGGTGTCGACCAAGACATGGGTATAAATAGGACACGCAAGCTGCGGTGGTTCTCTTTCTTGAATCATCCACGATGGAGCGGGAGCTTACGCCCGTTAGCACGGCGTATTTATTTTTTTTCCGTAAACAGTTTAAATTTGCCAGTTACGTACAAATACGTAACTAAGCTGTAAAGACAATCATTTTAATTAATAACAGCACTACTTAAGAAGAGCCATTAATGATTCGACACTAGACAAGAGAAGAGTTCCAGAGAGAGATACGACGCTGGACAAGAGAAGAGTTCCAGAGAGAGATACGACGCTGGACAAGAGAAGAGTTTCAGAGAGAGATACGACGCTGGACAAGAGAAGAGTTCCAGAGAGAGAGATACGACGCTGGACAAGAGGAGAAGAGAGACAGCCGACGCTGGAGGCGAGACGAAGACGAATACCGATGGAACAAAAATGATCGAGTATGATTGACGACAATAAGGTGATAGACAACTTATTCATATCTTAATCATACAAAGAATTCAAAGACAGTTAAAGACATTAATATTTTATTTAAAAATAAGAGCAATGTTTCTTGTATAGTAGAGTTAAAATCATAGATGTTTTAGAAATACGATTAACGTAACAAGAGCTCAAATTAATATGATATAAAATGATTACAAAGCATTTAAATAAAAACAATTAGTATTTGAGAAAACAGTACTGAGAAACAATAACTATTAATATTTTGAGTACGTTACAATATAGAAAAAAAAAGATTTAAAAAATGATTTTGAAACATATTAATAGACTGAGTAGTCTGAAAATGAGATTTATCTTTTATATAATAATTAGTAACAGAATATTTAGTCAGTAAGGATGTATATATCTTAAGCCTTACGGCATAATAACAAATAATAACTAATGTTTTAAAATCGAAGTCAGTGCCATGTGCACATATTTTTTTATAGTATCAAATAAATTTTAATTACCGTTTCAAGTTACATAGAGTTCTTATTGCAGATACACCTGACACCCAATTTAAATGTTATATTTTTTAAAAGAATTTGTCAATCTTGAACGTGAGATCGTTCACGCCTATTTATGTGTATGTAACGTTGCATAAATTTGGTGCTCCAAGATCGTGGGGCTCCACAAATTTAAATTAAATTAAATTAGCAATTTATTACGTTGCAGTATCAACACCAACTTTTGTATACACGACTTTTTAAGAATTAACCAACTAAAACTACAGACATCATATCACACCAACACTAAGAACACTCACTAATAACACGAATTGAGATTGACACCTTTCTAAACACCACAAGAACCTTTGATTTTAATAATAACTATTAAACACATAAACTGGACATAACCTATAATAACTAGCAATCACTATTCGACTGCCTGCGTGCACATTACACTCTAAACTTTGTAATATCCTTGACTGTAAAATTTGTACTTTGATTTATAGAATAATTTTTTGTTTAATTGTAATCCCCGAACCAGATACGCCATGAGGTATTTTATTTTAATTGAAATAATAACCAACGCTTTATTTTGGTCTGAATACTGAATAAGAATTGCAACTACTGTACCCACTGGTAAAGAAGACACATAATTTTTGCCACAATTGTGATTATCATAAAAACCTTTTTTTTTACATACAAAAAAAAAACAAAAAAAAAACAAGAATAAATAACTTAAGAAAATGTGTTAGGATTTGGCCGTGTGCCCATGTGCCTAGTGAAACGAAATCTGGCCCAAGTTCCTTAATCTCTCTCAGTATTATTCAGTGTTGTTCATATAAATGTCTTGTGTTTGAATTGTGAAAAGCATGTAATGTCCAGTATACATTTTGTCTATAATCTGTGTTGAACTTATATTGTGTCTGTCTTTTATTGGAACGTATAAATTTGTTTATGAAAAGAGCGGCAGATCACATAAAATTGCCATAATATGTACTAGAACTGTAATTCAGAAGTATTCATCATGTTAATAGAAATGACTGAACTTTTGTACAAGATGAAATTTCCACTTTGGGATTTAGTATTTATTTTAATTCTCTATCAATGTACAGTCACTGTTAAAATTCTTTTGTATATGTATATACTCATAATTCTATGCACAAAACATGTTTACATTTTTGAGAGATATATACCTGCTTATTTGATAGTTTTTTTTTAATAAGGGTGTGCACTCTGAAATCAGCAAGCCATTGTGCTACACAAGGTTATACAAGTTTAAGGAAAATTGAGCTCACACACTTGTGAATTCCACACAAAGTATATAATTACCTACCTTATGTTTACATTATACTTTACTAATTGTATGATTCTCCTTCCTAGCTTGATTGAGATTTCAGAGGGCGCATGTTGTTGTGTAATATAATTGTTTAAATTATTGTGGCTGTAATAATTGTTGTAAAGTAAAACTGTTCGTTAAATGATTTATAAAAAGTGTCTATATTAATAAAATTGTTTATAGTACAACCAGAGGGAGACTGTAAAAGAAAAAAAAAAGACTTATTGTCATTAAATATCTTAGCTTTCGAAAACCTCTGGATTTATTCTTTGTATTTATTATAATTATTTCCAAATAGGGAAATTCTATTTGGTGAAGGTTAAAAATGTACTGTCGATGCTTGTTGCATGTCATGGTTATTTTGAATACCATGTAATATATTTTAAATATTTTACATATTTTATATATTTCTAATAGAATACTTTCACAGCCTGGACACTATGAAATCTCTCATTGTAAGAAAAACAAAATTTTATAGAATCAATAAATTTGCTATTTGCGGAATTTTAAAACTGAGGTCACCTCATTTGGTCCAATTGCCTAATGGTTCCCCAGCATGTGGCCATTCTTCCACTAGGAGGCCTCTCCTGGTTCAAGTGAACAAGTGAGCCGGTCATCCAGGTAAGTTGTAGTTTTTATTTTTTTTTTAAGGAAGTCAAACTTGTAAGATGTGTTAAAATCGGAAAGTTGAAATTGTGTTATGATGTCATTGGTGATGAGCGGCTCACAAATGGTAGCAGAGCGGGGTCGGACGTAGGCCTGGCCACCTCTGAACCGAAATTTGGAAATGGATGCGGTGACCTCAATATCTTAGTTGGACATGTTGTGTCAGTTGTGATGTGTTCTCTATTGTTGTAAATCTTGGTCTTTGGGTGCGGTTGCCGGGCCGTGACACCGGGGGGGGGGGTGAGTACAGCTTGGTGATTCCTGATTGTATCTTGGGGTGTTGTTAAGTGTTTATCAGTTTGTTTGTGTTCTTGTTTTGTCTTTGTCTTTGTTGTCTTCTAGCACACGATCTTGGTCTTGGTTGTTGGTCCGGTGTCGGGTCGGGGACCCTGAGGTACCTTGATTGTTATCACTTGGTTGTATTCAGATCGTTGTTGTGTGAAACTACGGCAGAGGCGGGGCAGAGTAGTGGTCGGCGTGAAGGTCGCGGTCTGATGCCCGAGTATTTTATGAAAGATGAGCTCCAGTTCGAGATACGCTTGCGGGGTGGGGTTCCCCAGAGGGATGTGGTGTCCTTGTGGAGACAACTGCGGGAGCTGCTGGTTGGGGACCCCCCCCCCGGAGAGTCGAAATTGAGGATTTAGAGGAGGAGATGTAGGAGGAAGATGTGCGGACAAGTGGACCGAGTCCTCCACCTTGATGGAGGACTCGGAATATATGGGGAGTTCCACCCGTGTTTGGCAGCGGGTGACCCAAAGAATGCACCACTTGTCCGCTCGTCTCAGTAATTTGCTGTTGCAGGACGATTTGGAGGAGGAGGTTAGGCGGACTGCGTCGGCCCTGCAGTCAAAAATTGGCCTACCTGATGAGGCTCCAGAAAGTCCTGGTAACCCTAAGGAGATGCTCACGCGCCAGACCGTGGCCACTGAGCGGGTGGATCTCCTGGGGGAGGCCTGTAGTGCTCAGGTGGAGCTTCCTTGAGTGAAGGTTTGGTATTGTTTACCCCAGTTAGGTTAATTAGGGTCCTCGGGTTTGGTTTTCGGGGGGCTTCTCTGGAGGAATTGGGTTTTAAAGTTTCACTTTTTAGTGTTTTATTGTTTTAGCTGGGGTTAATTGGGGTTTTAAAGTTTTATCGGTATTTTAGTTCCTCTCCTTTCCTTTCTTCTTTCCTTTCCTTTAGGTCGCGACCGCTCACACTCCCCGTGTTTTCTACACTTACACACACCCAGCTACACACATACACACACCTCGTCCTTTCTTCTGGTGTCTCTTCGTTTTCAACTTTCGCCTGTTTTTATCTTTTTATTGGTTTTTAGTTAGTCCCCGCTTTTCCTCCATTGGTGGCAGTCCCAGTGTCGTCCAACCCGTTGGACTCCTTTTGTTGTGGGGGTGTGCCGTAACTATGACGGTAGTTACGGCAACATACGAATTTGTTTGTTGCTCACGCTACGAATTTGGACGCTCACGCTATCTATGTGAGACTTTGGTCAACTTGACTTTTCTGTCCCGCGGCGTGGCGCGGTGTTGTCGTTGAGTAGACGAGAGGCTTGTTGTTGACGGTAGAAGGGTTGTCAGCTGTGTGCATGCAGCCAGCTCTTTTGTTCAGGTCAGCGTTTTGGAAAAGTTTTTGTTTCATTTTTAATGCCGGGGTTTTTTTTTTGTAAATTGATTATGGAAGGCTAAGTAGAAAGTGTGCCAAGGGGTCTCTGGCCTGGCAACTGTGACCGTGTGGTGAGACCAAGATGTAATGCGTAAGTAGATTGAGGAACGCGGCATTAGCATGTCCTATTGCAAAATCGGACAGGTATGCAAAAATGAAAATTATTAAATTTTTCCTAGGAGGTGCTTTCGCACTACTTGTGTTTCGGGTCAAGCGTGGGCCTGGCTAGTTCTTAACAAAAAAAAAAAAACAGTTGCTTTAATTCTGGATGTGTTTTTTAACTTCACTGAATACCTTGAATACGCAGGTTACCGTAGTCATTGCAAATTCTTTCCTGAACGCAAGTTTTTTTTTTAAAAGAAAAGGTCTGTTGAACTTGACTGGCTTATGATATTTCTTTCAAATGGTGAGCTCAGCTTCTCATGCTGCTAGTAGCGACAGTAATACCTTATGTGCAAAACCTTTTTTTTTACATAAAAAAAAAAACAAGAAAAAAAAACTTAAGAAAATGTGTTAGGATTTGGCCGTGTGCCCATGTGCCTAGTGAAGCGAAATCTGGCCCAAGTTCCTTAATCTCTCTCAGTATTATTCAGTGTTGTTCATATAAATGTCTTGTGTTTGAATTGTGAAAAGCATGTAATGTCCAGTATACATTTTGTCTATAATCTGTGTTGAACTTATATTGTGTCTGCCTTATTGGAACGTATAAATTTGTTTATGAAAAGAGCTGCAGATCACATAAAATTGCCATAATATGTACTAGAACTGTAATTCAGAAGTATTCATCATGTTAATAGAAATGACTGAACTTTTGTACAAGATGAAATTTCCACTTTGGGATTTAGTATTTATTATAATTCTCTATCAATGTACAGTCACTGTTAAAATTCTTTTGTATATGTATATACTCATAATTCTATGCATAAAAAACATATTTACATTTTTGAGATTATTAAAATTGTCTATATTATTAAAATTGTTTATAGTACAACCAAAGGGGGACTGTGGAAGAAAAAAAAAGACTTATTGTCATTAAATGTCTTAGCTTTCGAAAACCTCTTTGTATTTATTAATATTTAAATTGTTGTGGCTGTAATAATTGTTGTAGGGTAAAATTGTTCGTTAAATGATTTATAAAAATTGTCTGTATTATTAAAATTGTTTATAGTACAACCAAAGGGGGACTGTGAAAGAAAAAAAAAGACTTATTGTTATTAAATGTGTTAGCTTTCGAAAACCTCTTTGCATTTATTAATGTTAATATAATTATTTCTAAATAGGGAAATTCTACTTGGTGAAGGTTAAAAATGTACTGTCGAGGCTTGCTGCATGTCATGGTTATTTTGAATACCATGTAATATATTTTAAACATTTTACATATTTTATATATTTCTAATAGAATACTTTCACAGCCTGGATACTATGAAATCTCTCATTGTATGAAAAACAAAATTTTATAGAATCAATAAATTTGTTATTTGCGGAATTTTAAAATTGAGGTCACCTCATTTGGCCCAGTTGCCTAATGGTTCCCCAGCATGTGGCCATTCTTCCACTAGGAGGCCTCTCCTGGTTCAAGTGAACAAGTAAGCCGGTCATCCAGGTAAGTTGTAGTTTTTATTTTTTTTTTTAAGGAAGTCAAACTTGTAAGATGTGTTAAATTAGGAAAGTTGAAATTGTGTTATGATGTCATTGGTGATGAGCGGCTCAGAAATAGAAAGTAGAAATATTTTAATTCTACCGCTAAGCTACAGTTGTCGCCCCGCACACGTTTCAAGTGACTCTCGTAACTTAAAGCAGTATTTAAAATAAATGTTCATAATTACTACTGTAAAATGTATAAATATTTCAGGAACAAAGAACTTGAAAAGCTTGGTAAGGAATAGCGTGTTTAGTTGAATATTTCAGGAGATGTATGGGAAGGTACTTACTTTACTAAATTCTGACTTGTTTACAGCTTTGCGTAGGGCGTTACATACTTATAAGTTTAGATTATAAGTTTAGGGAGGGGGTTTAGATGGTCATATGGGTATTTCTAAATAACCGCATATATACTTTACGGATTTATCAAAAATGTAATCATATCTTTTTTTAGCTATACAAATATTTTTGAATTTAAGATTTTGTTGTCCCACTACGAAATGTTTTGTTCTGTTGTGACGCGAATGGTTTAGGGCAGTTCACTGTTTACACAGACGAACTCCGCTTCAAAACCATACGGCTTTCCGTAACACAATTTAAAAATGCATGAAAGAAAGTAGTAAAAACTTCATCACCTTAAACAAAATCTCTAATTTCTTTCTAATTTTTTATCGGATATGGACAAACGAAAGTTTGTCCTGAAACGTCCCCCTGAATTTTTTATAAAATTTTTGTTGTTTTTTTTTTGTTTAAAAAAATTTTTTTGGTTTTTCTTTTTTTTCTCAGGGGTCGTTACTTAATTATTAAAACTAGACCTGCGGTCTAGACGGAAGAAAAATTGAGTTGAGCCCATCGTGACAGGACTTGCAATAAAACACTTGCAAACGATAACAGCTTTTATTAGTGTTCTCTTGTTATAATAATCACACCGTTATTACAATATGCACGGCTATATTTTCCACTATCATTAATAAACGTGCATCTCTCCAATATTGAATAACAATTGGCAATATTAACAAAGAATTAATTTTGAATATAATTAATTAACAACAAATTATTCAAACACTTTTAAGTGCATTGCCTTCACATAAGCTGACATCACTAAGTATTAACCTTTATTCACATGACTTTTCTAAATAAGTTCTAATAAACAATTACTAAAGGTTGAATCTACAGAAACTTTATGAATTAAACTAACCCTCAAACAATGATACATCATGCCTAACGAGAACATGTAATATGCCGTTTTATACTTGCCAAATAAAATATTTCTCTTTTCCTTTTAAAATAAATTATGCATCACAGGATTAATACATGTATATATAGATATATATATCTTAATACTATCACCATGACTTACACACACCAGTTGCCCGCTTAAGAAAAATTTAAGGTGTCATACTACAAGAATTATACTGGCTCAGTTCTGTAACAGCCCCCCTAATAAGGACCTGTACCCACAAGAAGATTTAGGAAGGAAATACTCCATAGTTATTATCAATGCGTTAAGTACAAGTTGTTAATGACATTTTATCTTCATAAGAAACAGTTAATTAAACTGCCCAACTACCAGTTTAAAATTATGCTAGGTCACTAATCACGACAAAGGGAAATGGTGTGCTATAAAATATAGCATAGTAATTGACATTTTTCAACAGGTAGATTCTTTAACTCTTTAATTACACTAGTCACTATAAGTCCACCGGACATGCTATAATAGACAGTTGGTCATTGAACATCTAAAATTACGGTTGTGAAGATGTCTTTCATTTCATGTTTTAACTGCAATAGGTTGCTGTTTCTTTTTGTGTTTTGTGGATTAAAATATAGGAAAGGTCCCACCTGTGCTTAGACGATTTGTTGTTACCCAGAATGCGCGCTGATGTTGACTATGGTGTAACCACTGGTGTCTCCGAAATTCTGTGCTTCATTTCTTCCTTAGGGCAGTCATTTTGGGCTGGCAGTGTGGGGATTTCTCGAGGTCTGACGGCATTGGGGTGGTGCTGCGATAGTCTGCAGATGACGACCGATGTTCTGTCCCCATCTTCGTTGTCCCCTTTTCAACCCGGCTAGGCGGGAACCCTGGAAAACATTTTATTTGTAAGTAGCTGTCAGGAAAAAATACCCTCACACAATTATTTCTCGCCCCAGTAAGCACAGATCACAGACACACTCACTGTCACAATTCCATTCCAAAAATTAAGTGTCAATATAAATATTACTTCTCACAATTTCTCTTTAAATTATCCACTTTTAGAATTAAATTATTTTTAACCTTAAATCTTTATTACTTTACATTGGAATATAGTTCTAACGGCAAGTTCTATTTAATTTTCATGCAAGCCAAGGCAAGTCGGCAACGTGCTCTTAACAATCCCAGACGCAACACACACAAAAATCATACAACCAAAAAGACATACATATATCATAATATAATACCCCCGCAAGCGCTTAGTTAATTAATATTAAAGCAACATTTTGGCTCACCTGAAGCTCTTTAAATGATCACGAACTCAGTTCATAAGATGAATCTTAATTCATAACGCCGCCAGACCAGTGTCCCGTTTGAATGCAAAAGAAGAAATGAGGGCGAATGTCGATACCTGCGATCCCACGCGAACAGAAAATTCACAAATCAGCTGAATGGCGCGGCATGCTTGATTACATACACACACAATTATCGCCACGTCACGGTCAAGGTTAAACGATACAGTGAAGCCGTGGCTGCGCAAGCAACCCTTGAACCCGTTATACAGACGGCACTGTAGCCGCGACGTACGCCGAATAATTTAAGCATAAATACTTCGGCACAGTCCATATCCGATAAAAACTGGTCAATATAAACTAGAATTCTCTCTTAAAAATTTAATTTTTGTTGGCCTGTTACAGTTAACATTAGTATTCAATAATTCTAAATAGCAACTGAACTAAGTTAGTATGCTCTCGTAATTACACCTCATAAAACCTACGCTTATTGTTTACAATGCATGATAAGAGAAGAGAAAATACAGTAAATACCTTATTAATACATTAAAATAACAGGTAAAATAATAATTAGCTAATAGGTTTGACTTTAAAATATTATAATTAAAAAGCCAGTTTTGCATAGTTAAAATAAGTAATAAAAGCCTTGGCAGTCAAACAAGCGCAAATAGTCTTTGGTAAATTGGACTTAGTAGACTTAGTAATATGTGAGCGAGAATTAAAAAAAAAAATGTTCTAGTGAATGTAAAAATCAACAATAAGATGTAATTATATATTACGCTTTAAAAAAATGAATAAGCTGTCTAATACAGATTGTTTAAACAGCCATTTTTATGCATAAAAAAAGAAAAATTGGTAGAAATCTGTAAGCAGGCAATGGAAACGATATGAAACAAAGGAGTCCTTGAAGCTTTGAAGGAAACCTGTCTCAAATTAATTAATCTATGTTTTTAAAATTGTGATAAAATATATGTAGTCACATGTAATGTAGTAGTTAACATTTTTCAGCCAAATTTGGTTACAAAATTGTTCGTTTACGTAAGGAAATTTTCTTGAGGCCGCATGTGGTTTCTGAAAATGCGAGACATACAGAGAGGCTATTATTATTAGTTTTGTAGCAAAGTAAAGGCTTAACTATAGGTGTAACAGTGACTAAGAGAGACAGATATAGCTGAAAGCCAAAAAGACAAATTAATGGAAATAATTTGTTATACAATGGAAAAACGGGGCTGCAACTTCCACCACCATCATAGAGCAGGTAAACTTTCAGTAAATTCATAGAGCAGGCAAGATTTTGCAAAAGTAGTTTTTAGGTTATAAATAAATGTAAGGCTTTCTTTTAAAATATATAATTTCTTTTAGACTCCAAGAAACACAGCGTGTAGACAGAAAATAAAGTGTGGCATATATGAAGACTACGCCTTTTACAATTGGGGTCCTTGTTAATTTCCTTTGGGATTTTAAGCTCCTTTAAATATAGCCTTACGAACACAATGGTTACAAAGTGAGCTGTTTACAATTCGTGAGTGTCAGACGTATCCTCTCACCTCATTAATCAAGAGTGAGTGACGGCCTAACTCACTGAGGTATAAAGGTACGAACACTTAACCTACCCTTTACACAATAAGATAAAACTACATTTAAAATTCTCCCACTCGTTGTTTATGTGAAACGTGCAAAATGTCGATGGAAATTTTAAATATCGAAAGAATAGTGCTGAGTATCATCACGTTTTTCATTGCACTTTTAACTTGTTTTATCTGCTATCATGTTAGAGTGCGGTCACTGTGACTACTGCCTGTAGTAAATATAAACCGAAAAAATGTTGCGATTAATGCTACAAGTGGACAAAGCTTGAATGACAAATCCAAATTTTAGTTACGCCTGAAAATTTTGATAGCGACGTGGAATAAAGTCGCGGAATATTCTCAGCTGAGAACACGTCACGTAAACGTTTTGATAAATTAACATTACAATTTCTCTCAACCATTATATATAAAAACGATATTTATTAAAATTCCCCAATCATGCACTGATATAAATAATATTGTAATAAAAAGCCTATGGAACAGCCCAGAAGACTCTCCGTCACCACGTCCAGTGTGGCAGTTGTGCCTCAGTCAACGCCGCGCACAAGTAGGTTCTAGTTTGTTCAAGAACACTTGAGATACGCATTAAGCCGACGTGCAGTAAGAAGGGAAAGATTATACTGGACTTCTATAAAAGCAAGAGCGTCTGGCATTCTTAATTCGGTTCCGTGAACAATTTTCCTTAGCGCGGATCGAGTGTTTGTCTAAGTATTTTATGAAGTGTTATTGTTTTATTAATTGTGTAGAACTCTATTATTTGACATTATTATTGCATGTTGACAAACCTAACGTGAAATATTGTACGAGTTGTTTACGAATTATTAATTGTGATAATTACAGCTGGTTTAAAGTTACTTCAGTAGTGTCTTGTATATTGTTTTCCACTGTACCATACGACGATCAGTGAGACCGTCGTAACAATATTATTAAACATAAATACGACAAAATACCTATACCGGTATTAAAAGCATTAAGATCTTGTAGCAATAATATTGATTCGAAAACAATAATAAATATGTTATACGTAACCTATACAGATTGTAAATAATAAGTACTACTAACACTGAAAAAAGAAATATCAACTACTTAAAATTGAAAAACCCCTGGAAAATTATTCATTCTTGTAATTTATAAGGGTACTAATAGTAAGCTTTGTTCCATAAGAGTCAAAATGAATAGAATATACTATTTAAAGAAGGTACCCAAGGTTGATAAAATATCCAGTAAGAGCATGATTATGTTATGACGAAATTGAAGCAATTAGCACACACACACACATTTAGTTTGGCTCAAAACATAAGTTTTCGAAACATTAGTGTTAAAAACGAAATGTGCTAAGTAGTAACAATACTTTTTGTAAATCAGAAAATCAAAATAATTTAAAAAAAATCAATTATTAATTTTCTGATTTCACTAATTTACACTGTGTCATGTTTAAATAACATATTTCCGTAAATGTACTTATTTACATACAAAAATATTGTGACAGTTCCTGTACCTGCTTTTGCTGTTGCATATGCCTGGGTTATACTGGGTTATACTTTTAATATTTGAGATAACATATATTCACACGTTTGATCGAACCAATCAGTTCAGTCCTCAATTTGTGCGGATCACTCGACACTTATTCACTTCCTTCACTTTTAAATCATGTATGTCTATCGTAGGTTATTTTCTTCACGTATATGTAGTGTCATGAACGCAAATAACGCTTACTGTATGTGGTAATTGCAAACGCTTTAATTGTTTTCTGAGAGGAGAGGAGTAATTTGAGACAATATAAACTACTATAATAAACTGTCTGAAACAGAGACAATTATTATTATTTTCTGAAGTTATCTTTATTAGCAAATATATATTTAAAAATCTTTATTTAATGCAAGTAATATTTTGGTGTTTATGTTTCAGAGTTACAACCACTTAAAATTCTTTACATAACATATAGGAAAAGGATTCACATCATGGTAAAAGCTTGTGAATTTTGCATTTGATTCGCGAGGGTGTAGACGGATGTTTTGAGGAGTGGGATGACGTGAAGGTATATAAAGATTCGCTGCGGGATGGTATACAATTTATTTTGTGAGTTGACGCGCAATTTTTCAGAAGCTTTCCTCTTTTATCAGAGTGTAGAAAAAATACTGTGGTTTTGTGTTTAGGTGTGCTGTATTCTGTGTGTGTGTGCGCGCGCGCGCGCGCGTTTAACGGGGGAGGGGACAGAGACAGCAAAGTGGATAACAAGAATTAGTCATTTTTTAACTTTTTATTTTTTTATAGTCTTGCCTTTTTACACCTTTGTTATTTATTTAATTCTTTGTATGACTGTATCTGCTTTGTTAAATTTACAACTACACGTTTTCCAACAGTGACATAAGATAATGGGAAAAATAGTAACTGTTCTCACGGAGAAACCGCTCGCCTGTAACCAGCTCATTTGAAAATTTGTAATTGAATAATTAACTTTCAAATAATCATAAAATACTCTCATGAGTTATATAAAAAATGTTACACTACGTCTTTCGAATTATTTTGAAAAAAAATACCAAAAGATATAACTATACAATCAAGAAAATGCTATACTGAGAAAAACAGGCATCTTAGTTTAGAAACAACTCGCCATTACTCGGACGCCATACACTTAAATGAATTTATTTTTTGTGTGGTTGCAGATCCATATATCATTGAGACTACGGTACCGTTAGATTGTACCAACGTATTAACTGAAGCAAAGAAAAAACTATTTATTAAATTTGGCTTAGTTTTATTTTAGTATTGTGGGCAAAATCAGTCAGGGCGCTTAGTGCTCCCATCCTCAATCTTCTTAATTTTCAATTTTATGGAGTACTTAACTGTTGGTTGTTTGTTGTTATGGTTTCCTTTTGGTTTTTGGTAATTTAAATTGGTATTATTGTGTGTGATTGTAGTGTATATATTAGTATTTTGTGTATTTTAGATGTTGAGTGATTTAAAAATTGTCATGTTTTGTATTGATTTGTATTTGTTCAGGTATTAGTTTGTTTTGTGTTTTATGTTTGTATATTTGTAAATTTTCCCAAATGTTCTTTATGGTGCGTTTATGTGGTATGTGTTTTATTAGGGTCATGTTGCCTGGGAATTCACCTCCAGTGTTTATTGCATGTGTGGCCAAATTAGATTTATATATTTCTGGTTTTTTTATGCGTTTAGATGGTCAAAGTAACGTTTTTTCAGTTGTTTGTTGTTTGTCCTATGTAACATTTATTCCAATCTTGTCATTAAAGTTTGTATATACCATTGGTTGTTGTATTTTCTTTGATGTGTGTGTTATTTAGATTTTGTAAATTATTTTTATTAGTTTTGTATGCTATTTTAATTGTATTCGTTTTTAAATAGTTTTGTTGCTTTGTCATTTTATTATTTATGTATGCGAATGTGGCCAATTTTTTATTGTTATTATTATTTATGTGTTGTTAATTTTAATTATATCTTAATTATTCAGTTTTTATTTTATATTTGATACTATTTTCTACTTTGTTTAAAGTACTTTTATTGTATCCATTTTCACAAGCAATGAAAATTACATCCAATTACATGGAATAATATATACAATGAGATAGAAAGTACAATAAAATTTGAAAAAACTAAAAGACAATAACAATCAACATAAAACGCAACACATTAAAACAACACAACAAAAATCAAGTACAAAAAAAAACAAAAATAAACAAACATTTTATCCTCGAACTATTAACATAAGTAACACAAAATTTAACAAAAAAAGAAACAGAATATTTAAACAATATGACAAAAACTAATCTAACACAAAACATAAACAAAAACCTAGAAAATCTAATAGTAGAATCAGAATATGCCATTAACTTAATAAAATACAATATACAAGAAGAAAAACGAACAGTAGCAACTCATATAATTTAAAAGAATAATTACTACTGAAATAAAAAACAGACCTAAACAGAAGCAAGATACAAAACAATAAAACAAATTAAAAATAAAGTAAACTACAACAATTTAATCATAACTAAAACCGACAAAAGTCAAGCAACAGTAATTATAGGCAAATCAGATTACATCCGAAAAACTGAAGACTACATCAACATTAATAAATGCATACAACTAAATAAAGGCTCAAAACAAAAATACCTTAAACAGACAATAAAACTCGTATAAACAGCTAAAAATATTTTCAACAAATATACTGACAATCACTGAATGGAATCAAAGCTCCCAAACAAGGGGATATACTACTTATTTCCCTTCATTGATTAAATCCAGATATTACTCTGATTTCCTAACCAGACAGTGTGGTACTTCAGATGGCACAATCGGATTTACGTGCAAGGCAGGAACGTTGTACTGGTTGAACAGCTCCAATCTGTGAACACCAACAGATCGAGTGAATGTGCACCTATCCGGCTATACCTATGTGCTCGTCTGTTCTCAGTGAACGCTGATTGGTTCAGACGTCAGCTGGGCAAGGTTCTATGAAGCATGGCTTGGTAACAACGTATTACGTCTAAACTGTAGTGTCGTCATTCTTGCATCGCAATAAAGGCTAACTGTCTGGATAGTGCGAAAAGCTCCAGTGGCATAACGGAGCCCTGCCCTTTGCAACTACGTCTAATAGCTTGAGATTAGACTGCCTGACTGAAAAGTAGCATACGCACCAATAATCTATTTTTAAAAAGGGATCAGGGCTGTATATAAACACAATATCACTTCTCTATACGCTCCGCATTTGATATGTGAGATGCGTCTTGCGCACAGATCTTCAATATACTTGTTCCATGTCAAATGTCTGTCAAAGAGGAGGCCCAGAAAGGAAGTTTCACCTTGATACTGAATCCGTTTATATCCTGAACCTGAATGTTTTACGGATTTTGTAACATAACAAAATTATCACACTAAACATTTGAATTAATGTTACATAAATAAAAGAGAAAGTTCCATAGTGAGTGAGAAGAATAAATTGTTTAAGGATTACCCTAGAAACTGTATAATTAAGTCTATAAAATGTTAATAAAAATGGAAGATAATAAAGAAAACCATTAATTAAAATAACCTACTATGAAAAAACCAGTTAAACCAGCAGTATACCCAGTAGATTGGGGAAGCAGTACAAAAAGGGAAGGACCATAAAAAAGGAAATAATCTGTCATGAAACCATTTTAATAAGGAAACTACTAATGTGATATTTGAAGAAGGGACGAAACATATCAAGATTCCAACAGAGACCAGAAACAGGAAGAGATATGCCAAAACAAAATGTTAATCATATATTAAATACCATGAGACAAAATTGAAACCGATATAGGTAAACCCCAAACAAGTTACAAGATACAATACTATAAAAACAAATTGTATATTAGTTGTAAGTGTAACATGTCAAAAAATATGTCAAAAGAGACTACCATAGAGTAGAACTCACTAAAAAGACTACCAGAGTGTAGAATACAATAAAGTGAAGTGAGATAACAAAATTAAAGAACTACAGAGTGTACAGTGAGAAACATAGTTAAAAAATCTATGAAAAAATCTTCAATGAGGTTTAAGTATTATAAAAAGACTACCATGAGTGTAGAATAATAATAATAAAACCATTGAAATGAAAGACGGTCTAAGGACTGACAACATTACTAGTAATAAGAGTTTTAAATTAGATATAAGGACTATTACATATAAAATGTTTTCTTTAATTATAACTAAATAAATGGTGAGGACAAAAATACCAAAGGACAGTTCATAACTGAAGGTATGCCTAATATTAAGATGTTTATTATTTATTATTAATTAAATAATATTTTAGATGTAAGGTGTAAATAGATACACGAGGTTTTTTATCACAGTTAAAGTGTTTTCATAAGAATAATACATACACAAGACAGTTAGTGACTGACAGTGTTACTAGTAATAGGAGTTTTTTATGTTTTCTAATTAAATTATGTCTAGGATAAGCTATGTTGTTATCATTTGATGATACAGGAAAAAATAATAGGAATAAGATGTTTTTGTTAAAATTAGGTGATATATGGAAAATAGTTGATAATAAGATGTTTTTGTTAAAATTAGGCATAAGATGTTCATGTTATGGTTCAATGATGTTATTAGTATAAAGAAAGTTCAGTAGATACAAGATATTCTATTGTAATTAAAATCATGTCATTTAATTTTCCATTGTGTAAGGCAGAGAGGCAAGTAGGGCATAAAAATGTAATAGTTTTATTCAAATCAGTAAACCATGTATAATGTACAAACAGACCCACCAAGACACTATGTTTGTAAACACAGAATGGCCTATAAACCAAAAAAACTATCTATCAAAGAATTAATCTATGTAATAGGAATAGAATTCAATACATACAATACAGAAATTGAAAATATAATTAATACAGATACAGTTAATAGCAAATAGAATGACAAAAGAAAGAAAATTAACTTCTTTTGGAAACAGTCAAAAATAGGCTTATGATAGTAATCAAATCAGACTAAACAGCAAATTAAGCAATATTGAAATGTTTTAATAACCAAATTATTAAGAACAAAGTAATTACGGATTTACTAGGTGTATTCCATGGAAATATTATACCGAAAAAACAAATAAAAACCTTTAAAACACTGAATTTGTACAAAATATGAGACATACAATTATTATGCAAAATTGTAATTTTTGGGCTTAAATGAGTTTGAAACAAACCCAGCTATATATCAAAAGATGTAAAATTAAATAATCAATATTACTGAATAGTTAGATTCATGTAAAATTAAGAAATATTGGAAATACAGTAAAAAATAAGAAAACTTGTTATGTATAGTTAGATAGTGAAACAAGTCTTAGACAGATATTTTATAATTAAACAATATGAAGAGGAAAAAGACATACCACAAATTGCCCTAAAACGACGACGTTGTGTCGTTTAGTCTATTGTTAATCGCAAAGCTGAACAGTTGAAAAATGTATTAGTGGAGTTTTGAAAACCAAATAATTTATATTAAAACCAAGTGTGGTTATGTGGCGTGTAACGGAGATGAACTAACAAGTGAAATAACATTATTTATCTATGTCTAACACTTCACAAGTTTCCAAAAACACAGAATAACACCATAAAAACGCAACACCAAAAATCGACAGCCATTTTTGAACAATTTTGGAACGAATTCACAAAACCAACACGCATATTTGAACATCACACTACACAAGAGATCCATCCAGAATTCGACATCGCAGACGACGAGGGGACATTCAACACTATATTTTGGAACAACACTACTTCGCAGAAAAAGGGAACATCGTTTTATTTCTGTGGGAGAAGATCTTCAATTCCAACGGCGTCATAGCAGATTAAAACCAAGCAGACGGCGGCCATTGCTGAATTTCTCACATAGACGGTGCAGTGCTACCTGGAGCAGAGTGACGTCATTTCTTCGACTTGGTTCGAATTTTAAATAATTTCTTTCTAATTGACAATTGTAATAATAATTCTGTTCTATTTCAGATGTTAACATTTAGTTTAAGAATACCTGTTAAATGTATCTTGTTCCTTGCCCTCTGACCATTTCGACTCGTTAAAAGAACCATAAATTTAACTTGTAAAAAATATATTTGTTAATCTTTCTCACTGCCGACTGTGGCGAATATTTGCCAGTGCCTGGGACATGCGCAGTCTGACTGGCGCACAATTTTGAATGAATAAACGCAAATCAGTATTCAGTTACCAGCATTGTTTTTATTTCTACCATTAATGTTATTATTATTTTTTATTAAGCAAAACATAATTCACATTGAGAGAATAGATATAGAAGGAAATTACATCCTCAAATAATTAATTAATTATTAATTAATTAAATTAAATTATTCAGTCAAATTCGATAAAAGCACAAGAAAAAAATATTTGCAAAATTTTTAAGGTTTGATATATTTGTTATTTATCAATCCAACACACTTAGTTATAACACATTCTTATCATCAATATCTTTATATTTTGTTTATTATTATACTTGAAATATATTACTATTTGACTAGCCTAACCAGTGGGACTTTAAGGAGTCAGACTAACCCAGTGATAAACAAAATATTGATACATATCAACACATATTTCAATTTCAATTATATTTTTATGATTATATTTGTAATATTTCTATTTATATTACAATTTGGCTTGCCCAACTAGTGGGGCTAAAAGAAGAGCACAATACCTTTGTTATCACCAAAGATACACACACAATATATCTCTACACATATATATCAATTATTTTAATTTTTATTTATATTTGTAATATAAATATTATATTACAATTTACATTATGATAAGTAATTTCTATCACTCAATCGTTGCCAAATCAGTTTCTGCCCTGATTTGTTGTTCAGTCATAATCCTTGTCTTACACGTATTTTTATCTTCCCCATACTTCAGACTGTCTGAATTAATGATCACTTAAATAACGTACTGCAATCTATTTTAGCTGTATAGTCCAATTTTAATTTTGTGATTAAGAAATTAACTTCGTTTTCTAATATTGTTTCCTGGAGTATTAAAATTATCACACTGGAGTCTAACGTGTGTAATTCTTTCAAAACTCAAGGGAGGTAGAAAAAGAAAATGTCTTGGTGCATTAATACACAAATTGAATGATGGTTTTTTGTTTAAAAAAGGGTAATTTCAATTTTTGTAAAACAGCTAATTTGAAAAAGGTAAAAAACTTGCAGAAATATATTCAGATTTTGAAAATTAAGTAAATGTTTCTTAGCAGGTCTGTAGCTGGTACGAAAATAAAAGTTTGAATTGAATTACGTTTAAAGGAAAGAAATAATATGAATGGAAAACACTGTAATAACGCGGGAATCCACTGAATCTGGCACAGTGAAACCCGTTCTCTCCACCCCTGCCTGGGCAACAAATTTGTTACACTACCATAACTTTTTGTTTTTGACCATCGCTTCCAATTTGTACGTCTTTCTTTAACAATGGTAAACAGAAAATTAGCGGTTTGTGTCTAGTCTCTCAGAGCCTATATAAGTACAGTACTAATAAAATTGTTTACTCGCTTTTGTCATTCCGTTTATAAAGTCATGTAACATTAGCTGTGTAAAATTTAACATTTTAAAGTAACAAACAAATACTGAAGTATATTTACAATTAATATGTAAATGTGATTATACAAAATAACATTATGATTACTATACATAACAATACAATACTTTGTATTGAAAATACAATACAATGTGAATATAATAATATCACTAATAATAATAATAATAATAATAATAATACTAATTTTTCAGTGAAGGATTAGTGAGGATCGGTCAAAAAACACAAATTTTTAACTTATTTGTGTCGACGTTTCGACAATGTTTATTGTCATCATCAGGACAATTGTTGCTGACGCCAAACACACAACTGTAAATTTCCCCAGACCCACCACCCTATTTATAAAACAGAACAGATGACCCTTGTACATTTAAAGGAAATGAAAGGAATTAAACAATAAAAGTTAAGAATACATTTACGCTACGAGGGGGAGTGAATTAATATCTGACAACGAGCTAAGCCTACAAAGATGACCAACACTTCTTGTAGGAAGACTACTGATTATTTCGAGATAACAATTGTCCTGATGATGACAATAAACATTGTCGAAACGTCGACACAAATAAGTTAAAAATTTGTGTTATTTTTTACCGATCCTCACTAACCCTTGACTGAAAATGTCATTGATTAACGGTCACTACCAATTGAAGGAAATAATAATAATAATTATAATAATATATTTTCTAATTTTAGAGGGGATAAGTCTTATACACCGTCAGAGGGAACCTTCTGTTCCCTGGTGTGTGACACTCTGACTAAAAAGAAAAAATTACCTCGAATTCAGGCATTCATATCCATTCTGTAACCACTTAACGTAATACATCAGGATAGAAATTATTGTGCCTTTATGGAGCTCCTAATTTTCGCTTATCTTCTACTGCATGTTGGGTGGAAGTCTTTCTTTTTCCTTTTTGGGCCTATCTTTCCTTTTTTAGTAGGACCCACTTAATAAATGTAGAGGTGCGGTACCATTTCGCCTCGCCTCAAAGAGTAATGTCAACTACGCCCTCAGGAGTTAACTGCCCTAGCTCCATCTCGAGTGCTATTCTTTCTCTTGTAAATCTGCAGCATTTGAAAACTGTGTGCAGGGCATCCGGAAGGTGAAAAATGATGAAAAAATGGATTTTGAGTTTTTCTATGTATTATAAAATAGAGACTTTCCTGTTTAAAATGACATAATTATCTTGTCTGTAGCTTACTTGTAAGTATTTTTAAATATTTTATAAAATATACTCATCTATTATAAAATGAGTGTAACACGTCGTGTCAGTTTTCCATGGATTCGTGTCCAGAGAGAATAGCTTCATTCAAATCTCCTGCTTATTCCAAAGAGAATATATTTGTGTAGGACGTTTCTTGTTGGCTAACATGAATTTAAAGGGATATTTATTTGTTGCAAGCACTGTTTTTTTTAATTCTAATGTGTACATTGTGTGTAAAGGTTTTCATTGTGTAGTATAGTATTGTTTAGTGTTGTAAAGTTGCCTTGCTGCAATAATCACATTTATAAAAAGAAGAAGCCTCCAGGGAGATATTATAAAAATAATAAAACCGCAACAACTTCTCATATAAGTGAAGAAAGTATATCTGAAAATTGTGAGGTTAGGTTAGGTGGGGGCATGGAAGTTGCTGGTGTCAAAGATATTTTCAGTCGCTCTCTCCAATGGTACAATGTCAGATATATAAACTACCTAGGTGATGGGGATTCAAAGTCTTTTGCTGCTGTATCTGAACTGAAACCATATGGAAATGATGTCACTATCAAAAAACAGGAGTGTATAGGACATGTTCAGAAACGTATGGGAGCAAGATTGCGTCGACTGAAAACCACGATGAAAGGTAAGGCCCTCAGCGATGGAAAACCTTTGGGAGGTACTAAAAGATTGACTGATGAGGTAATCAACATGTTGCAGAGAGATTACGGGCTAGCAATAAGACAAAATACCCAGAGTGTTGAGGCAATGAAGAAAGCTGTATGGGCTTTATACTTTCATACTTCATCTACCGATGAGAAGCCAGAACATGGACTGTGCCCAACGGGACCTGATTCCTGGTGAAAATATAACAGGTATCAGGGATCTGAACAAATATATAAACATCACCACAATGTACCACACGCTATCATGGAGACTATAAAGCCAGTTTTCAGAGATTTGTCTCAAACTGAACTTCTGAAGAAATGTCTCCATGGCCGTACACAAAATCAAAACGAGAGCCTGAACCATGTGATCTGGACTAGAATCCCGAAAAATGTGTTTGTCCAAATAAATACTTTACACTTTGGAGTATATGATGCCATTGCCACCGACAACAGAGGAAATATAATTAAGTGTGAAGTGCTACAGAGGATGGGACTAATGCCGGGAAAATTCATGATTAGTTCTATGTTATCGGTAGACAATGAGAGGAAGAGGAATGCTGAAAGGAAACAGAAGGAGTGTAAGAGGTTAGCCAGACAAAGGATGAAAGGAATAAAGAGAAAACTACATGAGGAAATGTCTAGCGACTCTGACAACCCATCTTATGGTCTAGGACTTCACTAAATATGCAGTTGGAACTTTGAGCGTCGATTCCCGTAAGTTTATTTTTTTGCTATATAAGGAACATTTGCATGTAAACTATAAGAGCTAGACACCTCAAAATTTCAGGGTTTGTATATAATGTCAAACTACAATTTGTGTCATAGGCTTTTTTCCATATCTTAGTAATTACGAATTTTATGTTGCAAAATGTAGTGAAAAAATGTGTTAAAAATTCTTCAAGTACAAAAAAATTATTATTTTTAAGAAAAATGCAAATATACTGAAATCCCTATGATGCAAAGTGTTAAAAGCATGTAATAAGATACAGGAAAAAAATCAGCTTTCTAGTGCTAACTGTTTAGGAGAAAATGTACCTTACATTTAACATTGCAGGCATAGGACATTCCGGGTCCCCTTATTGAGAGAGATACCGTATAGACATGCTGGGTTTGAACCTTTCCTATTCTGTGGAGATAGGTATTAAAATTGCCACGACGACTGTGGTACTGTATCAGATGGTATTTAACCTTACCGTGTAGGCGGTCAATTAATACCTTCAAATTACGTATGAGACTTGCTGTCCATCTACCTTTTCGTCCCTGTCCTCCCCAACCAATAGATCTCGCCAGGGCCGGAGAGTGAATCTCTTCCAATTACATTTCTTCGTTTTGCTCTAGAGCCAAAAGTTCTGTGGGAACTACTGGCTCTGGTAAAGCTCGATAAGATGATGCTACTATGAACGCTCCTTTTCTCTTACTTATCATTCTGCATACTTATTTTTATCCCAGTAGGAAAGCATTAAATCTAACCCCACCCATCTAGATATTTAACTGCCTTATTTGTAAGTATAGCCTCAGCTCCCACTTGAACTTGTATGGTTGGGGGATCCGTCGTCAGGTGAGCAGTACTACCTAACTCTTTTGGGTCTCTTGAACCAGTCCGTTTTCTTTACGCGAAGAGGTTGTTTGCCTCATTACCGGATTCAGGCTTTTAGTGCATTCTCAGTGTTTTGTGATACAATCACTGAAGCGATATCATCTTCGTGACTTACCAGGAAAGTGTCTGGCGGCATCTTCATCCACAAACAGTTTTATTGGCATATGTTCCAGAGACCAGCGCCAAAAACTGAGCCCTGGGCAGACTCGGTTTTCATTTTCCGAATCATTTTCCGAAAATATTTATCTGTTGTATCATATATTAGTACCCTCTCACTGAAATAACATTCTTTCGTACTGGGTAGGTACTGTGGATCCGGAAGAAGGTTCCGGAGCCCTAAGCATGTCGCAATAAACTGGCAGAATTAAAAGCGTTCTTAATATCTAGTGTTGCCAACAAGAACAACAATAATGATAGAGTAGTGGTAGTAGTAGTAGTAGCAGTAATATTAGTAGTAGTAGTAGTAGTAGTAGTAGTAGTAGTAGTAGTAGTAGTAGTAGTAGTAGTAGTAGTAGTAGTAGTAGTAGTAGTAGTAGAACAAATTTTTGTAGTTCTAAAAATAATTCTCGGGGTGAGAGGTCCCATAAAACCCTCATCCAGAAAAAACTTTCCTCAGTGGGCAAAGAGAAAGAGACATTTCTAATTTGACGCTGAAAGATTCGTGACATCGTTTATTGTTTGGCAATGTCCTGGCGGTGCTGAAGTATTTGGTGGTGAAACGGAAAGAAAGTGACTTCGCAAAAGTGAGTCGTTCCTTATTGAAAAAGGTGTCATCAGTTATGCACAGGCTGTAAAATCGAAAGCGTCACCAGTCGCTATTGTAAGAGAGATAATACCCGCGGTAACCAATATTTTCGAGCCTCAATTTTGTAAAGTCAATAAATAGTCAGAAGACAGTCAAGATAGTGTGCCTGAAACGGATACGCATACGGTGCGAATCAAAAGTGATGATGGGTTACTTGAAGACTCATATTTTATCAGCCAAGAAGAGCGGGCATAAACCTTGTGGCTGCATCTACAGGCACATCCAGTGGAGACGACAAGGCAAGATGATACCGCTGTCCATCAACCCGTTATTTCAAATACACCGGGGAGGTCTTTTAAAACTAAAATCAGAGACGTGTCCCCGATGACCAGGAGGTAGGCTCCGGATCGGAGTTGAAGTCAATTTCCGGTGCCAGCAATCTCACTGACCTCGGTGACACAGTGGAACTCGGCAATATAAAAAAAGAAGAATAAAAGCGGGCTGAAATGAAACCGAACTAAGTAACCATTGTCTGTAGTGGCTGATTCTTTAACATCCAACATGGAGAACATGCTTCAGTGGAATACCAGCTGTTGTACTTAGAAATTACTGGGAACTGAAAAATCTATTGCCCAGGCATACACCGATGTATGCGTGCCTGCAAGAAACACAAGGCGGCAAGAACCTTTTAATATGAGAGGGTATGAGCCCTTCTATTTTAGTGTGACTCCAAACATCAGAGCTAGGGGAGGCGTTGCTATATTTCTTAGCAACACATATCCCGATGGACGTATTCCGCTCGCTGCGCCTCTACAAGCAGTAGCAGCCAGTTAATTACACCTACTCAGATGACGATCTGCTGCTAATACTTACCAGATTCTGTGTGGCAAGCAGAAAATCTGCTAGATCTCGTCGAGCAGCAACCGTCTCCATTACTCCTTGTCAGGAACGTCAACCCCCATAGTCTCTCTTGGGGTTGTCTTACAAAGAACAGCTGTAGATTAAGAACTGAGGATCTATTGCTAGCCAAAGTAATTGTCTTTTAAACACAGGCGAGAGCACACATCTCAACGTTGGAAGTGGTACTTTCTCGGGTGTCAATCTTTCCATCTGTAGCCCGGGTCTATCGTGGAGAGTGCTCCAGGGATCTACATGGGAGCGACCACTTCCCTGTGCTGAAAACAACGCGAACGCCAAATAGCGTTATACGTACGTCGAAAAGATGAAGCGTGACCATGCTGATTAGACACGCTTCAAAGGTGCTTGTACAGCTACGAAAGTATGTGGAAATATAGACGAAGACGTACACTAACATATTCCTAAGGCGTTCACGGCCGGTGTCAGTTGTGTGATTCAAGTTATCTAGGCTGTTTGGCCGTGGTCCATGGTTTATTACCAAACCAAACGTTTCAACAGCTCCAACAATGGCTGCCATCACCAGTAGAATTAAAAAAAAAAATCCTGAATGTAGGGTGTTCACGTCAGGCCCACAGTACTGTGGTAAAGGCTGAAGATGTCCTGCCAAGCTACCTGTACTTATAAATTCAACAAAGTCCCACGTCCCATTGAGCAATCGCCATGAATCGGCGGGACGAAAGCATTGCATTAAGTACTTTATGGCAAGGCGCGATGCGAGCCTCTCACACACTTTCTTTTTTCTGAGTGGCCGATGATGCAGTTCTTACCTGTGCGGGGGTTGCAATTAGTAAACAATTAACACAGGTAGCATCGCGGGAAATCATTACCCTTCACCACAGTACTCCGGGGAAAACAATTTTATTGTTGAGTACCTGATGACATAGCGTGGTGCCAGCCAATCATACACCATCTTTATTGTGATTGGCTCATGGTGCAGTTTCTACCTGGTCACTATTCGGATTGGCTGATGGTGTCATTTTTACCTGTACGTGGGACTTTGTTGAATTTATAAGTACAGGTAGCTTGGCAGGACTTCAGCCTTTACCACAGTACTGTGGGCCTGACGTGAACACCCTACATTCAGGATAGTTGTTTGTTTTGTTTTTTTTTAAATTCCACTGGTGATGGCAGCCATTGTTGGAGCTGTTGAAAAGTTTGGTTTGGCAATAAACCATGGACAACGGTTAAACAGCCCAGATATCTTGAATCACACGAATACGTACACTATTTCACAGCTGCTATCACCAGAGCAGCTACGGAGCATATCCCACGAACTGGTCGTCGGTGATACAGACCACCGATACCGTGGTGGAACAACGCTGTAAAAGACGCAATAAGATAAAACGGCGACCCTAAGCAGGTATAAACGAGCGCCGACGGAAGATAATCGAATCGCTTTTAAGCGACTTTGAGCCGCGCGTAGAGTAATTCTAGTTGCAAACCAATCGAGCTGGAAGCCTACGTATCGGCCATAACACGGTCGACCCCAGTGATGGAAGAAGATCACAGCAATTTCTGGCTTTGATATTAAGCAAATATCAAAAAGAGAAAATACTGTAAAATGTAACGAGTATGGAATTGTGATGAAGATTTGGTTTTAAAGCTCACATTCTTTGAAATATGTTGAATATTAAAAGATTACAGAATTTGCGTTAAAAAGCGCAATATGATTGATCTGAGGAAAGCAAAAACTTGAAGGATAATGTTTTCAACAGTTATTACTGTCTCTTTTATAGTACCATATTTTATTTTTAAGTTTACTGTCAAATTTGTATTATTGATTTTAACATTCGGTTTCTGTTCCTTCTCTTGTTTGAGCACCCTTCAAATTTTAAATTTGTTTTAAATTAATGTGAAATCTTAATATCTTTCCTGTTGATTGTACCTATAATTAATTCTGATCAAGGAAAAACATAGTATAATTTTACTTGTCACAATTGTTTGGGAATAATTAAGATTGTTAATTATTGAGAATAATACATCAGTTAAAAAAGCAAAGTTTGAGAAAAATTAATTAATTTTATTTTACAAATAAAATATTTAGTCATATATGACAGATATATTACAGTGCGTGTGGTGCTGAGAAGAATTATAAAAAAAAAAAATGAAGCAAACGGAAAAAACTAATATAAAAATCACTAATAAGAAATAAAAGTTCTTCCTCTCATCTTTAACTTAAAAAGCATTCAACACTACCAAATATTTACGAAATCAAAATTTGGTTATCTGATACAATATTAGAGAGAAAAACATTGATTGGAAATGTAATGTCTTATTGGAAAAAGTTACGACTAGAAAGTAATTAGCAAATTTCTAAAAAGAATAATAATACTTTCTTCTCCAGTGCATTTAATAGCAATTCGCAAATTAAGAAAAATTGGGGTAGTAAGGTTGACAGTTCTTTAATGGGGTTTTTAGTTAAATTCAAGACGACTCAACGCTAATGGATTTAATTAAGTTGAATTTACGTAATTTCTAACTAACCCGTAAGATGACATCGCCTTTAACAAATTAACAGAATAATTCAATTTATTTGTAAGAAAAAATTCATTGTACCTTCTCCTTTACTTTTTATTACGCAAACTGCTAACGGAGACATTATTTGCAAAAATATTCGTAAATAATATCCTCACATTATTCAATATGCTTAAATTGATGAAAGGTAAAACTAATTTCGCTTATTTATGTAAAAGCTGTAAATGAAAATTTTAAGTGTTCAAACCTATTAACATTTGTCATCTTAAAAAATTATCATATACCAAGCTAGGTAATACGTAACGTACATTGAAAATGTACAGGTGAAACTGGTGTACATTTTCATGGTGTCGGTAACGTTTATATAAAGAACTTAACTCTAAAAGTCTTATTTCAATTAAGAATAATAATATCAACGGCAATAAAAATGGCATGGAGTTTTCCTGTTATTCACACGCGCACATGCGCACTCGCCATATGCCTATGCATATGTTTGCACTACTTCACAACACTTATTGTTTTTTATACAGTCAAATATCAACTTAATCTAACAACTTTAACATGATTCTTATTGTCTGTATTTCAATGTTCCAACACGCAACTTTTACTTTAACCAATTCCCTTTAAAACATACTATCATATGTCAAGAGTGAAATTGTTATTTTATATGCAAATATCTCCTATTGCAATATATTTTGTAGCTTTGCAAATGTATACTAATAAACACGACAGTGTAACGCCGGTATGTGTGAACAGCGTAATTGTGTACCAGCTTATGTGTACCTGCCTGACTGGGTAAAACAGTATTACATTTTTATTAAATTAAAATAGTCTTAATTAATTTAATTTTTAATTACATTTGTAATTAAAATATAATATTGGAATATATTGTTCTTAAACACAACTTGTTTAAATGCTTAACTGTGAAAATAAAATCATCACTATAAGTGAAGTACGGCAATTATTACAATTTATATTGTATGTAACAAGTATTAAACAAATATCTGTTTTTGAGTTAAGTATAAAGATCAGGGAGTATTTAATGTTAGCGAAACAGACAGTTTATTATGTCCTACGATTGAAAGATCCATTTTGTATCAAACGCTGAGCTCAGGTCATCGTTTCAAGTCCACTGAATCGGAACGTCGCAACACACAACGCTCTTCTAATTTTATCAATCTCATTACGTAAGCAGTAAAGCAGTAGGATTGTTTTCAACTTGAAAGCATAGCCCATGCTTCCGCAAAATTTTTATCTACTGGCAAGCATTATAGACTTAACTAAATTAGGATTGCCTTATTATTTAAACAAGAAATTGCCTTATTGCCTTAAACAAGAAATCATCTTATTACCTTATATAAGTTAAAAAATAAAAGTAAATTTTTAAACATTAAAAAGCGAATGTAAATATTTTACTCACGATAGAAATCGCATTTTGTGAACATTGCTTTATATAATAGTATTAGCAAGAAAATAACTAATTTTTTTCATAAACTTTTTATAAAATCATTTCGGACATTCTACATTTATAAGTAGCCTACTTATTATTATCACAATTATTAATATTGATATTATCCCCCAAAGTACTGGACAGGATGATTAATGTCTTACAGTCTCATTCCTTGATGAAAGGAAATATCCAGCCTCACCTCCAAGTGTTGGGAGATGGGCAATACTTACAGGTGGCTAACGCTGCTCTGGAGACCGAGTGACAGCCATTATAAGCTGTCATTCCTCTACTTGTCATTGTCAAGCAGAGGTTAGGGCATCCTCTTGCCCTTGGGGTGAGAAATTGCCCCTAAAAGCGAGTGACCTTCCATTGGTCAACGACGTAGGATAAGAGAGGCAAGGAGAAACCACCACATTAAAGATCCTTATGGATATCTCAACAGGGAAAACTGGTCGCTTTAGTCTGGTAAGAGAGCCAGTTTATGGGAGACACCCAGACAGACAATCGGGTTGGACGTTAAGCCTGAATCTGGCAGCCCCACCATACGTCTTACCCTGCAATACGCTACTAACATATCCATGAGACATGTGGACTGTTAAATTGCCTCAAATAAGGGCTAGCCTGACGGATCAAAAGTTGCTGACCACAGCTTTGAATAAAAAAAAGAAACGACTTGGTATTGCGGAACAAATTAAAATTGGCGTATGGAATGTAAGAGGACTCGCCCATAATTAAATGGAACTTCAACGGTATCTTAATTTAATGGATGTAGATATTGCCATCATTCCTGAGACTAAGAAGAAGCTTAAAGGTATTACCGAATTGGCGGACTACATATTAATATACAGTGGTGTAACTGCTGGGAAACGTGCAGCTGCAGGAATAGAAGTGTGCCATACTGAGTTCGGCCGCGTATTATAAGAATTTTAAAAACGAGCGCCGCTGACGTCGCTCACGGCCACACGGCTATGGTAGTTTGTTGTTGACACACAAATGTTGTGCAGCTACGCAATACAGCTGGCAGCGCCAATGTTTCTGTACATTCCTGCATCCAGAGGTTACTTGGCTAGGCCGAAACATTGAATCGGCCTCATTTCTGTTCTGCCCTCCAACCTAGTCATCTGCTCTCGACTGGCGGATACCGTTTGTTCTGGACTTCCTCGGCTATCACTATGGTTGGATAGATAAAGTGTAGCTCCAGGTATGTACAAGTTAGCGGGTTCTGAAAATATTCTAACCCCAAATATATTTTTACGTTTCAGCCTCTATTATAAATTTATACTTGTGTGTGTGTGTAGAGCAGTTTTCGATGTGTGCATTAACGCAATTACCAAAGTAAATTGATATGAGTGTAAATGTTGTGGGCTTAATTGACTTCAATAAAGAAAATACTAAAGCATCTCGTACTCAGCTGTGTTTGGTGTTATTAACAGTTATGAAATGCGTAATTGATTAATTGTCATATATCAAGAAATACTTAAAAGGTAGTTGGGACATAAGTGAAATAAGTCACAGCTGAGGAGCTTAATACTGTTTAATATGAATTATTGGCGATGTGTGTGTGCTGTTGATGTGTAAAGTTAGTGTTGGAAGTTAATGTGGACGGCCTATGTGGCGTATTTTCTTTATGACACCCTCTACAACCTATTGTATGTCCAGGTGCTCGAACAAGGGCGAGATGGGTGTCGGGTGGACGTACATCTGTCCACCCTAATGGCAGAGACGATCTTATTGCCACGATGCCGTCAGTCGAGGACAACTTAGGACTCTTCCAACGCTAAGCTGCACCAGGGACTTGTGACACGACTGTGACATCACTGATCCGCGCCTATACGAACTAAGTACACCGGACAATCCAGGTGGGAAAATTCTGATTATCTATTTCTCTCTCTCTACAACTTGGTGGATGCACAGAAGCCGCCAGAAGCTCACTCGTGAAGTTCTGAACGTTATAATCTAGCACAAACTCTCATGTTCAATTATGTTATTGCATGTGTGAACATTACTGCAGTACACCTAATGAAGTATCTTATAACTGTATAATGTGTAAGAAATTACACACATACACACACATCCGCAGTTTGCTGTAAGATCTAACTTTTCAGCTAATTAAGACCATTAGGGAGTTAATTATTTTGTGCTATCATGTCATCTGGTCATGGCTGAGCTTTAATAACGTAACGGGGGCTGTCTGATGCTTTAGATGAGAAACTATTTTCTTTCACACACATACTTAGCGCTTAATGATTAAAGTCAGGGTCGTTTAGCTGGTTGAGTTTCGGGGCGGTCACTTACATTCTCTGGTGTGAACTACCAAGGCAAATCTATGCTTAGGAGCTGAGATATTCCGTTTACGCTGTCATTTATATTTGTACCTATCTATACATATTAGGGTGCATTCATTTACCGTAGTTGGAATGGGTTTATGAGGAGGTTAGTGTTGAAATGAGGGATGTTTTGTTATTCATGTCGTATATGTGTTTGTGTGTGTAATTTTACCATATTTTGCTGGGGGAATATGTAACAGATTTAAAAAAGAGAAAAACCATAAATGTGCTTACTGAGACAACAGGCTAGCCTATTTGATATTATACAACACTTATGGATTAGTATTGCTTTATGAATGAGATTATTACTAACTTTGACTCATACATAATCAGGCAGAAATTTTGCAATTAGTTTAACATCAATTCACTTACTTTGTGACATAATGAATTAATGGAAATACATATATATATATATATATATATATATATATAATTCTGCCTTTAATGGTGTGCTCACACAATCAAGAACTTGTCATGTATGTAACATCTTGCAGGTTGAATAAAGCACACGCTTGTTGGTTAAAAGAGTTTGTCATTTGCAAGTCCTGTCATTCACCTGGGGGGACATGTCTGTAATTGTATTTGGGCCTTGCACACTTTTGCTTCCTCTAGGTTTTTTTTACCTAGTTCTGAATATGATGTCTCTCCCCTTTTACAAAAAAAACTTAATAAAAATAAAATTAAATAAAATAAAAAATTCAAAAAAATTTACAAAACTTAGAACAATAAAAGGGGGGTTTCAAATGGTAGTAGAGCGTGGTTATGATTCTGGGTAGGTAGTATCTCTTCCTTATTTTTTCTTTTCTTTGGAACTTGAGAAATTTTAGAATCTGGGGACTTACATTTATTTCCTTAGATGAAACTTGGTGTGGCTATAGACATGTCAGCTGGTGTTAGGACTTGCAAATTATTTCAAATTATTTTTAATTAGAATCCAAGTGTTGCAAGAAATCTTAATGGTAGTATGATGAATTAATAGAAAGAATAACAAAACAAAAAAATAGCACATTTTATAAAATGAATAAGGGGTTGATGAAGTTTAAAATAATTTAATATGTGTTAGTGTTTAAGTGATTATTTTGTGATGTTGAGTGTGAGATGAATTTTGAAAAAGGGGTTATAGGAATGTGATTGATTTTTTTATGAATGTGTGCTGGTTGATTTCACTTGCACATACCCTGGAGCTCAAGCAGATTCTGGACGTGATGAGGGCCGTCAGTACTTGTCGATTTTGATTGTGATATGTCTCCTGGATTAGACTACGTGTTTTCTAGCACCCCGTTATATGGTAATTGTTTATTGTGAGGGCGTTGCGTTGCAGTACCAGGTATTTTGAATGCGGTTATGGTCCGACCAGGGGCATGGACTTAATAGTTATATGTTTTCAATTATATTGCATTTTATGTGTACTTTGTGTATTGTGTTTAGTGAGTTAGTTTTGTTGTTTTGTGTCGTGTTCTCTTCTGGAAATTTTATATGGCTGTTTCTCTGCTTTTATGACACCCATCTCGTCGTATCGCTAGAGTATTCTGGAGCCGCTTGAATGATCAAGTTCTTCCTTATGTGTTGGTGTTAAATTGTTGTCTGTGATGTATGTTGTAAATTGTATTATTCTGGTGGACACTGAGCGAATTTAAGTAGTAAGAGGGGCGTTCCAAATGAAGAAGGAATTCAGATGAATTTGAGTTAGGATTTTTTTTTGGGGACCTTGTTTTTGAAACGGGAATTTTAACGCCAACTGCACTACAGACAATAGATGTTATAAAGAATAAATTAAATATTAAACCAGAATCGATGCAATAGTTTTGAACAGTCAAAACTGACGAGAGATAACCTTTGGCCAGCTGATAGACTGTGTATTGGAATTTCTGTCATTGTTCACGTTATCTGATAAACCGGTGCATGGCCGTATGGGATTATTGCTGGTTTGGCATTCCGAGTTCAAGGGTAATTTTATTTGGTTTCCTTGCAGTCAGCTGATCAATTGTTGAAAGACGTTGCTCAGTTATTATGTTGAGATCTGGTTCATGCCGCATTCATCGTTTGATTCCTCTGGTGTGTCAGTCTTGGACTAAGTGTGGTTTGTTTAGACGGTGGAAAAGTAAACCCCCCCCCCGGGCTAGTTAAGCTGCTTTGAATATGTAACAGATAGGATTGATGTTCGCGTGCCCTCTGCGCGGTCTTCTCTGCCTTGTGAATAGGGTCCGCCCACCCTAGTGTGGAGAAGGTGGGCCAGTCATGTGTCAAGGATTGAGGATGCCTTGTTTGTTTCACACGGCTGGTCGGTCCACGACGGTGGACGGTTTTCTAAGGGTACTCGCATATCAAGGTTGTAGCACCTTGTTAGCCTTCGGGCGTGAATATGTGAGTACCAGGAGAGTTAGGTGGTGGTCACCGGAGATCGTGACGTGTTGGGGCGGTCCCGAGAGTTTGGCATGGAGGAGAGGACTCGCGTAAGGGATGGTCGCAGTGTGATAGAGATTTTCAGTCCTGGGAAGGGAGGAATAGTGTTAATGGTCCTGGGTCTCAGTTGTTGAGTTTGGGAGGCCTTGGTGGTCGGTACTCAGAGCAGACGCCTGCGATTCTTCTCTTTCTCCTGTTCTTCCCTGTCTTTTCTATCTGCATGCGGACCAGGGCCAGGCGAGCATGCAGGACTCACACTTACATCTTCTCTTTCAGACACGCATTCACTGACTCACACCTCTTCCTTCTGCTTTTTCGTTTTCCTGTGTTACTGAATCCACCAAAAGCGTTTTAGAATCTGAGATTTCCTGGTTTTCCCGCAGCCGTCGTGCTTGAGAACTGGTTTGTTTTGGGTCAACCATGTTGTCCTTTTGGGGTGAGGGTGTGCCGTACTGAGTTCGGCCGCGTATTATAAGAATTTTAAAAACGAGCGCCGCTGACGTCACTCACGGCCACACGGCTATGGTAGTTTGTTGTTGACACACAAATGTTGTGCAGCTACGCAATACAGCTGGCAGCGCCAATGTTTCTGTACATTCCTGCATCCAGAGGTTACTTGGCTAGGCCGAAACATTGAATCGGCCTCATTTCTGTTCTGCCCTCCAACCTAGTCATCTGCTCTCGACTGGCGGATACCGTTTGTTCTGGACTTCCTCGGCTATCACTATGGTTGGATAGATAAAGTGTAGCTCCAGGTATGTACAAGTTAGCGGGTTCTGAAAATATTCTAACCCCAAATATATTTTTACGTTTCAGCCTCTATTATAAATTTATACTTGTGTGTGTGTGTAGAGCAGTTTTCGATGTGTGCATTAACGCAATTACCAAAGTAAATTGATATGAGTGTAAATGTTGTGGGCTAAATTGACTTCAATAAAGAAAATACTAAAGCATCTCGCACTCAGCTGTGTTTGGTGTTATTAACAGTTATGAAATGCGTAATTGATTAATTGTCATATTTCAAGAAATACTTAAAAGGTAGTTGGGACATAAGTGAAATAAGTCACAGCTGAGGAGCTTAATACTGTTTAATATGAATTATTGGCGATGTGTGTGTGCTGTTGATGTGTAAAGTTAGTGTTGGAAGTTAATGTGGACGGCCTATGTGGCGTATTTTCTTTATGACACCCTCTACAACCTATTGTATGTCCAGGTGCTCGAACAAGGGCGAGATGGGTGTCGGGTGGACGTACATCTGTCCACCCTAATGGCAGAGACGATCTTATTGCCACGATGCCGTCAGTCGAGGACAACTTAGGACTCTTCCAACGCTAAGCTGCACCAGGGACTTGTGACACGACTGTGACATCACTGATCCGCGCCTATACGAACTAAGTACACCGGACAATCCAGGTGGGAAAATTCTGATTATCTATTTCTCTCTCTCTACAACTTGGTGGATGCACAGAAGCCGCCAGAAGCTCACTCGTGAAGTTCTGAACGTTATAATCTAGCACAAACTCTCATGTTCAATTATGTTATTGCATGTGTGAACATTACTGCAGTACACCTAATGAAGTATCTTATAACTGTATAATGTGTAAGAAATTACACACATACACACACATCCGCAGTTTGCTGTAAGATCTAACTTTTCAGCTAATTAAGACCATTAGGGAGTTAATTATTTTGTGCTATCATGTCATCTGGTCATGGCTGAGCTTTAATAACGTAACGGGGGCTGTCTGATGCTTTAGATGAGAAACTATTTTCTTTCACACACATACTTAGCGCTTAATGATTAAAGTCAGGGTCGTTTAGCTGGTTGAGTTTCGGGGCGGTCACTTACATTCTCTGGTGTGAACTACCAAGGCAAATCTATGCTTAGGAGCTGAGATATTCCGTTTACGCTGTCATTTATATTTGTACCTATCTATACATATTAGGGTGCATTCATTTACCGTAGTTGGAATGGGTTTATGAGGAGGTTAGTGTTGAAATGAGAGATGTTTTGTTATTCATGTCGTATATGTGTTTGTGTGTGTAATTTTACCATATTTTGCTGGGGGAATATGTAACAGATTTAAAAAAGAGAAAAACCATAAATGTGCTTACTGAGACAACAGGCTAGCCTATTTGATATTATACAACACTTATGGATTAGTATTGCTTTATGAATGAGATTATTACTAACTTTGACTCATACATAATCAGGCAGAAATTTTGCAATTAGTTTAACATCAATTCACTTACTTTGTGACATAATGAATTAATGGAAATACATATATATATATATATATATATATATATATATATATATATAATTCTGCCTTTAATGGTGTGCTCACACAATCAAGAACTTGTCATGTATGTAACATCTTGCAGGTTGAATAAAGCACACGCTTGTTGGTTAAAAGAGTTTGTCATTTGCAAGTCCTGTCATTCACCTGGGGGGACATGTCTGTAATTGTATTTGGGCCTTGCACACTTTTGCTTCCTCTAGATTTTTTTTTACCTAGTTCTGAATATGATGTCTCTCCCCTTTTACAAAAAAAACTTAATAAAAATAAAATTAAATAAAATAAAAAATTCAAAAAATTTACAAAACTTAGAATAATAAAAGGGGGGTTTCAGAAGTATTGATAAAGAAGCGGTTGTAAAACAGGATTCATAGTTACAAATGAACAAAAGTCACTTCCACACCAGTTTGTAAATGAGCGTATATTAACAGCACGGTACAAAACCATAAGAGCATAAGAACCATAAGAACATTGCTAGCTCTATGTAGCCCAGAAGATGGTCGCACAGGAGAACTTTACAGGAGCTTACAGAAACTTGTCATTAATATACGGATGAATGATTATGTGATGACAGCAGGTGACTTCAATGCACGTGTTGAAACATCCCCAATAAGAAATATCATGGGATGTCACAGCAAAAGAATGGAAAATGGAATTGGACGATGCCTTATCGATTTTGCTACATTCAGCAGTTTGAGGGTAACCAACACATATTTCTCTCATGAAGAGATACATAAATATACTTGGCAAGCAAGGAAATTTCGTTTAATAATTGATTATCTTTTAGATAATGGAAAATTAGAAAATCTAGTGGAAGATACTAGGGTTTTTAAATGATGTGAGTCTGACCATTTTCTGCTTATATAAAAAATTAATGTTCCAGGTAGGTGGAGAAAGGCTCAGTCTACAGAGCGCCAGTGCTCCAAGCAAACTTTTAAAGTGCACCTGCACCAGGATGAAAGTATAAGATACCTGTATCAGACCCGGATGAGTCAGTTTGCACAACAGAAAACCATCAGTAGTAATACAAATCAAGAATGGGGTAACATCAGAGACGTCATATAACAAGCAGGATTTGAAGCATTGGGGACAAGACGTAAAAGGTATGGAAACCGAGGCCTACAGGTATAGGATGATGATATTGGGTAAATAATAGATGCTAAAAAGCAGGAGCGTCTAGCCTTAAATACTGCTCAGACAAGGTGTGAATATAAGCGCTGCTGTGCCATTGCCAGAAGAGAAGTCAGGAAAATCAATGGGATAAATATGTAAGTGATATAGAACACGATGTACACGGCAAGCAGGACGAGGCTTACAGAATATTAAGGCATTTAAATCAAACGGAAAGGGAAGGTCAATAATATCTCCGCACAACAATGGCTTGAATGTTATGAGCAGCTATGGACCCAGGATCAACTAGAAGAAATAATCTTTGGTGATATCAGTGATTGTGTGGACACAATAACAATGGATGAATTGTTAGCTGCTCTACACAGATGTAAAAGTACACAAGAACAGGGTACGTAAAGTATGCACTAGTCTTGCTGCATGATCGTTTTCTTCAATTCATCAATCTATGCTGGACCTGGCGGATGTTCCTGACGACTGGCGGATTACAAATGTAATTCCCATATTCAAGAAAGGTGACTGTAATAACTGTAGGAACTACAGAGGAGTCAGCCTTCTAAATAGTTCATGTACATTATATATATACCTGTATTGAGAACACGGTTGAATGCAGTACATATTGGTCGAGGAATAAACATTGGCATTTTTCACAATTTCTCCCATAATTGAACGGTTATATTGTAATTTACCGAATTATAAAATATATTTCGTTCAAAATAATGACTTTGTTCTGCAGCTCAGGGAGCTTATTAGCTGTAAACTGTTCAAGCGTTTTAGTTCTATTGGGCCTATAATTTACTACTCTGTTGTATACGGAACTGGAATAAAACATTACATCTTATTTACACCAGTGATACAAATTGCACTCACTGTTTTATGAGCACATTCGAGTATTATATTAATCTCGCGTATGTTGTATTCTGCACCAACCTTGTTCGCAGCTCTACAGTGACCTTGATTCAGTGAGAGGAAATTGCATTCAAGGAAGAAAAGAAGAAAACGTGCAGATTTATCTTAAATGCCCTCAGTAAAACGGCCGGTTGCAGATTGTCGAATCTTGTCTAAAGATTCTTGTAGAATTCGTGTTTTAGTTGCACAAACCTTTTTCCTCATATCCTCATTTACAAGTTTTTAACTTGAATGAAATACTAACCGATTACAAACAACGGTGGAAGAATACTTAGAAAGAATATCTGGAATAGTTGCCAAACAAGTCTGGAAGTACAAACCTATATGACACAGGTGTATGAGTAGACCCAGGAAGAGATGGGTGGAAGATATTTTAAGGCGGAACAGGCGCCACTTTGCCTATGCCGTGTTGTAAAGATGATGATGAAGATTACAAATTTTGCAATTTTTTGACTGGTAAGCGGTAAGATTCGTTGATTCCCGATGTCAATTATACAAATTTATATGCCTTTACAATATCGGTTTCTACAATTTTGATGTTTTCTGTTAATTACATGTTAACTAATGAAAAAACTATATAAAAATCGGTTTCCAGATACCGTGAAAATGGCATTTCAGAGTCACGGACATGGCGTTGTTTGCCATATTTGTATGTACGTCAAAGGTATTGGGCTACTGAGTAAGCTGAGAGTACCTCTCTTTTGTCGTCACCCATCTATCCTCTGTCTATAAGACATTACTATAATGTGTGTAACGTGTGTGTACGCTTTTTATTTATTGTCAGTAGTAAATTTGTGCCGAGGCACGGTTTAAATTTGAATACCTCGGCCTGAAATTAATTTAAATTTGTTTTTAAATTTGTAAGTGCGCTGCGCTTGCTGGATCGTCGGTCAAGGTCGCTGTGGCAGCGGCGTCGACTATCGATATTACGTGCAGCGAAGAAATTTAGTAATCTATATCAGCTGTTACCGTGACTTTGCAATTCGTTACCGTTAGCTGGGTACGGTACGGTGCACGAGTCCTTCTGTCTCATTTCTACCCCATTCTTGTTGATGTGAAGATCTGGTCCGGCGGTGATCTATATATCTTTCTCACGCATTCGTGAGGTGCTAAAGCCCAGGTAATTATCTTATATAACTATTATTCAATAGGGAAGGGGCATGTGTTAATTAAATAGGGAATGTTACGTTTGTAACTTAATTGTGTGTTTGTTGAGCGTGGATGGGTGTTATTTCCGGCAGAGATGTGAGCACGTGCTGATAAAGTTGGAGTATTTCAGTACTTAAAAGATTTAAATTGAATTAATAACCCACAAGGTAACTAGTACAGTAGAACATGAAGGTTAGACCAGACAAATCTTTGTAAACTTAATTAATGTAGACGTTTTGAATACTTACATGTATTGATAGAAAATGTAATGGTAGACTCACAAGATCATGCTTGATATTGAACCATATTGGCGGCAACTAAATGTCAATTTGTGTAATTCTTGATCTGTGTGCGTAGTGGTGAAAGAGAAATATATCGGGGTTGATGAAGTTCCAATGGCATATTTTAATTATCATTTATTATTAGGGTCCTCGCCCACTAGCCGAGAGTAATGGATGCCGATGTGGAAACTAGATCTTCTCCACTGGCAGAGCAACACACCTAAGCTCCATCGCCGTCGGGCCGACAGAGAAACGCATGATTTCGCATCAAATTCACATCAACACAGCTCATGACGAATTCTTCAACACAGATCAACACCCTCACCTTGCGTACATCATCTACCTTCAGATCACAGGTGGGATCAAACTAATTACTTATTTAAACACAACTTAGAGACAGCAGTGGACACCCGTGATGTTAAAAAGAGACATTTTATTAGACTAATTCGCCGCATGCGAATCAGTTATTCACGTTCTTGATTGTTGACTTTATAATGCTTTAATTATATTGTATCAGTGCTTAATCTAAATACCAATTGAATACAAGTATTGCCGTCTAAAAAGGCGTGTTCACACCTCAGTAGTTATAACTTAATTAAACAAGGTCTTGTACTGGCAAGTCTGGCTCTGCCATTATGCAGTGGGTTGTAATCATACTACTCTAGTAGATTCTGGTAAATGAAATTGATCATGGATAGGTAAATGGATCCTTATTGTAATTGTTAGAAAATATTTGTGATGAATTGAGTAGTAATTCCAAGTTGTAGTTAAAATTTGTGAAGGCATTTTATACATGTACTGTTAGAAATTATTGTATCAGCTGAGGTCGTGTTCATGCAAGACTTACCTTGTTATTTAACTTAATGTTTTGTCTATATTGTACGAAGGGTGTATAACAACTTAATGATTTATTAATCCATGCATTTATGTATTTCTATCTATGTATATTTGGTGATGTAACTAAATATTCATAGCAACTAGTACTTAGACATTTTTTATATGGCTTGGTGATGTATTGAAATAGCCCGAGCTACTGTGAAATTATTATTAAATTGTATATCTCAATCATTTAAGGAGGGTTTTAACATGATTTCACATACGTACTTATATATTTTGATGATGCTCTGAAGTGCTGTATCTTATTATCGCACATGTAAAGACTTGGTTATTAAACACTAATAAAATTGTTGATGTTGAAACAATCGTTTTAATTGCAAGTTCTGTCACCATGGGCCCCGCACATTTTATCTTCCGTCTAGACATATCGTCTAGTTTTAAATTTTAAGTAACGCCCCTCAAAAAAAAATTACAAATTTTGGGGGACGTTTCAAATTTAACTTTCGTTTCGCAAGACTATACAAAAGGACCCATACATTCATTACCAAAATTGTACCAGTTTACTAAAGGCAAACGAAATAGTTACTATTCAGTTGCGCTTAAAGGTCAAAGTTTGTTGATGTGTTCTCAATAACATGCGTACTGTATCTGCGTAGACCGCCAACACTGTGTGACAACGCTTTAATAAAAGCAGGTTTACATTAACTGTCGGTTATGGAAAGCCATTGACTGCACGTGTCGCTGGGAAATATAGGCCTACTCCGCCTCATCCTTCGCAGTGCACATATGTTATATTAAGAAAGCTGGACGACATTTTGATTATTTCGTTAATATGGTTATTCGTATTACGTACACATGCTTCAAGGTCCATTGCACATGCTACAATGCGATAATTTTAAAATTTTGCTTAGTCAACAGGTAAATCTGTCTACAGGCGAAGCAGAATATAATAACAGGCTCAGTTAATAAGATTGACTCTTTCTGGAGACCTTAGTAAACTACCAGATACGATACAAAAACACCCTCCCTCCAGCACATTCCTAAAAACATACTAGAAATGTTTTCCACCACAACACAAAACTTTCCGTGTACTGTTCAAGAATATGTGTGTGTATGTGTGTGTGTGTGTGTGTGTGTGTGTGTGTGTTCACATATACAACGCATTAAAATTAAAACTAAATAATATTCAGAAGAACACAGATAAAATAATAAAAAAATATCATAAAACACACACACACACACACACACACACAAAACGTAGAGAGATTTATCCAGAAACAGTAAGTAAATACAGTGGATATAATATATATTTTCAGAATTCAAAGTGAATTTAGCCTATACATTTGATGAAATGGTAATTTAAAGTTAAATGGGTAACCTATACAAAATTTATATTTCAAAAATCGGTATGGCAAACTATTCATGACGTCCATTTTTTAAATTAACTATAAAATTATATTAATAAATTATAATTAATTATATAAAATTATATGTACACTCAGAACGAAGCTAAGTAGGCTATATCTGCATGCTTTTAGTAAAAACGCTGAGATAGGTAATCAAAATACGAATTTTACATAGTTGCTAATATTTTAAAAATAAAGAAATAATTTGATTAAATTACCTTTAATCTAAACAACGCGAAAGAAAGCAAATGCCGCCCAGCGTTTGTAATCTGTGAATTTCTGAAAACGAAAAATTATTTTGTATACGTATTTACGTGATTGCGATATTTTGTTTACGTAGAACAACATTTATTGTAAATATTTTATTTAAATATTTTTAAGTTTTCGGTTGAATAAATTTATAACATCAATACAATAAATTACCCTCTCCCCTTTCAACTACCCTTTTCATTTTTATAGATATTTCATCTACCTTTCTATAGTGGATTATTATGACCTTCCTTTTAGGATACTTTATTCATAAAAATGAAGTACTTTACTCGTTAAAACGTAAAACGTTGCAAGCAAACTACTCCTCCGCCTTAACCGATCTGCACCAAAATCAATAGGCCTGGAGTCCTCTACATCACGGGCACTTATGCAAAAATTATTTGATTCAGTTTGACTTTGCGGCAGTTATCGTTTGACATAGAAAAAATTCTACACTCAGACACACACACACTTTTCAGAAATTACTTTTCTTCGTGTTTTGCGAGTAGTTCAATCAGAATCTAGCCGTACCTCGAACACGATTTTTTTCGCGATCAACATACTTCCAATTCCTTACGGAACATGGAAATAACATAAATTTGCAACGCGCACCATAAGGGTAGGACACGATCTCCCAAACTTTATGTTTCACACATACTCAGACGAGCGCGCGTAGGTATGGGAAAAAACAAATTAATGTCCGACTTATTTCATATGAATACAAAACAAAACACAATAATTAAAACTTTCAACATTATACCACTCATAAAACGTAAATATACTCAAATCCCACTCAAACCAAGTAAGCACATAAATATAATTACCAACCGACAACAAAAACGTACCCCAAAACAGATAATTTACCAGAAACCGATCAGGATTTTGAGAACTGCAATTCCCCTATTCATATATTGAAGTTGAATGAGGAGAGTCGTATATTCAAATTGACTGTCACCAGTTGTCACCTTGCTCACAAAACCTATGAACTACGAAATTACAGAATGTTTACAGGGTGTTATACAAAACTAATTGTCAAACAGGAATTTCGAATCCACTGAGTGATAAAATATTTATTGTCACTAATTGGTGTAAAGGGTTTAAAGTCGCTAATTCCACCACAGTCACTAAAAACGCGTCTCGACCGGGCCAACCAGGGAACTCGGAAATTTTCAAGAATTAAAAATATGTTGTATGTTGTACAACACCTGAGAATAAAGAATTTGCATACATGGAAAATAATGTTGTCTCATAATTTCTTTAATCACACAAGGGAAAACTGGAAAAAAGAACTGAAATGATGATAATATGGAATTGTTCAGAGGAGCAAAAAATGAGTATTTGAAATATAGGATCAAAAACATCACTTAAACGAAGTAAAATTTTACTCCTGGCAAATTATTAGAGTTTGGGAATATGATATGTCCCTACAATTGTTTCAGAAGCCATGTAAAAGTGAAGTGAAGCAGAGGTGTTATGTTTTTGTAAAACATCTGAAGTAAATAAACTATAATCTATAAAGTACTTTCAAAAGTGCCAACTGACATAGAACTATTTAATATTATATGCACTAAAATATTCCAATAAAGTTATTTGGTGTGCATACATGCCTGCTTCATGTTAGAAATGTATAGGTAAAAACTGTAATATGCTATAATAAAACGTAGACTATGATTGTGATTAATATATCACTGAAAACTAATTGATATCTTTCCTTGTATTACTTTTTATTAGTTATAGGAGAATTCAACAAAAATATTTGATTACTTTAAATAGCCTATAGCTACATAATACTACTTGAGCGTATCTATAAATTTTAACAGTATAATGTGTCTTATAATTTTGGTTTCCTGGGGATTCTATATCGTTTCTTTCCTCATTTTAAAGTACCCTCAGGAACTACGTGTACCACCCGATGGAATCCAGTGCTTGCGAGAGCCTGAGTGTGTGTGGGGAGGTGCGAGCGGGAGTGGGTTAATCTTTACATAACCATGTAATCAATGTATATTATTAAAAGTAATATTAAATTACAAAACTCGGCAGCGGAAAAAACAGAAACCGTGCTACTTATAAAGAAGCATCTAGCTTAATGCAGGTCGGGGAAGAAACTGTGCAGATAAAAGCCGTAATTGAGTATCTGAGGATATTTCTGTATAGGAACGTCACGTTTTGGGCACAAATGAAACGGGCGAATAGCAACACAAATCTGACCACAGCGTTGAATAGAATAATGGCTAACACTAGTGGTCCGAAAATATCCAAGCGCTGTTTATTGATATCAGTTGCACACCTAGTACTACTCTGTGGTGCGGAGATCTGGGCTGACGGACTCGAAGTTCACAAATACAGAAAACGCATGTCAGCAGTGCAGCAAAGCGGTAAACTCAGAGTGGCTTGCTCCGACCACACCTGTTCGTAGTCTGCGGTTCTTGTATTCCCGGGAATAATTCTAATCAATCTGCTGGTACAGGAGGGAAAAAAAGGTTTTCAAGAAGCCGGGCAAAGTAGAAAGTAACGCTCTTATAGGGAGCCCATACTATGGCTCAGTGGCACATAAAATGGGCAAGTGACACGAAAGGAAGGTGGACTGTGGAGCTCATAAAACAACTACCTGAGTAGCCTGACATGGAGAGACAAATTATTTTATAAGGCAATCCCTAATTGGTCACGGCGTGTTCCGATATTACCTCCATAACATGGGGAAAGTAGACAGACTAGACTGTATTTGCTGTAAGCGCAGTGTGCATCACCCATTTTTCAGCTGCGATAGAGAATGTAATGAGACAGATAACGCCCAACAATATCATTGAACTGATGCTGTGGAACAAACAAACTGGGATCGTGTAATAACCTGAGTAGACAATATTGAAAGTCAAAAAAGGAAAGCAGAAAGTAATTTTGTTAATATCAGTTATTTTCTCTATGTTAGCAGTCTTCATAACAACTTTGTCGAATTTTGTTGCTTCCCTGCTATATACACTGTAACTAAACCTCGTTACAAATGAAAACTGTGTTATTTAATTTTTTAAGAAAATTAAATATTTTCTTTGAAAATAAAAAAAATTTATGTTTTATATTTTAATGTTTAATAATTTAGGAAATATTTCTTGTAAAGGTGTAGTGCAAAAATTTAAGTTTGTGTGAATTAATTTGGTCAATATCTTGCTGGTGATTAACTGTAATTAAATTAGGAGTTAACAGGATAGTCTCACTTCACTAATCGTTTGGCGGTATTTCTTCTTTTTCGTATATATTACTCCCACTTGAGTAATACCGCTTTTCTCTAGGAGTCCTGTTGTTAAATAAACTTTATTTTTTAAATTTATAAAATAAATTTAAAACCAAATAATTGAACTACAATAACTTATTGACAATTTCATAAAAGATCGATTTAAAATCGATTATCAAATTATTGCTCGACTCTTTCACAGGGCGATCGGTTGTTGATACATGTTATGAATATAAATATTTTCTCGGTTCTTTCAACGGTTATAATTAATAGTCAGAGAAGGGGCGAGGCTAGAAAGTATAACATTCACAATAAAATACTTAATAGTTAACAAATACAAAATTATTGGATAATATATATAATGTTTATTAATTGAAACGTTTATACCAAATGACGAACGCTGAATTCTAATAGGAGTGTTCGCTATGCATGCCGGGAGCCAACATGGCCGTCTTCCGTGCTGCTGGAGTTAATGTGGCTTCGATCAGACGAAATTTCTTTCAATAAAATCTGCCTAGTTCACGTTCCTCGTCTCTGCAGTATGGAGAATTCCTTCTGTTGTTATTAGTGTTGTCCTGGTTAAGTGTTCTGTGTTCACTGCGATTAAATGTGTTGGATTATGTGTGTTCACTTCTGTCCATGTGTGTGTTGAAAATTGTAAAGTTCGTTCGGTTATGAATATTTATGGTTGTATAGTTTTAATTCTTTATCTCACTTGTATTCAGTTCAGTGGTAATTGTTTTCAATGTTTGTGGTGGTTGTGTTCATTGAATTTAGGTTTAAAGTAAAATTTTTCGTAACTCTCGATTTTTATACTGTAGGCTAGGCTCTAATGTCATACGCCATTAACGATTCTGATATAGGTTTTATTAGCGACAGCTTCATCAACCGTACTCGACGAAAGTTAAACAAGAACTGTTTACTTCCTTCGTCTTCCGAAATATCTTGCCCAGTTAATATTAGAAAAATATTGTTTAAATTTTCATTCGTTTCCTATACATGTAAAAAAGGTACATTATACTCAGGGGGTTATTATTTACTTTCATGAAATAGTAAATATATAATCGGTTTCTTTAATTCCTTCTGCTTAATTTGATACTCATTAATCTAAGTTTTTTATTAAAATTGCCATATTTCTTTCATTTTGGAAAAGTAGGCTCAATTTTTTATTTCCTGTCCTTCTCCAAACATTAGCCATTTTAATATGTCATAATTGGGACTATAATAAATTTCAGATTTACCTAAAGGTTTATCTTTCCTTAATTTCTTGCAATTTTATCAATTGATTATCCTTTTAAATATAATTCATGAATTTATGACTTCCCCCTCTGAAATTTTTAGTTAATACATTTACAAAATTTTCAGTAATTATATATATCCTTTTATTATTATCCTATTAAAGTCTAGTATTAGTCATAGTATTTGGTGACTGATTCACCTTATATAAATTCCATCTGTTTACTTGGATTATTTAACTTAATTAATCATTTATGATGTTGTTGGAGTTTCCTATTAGGCCTAGATTTTCTGGTTTTACATATAATGTTTTTGCATAATACTGTTTCTATACCCCTTCTGACTTTCTTATTTTAATACAACATTTTTTAAAATTCCTTTCATTAACAAATCAAACATGTAGTATTGTATTCCTACTCATAATCTAAACAATATTTAAAATTAATAATATGGTCTTCAAAGTCACACATTTTAGTTTTTTAACTACTATTAATGACATATTATTAACATTTTAAAAAGAGTATGTTATTCATACTTAAACATTTTAGTATGGATTAACACTTATTAAACATATTGAACATTTTTATAAATATAACAAAATCTTATTCTATTCACCATTGAATTATGGAGTTCATGGGCTTAAATATATACATAATAAGCCATTTATTTTTATCTATTGCTTAAACTTATGGTTGCAGTTTTATCTGTTTCTATTTTGGGTATTACATTTTTATCCCCTGTCACTTTATTTAATCACCACCTGCTTAGAAACATTAGTAATGTTTTCATAATAATATTTTATAAAATTTTATTCATGTATAATAGAAAATATTAAAGTTGTTTTATGGTATACACTTACTTAGTTGAGGTATTAGTTACACTTATACTTGAAGTTTATTTAATACATTGAAATAACTTGCACTGGTTAACTTATATTTTGGGTTTTATTTCTCATTGAGTTTTACAATGTTTTAAGACCGAAATCTTAGTTATAAGGGATTATGAAGATTTGTTTATTTCATTACACAATAACTTTAGTGGGTGCACTTCTACTCACAACCCTAAACACTTTGCTTATAACTATTTTACATTTAATATCAGGTTTTGGGGTGTTATACTTTCTTTGTGACTTTTTACTCTTTTTCGGGGTTGGTTATATTCTTTTGTAATAGGTTTCCCTTGGGTACATCTTGTAATCCTTCCATCCTTACGATTTTGTCTCTTGAAGATTCTTTTTTCTTGGTTTCTTCAAGGTCATATGATTATCATGTCCGATGGTTTGTTCGGGGTATCTTTCTTACTATATGGTCATCTTGGTACGTTTATTTATTCTGGGTATCTTCCTTACCTACTCCTATCCTACCTGGGTATTATTCTTATTTTATTTTAGTTTTTTACGATTTATATATCTTTATACAATTTTGTTCCATTTTGGTTCTTTATTATTATTATTATTTTCCATTCATGGTGGTATTTTATTTTGCTATTTGTATGCTCTCATTTGAATTTTCCTTTATATTTATTGTAATTACTATTTCATCATGATCATATCTGGATCATTATTTAGTGGATTATCTGTCATGCTACAGATTGCTCTCCTCCAGAAGTGATTAGTTCAGACCAGACTTGGTTTGTCTGAAATAATTGCTTATGATACTTTTTATATTTTTATAATTCTGGATTTCCTTTCCATTTCTATTTTTGTTTCTTGATATTCGAGCTTATATATATTTTATTTTTATATTGATCTTCCTTGATAGTAATAGTCATCTGAGGTTTATTATTTTATTTTTCATATTCTCATAACTTGGTGTTTTATCCCTGGGATATTTATTCCCTAACATTCCCTAACACGTGAGCTGGGGCAGTTCAGAGAGGCACTGTAGGCTACATACTCTGCTGGCCATACGTCACTTCTAATTGAGTACAGAGGCAAATCATCTCTGCTCAGAAACATAATAATACTGCAGGACTTAACTACAGACAGTTATTAATAAAATTATATAAGAATAGTCCTTTTTTATGACTATTAAAAAAATCTTTGGTTACTCCACTTCGTAATTGCTCAGATCTGTTAATATTTCTATCTAAGTGATTTTCCTTGTCAGTTATTCTTCTGAGCTCTACTGTTATCATATTTCTTATTATGGTGGGAAGCTCGTTTATTCATACAATTATCATTATTTATTAAGTATAAAATTTTTTGTGTTAATTCTCTTTTCTTCTTTGTTTGTTATTGCAATCTGTTTCTGGTCATTGGTAGCACATATTTTCTGATATTTTTGTTTGTTTCTTAGTTCTCATGAATTGTTCTACTAGTTCTATGTTCTAGCATTTTCCTTTATTTGTCTTTATTACAATCGACATTTGATTTTATGATCATATTCATTTTTGATTTATCTACATGTATATATTTTTTATTTTTCCCAAATTACTTCGCTCGGGTTTTTTATTCAAATGAATTCCTTAATTATCATTTTTATGTGGTCATTGTTTCTCTTTGTATTGTGTCAAATTTTTATTATCGTTATTTTAACATAAGTTTATTCATTTAATTTTATTAGTGGTTTTTATTTCCTTTTCTTTCTCCTTTAAAATTATTTCATCCATTGTCTGTGGTAAGATGATCTTGTTATGTATTATTATTTGTTGGAATTTTATTCAACTTCCATTTCTTTTCTTTAATTTCATAATTAGTTCATAAATAGTTTCCAATTACATTTTCCATAAATAGTTTTCATTAATACTTGGTTGTAAGAGGTTCTTACGATTTATTTTGAATTTAGTTTATTTAAATTCATTTTCTTCAATTTCCATAATATTTTTCATAAGTGATTGTTGTAAGGTGTGCTTACTATATTATTAGAATTTTGTTGTTTTTTCTAAATTCTCTTCTTTTCTTTATGATATAATATGTTTCATAAATTGTTTGTAAGTAAGGTGATCTTACAATATTTTTGAATTTAGTTATTTAATATTCTAAATTCTCTTTCTTTTTTATACTATAATATGTTTCATAAATTGTTTTTTGGTAAGATGTGCTTACATGGTTTTTTGAATTTTGTCGATTTTATATTCCAAAATTACCCATCTTTAAAATTTTATTCCTCATAATATTTTTTCATGAAAGCCTGGTTGTATACACCTTTGATTCTGTCAGAACCCATCTCCTTTATTTCATAAGTATTATTGTTTTTTGTTTTGGAGACTATATAGGGTCCCGTGTATAGTAGTAACAACTTCTCTGTTATACCTTCCAGTGTGCTAGTTAATTCCCGATTCTTGAATAATATTTTTTCTCCACTTGTATATGTTAAGATTTTACCACTATTCTTTTGATACTTGTTTCGCCGTTTCTCCTGGTCTTCGGCCACCTTGCTGTAAAATTTTATTTTGTCAAACGTATAAGCATTATTTCTTGGGAACTCTAGTATTTCTTCGATCTCTCGTGGGGGTGGTTTCTCGTACATGGCGGAATATGGCGTAACTCCTATGGCTGGGTGGTATGCCAAGTTGAGGAATTCTTCTGTGGCTTCTAGATAGTCTTGCCACCTCCTTTGTTGATGGTGGCAATAGGTTCTTAATATCCTTCCCACTTCTCGTAATACCCTCTCTGCCGGATTACTGCTCGGGTGGTAAACCGAGGTTTTGTATGTACGTACATCCATGGATAGTAGGGTATCCCGCCATTTTTTCCCCTTAAACTGGGTTCCATGATCAGTGATGATCGAAACTGGTTTCCCTATGTTTGGGAAATACTGGTCTATTAATATGTCCAGAATGTTCTTTGTAGTTGCCCGATTAGCTGGGTATAGTTTAACGAACTTAGTGTAATGGTCCATTACGATTATCAGGTACTTATTTCGGTGACGACCGCCACTACGGGGAAATGGTCCGCAGATGTCCAAGAATACCTTCTCCAATTTTGCCTTAGATGTGATAGGAATCATCATGCGTTCCTTCATCTCATTATTTGATTTGACGAGTTGGCAGATATGGCAACATCTGATATACATCCGGACCTTCCGGTTTACATTTTTTATGTGGCAGCTCTCCTCCAGAGCCTTAATCACTTTTACGGCGCCCATATGCCCATATCGTATATGGTAATTAATTATTATCTCCTTTTCAATATGGGTTGGAATAATTACCTTCCAGGTCTCCTGCCTTGAGGATGGTTTAATGAATAATATTTCGTTTTTCAACTGATAATATTGAGCTATAGTGTCGTCCCCTTCTTCCAATCTAGTTCTTATATTTCTCAATTTTGGGTCCGCTTGTTGGTGGGTGGTCAGGTTTGTTAATAATGTGGTTAGATCGGTTCTGGTGCTAATAATGTGGTGGATTTTTAGGACGCTTTCTTTCTCTCCCTCGAATGTTGGCTTTTCCACATCAACTCGTGATAAGATATCTGCAACGACATTCTTTTTTCCTGGGATGTACTCCCACTTGAGATTGTATTCTTGGAGGGCCAGTATCCACCTGGTCAACCTTCCGTGACTCAATTTGCACCTCCTCAGGAACGATATGGATTTATGGTCTGTCCGGACGGTAACGGGGTAACCTAAGATGTATGTGCGGAATTTGCCACAGGCGAATACTACGCTCAACAGCTCCTTCTCAGTGACGCTGTAGTTCCTTTCGCACTGGTTTAATGATCTACTCGCGAAGCTAATCACTAGATGTTCGCCCTCCTCATCTTCTTGATATAGCGTCGTTCCGAGGCTAATGTCCCTGGCATCGCAATTTAGGTAAAAAGGTTTTTTAAAATCTGGGTGGCGAAGTCTTATGGTTTCCAAAAATTTGTCCTTAATGAGTTGTAAGGTCTCGTTCTGCTCTCGACCCCAGATCCATTTATTTTTAGATGACAGTTGTGGTTGAAATCTTGCTGTCAATTCAGAATATCGTTCCTGGAACTTGCGGTAATAATTACAGAGTCCCAGGAATGACTGTAATTGCCTTCTATTCTTTAGTGCAGGAAATTTATGGATCGCTTCTACCTTTTCTGCCGACGGTGAGATTCCTTGATCATTCAATTTAAAACCCAAGAATTGAACTTCCTTAGCAATGAATTGAGATTTTTCCAGTTTAAGCGTGATGTTATTCGCAGCCAACTTCTCCAGTACGTGTTCCACACGGTAGCAGTGTTCCTCCCATGTTTCTGAAGTTATAAGCAAATCATCTACATACACGGTGGTAAATTGTACTGCTTCCTGGCCAAGTATCTGGTCCAGGCAGGCCACAAAGATGGCGACCGAATTTACGAGTCCGAAGGGCAGTCTCTTAAATTGATAATTACGCCCCTCGAATATGGATGCTAGATACTGGCGACTTTGTGGGTGTAATTCCACCTGCCAGTAGCCGCACACCGTGTCCCAGGTACTAAAGTACTTGGTACCGTGGAAACGTTTTAAGATCTCTTCTATCTCACCGGGCGAGGTCCTGACATTGACGATCATCTTATTTATTTCTCGCGCATCTAGGCAAAGACGGACTTGTCCGTTTTTCTTAGGAATAGCCACGATAGGTCTGGTGTATGGGGATTGGCTACTCTCTATAATGTCACGAATAATCATTTGATTTATTTCAGCTCTTACAGCTTACTTTCGTGAATGCGCGATGGAATACGACTTCCGGTTAAAATCCACTGTATCTCTAAATTGCAGAGTACATTGGTAATTTTTTACCTTACCGGGTTCGTCAGAAAATACTGAGCGGTATCGTTCATAGATGTTTATTAATTGATTTGCTTCGTGTATTGGCAACCTTTCCTTAGTGATTCCGCCCCGGAAATCCCTGATTTCCTGGATCTTTTGGGACCATAAATCCTCGTCAGAGTTATCGTATATGATTGGTTTCAATAAAGAAGTATTGTTGATATAATTTATTTTTCGGATTTGTTGGTGGATATCGCTGGGAATTACTGTTTCGCTAACTACCATGTCAGCCGTCCAGGTGATTCCGTCTGCACACATTGATATTTTTTCCGTGCGTAAATCGAATATAGCGGAGTTTCGTCTGAGCACATCGCAACCCACTAGTATGTTAAAAGGCAATCCGGTCGCAATTAAGAATATCATGTCAATTTCTATACCACAGCTAATCACGTTCATGGAAACTTGTCTTCTGATTCTTTTGTTTTGGCGGCTGGTAGCACCTATTAAAACAATATTATTTATCGGCAATGTCGGCAATACCTTACCACATTCCCTTTGGATTCTCTCCAACTCTGTTGTATTACTGTAATTATAGACACATTTGAACCAGTATCGATCATTAATTGTGCTGGGATTCCTTCTACTTCCGCATTGATATAAATGATCTCGTTGCTTATCCTATTAAGGTCAGTGTCATCCTCCTCTAATAGTTCGTGTCGAATATTTTTCAAATAATTGCAACCTATTATTGTTATTTTATTGGTGTTAGTTGCTCTTTGCAACTCGTTTTGATACCCAGGAGATAGGAGCAGTAAAGGGCATGATCATTTATTACTGCCTCCTCCCGTTTAAATTCTCGATATCGTTGTGTATATTATTCGCACTGATTGATGCATCAGTCGGGCTACCTTGAGTGGTTCCCTGCCGCTCTGTGCGATGATCCAATGGATGTTCTCGGTTTGTTTGCCGTTGTATATCGTCTAGACTGGTACTTCGTCTAGGTCGGCTATCCCTCGGATCGTCACATTCTCGGGTCCTCCGCCGATCCTCGTATTCATGGAAGCTGTTCCGCCGCTGATGGTAGTATCTTCGTTGGCGACCATCTTCAGCTCGTATAAAGTTTACTCTTGGTCGGGAAAACCTATTGTTACCATTGTTTTGGTTTGATGGGTACCCGCGATTATTATTATAATACCTTTCTGTATTATTGGGGTTGGGGTTTCTCTGACTATTAACGTTGAAATTTTGGTAATATTGATTCCTGTTACCTTGGTAACCGTTATTATTTCTAAAGTTATTTTGGTTACCCGGAACGTTGTTATTATTATTATTATTATGATTGTTGTTGTTGGTGTTATTTTGGGGATTGGCTCGGTTTCCTTGATACCCATTGTTGTTACTATTATTGCCGTTATTGGTGTACTGAATGTTCCTTGGTTCCGACCGATCATTCCTCCTTCGGCTTTGTCTGTAATATTCTTAATTTTCGTAGTTTTCCAGAAGTGCCGTCATAGCCTGTATTGTTTTGGTCTGGCTGCCTCTCCTTGCTCGGATTACTTCCTCATCGTAATGGTATGACAATTTATTGATGAGGCATTGTTCGGGTATGGCTGGTTCTAAATGCTTTGCCATACATACTTTTCCGAGGTAGTATGCCGTTATCGAGTTACCTATGTTTGGTTTATATCGGCCGTGACAGATGTTGTCATGTATTAAATTCTGGGTAGTCTCCGACCAGTATTTTGCCTTCAATAAGTTTTTGAACTGTTGGTAATCATCTATCTCTCTCCGGTTAGCCATCCACCAATTGTCCGTCATTTCACGGAATGATTCGTCCAATAGTTCCCTGTTGTTGATCCATCTGTTGCCTCTATGTTTGGCAATGTACTCTTCTATTCGGGCCAAGAACTCCATTGGCTTCCTTTTGTATTGGCGAAAGTTTAGCCATTCCCTATTCTCATTTATGGGGATATTCGTGAAGTTGGTCGGTCGATTTCGGATTACATCAATCTCTTCCTGGCTCTGCCGCACGTGACCGGTGATATTCATCATTGCTACTTCCATTCCATCGCACCTTTCCGTAACTTGGTTACGTACCTTACCCAACTCCTCCTGTGTTTCCTTTCGGTTTTCTTCCAATTTTTTCTTATGGTGTTCTTCGATCTTGGTAATTTTGGTATTTACTACTTCCTTGACTTCCTGTACTTCACACTCAGTCTGGCGACATCTTTCGTCAACTTCCCTGATTTATTGGTTTATTATGATGGTTTCTTCTACCAATTTTTTATTTATAGATTTCTTATTGTCGTTGATTTTCCTGCTCAACTCTCCCATCGCCAACTCTATTCTCTCGTCTACCTTGTTCATGTTTTCCTGGTTGACTTCTCTTAATCGTTGGTTATTCTCATCCAGTTTCTCCCCCATCTTCTTACTGTTTTCCTCCATCTTCTCTTCCATCTTCTTACTGTTTTCCTCCATCTTTCTTCCATTTTCCTGTTATTTTCTTCAATCCTCTTATTTGCATCCTCAATTTTATTACCCAACTCTTCCTTAGTTGTTTTGAATTCTTCCTTTATCAACTGGTTGTCTTCCTTCAATTCTTCTAACTTTTCCCCATTTCTTCTTCCATCTTCTTTCTGTTTTCTTCCATCTTCTTGTTCAAGGATTGGATGTCATCTTTCAAATCTTCCATCTTATTATTCAAGGATTGGTTGTCCTCTTTCCTGTCCTTGCTGTTTTCCTCTATTTTCTTGTTCGTCTCTCCAATTTGATTACTCAATTCTCCTTTCATAGATTCTATGTTTTTATTTATCGATTTGCTTTCCTCCCTCATTTCCATTATCATTCTCATTAAGGTTTCTTGGAACTTAACATCCCCGGTTGTCGCAGTGTTCTCGGGCTGTCCCTCCTGTTGTATGGGTTGGTTCGGTTCCTCTTGTGCCATTGGTTGTTTAGGTTCCGCTGGGGGTAATAATATTTCTACATTTTCCACGGGTGTTGCCTCCTTGTCCTCCATGTTAATTTCCTTGTCGGCCTCTGCCGCCCTTTTCTTTGAAGTCGCACGACGTTGCATTTTGTTTCTTTCTCCGACTGTATAACCGCTGCCAAGCTTGAATTAGTAATTTGGCAAGTTATATTCGCCTTTCAATCCCTAATTGAAGCCCTTCAGTTGGACGCCAATTTGTAACTAAACCTCGTTACAAATGAAAATTGTGTTATTTAATTTTTTAAGAAAATTAAATATTTTGTTTTGAAAATAAAACAAAATTTTGTTTTATGTTTTAATGTTTAATAATTTAGGAAATATTTCTTGTAAAGTTGTAATGTCAAAAATTGAAGTTTGTGTGAATTAATTTGGTCAATATCTTGCTTGTGGTTAACTGTAATTAAATTAGGAGTTAACAGGATTGTCTCACATCACTAATCGATTGGCGATATTTCTTCTTTTTCGTATACATTACTGCCACTTGAGTAATACCGCCTTTCTCTAGGAGTCCTGTTGTTTAATAAACTCTATTTTTTAAATTTATAAAATAAATTTAAAACCAAATAATTGAATTACAATATTTTATTGACAATTTCATAAAAGATCGATTTAAAATCGATTATCAAATTATTGCTCAACTCTTTCACAGGTCGAAAAATATTGTTTCAATTTTTATTCGTTTCCTATACATGTAAAAAAGGTACATTATACTCAGAATATATTTTGGTTATTATTTACTTTCATGAAATAGTAAATACATAATCGGTTTCTTTAATTCCTTCTGCTTAATTTGATACCCATTAATCTAAGTTTTTTATTAAAATTGCCATATTTCTTTCATTTGGAAAAGTAGGCTCAATTTTTTATTTCCTGTCCTTCTCCAAACATTAGCCATTTTAATATGTCATAATTAGGACTATAATAAATTTCAGATTTACCTAAAGGGTTATCTTTCCTTACTTTCTTGCAATTTTATCAATTGATTATTCTTTTAAATATAATTCATGAATTTATGACTTCCCCCTCTGAAATTTTAGTTAATACATTTACAACATTTTCAGTAATTATATATATCCTTTTATTATTATCCTATTAAAGTCTAGTATTAGTTATAGTATTTGGTGACTGATTCACCTTATATAAATTCCATCTATTTACTTGGATTATTTAACTTAATTAATCATTTATGATGTTGTTGGAATTTCCTATTAGGCCTAGATTTTCTGGTTTTACATATAATGTTTTTGCATAATACTGTTCCTATACCCCTTCTGACTTTCTTATTTTAATACAACATTTTTTAAAATTCCTTTCATTAACAAATCAAACATGTAGTATTGTATTCCTACTCATACTCTAAACAATATTTAAAATTAATAATATGGTCTTCAAAGTCACACATTTTAGTTTTTTAACTACTATTAATGACATATTATTAACATTTTAAAAAGAGTATGTTATTCATACTTAAACATTTTAGTATGGATTAACACTTATTAAACATATTGAACATTTTTATAAATATAACAAAATCTTATTCTATTCACCATTGAATTATGGAGTTCATGGGCTTAAATATATACATAATAAGCCATTTATTTTTATCTATACCTTAAACATATGGTTGCAGTTTTATCTGTTTCTATTTTGAGTATTACATTTTTATCCCCTGTCAGTTTATTTAATCACCACCTGCTTAGAAACATTAGTAATGTTTTCATAATAATATTTTATAAAATTTTATTCATGTATAATAGAAAATATTAAAGTTGTTTTATGGTATACACTTACTTAGTTGAGGTATTAGTTACACTTATACTTGAAGTTTATTTAATATATTGAAATAACTTGCACTGGTTAACTTATATTTTGGGTCTTATTCTCTTTGAGTTTTACAATGTTTTAAGACCGAAATCTTAGTTATAAGGGATTATGAAGATTTGTTTATTTCATTACACAATAACTTTAGTGGGTGCACTTCTACTCACAACCCTAAACACTTTGCTTATAACTATTTTACATTTAATATCAGGTTTTGGGGTGTTATACTTTCTTTGTGACTTTTTACTCTTTTTCGGGGTTGGTTATATTCTTTTGTAATAGGTTCCCCTTGGGTACATCTTGTAATCCTTCCATCCTTACGATTTTGTCTCTTGAAGATTCTTTTTTCTTGGTTTCTTCAAGGTCATATGATTATCATGTCCGATGGTTTGTTCGGGGTATCTTCCTTATTATATGGTTATCTTGGTACGTTTATTTATTCTGGGTATCTTCCTCACCTACTCCTATCCTACCTGGATTTTATTCTTATCTTATTTTATTTTCTTACGGTTTTTATATCTTTATAAAATTTTGTTGCATTTTGGTTCTTTATTATTATTTTTTCCATTCATGGTAGTATTTTATTTTGATATTTGTATGCTCTCATTTGAATTTTCCTTTATATTTATTGTAATTGCTATTTCATCATGATCATATCTGGATCTTTATTTAGTGGATTATCTGCCATGCTATATACACTTTTCCCTCGAACGAGGCCTTTCGGTTTCGCAACCATTATCAAGTTCTTCCTAGGAGTGTAGGAAGAACTTGATAATGGTTGCGAAACCGAAAGGCCTCGTTCGAGGGAAAAGTGTATATAGCACAGAAGCAACAAAATTCGACAACGTTGTTAATTTTGTTACTGCCGGTGACAGAATAAAAGGAAGGAAGTTACGCGGACCCGCTCAAGGTATAGACAAATGAACGACTACATGTACAAAGGAAAAATGGCACCTCCCTGAAGCATTGGAAAAGCAGAGTCTTGGAGTGCATTCATACCATGAGAAAAGGGTTGTTGTTTTTGATGGTGAGAGAGTCCTACTCACGGCCGAACTCCGGGTCCTCCTGCGGTGAACATTAGTTTCTCACAGTGTCCCTCATGACTATATAATAAGTATTATTGTTTTATAACAATGGTTCCAGTTAAAAATATTTTTCAATTTTGATATGTGGAAAGTGAAATCGTTTGCACTTTAGAAATTAATTAATTAATATCAAAAATTAATCACATCCTATTTTACTTAATACTGTATTGCAAGGCCTAATATTTACTTTCACAAATTTAAATTGTTAGGTATCTGAGTAAAAAGAAGACGGAGAGAGAAGACTTATTTAACATTTTAGAAAACAAACAATCTCTACAAAATAACAAAATTATCTTCTTTACTTATGACGGAATTAAATTTATTTTTTAGAATATTCTTGTTTTTTTATACCTTGGTTTTTCGAGTTGTTTTATTTTTTGTCCATTTACCACCTCCACGTGTCTCCAGCATCACATATTGCTAAAAAAAACGTTAATAACAAAACATTTATTTTCAAATTCTTTGAAAATAAACTCTCTAGCTAAAACAACTGTTAGTTTCGTTAACAAATTAAACTAAATTAATTGTGAAAAGCTGCAAATTTTTTTTTAATTTTCTTATTACTTTTCAACGATTTTAGATGTAGGAAACGAGACATTAATTATACTACACTACAAGTGATTATTATTTATTTAATTAACAATTGTTAAAATTCCAGCATAATATATGTTTTTGTGATTGTGTGTTCATGTGTTCTGAGACGTTCACTATACTGGTATTATTATTTTAAATATTTTTATTGACTAGTAAATCAACGCACAGAGCTAAAATTTATCTTTGTGTAGATTTTAATGGATTTACCATTTTCCATTTAATTACAAATTTTTCAAAACTTTATTGCTGACAAAGAATCACCAATATAATTGACTTATTAATTATAAGTTATTAATTATAATAACTTATTAATTATAATATATTATTAATAATTAATAATCCAATTGTCGATAGTAATATAACCTACTATGTGCTTACCGTTGTCATAATAAGTGCTGGTATCAAAAGAATAATCGTTTCAAGAATTCCATATAGTCAGTAGGTTCTTTCCTGACCGTAGCTGAGGGTAGGGAATTGATCAATCGTCTACATTTTGTGCCGTAATATTGCAAGCCCACGTTCATAAACTCCACTGTCCTTTACAATCCGAAAAATGTTGTGTTCGTGACTGTTTTCCTAAATCTGGCAGAAATGATTTTTTGTTTGTCGGCTTATTTCCAGTAATACATTTTTAGTTTCTGTTCGCGGTAACTTTCTTACCTTCTTTCGCGATAACTATTTCCTACAAAAAAATACTTTGGAATGTCAGACATTACGCTGAGCTTTTAGAGTAGCTGTAAATAGTGAGAGATGAGAGGCTATATTGTTTTTATGTAATGTTAACTTTCGTTACCATTAAATTTAAGTCCTTCAATTGGTAGTGACCGACAATCAATGAATTTTTCAGTGAAGGGTTGTGAGGATCCGTCAAAAATATAAGACAAATTTTAACTTATTTGTGTCGACGTTTTGACAATGTTTGTTGTCACCTTTGCTGACGTCAACACACAACAATTGTGATGATGATGACAATAAACATTGTGGAAACGTCGACACAAATAAGTTAAAATTTGTGTTACATTTGTGACCGATCCTAACAACCCTTCACTGAAAAATTAAATTTAAAGTTCTATGCCAGCGTTTTTCTAATAATATCAAAACAAAACAGTAGAGAAACATATCTGTGTTTAAAATGTCGCAAAATGCGTGTGTACACATTTGTTTCAAACAATTTACGCTGAAAGGTGTTTTAAAACTTCTGGTACTGATAACTAAAAAAATTAAAAGCATTAAAAACGGGATAGGCCTACACAAAAAATGCATAATGTAATAAAAAGTAAAGATCTTAAAGAGTTCAGATGTTTAGAAAGGATGTCCCGAACCACTGCCGAGTGGGCAAGGTCTGAGACGTCTCCATGCAGTTGGAAATGACCTCAGGATTGCCCTCTACCGGAGACACAACCCCGTTTTGCACCAAAGCTACAAATTTTATCATAAACAGTTTTTGCGGTAAAGCTAACATTGTATGAGATGTTAGCAAAATACTGTTATTTTATTTTTTTTTTTAAGATGACAATATCAATGTTCACACAACATTCAGCTAGGTGTAAATTTTCCTATGATGAAGTCACACTCGACTATAAGACCAAGAAGAAAAATTGTACGCGCGCGCGTGCATGTGTGCGAGCGCCTATCATTTTGAGCCTAAGAACTGGAGTGGAGTCCTTAGTATCTTTAAAACCACTGTGTTATATTTAGGAAAAATGTGTATCATTACAGATATAACGTAAATATTTAGTCAGTAATTGTTTCTAACAATGTAATCAATTTGTATGTCAACTTTTGGGGTACAAAGAATTTCAGTAAGTTACAGTAATCAGTAAAGAATTTCAATAATCAGTATTTGTTTGAAATGTTTATAAAACAGTTACATTTAATTTATAATACAAACGAGTAATGATTTACCGCATTACAACCATTTAAGTGTAGAATCACAACGAACAGTTCTACAATAAGCATTATATTATTATCCTCCTGAAGGCAGAAGTGGTTATAAAAGACAGAATGTAAATTAGATTTCCTTATTATTACCTTTTCTTATCGTACAACCACAATTTAATATCTCTTTGTAGTCTAATTCTAAGCGCATAAAAGTCTAATAAATGTACGCTCCAGTTCCCGACAGTAGCTGTGAGAAATATTGAATGTGCTACACTTGTGTTGCAAAAGAAGATAAAACATCTTCCGTTTCTTTAATTATTTTCAAATTAAAATTGAACTTATTGTATTTGTAAGATTTGCTAATACGAAATCTCCTTCTCAAGTGAAGTACAACAACAGGAATGTATTTATATTAGAGACAGTAGAGGTTTAAGCAACACGTCAAATTAAAATATTATGACTAACAATATATTTATGTTTTTATTTTTAATTACATGAAGTAGTTTATTATTGAGCAGTAAGCGTTAGTATATTACTCTTAATTATAATACGTATTTCATACAATTGTTCTTAATTATTTGGTTTATGTACTGAAGTTTTTACAGTCTAAATTACTCATGGTTTCGTAGTTATTTTGTTTCATATACAACTGATTATTTTGTATTTAATTTTCAGTGTTGTACTATACAGAAAAGGTTTATAAATTTATGTATTAGTATAACTAAAAATGTTACTACTATAATTTAAAACTGGATTGCAGTAGATCAATATAAGGAGTTATTAGAATTTCTGAAATGATGAAGTCATGAGTTATCGAATTAAGGAAAAGTTTTAAGAATTGATTCAAAAGTGTTAAGTACAAAAATATTGAGAATTGACTGAGAAAAATCTAAACGTAACGGAATAATATATAGTACGTTTTAAAACAGTAATCAATATATCCTAAAATTAATTTAAACTTTAATAATTATATTAAAATCGAATAATAGTAATATTTAATATAAATTAAAATCAAATTTATATGCGTATGCGTAATTATACATTACAAATACTCATTTACACTATACTTGTCTGAAAGTTATTTTGCTTTATTTACATATAAAAATCCAAAATTAAAAATTTTTAATTAATCTCTAAGCGATTTTCGTTATAGGTGACGTTTATTACAATGCATTGTATTATATTATTACACTGTATTAATTAAATATGAATCGTGCATGAAAACATAAAGTGAAAAGGTACGAAAATACATATTAAAAAAATAACTGGAAAAGTAATAGTTGCAGCCGTATATGTAGGCCTACAGTCATTATATATATATGAGACTATGGGCAGTCCATTATTACATTAACACTGCATCGAATTTAAAAATTAAAAATTAGCAAACAAACAAATCAACACAAATGTGATCAAATATTTAGCAAACAAACAACAAACATACGTATATAAAAGTAAATCAAATCTCCTTTATTGGTTTTTGTACATATTTATGCTATGTAACTGTACTCGGGTACTCGTCTATTAACATTTTCTTAAACAAAAATTTCTTAAAGGATTTTATTTTAAGAAATATTTTAAAACAAATTATTTTAAAGGACAATTAATTTATTCGTTTTCTTATCAAGAATGTCGTTCGAACAAGTTTCTCGGCTAGCCGAGCAGATGTGTGTCTCTGTCAAGGCAGCACTAAAGTACCCTCTAGACTTTTCGAGTGCTTGGTGACACAAAGTATGGAACATTTGTCTAAAACACCTGCAGGCTCTATATAACAACAGCTGCCTCTAGGAGTTAGTGATAAGTGGCGATTTATTGAGCGCGTATCAAGTGGTTGTTGTGTAAAGTGATTACTGTGTTATAATTAGTAGGGAACCCTTAATAGTAGACATTATTATTGCGTGTAAACAAATGTAACTTAAATTACTGTATAGGCCTAATAGTATTTTGTTGATTTCATATTGTTACATGTGACTTATTACAGTTGGTAATTAGTGATTTCATTGGTGTCTGTATTGTGTTTCTACTGTACAATAAGACGATCCGTGAGACCGTCGTAACAGTATCATCATCATCATCATCATCATTCCAAGGGCTAGGCCTTAGACCTAGTTCAAGTGTTCACACCGTCATCTTCTGTGGTCTTCAAACTTCTGGTGAATGACAGAATGTTTAAATCGCGTCTGAAATCCTCGTTCCTTCTCCGATCAAAGAGAGAACAACCTTGCGTCGCTCTTAAAAATTTCATTTTGGGCTGACTGAATCCTCTGGATATCCCTTTTACCAAGAGTCCATGTTTCACTAGGGATGTGGGGAAAGCCACCGTTTTATAAAACGTCATTCGGGTATCCATTTGCATTAGTCTTTTTGCCTTAGCTTAAGTGTTTTGCCGTATTTTCTATCCGATATCCGAGGCTCGTATGAGTTCTGTAAGTACATATATTTTTACTTAAGCAGTTTACTATCCTTCTGTAAAACCCCAAACTGGAGAACCAGGAACTTTGATTTAGGGCTGCTGTTCCCTTAGAGCGTTGCTTTCACCTCAGCTGACGAGCCCTCTCTGCCCGATAGCAGTAGACTAACTAACTTAGCCCATGTGTGCAGCCGTTGGCCTACTGTAGGCTCCTCCGCCTCCACATTAGATGCACACCCTGCTGCCGATGTGCACCATCCTGCCAGTCCCTTTACAATGTAGCTACAAACAGAATTACATTTTTTAAGATATCTTAGAGAGTCTTATCGACGATATTTTATATCGACAATGTTAACCGTGATAACTGTAGTTAATTCTCCATATGTGTGCATATAAATGAATTCAAACAGTGTGCCAAGGCTGCACACTCTACGCAAACACGGGATGTACACAGACACACACACATAGCCTGTGCAGCAGGCAAATTTGTCATAGTAACAAAATGTATTGCGGAATATTAATTAAACATTCATCGCGTCATTAAGGATACATGCTTTATTTATTATATTGTTACGACGGTCTACTCGATCGTCGTAGGTACAGTGAAAACACAATAATTACAAGACACCAATCAAGTCACTAAACACACCTTTAATTGTTATAGTAAAACAGTTCGTAATTAACAACACAGTGTCTACAACAAATCAAATGAAAATTGTTCATACGCAATAAAATGTCCACTAATATTAAAACTGAACTGTATTACAATAATACCGTCCGAATATAAAACGCAACACTTCACTAATAACTACTTGAACGTACACCGTAATAACTCGAACCGTTCTGTAAATATATCGCACTAATACTCTCGAACCGCACAGTCAAAAATCTCGCATTGAACTGAAAAACTAAGGCCGCTACCCGATGTATTTATAGTCACGCTCACACACCAGAAGCTTCCAAACTGCGTCTTATCTCTCGCGAACTACGTAATTGCTACGGCCTTGACACAGTCCGAGCGCCCGAGCGAAGGCCGGCACAGTCGAGAAAATTCTCGCAAAATGCGTCTAGGAGCACGTACACCACACGCTTACGTCGAGATCTTTCTGGCACATTCGATAAACGCGTAGATTGTTCTGTGCTGTCGTAGCACTTCCCCCTCCTTAAGCCTGTTCGTCCCGAACTGGCAAAGCGTCTCTAAGTTTGTATTTAGCCAGGCGATCTAGGTGGACGACCTTGAACTTTCGCTGTCCTTCCTGCTGAATCCGATAAACAACATCGTTAATCCTTTTTTTTACAGTGTAGGGTCCTTCCCAGTTAGACTGAAGCTTAGGTGAGCGACCACGACGGCGCTTTGGATTGAACAACCAGACCTGATCTCCTTCTTGGAAACCCACACTATTGCTGCGAATGTCATACCGAGTTTTCATTTTATCACTGGCAATCTTCAGCCGTCCTCTTACCAAGCGATTCATTTCTCGCAGTTGGTTTTCTAATTGCGAGGAATAGTTCTTTGGCTCTTGGGACTGAGTCTCAGGTGATCCAAACATCAAGTCCCCAGGAAGACGAATCTCCCGCCCAAACACCAATTTTGCTGGAGTCATGCTGGTTGTGTCATGTACTGACGACCTATACGCCATAAGGAATAGTGGTATACGTTGGTCCCAGTCTGTTTGGTTCTCGTCAACAACTTTCGAAAGATGCTGCTCAAGTGTCCTGTTGAATCTCTCAACCATCCCGTCCGACTGAGGATGCAGAGGCGTTGTCCTGGTCTTTCGAATTCCAAGTAGACGGCATAATTCTTTAAACACTCCTGATTCGAAATTTCTCCCTTGATCCGTATGGATTTCCATAGGGGCTCCATAACGGCAACAGAAGTTGTGAACTAACTGCTTTGCCACAGTGGTAACCTCCTGATTTGGAATTGCGTAGGCTTCCACCCACTTAGTAAAGTAGTCACCTACAACCATGATGTACCGGTTTCCATCGTCAGTAACTGGGAATGGTCCAGCAATGTCTATGGCAATTCTCTCGAAAGGTTGTCCAACGTTATACTGTCTCATTTTTCCCCTGCTTCTGGTTTGTGGGCCCTTGCTTGCAGCACATATTTCACACGTCCGAACCCATTCCGCTACGTCGTGGCGAAGATGAAGCCAATAGAATCGCTTCCGTATTTTGTCAAGGGTTTTGTTAACGCCAAGATGGCCTCCAGATGTTCCATCATGCATCTCCTTCAAAACAGACTGCACTTTACTTCGGGGAACTATCAACTGCATGACCACGTCTCGTCCATCTGCACTTTCCCAAGCCCTTTTCAGCAATCCGTTTTCTAAGGTGAGAGATTCCCATTGTGCCCAGTAGCCCTTCAGCACTTCGGAACCATGGCAGATATCTTGCCAATCCGGGCGGCGACCTTCCTCTTTTGCTGTCAAGATCGGTCCAATGTCTTCATCAGTCATCTGTTCTTGTCGACAGTCTTGTGTTGTCCAGCCATCAGCCAGGAAATCTACAGTGATGGCTTGAACATGTTCGCTTGGGTTTTGTTCTTCCTTTCTGTGGCAATGTCGGCAGTCTTCCGGGCATGGTCTTCGTGATAAGCCATCTTCATTACCGTGCAGGCGCCCCCGCCGATGTTGTACCTTGAAGTTGTACTCTTGCAGACGTTCGAGCCACCTTGCCAACTGTCCTTCCCGATTTTTAAATCTCAAGAGCCATGGAAGTGCAGCATGGTCAGTACGTAGTGAAAACTCTCTCCCATAGAGATATTTATGGAAGTGCTCCAAAGCTCTGACAATTGCCAACAACTCTCTTCTTGTAACACAATAATTTCTCTCTGGTTTAGAAAGCGTCTTGCTGTAATACGCTATTACTCGTTCTTCACCGTTCTGCACTTGAGACAAAACTGCTCCTAGACCAGTATTGCTTGCGTCTGTGTCTACGATGTACTTCCCTTCGGAAGCTGGAAAAGCGAGAATTGGCTGCGAACATAATGCAATCTTCAACGTTCTAAATGCTTGTTCACACTCTCTCGATCATTGGAAGTTTCGTTTATTTTCCGTTAGCTCATGTAGTGGTTTAGCAATAGTAGCGAAGCCTTTCACAAAACGTCGGTAATATGAGCATAACCCCAGAAAACTCCGAACTTCGTGTTTATTCTTCGGAACTGGCCAGTCTCTTACGGTGTCTATTTTATTAGGATCCATGCTAACGCCCGCTGCCGAAACCAGATGGCCCAAATACTGTACTTCCTTCTGGAATAGAGAACACTTCTTCGGGCTCAGCTTCAGTTGTGCACCGTGAATTCTAGTTAGACCTTCCTTAAGGTTTTCCAAATGATCTTTGAAAGTCTTCCCGGTCACTATGACATCGTCTAAGTAAACAAGGCAAGTTTTCCACGTCAGGCCTCGGAGTATCAGGTCCATCAATCTCTCAAATGTTGCCGGTGCATTACAGAGTCCAAATGGCATGACGTTAAATTGGAATAAGCCACTTGGGGTCGAGAAAGCGGTCTTTTCCTTGTCTTCTTGATGAAGACCCACTTGCCAATATCCACTCTTCAGGTCCAATGTGGAAAACCACTGTGCTCCGGACAACGTGTCGAGTGTATCGTCAACGCGAGGTAATGGATAGCAGTCTTTCTTTGTAACGTCATTTAACCTCCGGTAGTCTACGCAGAAACGCAATCCACCATCCTTCTTCGCTACCAGCACTACAGGGGAAGACCAAGCACTTGACGAAGGTTCAATTACTCCCTCTGTCAACATGTCCTCTACTAACCGAGACAACTCCTCTTGTTTAGATAATGGAGGCCTTCGAGGAGGTTGGCGTATCGGTGTTTTGTCCCCGGTATTGATGCGATGTTGCACAAGAGAGGTTCTTCCCAGTGACTGTCCCCGAACTGCAAAACAATCTTTGAATTCGTGTAAAAACTGTCCGAGTTCTTTTACCTCACCACTTGAGAGGTCGTTAGAAGATCTGTTCAATAATTCTTGCAGTTCCTCTGGTAATTTAGAAGTATCCGAAGAACTGGGTCTTCGTTGCGTTATTCCGGCCACAGGAGTCAATTTGCCTAGGAGCGTATTGCTTTGTAAAGTGATAGCTTGATCCAAAATATTCGCCACTCTAATAGGTACATTTCCGGTTTCGTCAGGTTTTACTAAACTTCTGGCAATTAGTATGCCCGGTGTGCTGACTACCTGGGGTTCGAACATAGAGCATTGATTGCCCCTAGTATCTACCGCAGTTCTAACCATGATGATCTTTTCGGAGTTTGGCGGAACAGTTACGGCCACTTGGTTTATGACGTCCATCGATTTTTCTGCTGTCGTCATTGTTGATAGCATTACCTCTTCGCCTCCGATTCTCAAGACATTGTTTTTGAAGTCGACTATAAATCCGTATGTGTTCATAACGTCCACACCAAGAATTTCTTCATCCACAATGTCTGCAACAAGTACTTGATGATTAAACTCAAGTCTACCGAGGCGTAGGTGTATCTCCACTTTTCCATACACTTTTACAGGCCGTCCAGTAGCTGTTCGCAAGCTGCAAGAGCACCAGGTTGGCTTGAGATCTTTCACCACGTCGGGGCGCACAATAGAAACTGTTGCGCCTGTGTCAACTGTAATCGAGGTTGGCCTTTCTTGAACAAATCCGGTAACTACCAAGCTCCCGGTGTTTTTCTGAAGCGTGGAAATTGCGTATTCTCTAGGGGCTTCGTTCCTCCAGTTAGTCAGCACACGCCCCGTTGCACCGACTATTGCTCGTTTCCCTGCTGCTAAATTCTAACCCGACAATCTCGTTGTAGATGTCCAGATTTCCCACATCGATAACACTTCGGTCTTCCATCCTTTCTTATTTTATTCTGTGGCGCCGACCGTCGAGTCTCTGTTCCTTGTTCTTCTTCCTCATCGTCTGTGCCGTCGCGATCTTTTAGCTCGCGCACTTTATGACTTGTCCAACCAGACGCTGATTTGGCGGCCTCAAATTGCAAAGCATGTACCAGGGCGTCCGCACTGTTCTGGTGTCTTGCCATTCGTAACACTTGCTGTAGTTCGTTATCTCGGACACCGGCAGTAAATGTCTGCATTGCAAAACGCGTTCGAAAATCTTCTGGCGCTTCAGGATAGGCCAGTCTAATTAGTCTGTCGATACTTGCTTGAAACTCTTGAAGACTTTCCCCGGAATGCTGTCGCCTTGCTCTCAACTGGGTGCAGTACACATCTCGCAAATGTTTATCACCATACCGTAATTCCAGAGCTTTTATCAACTCGGCATAGGTGTTCTGGCTGTCAGGTGGCACTTTCTGTAGTAGTTCTGCCGCGGGTCCTTTTAATGCAAGAACAAGTGAAACAGCCTTGTCTTTTTCTGTCCAATTATTTGCGCATGCAGCAGCTTCAAATTGGCGGAGGTACGTTGCCCAGTGAGTGCTTCCGTCAAAGGTTGGAGCTTTGACATGAACTGTCCCTACTGCAGGCAAAGTGACTTTCTCTGTTAACTTATTTTCTGTGTCTTTTTCTGTCTTGATCACTGGTACAGTCTGTTCAGAAATTTGTTTTGGTTGAATCTTCATGCACTGTTCAACTTCACTTTTAATTTGTTCTCTTATGTTTGCCATTGAGTTTTCTACTGCAGATATTTTATTTGAAACAGATTCTTCTATAACAGATATTTTTGTAGACATCGATTCTTCAACAGTCAAGACAGATTTTTCTACTTCAGCTATTTTTAATGTCATTGATTCTTGTACCTCCGATATTTTAGTAACTTGTTTATTAAGCTCACCTCGTAGGATACCCAATTCTGCGGTACTGTGTTCTTGCAACTGTTTCTGCACAACTTCAAAGAGAGCTTCCGTTTTATCTGCTTCTTGCTTACGTTTTTCATCCTGTATTTCTTCTGTTTCTAGCATTAGTGCTTTCTGACGTTCCTCAGCTTCTTCTCTTTCTTGTCTTCGTTCTTCTTTTTGTCGTCTTTCTGCTTGCAACAGCAGCGCCTGTAAATTTTCCATCATCTGACTGGCATCCATTGTTTATCGATTAATTACGAATCACACTCGTCTTGTACAAAGTGTCCGCTGTTTCCACTGTTAACCGTTCTATCCCAGTTCTGACACCACTGTTACGACGGTCTACTCGATCGTCGTAGGTACAGTGGAAACACAATAATTACAAGACACCAATCAAGTCACTAATCACACCTTTAATTGTTAGAGTAAAACAGTTCGTAATTAACAACACAGTGTCTACAACAAATCAAATGAAAATTGTTCATACGCAGTAAAATGTCCACTAATATTAAAACTGAATTGTATTACAATAATACCGTCCGAATATAAAACGCAACACTTCACTAATAACTACTTGAACGTACACCGTAATAACTCGAACCGCTCTGTAAATATATCGCACTAATACTCTCGAACCGCACAGTCAAAAATCTCGCATTGAACTGAAAAACTAAGGCCGCTACCCGATGTATTTATAGTCACGCTCACACACCAGAAGCTTCCAAACTGCGTCTTATCTCTCGCGAACTACGTAATTGCTACGGCCTTGACACAGTCCGAGCGCCCGAGCGAAGGCCGGCACAGTCGAGAAAATTCCCGCAAAATGCGTCTAGTAGCACGTACACCACACGCTTACGTCGAGATCTTTGTGGCACATTCTATAAACGCGTAGATTGTTCTGTGCTGTCGTAGCAATATCAAACCATTGTAATATATTCTATTTTATGGGTTTCTATTCATAAATTAATTACTTTTTATGTTCAGTGAGCTTGATGAACGTTAGTATTAGTAAATATCTATTTTTTAAGTTAATTAATTACCTATTTTTATACTACGGAAATTATTAAAAATTACAGCAAACAAATGTTTACTATTATTCTTAATTCTTTGTCACTTTGCTCGTGAAGTGAAACGCTATTACCAAAAGCATGAAGTTTTAGAAACACTTGAGCAGAAGCCAAAATAAAAGCATATTTCAAAATTACACAATATTTAGGAAGGAATATTAATGTTTTTTGTAAAAACGAACGTTCGGACGGAATACTTAACCAAACGCCAAAATAACGATTTCCTGCGTAAAAACAATTCTAGGCGCTGTAAAGTTAATTTATTTTAATTCTTGTGTTACAAATTTTTAGAATTGATCTAACAATGTTATCGGCATCACATTTTCTTTAATTTTATGTTGAAAATAGTATGCAGGTATTTATAAAATTCAGAATAAATATATCATTTCAATTATATAAGGTATATAAAGTCTGAAAGGTATAAGTAATTTACACAATTAATTTCATTAAAATGTAACTCATCTGGGAATAAAACTTATAAGATTAAAGATTTGAAGTTTTTTTAATGAATTGAATTAATTTTGAAATGTTAGGTGCATAAGAAATTAAGAAGAAATTAATAAATCTAATGTATCAAAGAGTCAAAAATTTATTTTTATTTCTGAAAAATTTAATGAACATTAAGTATATAGATTAATGACGTTTATCGTCTAAATGACATTTGTAGTTAAACAAATACCGCACTTTATATTCCTGTTACAGAATCCTTACACAAACAACTAACATAAATTTAACAATAAAAAAGTTTTTAAATGGATAATAGATAGAAACGAGGAAACACACACGTACGTGTCAAAATGTATATAAACACCAATGTTCGTGTACGCATATACAAATGTACAGGCATATGCATATAAAAAGTCTAGTGTTAGATCTAAACGGTGTTTATATTTGAGTAGTGTTCTGAACGTTAATGTGTCTATTAAACGAATGACGTATTTGGTTATATAATTTTCATATACAAATTCCATTTTATGAACAGCAGTTTATTTCTGAACAAGTATGATGTGTTAGTTTTTCGAGTTAAATCTTCCCTTAAGTTTGCTTCTCAACAACCTGTGGCAACCATGTCTGCTACCGTAGGGAAGAAATGTTTTCGATCACTAAAAATTGTTCACTAGGCAAGGCCTACATTTACACTGCCGTGAGTGTTAAAAGTTGCATTCCAACTGGTTCGCGGTTAAACTCGTGTAAGTTAAGCGGACGATTGGTATTTTACTGGCACCAGAGTGCAATCGGAAAGAACACACTTTTTAACTTTATTTTAATATATGTACAGCCTCTGTATGATGTATATTGAACTGTAAGACAAAAACAAGCCTCGATTATGATTAAAAAAATAAGAAAATTAATTTGTTCTATCAGATGACTGAGTAGGAAGTTTTATAACTTAACAATGTATTTAGTAAAATATAAACCTTCCCAAACTATTTAATTAAATACTGGAATCAGCCAAAGTAGTAAATAATTCTGATCTACATGAAACAACAGTTGACACAATAGGTTTGTAGTTAATGTAATTGGACGCCACTGCATGCAATTGACAAACGTGCGACAAGTAATTTGTAACACAGTAACATTTGGCGGGTTGATGCAACACAGGTGCAGCAGAGCTCTAAAAATTCAATTTAAGCACAAAGTTCTAATTTCTTTTGCCGCTAAAATTACTGCGAATTAGTCTCACTCGGTTATATTAGTGGGTGTATTTCTAGTTAAATGTCCCACAAATTCTGTAAATTTTATAATACTCTGAAACTCTTGTACAAAACTCCGTTAAACAAATATAATAGGATTGTAACTGGTAAACGTGCGTTAAAATTTTTGAATTCATTCGTTGTTATGTGCCATTAAATATTTTTACCAGAATAAAAACTATTTATAATTTATATTTACTTAATTTTTAAAGTCTTTGACTTTCCTTCTGTACAATAAACTTTGTTTCCAAGTATTTATCGGCGTAGGTCGAAATAATTCGAAAGGTAAATTATGAAATGTACCTGCATACTTTGCTAGTTTGAGGGAATTGCAAAGTTAAACCGTCTTATGAGATTTTTAATAAGACAGGGAATGACAACAGTAGGAATACTGTGGTCGTAAATTAAACGAAAGTCAATACAATATATGAACATGACTACTATGCTTAAGGGCCTAAGTGAGAAAGCAATATGAAAAATATCACTAATGAACGACAAACATTTAAATTTATTGTTGAATAGACTTCATTTTTTTTCAATTTTTTGGAGATTTGTAATCAGTTCGACTAAGCAAACATTGAACAATTTGGCTGACAACACGCATACAGGATTATGATCTTGTTTTTGATAATAGATTAAAGAGATACACAAATTACAAACCTAATGACAAAAACATGTAAACAAATGAACAAAAATCACTTCCACTTGCTGCTGGCATGATACAATAAGTTCCAATAATAAACACTGGGCCGATAAGGAGCATATACAGGTTGACATTAACACTTAATGTTGACACGAATACAAAATATACAGAACAGAACAGAACAGACATTAAAGATAATACAGAGAATACATTATTAGTTATATACCTGAATTGCAAGTCTAACAGATTTTGCCTTTTGAGTCTATATATATCTTCACTGTTATTTAACAAATTAATTGCCAGGTGGTTAGGATGCTTTTTAATTTGGAGATGTGACTCCTGCATGATTTCTTCTCTCACGGTTGGAAATTTGAAGTCGCGGTGTATAGAGTTTTTGGAGACAAATCATGGAGCGTCAACTATTCTTCTTAAAGTTTTGGACTGAAAGCGCTGGATAATCTGAGTATTACTCGTACTAGCAGTACCCCAAAGTTGAATACCATAAGTCCATACCAGTTTAAGAACTGCTTTATAGTTTAACATGTTTGTTGACGAGACAACCGTGATTTTCTGCCTATCAGCCAGGTAACGTGTACTGACTTGGACGAATTGATTTTTATACGCCATTTATCAAGCCATAACTGATTGCTGTTTAATGATTCTTGTAGTATAAGAGATGCTATTGAGGGGTCGGAGTGTGTCGCTAGGATTTCTGTGTCATCACCGTAGGTAGCAACAGTGGTTTCACTTGCTGACGGTAAGTCCGAGGTAAACAGGAGGTAGAGCAGAGGACCCAGGATATTACCCTGCGGAACACCTGATACCACTGGTAATAGAGGAGAATTAGCATCCGAGTACTTGACTTGAAACACTCTGCCCACTAAGTAGGAATGTCGAATACGTGGCAGATTTTGCTTTACTTTGTATACGAGTCCAAGATGCCAGACTTTGTCAAATGCCTGGGAAACGTCGAGAAACACACCTGAGCAGAACATCTTCGATTCCAATGATTATTGATAACATTTGTTAGTCTGTGTATTTGATCTACCGTAGAGTGCTTTTCTCGAAAGCCAAATTGGTGATCCAGAATTAGGTTGTTTTCTTTAATTGTTTGCATAAGTCGTGTTACAAACAGCTTCTCAAAAATCTTACCAAGTATCGATAGATGGCTTATGGATCCACAAGAAAAGGGTTCTGGAGGGTTTTTACCAGGTTTTAAGACCATAATTACTTGAGCCGATTACCCGAGGAGAGGAAAGTATTCAAGTCTGAGTATGGCGTTGAAAATGTATGTTATTAGTGCAAGGCCTTTGTGAGGCAGTTCCTTTAGAATTTTCCCCGATAACAAATCAATGCCGGGAGCCTTTTTATTTTTCAAATTATACAGGTTTATTTCTTTGATTTTGTTAACCTTAAAAGGCTTAATAGATAGAGTCAGTTGGAGCAGGGAGTGTAATTATCTTTGTACTTCTTCATCGAAAGAGACGTCCTTGCTGGCTTCGGGTTGATAAACGTTGATCAAATATTCAGCAAAAATCTAGGATTTCTCTATATTGCTTCGCGCCCAGCTACCATCTGGCTTATGCATTTGTGGTATTTGTAGTAGTAGACTTTTTAATCGTTTTGTAGCCTTCCACATGAAATAATCATTAATTTTATTAGGTAACAGATTTTCAAGGCAATCCTTAATGCCTTCATTCTTTAATTTTTCTAACAATCGTTTTAGTTTTGTGGCCGCGGAATTCCATTTCTTTATCATCCTGGTGATGAATATGCTGCCAAATTCGTCGCAATCTACGCTTGTCAGCTAATTTCTTTCGGACAACTAGGAAGGTTTAAGTGCTTACTCTTCGCTGTATTGTAAGGTGTAGCTTTCCAGGCTGATTTTTGAAAAGTACTGGTGAGATAATTTACAGCCGCATCCAATTCAGCAGGCGTGTGGAGTGGAAGTTCTAGCGAGATATTACCATTTAGAAGCTCTCTAAAGTAGTCCCAGTCAGTATTACGATTTGTGAGTGTTGGTAGACTTTCAGACTCAATTATAGTATTGCTAGTAGAGGCAATAATTGGAGTGTAATCAGAGGACAAATCAAGGCAAGATTCAACTTTGTAGTTTTTATGAGACAAGCCTCGTATTAAAAAGAAATCAATGACGTCAGGTATTTTATTTGAATCAGAAGTCCAATAGGTTGGTTGACCAGTGGACCGAAAGGACAGGGATTCTTGTCTAATGACATTATATTAAATTCTACTTTTTGGATTAGCTAATTTTGAACCCCATTGTGAGTGTTTTGCATTGAAGTCACCTCCCAACATAAAACGTGCACCAAGAGTTCCAAGAAAGGAGCTGCAGTGAATTTCATTTATTCTGTGTTTTGGGGGACAGTAGTCTGCAGAAACAATTAGAGGGCCTCTTTGATCTTCAATTAAAACATTTGCCGCCTGTAGGTGAATCGTTTTGACTTTAGAGAAGACATAATGTTTTATATTGTTTCGGACTAACAGAGCGGTTCCGCCAAGAGCTGTACCGTCAAGATGTTGGGTATCATAAACAGTAAATGCTGGAATCCTAATATGGCTTCTATCTGTGAAATGTGTCTCAGATATAAGCATTACGTCTAACCCGTTGTCAATAAGAAAAGCTTTGAGTTCAAGGCTGCGTTGAGAGAGTCCATTTGCGTTCCATAATCCAATCCTGTAATTGTTATTCATTATTAATTAGAAAGTTTATTGACAAGTGTTGTCAGGTGATTAAGCATGACGCTATTTTGATGCATGAGTTGACTGAACATAGTCTCACATTTTGTCAGGAAGTGTGAAATAATGATGTCCTCATTTGCTGTCTGTTTGGGATTGCTGTCATCAGGGGGCGAGGATTCTGAGTGTCGCTGTAGTGCTGCAATTTGAGCGTAAGTAGGAAATGAGACGTTACGGGTATGCGTGTTCTGTTCCGTGTTCATAGTCCTAAAATTTGAAGGGGTTCTCCTAGATGTGGTGTTAGGTACGGGGCTTTTTCTGGCCTGCAGATTTTGATAAACTTCACAGCCTTTATAATTAGCTGTATGAGGACCATCGCATGATGCACATGTAGCTGGTGTATCCTTAGGTTTGGAACTAGTTGCGGAGTTGTGTTCATTTCCGCACTTGACACACTGGGAAGGTTGTCTACAGTACGTCTTACTGTGACCGTATGACTGACAACGAGTGCACTGGATTATGAAGTTTATTCTCCGAGGTGGCTCTACAGAAATCTGCAAGTTACCTAAAGACCTTAGGTTATATGTTTGTTTATTGTTTGCTGCAGGTTCAAGATCAACAAAGAAGAGAGGGAGGGGTGATTCCTCTACTCTGTGTCTAACGTTCATTATATTTCTGACTGAGTGTTCTTTTCTTTTAGTGCTTCTTTAATAAAGTTTACACCGATGCTAGAAGAATGTTTCTTATGACAACCCGGTATGCTCGCTGGACTTTAATTTGCTATGTATGGTAAGTAATTTTTTCGTCTTCGAGGTGACGGATTAATTGTAAGAATCAGGTGCAAAAGTGTTGATTTTCACCGTATTGTCATCGAACGATTTAGTACTGTACTGTTCTGATTCCAAAATGTTTGTAAAGTTATTGATCATTTAATTGAATTGACGACACCATGAAGGTATACAGGAGGAGGTCTAGGCACTTTAGGCTGAGCCAAGACTTGAGTAGGTTGGACGTCATCAGGGTCATATATAGGTAACACCGTAAATCTATGTGTTCATTAAGCTGAGTGTGTGTTTCAGATGTGTTTTCTGAAGACTGGCGACTTATTTTTCGTTTTTTCACCATCTGCCACCTGTGGGATCCGCGCTGTGTGAAATCAACATTAACATTTCTGCCTGGCTCTTGACTGCTATAGGAGTAAAGGGCATTTTGCGACACTGGAGGTAATGTAGGCAGCATATTTGCGGTTCCTGAGTGGACCGTAGGAACAGGATTAACTTTATTTAAGACGATATGTATCAGGAATTAGTACAAGTCGTAATTACGTGCTGTAAATCATAGTAAATGTTCAAGTTTACAAAAGAGTCGTATTAAATAAAATTTAGTATAATCTGAATAAAGTTGTACAAAACCATCGCCTACAAATGTAAACATAATTGAAAAGAGAACACCGCACAAACATTAGGAAACTATGGCTGAAATTTTCACAGCTGTAAACTGTAAATTGTTTCAGATGTAATTTCGTTACCAGCAGACATCCATGACAGACGGCTGTCACTAGTTTGAAAAAAGGCTGTGGAACTGTAGCTACCTAATCCAAAACAGTTGTTTAACTATAAAGACATCAAATACGTTTAGGGTACGTATAAAATTATATGACTTTGCAAATACATTGCAAAAATTCATCTTAATTATGAATCAACTGCTTGAAATAACATTCTCACAGTGACGTTACCACGTTGAGTTATTTATAACATGTAATTATTTTGAAATTTTACTATATCTATTATTAACTGTCAGTTAATGTTCTAATATTATATACTATATCTCATAATTACTGCGGGAAAACGCATATCCTGAAGACCTTAGCATATTTTTTCAGTTATACTTATCACACGTAATATTTAAGTAATAAGTGCACAAGCGTTTGATTCAAGGACTCTATCTAAAAAGTACAAAAACGAAAAGTGTGTTGAAATAACTCGGTACAAAAAAACACCTTAAGGAAAAGTAACATAAAAATTACTACAAAACTGCTAAATCTCCTCAGAGGTATTGCGTGTATTGTGACTGACGACAGATATTGTGACTCAACAGTCAGTTGTTATAGTTGCGGGGAAACTGACACGCGCGCGTTTGCTTGATCGTGCATGCGTCAGTTGTCAAAAAACCGGCTTATAATGTTTTATATCGGTCCTTAAAGCGCTTTAAGACTTACATTTTATGAAAACTGTATTTCCTTTTAGGAACGTAAATAATAAATATGGGGAGTTTATTATTAGATGGCAGTAAAAATAAACAGAATTCAAGTAATTACCCTACATAAAGTCGATTTGAGAATGTTTTGCTTCACAACTTGTGAAATCGTGCGTCCTCAAAGGTTTGCGCCGACTCTTGAACTACAAAACTCCGTGCTAACGATTTTCAATTATTCCTGACTTTCAAATGTTCAAAAAATTGAGTCAGCCACAGCAACAAGAAGGCAGTAACACGAAACAGCGACTAAAACCAGATAAAAATATTACGTAAAATGTTAATAGTGAATGGTTTATAATAAATATGTGATTCGTGCTGTGACTTATACATCAAACTTTTAGCCGTAAACGTCAAAATACTAAACAAAAACTATGCGAATACACTGAAGTCGCACGAAAATGATGTTAGCCGTAACACAAAAAGCAAAAATTAAATTAGTAGTATTTAAGCTAACCGGAAGAGGTGGACAGTACTACTTTTAAAGTTAATAATGTAGACTAGAAGAGAAAGAAACATATTATAATACAAAAAGACTGTAGACGGTCACATAATTTTACATATTAAAATCCAAAAGACCTAAAATAATGCGAAAGTTGCTTTTACTTTAGTATAGATATATCACTTTAGTACTTTTGCTTTGGAAATAAAACATTTGAGGATGACTGAGAAGACTCTACTCAACTTTACGCAGTGAATTCTTATACTGATGATTTGCTGATGCCGCCGCTGCTGCTGCTGTAGCTAGTAATGATAATCGTTATTAACATGGTAGAAATGTCTTAATTGTCATGTACCGTGGTGTAAATTAAACTTAATTTTATAAATAATATTTCGAGTTAAATTTTTATAGTATAGCGTATAAATGTTTTAGTTGTTACAGTACTTCAGTTTTCTCATGACCTTAACTATTGGCGTATCGTAAATGTTTATGATACTAACAAGACGTTACAAGTTTTGATCTTCTCAACTAAGCACACTGCACATTCAAAGAGAATTAGTTAATTCTCTAGAGCAAATGTTAATGTTACTTAAGCTCTGCCATCCCGAAACTTTATCACTACTGTGATTGCATCGAATTAGTCCATTGGCGGCAGTTAAATCTAGAGGACTACATTCATCTTCCCTATCTGAGTTCGCACTACTCACCATCAACTATTGTATATGAGTGCCTTTTTTATTTTTAATTGTAGTTTGTGACTAATTAGAGTTGGTAACTAATGATTTCATAGGTGTGAGTTATTCTGTTTCCACTGCACACACGACGATCTATGTGTATGTGACCGTGGTAACAATATATTCTATAGTAATATTCCATTTGCAATTACTTTATTATTAGTTTCTCTCTAAATGTTCAATAACTCACTAGTTAGCGTTACAGTACTTGTATGTATTAAACTCAATTCAATCCCACGTCAATATACAGGTTCAAAATGAAATGATTTAAAAATCTCACTTTTAAAGTTCTATTATTATTGAAATTCTCCTTTATCATTTACTTGGGATAACATTATCCGAGCAGCAAAGATATCAGTGTGTTGGGTCTTATATTGCCACCATCAATCAATGTCACTTATTGGTCGAAAACATACTGTCCTTCACAAATTAATGAATAAATTTAAGGAAGCTGTGACGATTTAAATAAAAGAAATAATCAAGAAAATAAAATTTTTTAAAAATTAAGGTTGCGAGGTCTTAAGCCATTTAAATCTCACTGTATTAATATAAAATACCTGTATGTACTCAGTATGAGAGGAAGCAGTAATTAGTTAGTTAGAAGATACTCTAATAAAAAGATAAATTGTAAAGAGTTATTAATATCGTATTTAACCCTTTGCTTGTGAGCAGGCGCTGTCCTGTTGATTCCAGACTCGACATGTTTTCCGAGTCTTGTGTAAGTTAGAATAAGATAAAAAAAACTAATGTTAATAATTAAAAATCTGAAGACATAAATAGTCGCTAAAACAACTGATTTAAATTATGTATATTTGTTTAGGGATAGTTTGTATAAATAAAAATGTTAACTTAAATATAGTTAGGAACTATATTCTTGCGCGGAAATTGCCAAACTAACTTTTGCCCAGTACCAGGCGAAGGGAGCAGAATTTCTCTTTCTTGCAATGGTGACTTCGTACAGTATAGACGTAGGAGCTGTGCTCTTAAATATGTTAACTATATTTTGTTTCACCTTAAGATGGTGTACCAGATGTAGCTGTTTAAAGCATCTGGATGTGTTAACTAATATAGTCATGTAAATAGACAAGAAATTTAAAGTAAAAAATCGAAACGTAAAAAAGAGTGTAACACAAGATGACTTCGTGCTTCAACAAATAACAACAATTCCAAAGTCATACCTGGAGATGTGAACTATCAGAACCCACAAACTCTACTGCACGTGACAGAATATGCAGATCAGGACATCCGGGAATCTACAAGATCATCATAGATATCTACACCACATATTGTTCAACCTGCGAACTTTGGAGCGCTTTACTGAGGAAGACCTGACCGTGATGACGACGTAGCTGTTCCTGTTTCCCAAGACGGATACCCCAGGACGAGTCTTCAGCATACCAATTAAAAGGTGACTCGATAGCCTGTCTATCGAGGGTTACTAATATTTGTTACACAACACATCTTGAAAGAGACTTTTCAGAAACTATTATCTTTGTAAAGACTTATAAATTAAATCTAAGAATTTCATGTAACTATTCTAACTTCATACGTTGTAACAATTTATATGCTAATGTAGAGTAATATAATTCAAGCAATAATACCATTCTTCCAATGGTTGAATAAAAGAAAGTCTTGCAAGCTAATATCATGAAATGAGTATAATTGAAAGTCTTAACTACAGAAATACAGAAAGTTGACCCGGATCCGAGGTATAGCTATATAGAATCAAGTTTGATCCCAAAGTTTAAAGAAACCTTTCAAATAATTTAATAATTGAATTAGTAATGTCATGGGATCTGTCAGTAAATGTTTTTAAATGTTAAATAAAGAGAAGTCTTCTTGTTACACACATATGAGGAGTGCTTAAATCAATTGTATACCTTGCCATTGTTTCCTTACACAGTTAGTAAGTAATTTGTTATATTAATTATTTGTGATCAATTCTGTTACAACGTAGGCAGCCCATCTAATTAACGGAGTTTAATTACGAGGGGTTCCCTGGATTTGTAACGCGGCGAAAAGACGTTACAAAAGTGCGCCACTCTGCTTTCTTGTAAAAAATAAAAGGGTAATTGTTTATAGAGTGTCACAAAAGTGCGCCACTCTGCTAATTTTTATAAAAGTTGTTTTAAGCATCGCGACGCAAACAAAATTGCGTCACTCAAAAAAAAGGGAAACAAAGGAAAGGGTTTTAATTGTGTATAGAGTGTCACAAACAAAATTCCATTCACTATGCGTGGATAAATTGTATGATCAATAACTAAATATATAATATTGATATATGCATTCAGAAAGTTACTTTACTAAATGTAATGTTCAAAATATATTTAATAGTGTATTAAGTTACGTAGATGGTAGTATGTATAAGTAAAATATCCTTAGCGTCATACAATGCATGTAGCTTTTGCATTCTATAGGCCAGTAGGAACCTGCATAATTCGATATAATTACTTGCATACATGAATTGTGACCAAACATAACAATTTTGGTCAACCGAACAATCTGTAACAGGTTTGTTTACGACAATCTATGACCTGTTGTTTCCTGAATCATTCTGCACAGTGTATGTCCAAGTATCTAGCTTACATACACTAGTATGTGTTATAAAAAAAATTTGATTAAAAATAACTTTGTTAATAATAATAAAGTAATTAAGTAGAAGTTCGTGATTTAAAACTTGTGAACAAAATATGTAATTATTTAATTGAGAAAAGTTTATGAATGAACGGAGCCAAAGTGTTGTCTAAGCGGAATAATAATAATAGAATCTAGCGTCTGCGCTCCCCTTCTCTTGTTTAAACCGGTATACAGTAGTTGTGTTATTCAGTCGCATTGTGGAGAACAATAAGAGTAAAACCCCCTTTCTCACTGACACGCTCAACCCTCCTTTGTTAACTAAATATGTAGGCCACCCTCTGACCTACATTCCAGTAAACAGCTGATCGGCTATTTAACCTTGAAAAATATGTGTGTGTGATTTTTGTCTCTCCCTTAGAAGAGAAATTGTTCTTTTCTAATTTGTGTAAATTGATTACTTATGAATTTATTATATGTATATGTAATATATGTGTAATATACTAGTATTAATTTTAAGTACGTGCTAATGTGTTCTTGTCTAATGACATTATATAAAATTCTACCTCTTGGATTAGCTAATCTCGAACCCCATTGCGGGTGTTTAGCATTGAAGTCACCTCTCAACATAAAACGTGAACCAAGAGTCCTAAGAAAGGAGCTGAAGTCAGTTTCATTGATTCTGTGTTTTCGGGGACAGTAGACTGCAGAAACAATTAGATGGGCTCTTTGATCTTCAAATAAAACGCTTGTCGCCTGTAGGTGAGCAGTTTTGACTTTAGAGAAGAGATTTTTTTTATATTGTTTCGGATTAACAGAACGGTTTCGCCACGAGCTGTACCGTCAGAATGTTGGGTATCATAAACAGTAAATCCTGGAATCCTAATATGGCTTCTGTCTGTAAAATGTGTTTCAGATATAAGCATTACGTCTAACCTGTTGTCAATAAGAAAAGCTTTGATTTCTAGGCTGCGTTGAGAGAGTCCATTGGCGTTCCATAATCCAATCCTGTAATTGTTATTCATTATTAATTAGCAAGTTTATTGACAAGTGTTGCAAGCAGATTAAGCATAACGCTATTTTGTTGCTGCTTGAGTTGACTGAACATAGTCTCAAATTTTGTCAGGAAGTGTGAAAGTGTGATGTTCTCATTTGCTGTCTGTTTGGGATTGCTGTCTTCAGGGGGCCAGGATTCTGAGTGTCGATGTAGTCCTGCAATTTGAGCGTAAGTAGGAAAAGAGACGTTACGGGAATTCATGTTCTGTTCCGTGTCTATAGTCCTAACATTGAAGGGGTTCTCCTAGGAGTGGTGTTAGGTACGGGGCTTTTTCTGGCCTGCAGATTTTGATAAACTTCACAGCCTTTATAATTAGCTGTATGAGGACCATCGCATGATGCACATGTGGCTGGTGTATCCTTAGGTTTGGAACAAGTTGCGGAGTTCTGTTCACCTCCGCGTTTGACACACTGGAAAGGTTTTCTACAGTACGTTTTACTGTGACCGTATGACTGACAACGAGTGCACTGCATTATGAAGTTTTTTCTCCAAATTGGGTCTACAGTAATCTGCATGTTACCTAAAGACCTTAGGTTATATATTTGTTTATTGTTTGCTGTAGGTTCTACATCAACAAACAAGAGAGGGAGGGGTGTTTTCTCTACTCTGTGTCTGACGTTTATTTTATTTCTGACTGAGTGTCCTTTTTCTTTTAGTGCTTCTTTAATAAAGTGTACACCGAAGCTAGGATGAATGATTCTTATGACAACCCGGTATGCTCGCTGATCTTTAATTTTATATGTATGGTAAATAATTTTTTCGTCCTCGAGGTGACGGATTAATTTTCTGTAAGAATCAGGTGCAAAAGTGTTGATTTTCACCGTATTGTCATCTAACGATTTAGTACTGTACTGTTCAGATTCCAACATTTTTGTAAGGTAATTGATCATTTCATTGTAATTGACGACACCATGAAGGTATACAGGATGCGATCTAGGTACTTTCAGCTGAGCCAAGACTTGAGTAGGTTGGACGTCATCAGGGTCATATATAGGTAACACCGTAAATCTGTTGTGTTCATTAAGCTGAGTGTGTGTTTGAGATGTGTTTTCTGAAGATTGTCGACTTCTTTTTCGTTTTTCCACCATCTACCAGCTGTGAGATCCGTGTTGTGTGAAATAAACATTAAAATTTCTGCTTGGTTGTGACTGATATAGGATTGAAGGGCATTTTGCGACACTGGAGGTAATGTAGGCAGCATATTTGCGGTTCCTGAGTGGACCGTAGGAACAGGTTCAACGTTAGTTGACAGGGCTGGATGCTGATAATTCATTACTGTCGATAATTACAGTAGAAAGATAAATTAAAAGACGCGTGTACTTCCAGATGAGTAATTTCTGGCCTTGTGTTTATGTTTTGTAGAGAAACAGGCCGCAGCCAGACACACAGTCGTACACGAACGAGCAGACGCACGCGCGGCCCCTTGGCCTGCTGCTTGGGTTTTTTCGAGTAATCAGAAAAACCTTTTTTTGTTATTTTTGTTGCAGTATTACTTACAAATATAAGTCTATTTAGTAAGAAATATAGCGATAATATTAAGTTACCGCACACGACAGCACAACCGCACCGAACAGCTGCTCATACAAGACTGAATAGACTGCATGGTTACACTAAAGTCTCATTTCGTACTAGAGTTTGATTCTCCAGTTTCTTAATATTGTAATGATACTGCTTCTTAATACTGTATTCTAATATTTTAAATTAAAAATTACCGAATTTTATATTGAGATTATACAGTTTTGTTAACAGAGTTTGTCGTAAAAAAGAAGTAATAAAAATTATCGTGACTCAAAACATAATTGTTATAAACGAATACTTATATAATAATAACTTTTAACTTGAAATTATGCCTTAATATTCTAACGTTATGATTCACTCAGTATTCAGTACTAGCTTCTCCTTTCTTCACTGGATACCAAAAATTGTAACAAAACACTTGAAGACGTTATACTAAGGATATTTACTACAAGTCATATATTGCTAATCAAGTGAGTGTAAAATCAAACATTTTGTTCTACACACTAACTGGAACAGGCGTTATTTATTCATTATTAATATTTAATTATTACTAATAAAGCCGTAGTTTTTGGGTCCCTATATCACAATCTCATAGAAAAACTAAAAGAGGCGGAAGTAATTAGTGAGCTAAAGTAACTTCAGATACTCCATTGATCGGAAAAAACGTTGAGAAGCAATTAATGAAAGCGCATTAACTGCTGCTCAGGAAGTTCTAGGCTAAAGAAAAATTAAAGTACAAAAACCGAGAATGACCAAAGGAATTTTGGATACCCTTAAAAAAGGAATAAAATTAAGAAGAGACTTTCAGATATAAAAAAGGGTAACAACATTTATTACGCAAAAATACCGATCAGAAAAAGGCAAAAGGGATGCATCCAAAGAATGAAGAGGTTGAGGACGACGAGGATGAGGACAATCATACGCAAAAATTACACCACTACTAGCAAAAAGTAAAAAATTAAACAAATGTGATTATCAGTGAAAAGGGTGATACGATTTTGAAATCGAGAAAATAGTTAAAAGATGGAAGGAATACATCGAATAACTGTATAACTGAGAAGACATTATAAATAATATGCAACATATAGGCCTAGAGGAAGAAACATGTTGGCAGAAACATTCTAGGACCTCTAATATTTATGGCATATAACAATAAAACAACAGAAATCTACAAAATCGCGGAGGAAATATTAAAGAATTTGGGAGAAGCAACACAAGAGCTTTTGTTTAAATATATTAATGAATGTTATGAAGACGGAGCGGTACCATCAGATAGTATAGACAGCAGAGCTAGTATAATTCCAAAGAAAGACAACGCCTTGGACTGTGCTAAATAAAATTCTTCTTCTAAAATTTCCTTGCTTCTAAAATCCTTTTGAACATAGTTAAGAGGAGAATAAAAGGGAAAACTGAATTAAATCTAGGAGAAGATCAATTTGGTTTGAGGTCAGGAAGGGGAACTAGAGAAGCCTTACTAACGCTGCGATTGATAGTAGAGAGGAGATTAGAAGTTAGATTAGGAGTAATGCTGTTATATCAACGTCTAAAACGTTTGTTGTGAATTTTGTGTAACCGCTAAAGTTATCAGTAACATTACTTAGCTTTGTTGTGTAGTAAGCTGTTCACTAAATTTATCACAAACTGATATAAGTCCATTTATGTTTTACACAGGGCTGATACCAGTTACTAATTTCCCTTGCATTACAAAATCTTTTTAGTTGATAAAATACAATATTTTTTAATAAACAATGGCACCACAATAGTACAAAAAGCATACTAAAAGAATTTTAATTTTTATAAACATTAAAATATATGACATTTTACTTAGTGTTGCAAGTGATTTTTGACATGATAATAAGAAACTAAGAAAATTGTGTACATTACGAAAAGAGTCGACCAAAACATACAGATGTTATACTACCAAGTGTACTGTGAGAATCCTATGAGACTAACCTTCTATTTAATTTATTACAGAAATACATATGCATGTAATGCTTTATACGGATGTCCCAAGTTTCCTCTTCTACCTAATACAACGCTTCCTTCCTGAGATTGGCAGTACTTTTTGTAACTCTACCGTTTCCGTTTTCATTTTCTCCAACTGTATAAATGTGAATAAGCTTATCACTTTTTAAATAGGCAGAAGATACAGAGAGCCAAATCTAGGAAAAAAGAGAAAGCTCAAGAATAGGGCATTGTAACTTCTGCAATGATGTGTTTTGAAAATAACTTTGTATCGAACAGTTATAAACTACATAATAGGCTTCAATACATGTGTTATATTCTTGTATTATACAGAATCCGATTATTCTTCATACGAAAAACTTCATCTAAATCGGTTTGAGCCACAGATAAATTATAATTTTTACATCTAAATTTTAATTAATGCTTTATCAAATATAAAATGATTAAGAATTGACCGTAATTAGCTGTAATTGTCCCCTTAATTTCATATTGTTAACATGAACGCGACGGAAAACAAGTTCCTCCTCAATGAACGTGTAAGCGTATGTGAGTACAAAATACGAAGTAACGTATATGTTAAATTTCATAAGAAACAGAGTAAAACCTAACTATATAACTTGACTATACGATTTTAAGAGAATGTGATCATAGAAAACTACTTGCGTAAACTGAAACATATGGAAACATTTTGAAATCTTATATAGGCCTATTTAACAGTTCATGAATGCCATGACAGTGATATAAATATTTCGAATTACGAAATCTTATCGTTAATCCAGACTTCATCGCGTTGGATTTGTAATCAAGTTATACTAAATGTATAATTTATAAAAACTCAAACCAATGATTGTCAAGTGTAACAACCTACCGTGATAAACATTAGATGGTAAAATTAGTTGCCAAATGCAATTATTGTCAACGAATTTTGCATTTCAACAAAGGAAAATTTTAATGTATTTCAGAACAGTAAACTTTGTAGAATTATAATGGTAAATCCAAAAGTTCGTTTTCTTTGCTTTGTAGCCTACGTGTTATGCAAAACTGCTAACTCAAAAGAACTCTCTTACCACACTTCATTAATTTGCAAAGGAAATTTTCGCTTTCTACATAACTAACTCTGTTCTTATTCTCTGTTTTTTATGATTCCACTCTCATTATTTCAGCCTTTGACGCATTCTCGTACAAAGCAATCGTCATTAAAAATGTCGCTTATATTTTATCAAGACATTCTTTAAAATAATTAAAACAAAAACAAGTCATTTAATTTTTAAGTTGAAATTATGTAGGAGGTAATATGAGTGATTAATATTCTTACGTATTATTAAGCAGTTAATAATTTATTAACTAATATCAGCCGAGGGACGGCTGATAAGTAATGCTCAGTCGTATATAACGTTAAAACAAAACAATGTACAGCACGACTAATGCTGCCATCTTGTAGCGATATTTTTGTTTTTTTTTTACAAAGATCCCAAATGTCGTTGACTAACTCCTTCTTGTTTTCTGTCAGTCGCCATTGTTATGGAGTCGAGTACGCCAGCTGTGTGAACCTGTCTAAAACAACGTGCAGTGACTGAATTTTTAAAAGCTGAAAAAGTGAACGCTAGTGACATTGATCGTCGTCTAAAACCCGTTTATGATGATGAAACTGTTAATCGAAGTACTGTGATTACCAATAAAAGTTCGTGCATGGGAAGCTGGTAATGCGAATATTGAGGATAAAACTCGCAGTGGTCGGCCAGTTTCTGTGACTGATTAGAAGCACCAAATGGAGGTGAATGAACTGATTCAAAATGACCGTTGTATCTTATAATAACAGATTGTCACCCGGATAGCCATGTCCAAAGAACGAGTAGGACACATTATTGCAGAACTGGGCTAACGTAAAATCTGGTCGCCGTGGGTGCTACGCGAACTGTGAAATGAACCCATTCCACAACCTTCATACTCACCAGGTTTGGTGCCCTGAGATTTTCACTTATACCGCATTTAAAGAGGGATATTAAGGGTATTCGTTTCACCACAAATGATGAACTGAAAGACGCAGTGAGGTCGTAGCTCAAGGAAAGACTACCGGCATTGTTCATTGACGGGATGAGACAACTGGTTCACCTTGTGAGAAATGTAAAACAGTAAATGGTGACTACGTGGAAAAATAAATGTAAATTTTGTAGCCAATAAAATGTACTTTTATTCTATATTTATTTCATTTGACTACCCCTTTTCATTTGCGGGTTACATGCGACTGTGCATTACTTATCAGCCACCCCACGTAGTTTTAATTTATATTAGTTCACATAGAAGAAACAAAGTCATATTAGATTTAAATAACTATACTAGACAGGTGTATAATATCCTTTTAAATAAACATATCTGTTAAATGAAATAACACAATAATTACATAATTGTACCAGGGGCGTATTTGGAACTGATCCTAAGATAAATGAGACTAGCATGGAACCTTTAACTCTAGAATAAAGAAAAAACTCTGATTCTATTTTATTAATTTACAATTTATTGTAATTTCTTTTATATCTACAATTACTTGTAAGCCTTATTTTAACTGGCGAAATTGGCTTAGAAATAGTCATACTCTAAATGAACACGGAATTTCGCTCAAATTCTTAATAGCTCGGGTGGGCGGATTGATCGTGTGATGCTCCCTCCGTTATTATTACACTCAATCACATCTCATTTGAAAACTAAAAATGCATAATTGCAATGTTTAAAATTTAGTCCGACATTTGACTGCACCAACGTATTGTACACTAAGGCAGAAAATCAATAGTATTATATGAAATAAATGCCTACAGTTTGATTTACACTGAAATGGGATTGGAGTTGAGGAACATTTTTTTGGACTGTATCGTTACTGGCGTCCATAGCAAACTTAGAACTTGATTGTTGTTAGCAATCCTAAAGTAGCATTTGCTTTCATGTAACTTTACTAATACTGTATATCTGAAGTACATAAAATGTATATACTTTTAAAGACGAAAGTTCAGGAAATACTACATTATAAATATTAGGCTAATGGAAGTAAAGGTATTCCAATTACAACAGGAAAACCAATCGCAGAAACCAAACAGAAAAAGTGATAAGCTAGTAAGTTTTTGGCCAGTAAAACGTCCAGCGGGAAAGTTTTAGTAGAAGCGGGAATGTGTTATTTTGATTAGGAATTTTAAAACTTTCGGTCAACTTGAGATTGTTACGTCTGACAAATAATTTTCTGCGTCTTCTTTAGTCTCGTCTATCCAGACTTCTATCATGGTGGAATAAACAGTCAACTTCCAACGAGGCCAGATCTTTTCTCAGTGTTAGGTGTTGTTTCCGGCGAAAATAATCGTTAAATGCCGACGAATGGCGTCAGTCTGAAACGTGTAAAGATTTGGAAAATGTTTTCCAATTTTTATTTTATTGTTTGTTATTTCTAATTTTACACATCCTCCCTCTGCAAGATTTTTCGTTTTATCGCTGAAGACTTTTGTGACTCTGTTCTTGCATATTTTTAATGCCGCAGACGTCCATTCAATATCTGTTGTTGGAGATAAAAGTTTTATATTGTCGTCGTGTCTCTTGTAACGTATTCCTTCACGAAACAAAAAATTCCCTTGCTTGACTTTGCAAAAGTGGCACCATGATTATTCGTCCGGTAGGGTTCAAATACGTATTGATGCAAAATAACAAAACAATGCAATACGTAAATACCTAAGTATTACGTTTATTAAGCAACGTTACGTTAAGGACTTTTCAGAATATAATGTAATTTCTGCATTATACTCTGATTTATTTTATAGGCAAAGATGATCTCTAAAGTTACGTTTTCATACTTTAATTTATAACCGAGTGCAATTTATTAACAAAAATGTCAAACATAAGTTTGATAAAATAGCAGTTTTTAGAACCTCTTTTAGCTCACACTCTAATGATTAGAATATTTGGAACTAACTTGTGTTTGTTCTTTCTCGAGTATATAGTTTCTCAAGTAATGAAGAAAGTATAATTTTCTTTCACATTCAACTGATATCGTGACTTATTTTTTCAAACAATTATTTGTTTATTGAAACTGGATTTTATACTGCAGTGAAGTCAAAAACTAAAAGACATAATTTTATTACATTTTTATTTAATTTTTGTATATTAACAATATTTCTGTGCTAGTTATGCTTATTTTTGTTCCATCAAAAATAACGCATGTTGACTTACAAAATAAAACTTTTGTGATTAAGCAGGTTGGAGGCTCTAAAAATACACAGGTTTGCAGTGACCGTAAATTTATAAATGATTAAACATTTCTGAGATCCTTCTATATTAATCACTCTTTCTTGCGTCTTTGATTTGATTTAATATAACCTCTGAAACCAATCATAAACATTAATAGGTAAGGAACAGCAAATATTTCATTAAAGAATATTGTTTACAGCAATTGCATTAATTTATTTTGCTAAGACATATATGGTTTCACACACAAAATATGTATATGATAATACCATGCATTATGCTTTATAGTTCATCAAAAACGAAAAATATAAGATCTTCTAATATTTATTTATGTCGTTATTTTGTATTGGCTCTGATTCTATGTTATAAATTTATGCTTACTCTATTTAATTGTCTACATAGTGAAAACGCGATCACCTTTCCCCAATACTTATATTTAATAAGTATTAGAACTACATACATAAGATTTTGATTCTAAATAGTTTAACGTAACGTAATGCGCAAAAATATAGTACGTAATATAAGAACGTTTGAGAACTCTTATTTCAAGACAATTCACACAGCCTTTGATGTATAATAACTGTATTATATCACTTTTGTAACTCGGATGTTAATTGGTACCTTAATTCTGAATAGAGTTTGTATACATATAATCTAGAAATGCCATAATTCGCATAAAATGATTTATTTTTATAATCTTTCAATCACTGATCAAGTAAATTTAACTAAAATTCTATAAAGGATTACTGTATTTGTTCAGTATAGACTATTCAGTATGTTCAATATGTGTGTAATTCATATTTTACTAAATGGTTCTGAACATAGTAAATGGTGGACAACAAATTGTGGCATTCAGAACGTGCTACGCCACTACTCGTCATATTGATGGATACAGAGTAACGTAATCCCAGCTTATTAGAAACCTGTTGAAAGATTCACAACCATATTCAAGACCAGTTCCTTATGCTATGTAACACCGTCTTACCTCTATTTCTGCATATTTATGTTTTTATTTCTCTCACCCTCTCCTTCTTTATTGTCTCTCCTTTCCTTGTTGTGTCACTGACACTCTCTCCATCGTTTTTCCTCTTACTCTACGTCTCCATTTCAGATAAAAATTTGTCATTATGAATATAATTAAGTATGATTTAGAAACCAGTAAAGTATAGGTAAACTTTTCTTCCGTTGTTTCACAGTTCGACAGTCTACTATTTCTTTCATAAGGTATTATATTTCAAAAGACCTACAACTATATTGTTGCCATATAAAAAGCACATTGGTAGAAACATTTATTCTTTTAGTAATCATGTTTTAGGATCATATTTGTATTCATAAAAAAATTATACCCATAACATGGTCTCAACTCAAATACATGTCGTTTCCTCACACAGTAGTGTAGGTGTATGGTAACTTTAAGACAATACCATTCATCCGAGGATCTTAGTGAACTTTTAACCCTTCATCATGAACTTGTACATTATACTTTTTTAGTGCAGGTCGTGTGGATCACAGGCTTACTTCAAGGTCGGTGATAGCAATTAATCACAATCATCGATCACCTCTTGTCTACATCAGAGAAGCGTTTTCTTTTATCCCACTCGAATTTCGTCAGAAGGTAAGCTTTTAGCCCTCTGATATATGCGTTTCTGATAGCCACAGCCAAATTGATAACAGCGAGCAGTTTACCATTACATCAAATCACAACCATTTTGATAACACACGGGTAATCCTATTTCTGTTTATTCGTATCATCGTCTAAACAATGCTAGTAACAAAAGGATAGACAACACTACCGATAAAAGTTATGTATATGGAAAATTTTTTTAAAGTATACCTACCACATGGATTCTTGCCACGTCGGTACGTCGGTTGTGCTCTACTTGTGTCATCGATTACCCTGTTTCCTGTATCACCGACATTAGCAAAGGATTTAGCGGTTGCTAAATTATCTACTATTAATTAAAAATTGGATAAAGGGAGTAAAGGGTAATGGTAGCCGTTATCTTTACCATTTCACCGCTAAAGACAACGGCTGTTAAAATATTTGTTTAAAATTCAAACGTTTTTGGGACGTTAAAAAATAACTAACAGCCGTTAAAACAACGATAGTCAATTGTAGAATTCTGTTCGTTGACACTTTCATGTATGTTTTTATTTGGTATACAGTCTTTATGTGTTTTAAATAAAATGAAAGGTTTGGTGAAGTTCAGAGATTAAATTTTTAACACACCGATTAGCAGTCACTACTAATCTCTAAATATTGTAAGAAGACCCTGTATGCCGGTCTTTACAAAAATAAAATGGTAGAGAAAAAATTTTATAAAAAATAATATTTTCAATAAAAAAAATTTTGTTTATGTTAATCAATGTTGTAATTAAGAAATAAGGCTGTTTTAAAGGTTTTGTAAAAATTTTAAGAATTAGGAAGGTATTTATTAACTATCGAGCACTTCTGGAAGATTTGAACCAAGTCTCGAGTTAAATAGATTAACTCCAGTCAGCAATCGATCGATGATTTTTCTTGCTGGTCCAATATCTCACTCTAATAAAATATTTTCTTCTTCATGAAGTCTCTTTGCCTTAATAAATCACCTTAAATTAGCCTGTGAAATAATAACAAATAAATACAATTGAAATAAATGGATTTATTAAACAATTTAATAAATAATCGATTTTTTATAGATTGAGAACAATTATCGACTCCGTCTCAGGGAATTATCGATTGTGCATACAGTATAAAAATTATTATAGGTATTATATAAAGGACAGGTTCTTTGAGCGATTAAATTAATAGTCAGAGAAGGGTGACGAGAAAGTATAACATTAACAAGTAAAGTAAATTCAATAATTATTGTTTAACAGTATTTAAATAATTCTGATATACAATGTTTAAGAAAGTTGAAGTCGAACCATATGTAGACTGACGTCACCACTTGATGAGGAAGGCAGGCTTAGTAAATTCAAAGATGGCCGCTATAAGATCTGGCTAGGTTATTGAGAAAGTCGTCGGGTCAAAAATCACAGCAAAATACCTTCACGAATGTTTGAAATGTCCCCGCACTGGTGTAATATGTCTACTAGGTTGTTTGGTGTCTTCTGAAGAAGTGTTTCGTGTATACTTGTGTTAATTATGTTATTTAGTATGTGTTCACTTCTGTGGGTTAAGTTGCTCCAAAATGTGGTTATGATTTGTAGCGTGAATTAGATCAAATATATGGTTTTACTGTTTTAGATCACTTGTATAATGGATTTAGGCGTTGGTTTTCACTATTGTCGTTAACGTTTTGGTAAATTTAGTTACAAAAGTGTTTATTTCATCTAACTTTCGATTCACTTATATGAATGGCTAACCGTAATACCATTTTCGACTCGGTTATAAGGAACGTTTTTTCACACAACTATTCAGCTTGATATTCAACAAAAGACTATTTTAACTTGGTCAAAATCTGGCCCAGTTAATCTTTGAAAAAGTATTGTTAACATATTTCGATTACCCATACACATGATACAAAATTACATTATATATGGAATTTATTTATTTTATTCATTACTTTCATGAATTATGAACCTTATCATTGGTTTAATCATCTCATTCCTTTTAAACTGCTATTATAGTCCATATCTGTAGACATTTTGTGAAAATTAACAAATTTCTTTCTCTTTTGGAAATATAGGCTCAAAATCTGATTTCCGCCTTCATACAATTTTTCTTCCATTTTAATTGTTATTAATACTATTATAATAAATTTTAATTAGTCATATTTCTCGTCCTTTCCTTAAATACATATAAATTAAACCTTTGAACTGGTTTTTTGTGTTAGTCTCTGAATTTGACATTGCTCTTTAGAATTAATTAATGTATATATTTTGAAAATTTACAATCTTTTAAGGTATATTTCCTTATTATCATTTTAACTCATAGGATCATTCCCAGTAGTGGTTAACTGATTTACCTTATCTAAATCTTGCTAGTTTACAGGATTTATAAGTGAATTATACTGGTTTATATGGTTTCTGTGAATTCACCAAATGGCCTAGAGTTTAGAATTTTACATTTCGGTCTTTCTCAAATAAATTTAATACTACCACTCCTCTGACTTTACATAGTTACTATTACATGAAAATAAAATGGTTTATAACTTATTGTGAGGTGTAGTATTTAATTAATACTACTGTTATAAAAAAATAATTATGAACATGATTTAGCCATCTGTACAATTGAACATATTGCTGACATGGTTTGAACATATACTTTTAACTCTTTTTGAATTAACATAGCATACCTACTGAAACATTATTAATGGTATGTATGCTGTTATTTAGCAAACATAATTCATTTTAAACACATAATATAAGTCTTATTTTCTAATAACTCTTACAAATACATTGATTTTATGGCTGTGAACAAACAGTCTATTTAAACATTTCAAACCTATGAATACTAAATTAATGCCAGTCCTTTCTGGTCTAAACCATTATTATTTATGATCCCCTTCATCAGCAAACATGACCACCCATACTCTAGTTATTAGCATTTTTTACAAATGTCTTGTAAATAAAGAGTTACATTAAAATAATAAAATACTGGAAATCTTCCATTTTACTATTTTATTATGCTGTTTATTATTGGATATTAAAGTTGTTATATAGCATATTGATAAGTCATAGTATCACTAACTTTAAGTTTATTGCATTTCCAAAAAACACTTACACAAATCCACTTTCACTGGTGGTTCTGATATTTTGAGTCTCACTATCTCAGACCAGACCTTTAGTAATCATGGACTGTTAAGACTTGTTTATTTTCTTACCACACAATAGCTTTAGTCGGTTCACTTCTTATAATACTCTACAACACTTTAGTTTTCTAAATAATTACATTTTATAGGATTTTGGTATGTTATACTTTCTTTTTAATCGTTTTTGCGGGTTTGGGGTTGATGGTAGTTAATAATAATAATAATAGGTTTTACAACGGTGTTTCTTTCATACTATTTCTTCCTCTCCTCCTGTCTTCTTTCTTGCCTTTCTTCTTATCTTCTTTCTTGTCCTTCTTCTTATCTTCTTTCTTGTCTTCATTCTTGTCCTTCTTCTAGTCTTCCTTCTTCTGGTCTTCTTGTCTTCCTTCTTCATTCTTGGGTAAACCAAGGTACTTTGTGTTATCTCGACTGATGTTTAGTTTGGAGTATCTAATTTATTTACTGCCACGGACCTTGTTCTTCTCTAAAGGTTTCAGGGTATTGTTTTCTTCCTGATCACAAACTTAATTCTTCCTTCTTCTTGTCTTTGGGGTATTTTGGTGTTCACCACTCTTAAACTGATTCTCTTTCTTCTTGATATGGTGTTATTTAATTTGTTTACTGCTCCTAGCTTCCTGGGTAAATTACTGATCTTATAATATGAGTTGCTTTAAATACTTTCTTTGATATTTAAACAGTGGTTTTTATATATTGTAATGAGGATATTTTATTTTATCGTGGTTCATTCCTTTGATTTCATTAAATCTCATTCAATATCATTTTAACATATGTGGTGTAATTAATTTTTATGATTTTATATGACTTAATAAGTAGTGGATTTTCTGTCACGTTACAATATGTGTGTGTGTTTGTGTGTTTGTGCGCGCGCGCATGTGATACACTTATATACAAATCTTTTTTATATTATTATTAATAATAAAACATTTACGCAATAATTTTTTTTTAATTTTGTATATTATGAATGATGATGGTAGCTGAATATTATTGAAACAATGTAATTTACAAAATAATAAAAAATATATTCTTGTAAAAAGTTGTTTTATTAACAGTAATATAAATATATAACAAATCCGGAGGTGTAGAATTAAACTGTTTAGCTTTCGCGGATGATCCTGCCATCATCGCCCACTCAGAAGAAGAAGCAAGAAGAAGACCTCAAAGAGAAAGCGGAGAAAACTGTCCTCGAAATCTCCTTTGTTAAAACGGAAATTGTAACCATCTTATAATTCCCGAAAATGTATGGAAAATACAATATACTAACAATTTTAAATATCTTGGGCATAATATATCCCGAAACGCCTCAGACAAAGAATCCTACAAGATAAGAAAGCTAAAATTAGAAAAGGCCTTTACTGTAACCCGGGAACTGTACGGAAAGAAAAACCTTTCCAGAAGTTCGAAAGTCCGTCATTATAGGACTGCGATCAAGCCGGTGATCATGTATGGAGTGGAAATAATGTAGTTTCAAAACTTGGAGCTCTTCTTAAAATTGAACAAAGAATTTTTCGGAAAATTTATGGCCTCAAGAAAACCAAAGATGGGTACAGGCATAGACCCATAGAAGAGCTATACAGGGATCTGGAAGAAAGATCTGGAAACGGCTTTCCGAAAGAAAATACTGACATTCCTTGGGCATATGGTTCGGATGGGTCGGTCCAGATTAAATAAACAAAAAATATTTAACTATATTTGGCCAACTTTCCAGTCTGAACGGATACACCAAACAACTCGAGGAGGAAATGATGAAACTGGGTTCCTCTTTAAACGACTGTGTGGATAGAAATGCATACAGAAACAACATTCAAAATCTTTAGGTTCTCTGCGGTGAGAAGAAGACGAAAAGGGGTGGACGGTGGAAAGGAAGGCGGCGCATAGTGTGCAAATGAGGGCCTCCTGGCAGGTGAAGAAAAGGAAATTATATTCTTGTGGTCCACGGCTGGCCTGTTCGTGCAAAAAATATATATAAATATATAACAAGAAAAATATAAGCATATATGAACATAAGCTTTTTCGTAACTTTTAGTGCTTTCTAGCAGTAAATACACCAACCTATTAGATTGCAATAAGGTAGTAATTAATACCTTCCGGAAGTGAATATTTTACTACGGATTCAGTATGCGGGCACAGTAGATACGTTAGAACAACTGATAATGGCGCGATTCCATGGGTTAGACGATAGTGATTCATTCTTTATTTTTCTTTGTTCTGCAGGTCAAGTAGGTATTGAAGGTAACGAAGAAGCTGACGCTGCAATGAGACACGCTGCAGACAGCCCACAAGCCGATGCTACTCCCATACGGCCTGACGGCGCGCAACTACTGCCACAACCACAATTAACGTGTGGCATCAGATGTCGAATACACGACAGAGTAAACTTTCATCCTGAGCAAGTTTTCACGTATGCATTACAAGACTGAAAATTGGAAACGAACTTGACGTTTTCTTACTTCCAACAAGGAACAGAATGACCCGTCTAAACTTGTCGCGGAACTTTTACAGTGAAACATTTAAGTAAAAACAATAGTGCCCTTGTTGAACCCAGATAAAGGCACGTAGAAAAGGTAACCTAAAAGAAGACCTCGGAAATGAACAATTGGCAATATACAGAACTCTGTCCTTCCTCAAAAGCAGCAAGTTTACTGTATCGGCTCTGATAAGATTGTTTTCTTTTGTCTGCATGTTTACGCTTTCCATATTAATATTGTAAGTAGAATGTAGGTGAGAGCCGAACATATATTCAAGCAAATCTCCTGGTCGACGTCGTCGGATTAAAGGCCTTAGTTGCCGAGTCATCAAAATATAGAAAAACAGCAGTCAATGCAGTACGGGCATTGATCACCACAAACATAAACTTTCTGTCAGAAAGCTTTTGGCTAACTTTTTTGGAAACTATAAGGATAACCTATTATACCTAGTGGCTACTGTTTATTGAAATACGTAAATTTGTATAGGTATTTCTACTATAGGTTTATAATATTTTCGAAATAATAGACACTCAAGCAGTACTATTCTAAAATAATATGGTTACGCTGATCATCATAATCATAATCAACGTCAGTAGCTCCACAGCCCACCGTGGTCCTCAGCTTTCCTTACGAATGTCCTCCAGACTTTCCTGTCCTTAGCCAATGTCCACCAGTTTTCACTCCAAATATGTTACATCTTTTACATCGTATTCTGGATCTGCCACGTCCTCTCTTTTTCCTGGTGTACATTTCAGAATCCTCTTAACATTTGTTGGTTCAGCTTATTTATATATCTTCCCTTCTGGATATTAAAAAGTAAGAAACCATTACTTCCACTAAAATTAAGAAAAAATTTAATTGTAAACATCACGGATCCACTTTTTCTAGATATTGGTTTAGCTCGCCCAATGTTTCTTAGCTAGCATCTCAGGTTGCTTCAACTTCTCTTGGGTGAGATGTCTTTCTTTAATTTTTCCTGTCTGGTCTTTCTTGATCTACTCATATTTTTATGACACTAAAGCTTTTAGAGTATTCAAAAGCTAAGGTGTCATACATTTTCTTTATTATTTTCCTTCTAACAAAACAGATGGGGCTCTTCGACTGGAGAGAAAGCAGTCCATCTAAGAGAAGGATACTCTGACTACTGTCCTCTAGGTTGAGAGTTGTGCGAGGAGCTGATAAGGTGTAGCATGGTAAGGCTCAACAAAAGTATAGCCTGTTGGATTTTGTGGTTACTGACCACGCAACAGGCAGGTAGTTCTTGTACACTAGGTACAGAACGGGGCCGAGGACTGATCCTTGAAGAACGCCTACGGCGACAGGTCGAACGAATGAGTTCGACCAATCGACGCATACACTAAAGACGCGATCGCACAGGTACGATCAACGAAGACGAACGAAAGAGGCAGGGAGAGGGGAGTGGGCCAGTTTGTTGAGTAGGCCTTCCTGCCAGACTCGATCGAAGGCCTAACTCACGTCGAGCAAGACAGCGACGAAAGACAGATTATTGTTATAGGCGTCCGTCAGTTGGGTGACAACCCTGACGATTTGAAGGGCGTCGAGTGCTCTCTGCGAAAGCTGAACTACTCCTGCCGTATGAAACCATCCAACAGGGGCACGTAACTACAGCGCAGGCGTCGCTCGAGTACCTTCGATACGACTGGCAGTACAGAGATGGGTCGATGATTTTCTGGGAAAATATGCAGCTTGCGTGGTTTGGTTATCATCACTATTTTTGCACGTTTTCACAGGCTGGGGAAGTAATGGAGCCGGAGACATTAATTGAAGAGCTCGTGAACCAGTGTAATGAGACTGTGAGGGGGGAGCGTGTTGAAGCGCCGGGCGCCCGCTTAGGGCATAGTTGACTAATGACCGAAACAACATCTGCCTGGTCGAACGGGTCTGGTGAGTCATCAGAAGAACGAGAAAAGTATCCAGATAGGAAGTCTGCGACAGCGGCCGAGTGGTCGGGATCGCAGACGCCTCTGTAGACGGATAATTGTTCCTCCATGATATCGGCTAAGACCTCGGCTTTGCCGGCCGCAGAGTACACAATGTCGTCCGGAGATCTGAGGGGATGGCGGGTCCTTTTGTCGCCAGTGAGTCGACTCACAGCCTGCCAAACAGACTCGGGCCTGACTTCTAGAGACTCAAGATATGAGTCCCATCGATGAGCAGAGGCATCAAGCAGAAGCTGCTTGACAATATCAGATTGGGGATTAAGCCTGCGTTTGATAGCAGGATCCCGGGTTTGAGCTGGCGCCGTGTTCGGATGGCGAGGAGCACCTCTTCAGGTATCTGAGACCTTCGATTTGTCTCAGGGACAAGGTAAGTGTGTTTGTTTATAGCGGACATGACGACTTCTTGGAGATAGTTGGCTATACGGTCCACATCCCCCGTACAGGCGATGGAGGCCGGGGAGTTATATGGCACTGCTCGTTGTAGTTCGTCATGATAGGAGTGCGAGTAAACTCTCCGCGGACGATAGGGAGGTTGGAGAGGTGAGTTCAACGTGGGCCGAACAGTGAGAAGTACCAGGTCATGATCGGATGAAAGGTCCAACATAGCACTTAAGGTGATAGGAAAGGCCAAGTCCTTGACAGTGATAATGTCAAGGATATCCATAAGTCCCCTATTGGGCACATTGGTCGGTGATTCTGGATCTAGAACGTAAACCTGCAGATGCCGCTGAACGTAGCTCTAGAGCGAGCGGCCACGCGGGTTCGTGACTCGGCTGTTCCAAGAAGGATGCTTGGAGTTGAAGTCTCCTGCAGCTATAGTAGGTAATGAGTGGTCGATGAGGGCGTCCCACTCCTCAGACTGTGGGAGCCCGCCACGCCCGGGCGGTAGGTACGCCGAGATGAGACGAACCTCCCGATCCTCAACCCAGAGGGGCACCGCCGTCGTCTCCAAACAACGAGTTGCTGGAGGGGCCAATAGACGATGGGCGATGCGCCTGTGGACGAGAATAGCAGTACCACCGCTGGCATGTGTGGGATACGGCTGCGAGGCCGATCCGTACGATACGATGAGTATGCCGAAAGCTGAATGGAAACAGCAGGGATAAGGAATGTTTCAGAGAGGAGTATGACATCTAAGTCATATATTCGCTGGCAAATTTAGCGAATTCGGTTCGGCGAGATAGAACGCCACGCGCGTTCCATGCCACCAGCCAAAGTGGCGTAGACATTGGAAGGCAGGAGGGTCATAAGGGAGGTAAGAATGTTAACTAGTACAGACTGGAGGTCCTTGGAAGCCAAGATTTGGGGAATGAGGGTCTCAACCCACGTGCGCAGACGATCGGCAAAGGTCGAGTTTGAGGACCTTTCCTCAGTCGATAGCGTCTACGGCGTGGGTGGTGGCTGACGATACATAATATCATTATTAGGCCTGGTTTCATTTTTAGGCTGCAGAGGTTCTTTGGGAGCAGGGGCAGATACTGGCTTGGGTGCAGCGGGTGTGTGCTGAAGAGAACAGTGGCCGATACTGTCTTTTTCTTTGGCGCAGTTTGCTTTCGCCGCGGAGCAAGACAGGGTCAGATGGTAAAGAGGCGGCGCAGGGGCGACTATCGCGGCTGCAGGGGCAGACGAGGCAGTCGTAGAAGGGGCCGCCGAGGCGGCAGATGTAGGAGCTGAGAGTTTCTTGGGTGCTGGGGTAGGCTTTTGGGACTTGGTGAGCCCTTTAACTAGGTAATGTTGGCACTGTCAAGAGCTTGCCGGGTGATCCTTCTGACAGTTTTCGCACGTCGCGGTGGCGTTACGCTCACGGAGACAAGCGTCCTTGTGATGACCTTGTCCCCAGCGATTGGAGAATGTCGGGTTGTGGCAGAAGACGCTGATGTTGCCGTACCGCTGGCAGTTGTAGCATTGCTTGGTTTCTGGCCAGGACTTGAATGCTGATACTTTTACCAAAAAGGTAAAAGATAGAATCAAGGTTATAAATAGTTTGGAAATTTCCTTGAGGATTTTCACAAGAAAGGCATTTCTAGGAGTGTGTCTGCCAGGGAAGAAGAGAGGAGTAACAGAATTTATTGAATAGCTCAAATGTTCAAGGGGGTGCTGGATAGTCGGGACGGAAACATCGGTGGGGATGCCGCTGATCTCGACCTTGAGCTCCCTCTCCTCCGGCAGGGCTAAGGTGTGAAAGGGAATACCACGATCGGCCAAGAGCTTCTAGGCTAGCCGGAAAGTGTCGATCGCGATCGTCGTTGTCTCGATACGACGCCGTCAGGGTATTCGCTGGGGCAGCCCGGTGTAGTAGCCGCATGACCTTATCACAGTTTTTGGGCCGGTCAAAAATCAGCGGTGGCAGCTGCCGGGGCGGTGTAGGCTGAGTGGAGGCCGTAGACAGCACTCAGCTGCGAAGAGCTGCGACAAATAACAAACACTTCATTTGAGAGTGAATATGTAATTTTCAGGGAGAATAGCAGGTGATTTTAATGCACGTGTTGGAAACTCGCCTATAAGATATATAGGCGTGGGATGTCACGGCAAAAAAATGGAAAATGGAAATGGACGATACCTCATAGATTTTTAGGATAACCAACACATTTTCCCTGCATAAAAAGATAGATAAATATACTTGGCATGGAACAAGAGGATCTCGTTCAATAATTGATTATCTTTTAGTTATTGGGAAACTAACAAATCTAGTGGAGGATACTAGGGTTTTTAGAAGATATGGCGTTGCTTTGAGACTGACCATTATCTGCTCATATCAAAAATTAGTATTCCATGTAGGTAGAGAAAGGCTCAATCTACAGAGCGCCAGTGTTCCAAACAAACGTTTTAAGTACACCTCCTCCAAGATGAAAGTATAGGATACCTTATCAGACCCGGTTGACTCAGTTTGCACAACAAAAACCCATCAGTAGTAATACAAATCCAGAATGGTGTAACATTAGAGAAGTCATATCACAAGGAGCATTTGAAGCATTGGGGACGAGACGTAAAAGGTATGGAAACCGAAGTCTACTGGTATGGGATGACGATATTAGACAAATAATATGTGCTAAAAAGCAGGCATACCTGAAACATTTAACCTTAAACACTGCTGAGACAAGGTGTGAATATAAGCGCTGCTGTGCCATTGCTAGAAGAGGAATAAGGAAAATCAAGCGAGGTTCATGGGACAAATATGTAAGTGATACAGAAACAATATACATGGCAGGCAGAACAGGGCTTACAAAATATTAAGTTATTTAAATCGAACGGAAAGGGATAACCTGAAGGTCTGTAATATCTCAGAACAACAATGCCTTGAATACTATGAGCAACCATGGACCCAGGATCAACTGGAAGAAACAACCTTTGCTGATATCAGGGATTGTGTGAACCCAATAACAATAGATGAATTTATTGTTAGGTGCTCTAAACAGCTGTAAGAATAGAAAAGTTCCGGGCACTGATTGGCTGAACGTGGAGCATATAAAGTGTGCATCAGCCTTGCTGCATGATCGTTTTCCTTAGTTCATTAGTCTATGCTGGACCACTGGTCATGTTCCTAACGACTGGCGGATTGCAAATGTAATTCCATTATTCAAGAAATGCCATCGTAATGACTGCAAGAACTACAGAGGAGTCAGCCTTCTTAATAATTGATATAAATTATATGCATCTATATTACGAACACGGCTGAATGGAATAACGGAGACCATACTTTCAGAGGCTCAGAACGGTTTCAGGAAGGGCAGATCATGTTTCGACTGTATATTTACAATAGCCCAGCTCATTAAAAAGTTTAGAGAGTGTCAGCTACCTACATACATAGCTTTCATCGACTTAGAGAAGGCTTTTGACATAGTGAATCGGAGCAAACTATGGACAGTAATGGCAAGGAAAGGGATCCCACAACATCTAACTAGAGCAATACAGAGTCTGATTATGGAGAATAAAATCTTAATAGAAGCAGGGAGACCGAGAACATCTCCTAGAGTTGGCCTGATCAATTGTAGAATACGACAAGGGTGTCCATTATCACCTTCCCTTTTTAATTTATATATTGACTATGTCATACAAAACTGGCAGACGTGTCTTCCAGACTATTTTACGATTGGTCAGTCTACAAATGACAATTTCTTGTTGCGACGATCAGGCTATTCTGTCGGACTCTGAAACAGATTGCAGATGGGTATACATGTGTTAAATGGAATCTGCAAAGACCCTGGATTGCAGATATCTACAATTAAAACCAAGGTAATGGCTTTTTGTGGAAATGATCCCATACGGTCAAAAATTGTTATAGATGGTACTCTCCTGGAACAAGTTAGCAATTTTGAATACCTTGGCTACAGTGTGCCTTATAATGCAAACAGTGATGTGGTGCATAAGTTGCATAAGTTCAACGTTATGTGCGTGACCATCTGGCGAACCCTTAAGTCAGCAAGTAGAGAAACACGCATAAAATGGGTCTAAAAGGTGATGGCTCTTCCCAAACTTCTATATGGGTCTGAAAATTTGACTTTAACGAAAGGCCAGGCCAGTTGGATCCAAGCGGCTGAAATGAGATTCCTCAGGCACGTGGCAGTGTATACTCTCCATGATCATAGAAGAAACACAGATATACGGCAGGAACTGAACATTATGAGTATACTCGACAGGATCGCCCAGTATCGGCTGAATTTGTGGGAACATCTTTGCCGAATGGATGACTTCCGCATTCCCTAACAACTATGGAACTATAAGCCGAGGGGCTGAGAAGTGAGGGACGTCCGAGGAAGCGCTGGAGTGACCAGCTGTAATGTTTGTCTATTTGAGACCGGAACAAACCATTGTTGGTTAAAACCTTGAGGGTTATGATAATGATGATGATGACGATGATAAAAATGTAATTTTTTCTTTAAATAAGTATATTTAAATTTTAAACGTCAAACATGTTATTGATAAGGTGTGTAGACAGAAAGTGTTTACAAATGTCACGATGAACTCAGGTGCAAGAGTGAAGAGAGGTAACCTACTGTGACCGCTTCCAATATTTTAGACAGTTAGGCGACGATCAGTGAGCATAAATGTGTCCCTTCCCATTACATTACTCATTACCTTCCTACAGCTTCATATATTCACGTTAGTCTATGTGGGCGGATAAAAACCTTAGAGAGAAATCTTTGCGTAACTCATGGCAACCATGCTTTCCAAACGTTTCTTACAAGAGTCTTTGATTTCATCACCATGGTGCCAAATTTTAATAAGTTTCGATATAAGATCGACCTTTGTTTTAATGCTAATTTTCTTCAGTCTCCTCTTCACAATGGACCAAAGGCTCTCTATAGGGTTCATATCTGGGCTATTTCCAGGCCATGGCAGGGGTTTTATATTGTTTTCACTTAAAACTTTGTAACAGACTTTGCTTTATGGCACGGTGCACCATCATGCGTGAATACGACGTAATTATTTGGGAACCAGACTTCCAATTGTGGTAATAACCTATTCTCAAGTACTTTTTTGTACTGACGCTGGTTCATCATATCCTCCACAATGTATAAACGTCTTGTACCTTGAGCTGACATTACACTCCAAACCATCACCTGTGTAGGATTTTTGATAGTTTGTGCTATGCACTGGGGCGAGAATTCTTCATCAGCACTTCTCCTTATGTACTGGCTGCTTTCTTCCGACTTTGCAAACATGGATTCATCACAAAAACAAACATGAAAGAAAAATATCCTTCAGTACAGCATAAACCACCTAAGGCAGCTGTGCTGTTAAAATTTTAGTCAGTACTTTTCGATACTCTTTACATGTTTTTAGGAAAAAGAGAAACTTTAAATTTACTGATTAATTAAAGGAAGCTTAGTATTTCTTACCTTGCTCGAAAACAGTCGTTTTCGAATTGTTCTTTTACTTGTTTTGCCCAAGCAAGCCTCTTCTTTGCCATAGCAGGTGTGATTTTAGCCTTCTTGTGAGGACGGCGTGCAGGGAGTCCAGCAGCTATCGATATTCGACGTATAGAAGAATCATAAACATTCACTTCATACTGCTCCATACTCATTTTCAAGTCTTTGCTGATGGCTCTTCTCTGTCCTTGGGCTAAATTTATTCTTCCGACCACATTTTCCTACACGAGAGGGTGCATAGTCAGACCCACAGTCTAAAGACTTCTTCAATCTGCACACAGATGCTTGCAAAATTTTTAACCTATCTGCTATTTCTCCTTGTGTATATCGTTTTTCTTGGAGAAGACACTTGGCCAGAGCCACTTTTCTGGGAGAAAGATCACTTGTCTTGCCCATTGTTTAAAACTTCCTAACAAAACGCTCACAAATTATGTAGAGTTCAATATTTAAATTAAACGTTGTAAAAATGTACGCTAAAACTGTAAAAACTGCACAGAAATTTTCCGAGTAACCTGTAACAACATGAAATAATGATACAACACCAAAAAATAACATAACCTCAATTTGAAAATCGTGTTTTAACCAGCTGATTTTCCTATTCAATGATCGCAACATGATATATTTCTGAAATATATTATTTCTAAATACGTTGAAATTACTCAAAATTAAAAAATATTTACACCAAATCATTCATAAGAGATGAAAAATGAATTATATGAACAACTAAAAAGATATATGTCATAAAATATTACTTTTACTTAAAAGTAGACATCAAAAAATAAAAATCACAATTATTCTAATAATTTTCACACTTCTGTATTTCGCTTATGAAATTAATTCTTTTAGCAATTATGCTTTAAAGTATCTACTTTTATTTTGGCTGCAAACACAGTTATTGGTAACGTGTATTACTAAATAAATTTAAATTCCGTCTTGGAAGTGTAAAGCTATTAGTATGTTTATTTTGTTTTATTTTAGTAGGATTAGAGCAGTAAACTACTATGGGTTGAATTTCACATCATTATAATTTCTAATTCCTTTATTAGACACCTTGTTCATAAAATTTTTTATCGTTTCCTCGGAATATCTAGGCTTTTTCTTACTTTTCTTTAATTGAGTCTTGCTTTTCATAGCAACCTTGTTTCTTACATCCCCTTTAGATTTCTTGCCGTCTCATATTTTATGAGTTGACTTTCTAATTCTAAACGAAACAAAATCAGAAACAATAATTCTGTGAACAACAGTGTACAGTAACTCAGGTACTGTTACTAGTAAGAGTATACTGAATATAAGGACGAGACCGGAGACAGGATATAGTGCACAGGTTAGAAGTAAAGATGAAAACAAAATGCACATGGGTCACATTATCTATGCATTCTGAACACAGTTCCATGTGTTCAAAGTACAAAAAACCAACATATTTTTAATAATACGATATTTTGACTACAGTTGTTTCTTATGCCTAATATATGTAGATTGCAAGGCTGTTATTTAGGATCGCAGCTTATGACAAATTGGTTTAGTTTATTAAACTCTTTTTCAATGGTAACACTAATGGTAATTAATCTAATCTAATCTAATCAAAGCTAATCGGCCTTCTTACTTAGTAATTACCATTAATGTCAGGTACGTTCGTCTTCTTACATAACGAATAGGCAATGCTACATTTCAAAGGGTCGATTATCCGGCAGTGGACACTCTTCTTGATGCAGTAACAAAAGTTTTAAAAATACTTGTGCTTAATTCATAGTATTATGAATCTGCGTACAACACTTGTAAAAATATCTTTTCTTACACTACTCAATATTCTGTGATTGTGAATAAACAATTTTTCTTTATTTACTCAAAATAAGATAACATATTTTTCTTAAATACTTAACACAAAAATTAATTTTGTTTTAGTAACAAAAAAAAATTCATTATGATTCAAAAAATTGTATTTACATAACAACTCTGTATTATAAAAAAATACTTAGTACTTCCTAAAATGAAATACGCAATATGTACATCTAGACTTATAATAATAAAATCTAGTCCAGAAAAAAAAAACAATACAAGCTTTAGCTTGATTTAAGTTTATCTTATATAGAAAGAACACAAAAATTTGCAAATTAGGATTATATGTAAACGAGAGAGAGAGAGAGAGAGAGAGAGAGAGAGAGAGAGAGAGAGAGAGAGAGAGATGAGAGAGAGTGTAAGATAGGGGGAAGTGTGTGTGTGTGTGTGTGTGTGTGTGTGTGTGTGTGTGTGTGTGTGTGTGTGTGTGTGTGTGTGTGTGTGTGTGTGTGTGTGTGTGTGTGTGTGTGTGTGTGTGTGTGTGTGTGTGTGTGTGTGTGTGTGTGTGTGTGTGTGTGTGTGTGCAGGCGGGGGTTCATTAACAAGTATCTCAAATGAAAATACTTTGTATATAGAGCCGAGTTTTAGATTTAATAATCAAACTAAAATTAACTTAAATTTAAAACAAACAATTTAAAAATTAATGTAAAACTTTTAAAAGTTGTATTAACACCCTCATTGTTCGAGATGTCCAATGCAACAAATTAGTAGCCATTTATTTTCATATATTCGCCTTGCTACTTTGTATAAAGCTTAAAAATCAGTCACTATTTAAAAAAAAACAGTTTGAATTCTAATGAAGCTTTTGCCAAAAACTATAGTTGATTTTAATTTGAAATGCCATTAATCAAATAATGATTTACACAAGATGTTAAATTCATATTTAACCCCTTTAAAAGTAGTGAAACTAAACTAAAATTATATACTGGCACTCTATTATACATATCATAGTTTCATTTTAGGAAATTAAGTACTAGACGTGAAACATATTCTAGAATTCTAGAATTGCAAGTGATTTCTTCGTAACCGTGTAACAGCATTTGACGTAGTCAATGATTTTAAAAAGAAAGTGAAGACTCAAAAAATAAAGTTTAAAGAAAAATAATACATTAATACAAACTACTCTATTAAAAAAAATGATCACAACTTTTCAAATTCAATATTAAATTATTTTTTATATAGTGTATACATTTAAAAAAATATTTTAAATTTACTTTATTTTCAGAGTCACCTATCCTGTCCTACTTTAAATTGTTACCTGTGCTTACCATAAAATTATGTAAAACCTAAACACCACAAAGAGCATGAGCCTTTCAAATTAAAAAAGGTTAGAAATTTTATTAATTAAAGTAAGAGTTGCTACTGATCTATGCCAATGTATATTAGTTTATATTTTAACACAGTAAATAAAACGTTTAGAATTTTATACTAACGATTTGTATTTAATGGCCATATATTAAATAGTTATTCAAATCAAAACCAACTTGTAAATTACACACTTAAAGTGTAAAACCCGATAACAACAGTATTTTCACTTCGCAACAAAATGTTTAGTAATATTTTGGCAAACATTTTGGATTTTTTACTTTCTTTACTTACATTTTATTTATTTAGTTTTTATTTATATTTATTTATATTCAATTATAATTCTCGGATATTAAGTAATACTCTGATGAGAGTTTGTCGGCTACACTATTGAACTACTTTTTTCTTCATTTACTTCATAATCTTCTATCAGATTTCAACAGAAGATTAATGCCTTTAGATAAATGCTTTAACGTATTTCACGTTAAGTATATGTAACGGATAATAGACTTTGATGTTTTAAATTTAACATTACAACTGTTTATCTTCTTGAAATAATATCTTTCCTCATGCGTACACTGCAAACGTTCATTTCATATAGAAAATTTATTAGTTTCGGTATGGTTTTCGTAAGTTCCAGTCACAGCTGTTTCTATCTTTCTACAGAAAGGCCAACAATTCCTTCCCTACCACCCTTTTCTCTTGTTCCTCTTCAAAAGCTCAACTCAATAAAATGGTCTAAACATTATGAAATTATAAGTACCGTATATCACTTCTGACTCGGAACACTAATTTTTGTAGGCTGAACTAGTTTTCCCTTATTACAAGCTTCGTCAGAGGATGCCGCTAGGAGCGCTGTCGGTCTTTTTCTTGGTGACGGCGCCGTTGTTCGAAAGATCGTTGTTGTGTGTGGTATGATGTGTTCGAATAATATGTGTAATTTGAATTGTGTGTTCGATTAGGATGTTGTTTGTATGTGTTTTTGTATGTTTGTAGATTTCTAGTTGTTTAAGAGTGTCTAGTTTTCGGTCTTTTGTATGTACGTGTAGAATTTCCATGTTGTGTTTATGTTTGTGTACTGTGGTTTGGTTCAGTGAGGTGGTTTGCAAACGCGGGTCTGGTAGTGGCGTGAAGTGCCTTTGTTTGTTCAATGTATTTCTGTTCAAAGCTACATCCGGTTTTGCCTATGTAGAATTTGTTACATCCTGAGCAGTTCAGTTTGTATAGACCAGGTAAATCAAATTTGTTTTGTTCTTGGTGTACGTTTTTTGACAGTCTCTGTTCTGTTTTGTTTGTAATTCTGTATGCAATTGTATATTATCTTTTTTTAAAATAGTAGGATATTTTTTAAGTGTAGTTATTGATATATGTTAGTGTTATGAACTTGATGTTTTCTGTCTTTGTCTGTTGTTTGTTTTGTGTTTTGTGTAGGAGTTTATTGATTATTGTTCTGTTGTATCCGTTGGTTTCTGCTAGATATTTGATCGTGTTTAATTCGTCTTGGTGTTCCTTTTCATCCAGTATTCCTGAAAACTAGTTTAGGCTACAAAAAATCATTGTTCCGTGTAGCACAAAATATTATGCTTGACTACTAGTAAACGTAAGGATATTCCTTACTTTTCAACTATATGTTAGTAAAAGGAAAGTGATCAAAAAGAATAATTAAGTTAAATATTGCTACGGCGATTACGTAACGCTCTTGAAAAGACGAGAGCGTCGTTCTACCCCTTTCTCAACTAGCCCAGCGTGTGAAGTCTGTGTCAAGGCCGTCCATAAATGTAGCCTCTAGATTGCTCGAACTCTCATAACTACGCAAATTATGTTGGCACTCGGCCAACAGTATGCAAAATTATTCTGGAACATCTGCGCCATCTATATAAACGTCAACGCCGACTTATTAAGTTAGTTACACCTGGCGTTGTTGTAGAGAGCGGATCAAGTGATTGTTGCGGATTAGTGGAAAGTGATTATTGTGTTATAATTAGTGCGCAGCCCTAATAGTTGGTAATTATTATTTCGTGTGGACAAATTTAACGTGAATTATTGAATGAGAGTACCATGTTGATTCCAAATTTTATGTGTGACTAATTGAAGGTGGTAATGAGCGACTTCATTGGTGTCTGTATGTTGTTTCCACTGTACCAAACGACGATCCGTGAGACTGTCGTAACAGTATGGTTTCCAATTTTTAACTTTCCATGTATTTAGATGTTATGGTCAACCGCCATTAAAGAGTTCTTTCAGCTATCACTGCTGCTTATCTTCTGACAAACATTGTATCTACTTGCCATTATCTTTCCATTCCTCATTTTGACGTTTCCCATTTTACTAAAACGTCAGTTGCTCCCACCAAGATCTTTATGTTAACTTTTTTCCTATTTTAACATTACAGTTTAAATTTTACAAATGATTTGGCGTACATGGCTATCCACCATATACCTATGAAGAAGAAATAAATCTCTGTGACTCAGTTTTACAAAATTAATATTTTCCTTTATTCAAAAATCATTACATAATAGTTAGTGTAAGTTATGAAACTTAAAGTAAAACTTAGCTTTGAAATTAGAGTGACTATTGACAAATCACAAATGACTGGCTTTGTAGATTTTCCAGAATAGTGTATATTAATAATTTCAAATTTATTGCTTTATTAATACAACAGAGCAAATTTATAAAAATTAAAAACGGTTTTTAACAGAGAAGAGCACATGAGGCAATAACAAACTCACCTCGTATAAACACTTGCTTGGGATTCACGAGAGCTCTTATGGTTGCTGTAGCAATCTCACACAGCTGTCCAGCTTACGGATGCTACAAGTGGCCTCTTCACGTTCCTCGCTGTTACAGTGGTAATCCAGTTTATCACGCAGAATACAAACAGATTTTACTTTCAAATAATCAAAAATTACTTTCCCTACCAGTAAAGTGTCCTTAAAATATACCGTTAAAATTTATGATGGTAATGGTAATTAAATTTAATGATTACGAATTAATAGACGTGTATAATTTTATAAATGAATGTAATTGTAAAATTATTACGATTAAGTCTCTTTTCTTTGTTGAACACTTTAAATTCCAAAAAATTTTTTATTTGTTCGGTCGTATATGGATTTTAGTTTTGTAATTCAAACATATAACTTACTTGACAGAAAGAATATTAACTCTGATGAATAACGTTTACAGAGTTAAAGAATTGTTCATAACGTTTGTTTCATTAATGACTCAGTGTGAAAATCTTTAGCGTTATTCAATCAACGCCAATGACAAGGAAACAGACCCAAGTTATCTTAATTCAAACAAATGTAAGCAATCATTTTTTAAATTACTCAAGAACAGCATCAACTATTTCGATACTTTTATTTATCTTCTAGTAATTGTTTACTCTCAACAATTTTTATATTCAAGTTGCTTAAGGTATCCATTGGTACAGTGTGAGATTAAAGCACCGAACGTCAAGGGTCATATGCATGGGTACACAAATCTCGATTGATGACAACAAGGCAGCTGATGGAGATGACTTTTACACTCGGATCGGTACACACAGTTGACCTGTTCTCGAACCCATCTTTTCCTCCGTTTACCAACATTCCTTTTCCCATTAAATTCAAATTTCAAGGCTGCCTCTATTATTGCCTATATCTTGGTTATTTGGGATGCGGTCGAAGTGTTGTCCCCATCGCCTCTTATTGTGTTTAATCTTCTTGTGAACACATTCGATTTTAGAAAAGCAGACTTAGAACCCGGTGCAGCGAACGCGAGATCCGGCCGACAAAACCAGTTTCAATCGGGTGGTCGGCAACGAACGTCATGACTTCCATGCCTTCCGACGAAGCTGTTTGGTGTACATGGTTGCCAAAATAGCAAACTCACCGTCTGAGTGCAGCTCCGTCTACAGGTTAAATTCCGCGCTGACCGGGAAGAGTTAAGTTGTCTCCCCTCCCGGGCATGAACGGTACTGGGAGATTCCAAGCCGGAGGAGACATCTGAATTTCTGGCCGATCGTTTGGAGCGACAGTTTGCTCCGAACCTATCATGTGACTCCGAATACGATGACGAGATTGAAGACGAATTTGATGAGTACCTTGGACGCCCAATCACTACCGAAACCGTAAGCACTCCAGAGACATAGGTTTTTGAATGGTTTTTACCACTTCAACCCTCGATCGGATTGTGTCACAAACACCGCCCCACAGAGACTTCAGACTTCCTAAGAGGGAGTTCGCTTCCTGTTCTATGCCTGCTTTCGATTCGCCTACTTTCCTATGAACTGACGCCAGACGACGGTCACGACCCCGGGTTTCAGCGGAATTCAAGATTTACTAAAACGGTCCGACATTCTGGTCCCCGAACAATTTGGATTTTGTGCTGTGCACTCCTCGAGTTATCAGCTGATTTGTTCCGTGGAGATCATTGCCGAGCCCGGTTGCTCGCGAAAGCAGACTGTAGCCATTTTCTTTCATGTTGAAGAAGCTTCCGATCATGACTGGACCCTTTGCTTCCTTACAAACGTACGGCGTTTACGCTTCCGGATTGCTACCTTCATTTGATTGCTAGCTTTATTTGGAACAGAACATTTCCCATGAGAGTAGATGGCTCTCTTTCTTCAAACGGCGTCAAGACGTGCCCAAGTTGCTTAAAACCAAATAGGTCATGTTCTACAATGACACGGCGGTGTACGCTGTAGATTGTCTTGCTTAAATAGTCGTTATCTGGCTGCAGGAACAGCTTGACGATTACGTAACGCAATGCGTTCCGTCACACTCCTGAAATAAGACAAAAATTCCATTCTTAATACCTGCCGCTCATCCGACGTATCAGCTCTGCCAAATTTTCGCGACCTCACAACTATCTTCACCTCCGCAACAGAATAAGGGTTAGTTTGCAAACCACTTTAAGATGAGCAAGTCCTGTGGCTTACATATACGACAAGTTTGGTCAACGCACGCTTCTTTCTAGGATGGTAATTTTAACCAAACGTCGTGTCCGTATCCTCCAATAAACCATATTAGTACCAACACTTGACGGAACGATAGGTTACCATTAGCTCACAAATAGAAAGTGACTTATTGTGAACGTTTTGAACGACATTTTTAAAATTATATAATAATAAACTATTAAGGATTCAGGCAGCCGAAATGAAATGAGACGCATGGCTGTTCTCTCATGGGTTGGTGAAAGAACGAGGCGAGGATATAAGACCTGATGTAAACATTGTATAATTGCACCAAAAGATTGAAGATCACAGAAGGAGATGATGTGAACACTTGAAATGCATGCCTGCTATTCGTCTACCTATGGCTGCCTTGAGTTATCACCCTAGTGGGAAGAGAGATGTCGGTAGACCAAGGAGGAGGTGGGTTTCGAAACAGGTCTAAGGCATAGTCCTTTGGGGTGGTGATGATGATGGTGATTAATTTTAACTAAAAAAAGTACTACCTACTAGATTGTCTTATTTAAAATAACATGTCTTTAGATGTTTTTAAACATACATTTGCTACCGACAGTCATATGAGTAGGCTTAGATTTCCGTAAAGTAAATTTTTTACTGGTGTACAGACATAAAAGAATATTATTAATTCATATTCTAAAATATGAAAAATATTCATTACAGTGTTTTACGATTTCCTGTTAAACAAACGAATAGTATTGACAATAAAATTACTTCAACTGTATATCTACGTACGGACGGTGAAATGTAAAGGACTGTGTCAATAACTGAGGGTGACGAAGCTTCTATTTTACTGTATTCATAACTTGGAAAAGCAATCAGTCAACGTCAGACCGACATCAAGTGCCTTCCAACTCAAAACATCGTATATATTTCTACGGACTTTGAAAAATGCGTGTCATTGAAAAGATGGAAACATTATTCTTACACTGTATAAAATTAAGTAGTCAGCTCGCACCAATTCCAGAGGAGTGAGGCTGACATAAGATTAAGGTACTTCCATCCTTTGCAAATCACTTTCTCTTGATACCGATTATGAAATTCCATTATGTCACATTTTATATTATATTCGTAACTGAATAAATACAAAATTTTATAGTTATAGCGAGGATAACGTTGACCAGTAGATGTGAGACTTGTATACTGCTGATCTTTGACGCTGGGCTTTGATGAACTCTGCGTATAATCAGGAAGCCATAGAAGAGGCCTTACAGCTGTCAGGAGACTTGAAGAGGTCAAGACCCTGGCTGACCGACTGAATGACGTAGTTCGAAGACTCAAAAACAGATCGTAGTTCCCTCCTGGATTTGACTGTGTGCATCACTGAGCACAGTCTGCACGATATCACAACACATGAAATTTTTGTGTTTTGCTAGATCTACACTTGTACATTCTCACACTGTGCGGATGCCTGCAAGTGTTACAGGTCGAAAAAGAGACATTATTCAGAAACGAGCGTGTGGTCCCGACTTGAAACGAGGGCAAACACGCCTCTACAGTACAATAAGTCTTAATGTCTAATCGGTATGGGGCCGTAGATAACCGCGACCAGGATTCACTTGAATGTATTCGAGTAGCGAGTATTTATATTTACAAATAAGCCCGTTACTGAACTGAAGGGATAAAAGTACTCAAATCATAACGACGAGGGTGTAAGGCGTCAAATTATACAAGGACTTTAAGCAACAGGAGTTCCGCTATAATCAGGTGATGTCTGTAGTACGTTATGCGTTATAAAATTAAGAAAGAATTCTTCTTATGAATAAGGTAACATATATGCATTCAGGACTGTGCAATTATTGTTTTTCATTAACTTGAATTAAAATTATATATTTTTGGCAAAAATCGGACATATTGTATTTGAGCAACACTGTTGTCGACGTCGTTGGGCTAAAGGCTTTAATTAGAAAGCTCTCAAAACATTAAACAAATTTCCATAAAAATCCTATGATTTTGAATCTATTTGCATTTTTCATTACAAAAATTATAACAAAACCTGAAAGCTAGTTCAGACAGCTAGTTTTTATTAGTTTATTAAATACAATTCAACCTACAATGTGCAATACGTTTTTTAGCAGAACTCAGCAGAATTTATAAATTTTCCACTTAATTTTAATTGCTCTTCTCAAAACGTTCCGTAAGTTTTGTTAAATGTTATTTATAATATGCCAATTTGTATATTATTAGACCCTAATATCACACTTGTAAGTTTCTTATTTGATTTCACAAGAAAGACCAATTTCGCATTATTGAAGTCGGTAAATTGCAAGAGTTTTAATTGTCCTAAACACAAGACTCGTTTCTCCTTTCATGCATGTCAGATGCTACTTGTTCGTACGTCACTTTTGATACACAAAAGGCGTTAGTAGACATTACACAAGGAGGTATAACATATTCTACCCTTCTAACTCCGGTTCATAAAAATACAATCTTTCTTCTACCTAACTAAATGTTAAAATCCCTTACTTAAAACACTTAGTTTTTCTACTTTTGATCATGTTTTGGGGATTTGGAATCGCAGTGCTACGTTTCGGAAACGAATAACGAAGAGACGACGAATAAGAAGAAGAAGAGGAAAAGGAAGAATAAGAATAAGAAGAAAAGAATAGAAGAAGAAGATAAAAGAAGAAGAAAGAGGAAAAGAAGAAAAAGAAATAACAGCTTAACTTAGTGTTAAGGATACTGAGGAACATAAGGTTAATACTGTAAATATCACTATAATATTGACGACTCGGAACACAAAGTTTTTTATAAGTAAAAACGTAAAGTTTTACCTTACAGCCTAAACCGGCTTTCACCTATAGAAGGCTTCATCAGAGGCTGTCGTTAGTAGCGCTGCTCGTCTTGTTGTTGGCGACGAGAAAGTGTTTCGAAAGATTGAAGCTGTGTGTGTGTGGTGAGATGTGTTCGAATAGTGCGTGCGATTTGAATTGTGTCTGTTCGTTTAGGATGTCGTTTTTATTTGTTTTTGTGTGTTTGTATATTTCTAATTGTTCTAGAGTGTCTAGTTTTCGGCCTTTTGTGTGTACGTGTAGTATGTTCATGTTATGGTCGATGTTTTTATATGTGTGGTTTGCTTCAATGAGGTGGTTTGCGAAGGTAGATTCTGTAGTGGTGTGGAGTGCTTTTGTGTGTTCAATGTATCTCTGTTTGAAGCTACGTCCTGTCTGGCCTATGTAGAATTTACTGCAATTTGAACAATTTAGTTTATATACACCGGGTAGATCGAATTTGTTTTGTGCTTTGGGCATGCGTTTTGATAGTGTGTGTTCTGTTTTGTTAGTAGTTTTGTAAGCGATTCTGTATCCTGCTTTTTTGAATTTGTGGGCAATTTTTTCTGTTTGTTTGTTGATGTATGTTAGTGTTATGAATTTGTTGTTTTCTGTCTTTGTCTGTTGTTTGTTTTGTGTTTTGTGTAGGAGTTTACTGACTATTGTTCTGTCATAACCGTTAGATTCTGCTAGATATTTTATCGTGTTTAGTTCGTCTTTGTAGTCTATTTCATCTAAGGGGATGTTGTTAAGTCTATGTATCATGGTTCTAAAAGCAGCTAGTTCTAAACGAACAGACACAATTCAAATCGCACGCATTATTCGAACACATCTCACCACACACACACAGCTTCAATCTTTCGAAACACTTTCTCGTCGCCAACAACAAGACGAGCAGCGCTACTAACGACAGCCTCTGATGAAGCCTTCTATAGGTGAAAGCCGGTTTAGGCTGTAAGGTAAAACTTTACGTTTTTACTTATAAAAAACTTTGTGTTCCGAGTCGTCAATATTATAGTGATATTTAGTTAAGTAACGGACACGTCATGGACAACGAAATCCAAGAAGTTAATACTGTTTATTGGCAAACGTTCAATGTAATTAATTTAAAGACAAAATATTATTACACAGATTCTTTGTTTTCATTTATATGCTTGCTTACTCCTTTCATTACAGGTTTCGTATATGTATTTGGTAAAGTTTATTTTTAGAATTCATTACGCTCTTGTGCATTTTACATAGAGAAGCAATTGCATTAATCTGATAGTTTCCTAATTACAAAAAAGTTAAATATTAATTCCACTGTGGAGTTCGTCTTGTATGAGTCATATGGGTTAGAAGTAATATGATTAATATTTCGGTACCATGAATAGTCATATATTTGACAAGACATATTCCTATTAATTTGATAATCGTTAATAACAATGTCTCCTCTGTGATATACAGGATAGCGATATATGTGTGATTATATAATGAGCAAGCCACAATCAATGACGATTCTTTATGCTTGTTTCACACTATTAACTGAGTGTACGTCATTATTTCTGCCTTTATAAACATCAACGTCCTTTAGATCTAAAAGATTTTTGTGCGTGAGTTGTTACTAAGTTAAACAGAAATATTTTTCCTAATTCGGTTGCATTCTCTTAATTTCATTCCAAACATATCTACTCTTTGGATTTTTTGCTTTCCTCAAAGTAAGAATAATTACTAAGTTTGTTGAATATTCAATCAAGGAAACAAAATTTTCTGAGTACTTTTCGCAATACCATTATATATAGACACAAGAAATAAATAATTAATTTTAATTTTTTTTTATAACAAATTTATAGACGTAAATGGCCGAATATGGATATAAATTTTAATTACTACGTAGGACCTTATACAAAATATAGTATTACCTTCAGCGTGTGTGTGATGTTTCTGAGTAAAGCTGCGGCATTTCTCTTTAAATGTTTCGCCGCTACGTTATGTCATAATTCCATTCTGCTTAGTTTCAATTTAGAGTTGCGTCCAAATCTTTCCTATTCTATTATTATTCATTGGACGCAATTTATTTCCTTGACACACAATCCATAAAATAATATGTTACTTTAACTTAATTGGAATTAATTAACTAAATCAATCTATGAGTGCATATATCGATGTCAAATGTTTATAAATTTAAAAACCAATTTGATATAAATCATGTGGAACATAACAACAAGAACTCCAACGACTAACAATCTTTGTATAAAGATGAAGTTTCTGTACAGTGCTGATTAACATTTGCGTTTCAAATTCTTTTAAGTATGTTCTGTAAAGTGACAGATATAATAATATTATTTAAAGTAGGCGTAAACACAATTCTTTCTGTGTATTTATGTAAATGAAAGTCAGCTAACACCCTTTGTTAGTTCTGTCTTGTTCCTTGTTAAGTCAACAATATAAACACGCGAGTTATCACTGAGTTTTGGTCGTGACAAGGACAAATTCATTTCCTATTGTAGAATGTGTTTGCTACAACTAACACGATTCTCTTTGTATTAATCTGAGAATATTGTCTCTGACACCATTAAAGAGGTACAGTTTTCTCAGATACCAAATCTTCTTATATTTTTCTTAGGGGAATTGGAGCAGAATTTGTACGCAGTTCTCAGAATTCACATCTGAATGACAGACAATATATCTATTGATCTTTATTAATTATTAATCTGAAGTAACAAATTAACATCCCAAATAACATTTTATAAAACGGTGTACGCGTTAAGGAACCGATTTATGTAATTTCATGTTCTGTACATTGCAGAGTTAAAAATGTTTTAAAAACCTAAAAACCAAAATAGCTGAAGGATTATAATACGTAACATATTAAAAAGTGGTGACGATAACAGTAATTATATTTTTAATTATACTGTTACGTAATACGGAACAATTATCTCGGCAATCCCAGCAGAGCCAAGCTGTAATGTGTGTATGCGTACACATTGCTGCTACATTGAGATGAAAGACAATTACGTAAAACGAATCTTGCGTCAACAATCTAGGCTATTTCAGACCATGCCGGTTGGCGCACTGTGTTCAAGGCCAGACAGGTTGCACGGTTTCTAGTGGATTCTAGAACGCGTGTACTACGCAGTTTGCTCAACATGTCATCCAGAAAGTGATTGATTATTCTGGAATTTCAGCGGGGTATAAATATAAGGATCCAGCGACGGACAGTCAGTTTACTTCTGGCGATAACTCAGTGCGATTCAAGTGGCTATTAGCGAAAAGTGATTATTGTGCAGGAATCTATTAGTTGATATTATTATTGCGGACAATTTTAATTTTAATTGTTGTACGAGTATAATCTTGTTGATTACAAACTGTTAATTGTGATAATAAAATTGGGTTTTAGTGACTTCATTGGTGTCTTGTACTATGTTTTTCCACTGTACTATGGACTATACGACGATCAGCGAGACCGTCGTAACAATATAGTTTACGAAGGGAATTGGTTTATTAAAAAATGTCTAGTAATATCTGCCTTCATAAGAAAGACCAGAACGCAAATTAAACTTGAAAGACAGAAAAACATGGGAAAGAAGTGTGTGTGTGTGTGTGTGTGTGTGTGTGTGTGTGTGTGTGTGTGTGTGTGAATAACTTTATAACGTTGTATGAACAGTATGTACTTAATGACTTTAATGACAAAAGGTTAGTTACCAATTTCTAGGTTTTCCACAATTCTCCTTGGCAATACATTGGCCTATATGTGTTTTGAATTCAATGTAATAAATAATGGTTAAAAATAACAAAATTTTTCTCACCACTGTTGTATTAAGTCCTTAAATTTTAAAACAGTATCTATTTGCTTAAACTGTGGACAATTATTTCTAGATTTATTTATTTTGTTTATAAAATTTTGTACAATAGAATTACAAAATTTAAAAAATTATATAAAAAACAGAAAGAAAATAGTTTTTCAAGATTCTTGTAAAAAAAAAATATAATTTTTCAAATATATATTTTCTTATTTATGTATAGGAATTTTGGGTTCTAGTGTCTAATGTGTAAATAGTTTAGTAGTTGAGTCATGAAAACAAAATGTAGGCCTATAGCCTTTTATTTGTATTATAAATGTAGTTGAGACATCGTAGGCTTATACGTAGTTGCACAGAAACGTTTTGACTCAATTTTTGGAAAAAAAAGCCAATTTGTGACTGCGTAGGCTTGTAAAAGAGTCCCGTACATTGGACGAAATGAATATTTCGTCTGTCATTTAGCTGTCACAATACGTATCCAAACCAAACAGAATAGGGGTTAAGAATTTCTAATTAACAGTCGTTTGGGGAATATTTTTTAAAATATAATTGCTTTCTGTGACCCTATGTTATATAAATTTTAATCTTTTTAAGTAATCCTCAGGAATTAAAATATGAAATGCGTAAAATCACCTAAGTAATCGCGTGTAAGTAAATATTAATAGACAAATAAACACATAAAGACATTCTCACGCACCCATAACACTCAGAGCCCCACACAACATTCATAGTCTATGTACCGAAACGATACGCGATGATATCGTGTTTACATGTAGATCATGCCCTATCTTACATATAAATATAACCCATAATGCTTTAAGTGCGTCTCTCACTAAAAATTTGGTGGCATTCCTTATACTGTTGTATTTGTTTTTAGATTCTTGACTTTTACGTTGCAAATGATTTCTACATGCTCTATGATAACTATCTTTATCTCAGCGTTCCACATTTTCTAACCTCATTTACAACACACGGTAGATTTTACACTTAGCATTCTGAAGGTTTCGTTACTATATCGTGTTATGTGCTTCTATTCTGTATTGATGACTTCTTCTGCATGTACTAGGCCAAATAAATTTGTAAGTGAGTGTTTGTATAAATCAATAATGCTACCTTCAGATGAAGTTTGAACCTTTGCCAAGTTTTATTTTTATACACTCTGTTTTGCTGTGATTTATGTTTTATTCCACCTATTCCACAGGACTATTGTAGTATTAAGTATGCAATGATCTGTATTAACATTCTTTTCCCTCTAGACGTGGTAATTTTTGATTTACTATAATATAATTGATTAGGAAGAAGTGCCCCCACGCAGACCATTTGTACTTATTAAGATCTTTATGTTTGTAAAATGTGTTTTTCACATTAAGGCCATTGAAAGTTGCAAACTTTTTGATGATTTGACATACATTTTTATTTTTTACTCATCATTCATGTTACGCATGAAATAAGATCTTTATCTATTCTAGTATTTCTATTCCCTGCTTTCACTACTTAATCAGCCTTATTTCCTTTCAAGAGCTTTCTTTGTATGTCACATGTTATCGCATATTTATTATTTCTATCTTTATTCTGCCTGAATCTTAATGATCTAGCTTGAATGTTCTTGTAGCCTGAATAGATGCATTTTGGTACAATGATTTTTGTAGATATATGTGAATGGTGGTGACATTATAAATTTTAAATTTACTGATAAATGTTTAATTAGAAGGAAATTATCCTTGTTGACCTATGTCAATTTTTTGCACAATATGATTAATAACTTCACTGTCAATGAAATCATAAATTTCAATATTTCTTCAAAAACTTAATATATTGAAATATATATACATGTTTACTTTTCTTTTTCTGAACGCCTAATTATATTTAAATTGTTTATGTTGGAATGCTTTCTGTACAGCAATATATTTCATTAGGTTATTTTTTGGTGAAGAATATATCACAAATACCACGAAACAAATAGTGTTTTATTTTTCTCCTTTTGTACAAGCGCTTTCTTACTGAATTTTGTTTAATCTTTAGGTCCAATTCTATTCACAACTGCAAATGGTAGTCACCACAGTCACCAAATTTTATTATTCGGGGCACACCTCGGCGACTGCAGTAGACATTTAGAACCCAAGAAATCGATTTATAAGCCTACGGACATGTTTCATAATCGTATATTCAACTCATTAGAGCCTCAAAAGTAAGATCCTAGAAAGATAATAAGCAGCAGCCTCAATGATAATTCAGTTTAAAAGTTTAATAAACGTTCATTACTTTTCATCTATGCACATTTGTTACCTTATGTATTAGAAAGCAATACTCTACTTCAGAACACTTTTTGGCAAAATATAAATAATATTTTGCCATTAAAACGCAAGAAATTATTTTTAAAAATTTGTATAAGCTTGTTAATGCTTCGACTTTCTTAAGCGTGCATGTGAAACAGTTTTGTATATCAAAGAAAGTAATGCCTGCTATCAAATTGGGGCACAAAGTATGTATAATTTATAAGATGCAATCTTATTACTGTTTCCAATGTAACCCATTATTTTGAAAGTATGTACAGCATTTTATTTAATTATATTTAAGAAGTGTCTTAGTTTTTAGATTATCTCCATCTCTTGTACTCGTTAATCTTCTTCTGATATTTCCTATCCGTTTCGGATGTTGGATATCAAACAGACTATTTTAACTTTCTACACTACTGCACGGAATAAGTCACTTGTATTCATGCCAAACCATTAAATTTCTCAGCCATGATATTCTCGGTCGCCCAACTCCTCTCTTACCAAGTACTTTTTCCTGTAGTACGGACTGCAATAAGTTAAATCTCTGTTCACTTCTTATGAGATGTCCCAGATACTGAAGCTTTCTTATCTTCACTGTGTTAATAACTTCCCTGTCTTTCTTCATCTTTCTAAGAATTTCAATATTATTTATATGTGCTGTCCATGAAATGCTCAGTATTCTACGGCGAATCCACATTTCGAAAGATTACAATTTTTTAATTGTGGCTTTAGTCAATATCCAAGATTCTACACCGTAGAAGAGGATTGAGAATACGTAGCAGCGTAGACGTCTGACCTTAGTGTTTATTGGTAAATCGTGAGTTTTGAGTAAAGTGCTCATTCTAGTGTACACTGCTCTTGCCTCTTCAATTCTGCTCTTTATTTCTTAATTTCTTGAGAGTTCTCTATTGTGTAATGACTATAGTACCAAGATATGTAAATTAGCTTATACGTTCAACTGGGCTTTGGTTTATATTAAGGATGCAGTTTTTTAACTTGTTCTTATATACAATCATTAGCTTTGTTTTATTAACATTGATGTCTAGACCATTTCTACTACTGCTTTCTGTCATTCTATTCATTAGTTGTTGCAGTCCCTCTAAACTATCTGCGAATATGACGTTATCGTCTTTATAACGTATGTTATTTATTCTTTCACCGTTCAAAGAGATTCCTACGCCACATCCATCTAAAGCTTCTCTAAAAGTACCTTCCGAGTAGATGTTGAATAAAAGCGGAGATAGTGTACATTCTTGTCTTACTCTACACAGAATCTGTATTTCTTCAGTTTTCTCTTTATCTACTCTAACAACTGCAGATTGATTCTAATATAGTGTAACAAATTAGGTTAGGTCTTTTCCATCTAACCCAATATTTTTTAGGATGTTCATCATTTGCTGATATTGGATTCGGTAAATGAGCCTTCTGGTAATCGATGAAACATGCAAAACATCAGAGTTTATATCTCTACATCGTTGTAATAGCACCTGAATACAGAGTAGAGTGTCTCGTGTACCTACTGCATCTCTGAAACTAAACTGTGTGGCTGATACTTGTTCTTTACAGATTTTATAATATAATAATATATTATATTCTCTTGTGGATGATTTTGAGGAAGAGTTGGAGAAGGTGACTCATTAAGCTAATAGTTCTATATTCATCACATTGCTTTGCTCTTGTTTTTTTTGGGTAATGTAATGAACTCACATTTAATACAATCAAGTGAGATGCTTCCTGTGTCATATATATGATTGAATACCGCAGTCAACTATTTTGTACCGTCCTTCATAAAGAAGTTTAAGAAACTATCTGCCTCACGTTGTTGGCATCAATTTGTAACGTTTAAATGTGTTAATTGTATGTTTATTAACCTCACTATTGGGATCGCCAATTTGTTACATCCAGAATCGAATCTACGGGATATTTATCAGAATTTGTATCTTGTTTAACTCGGTTATTATTTGTATATACTTTGTTTATAATTGATTAAGGATGAGTATCTGTTCAGGGGGATGTTTGTTGAGAGCCAATTTGCAATCACCGTTTGCAAATAAAATTTATTGGTGAAATATAAATAATAAATTTTTATTAAAATTTATTTAAATAGTATATGGTTTCTTTATTCTGTAATTAACTCTCTTTTAATCTTTTCTTTCACCAATGAATATGATAACTTGTGGTCATCAAAACATATTTTAAAAAAATCGGCTAAGACTTTCAAATGATGAGTGTTGCCAACTTAATCTAATTACTGAAGTCAACTCACAGTACCAGATATCTTGTTCAGTATATCATACCCATTTTGTATTCGTGAAATAAAGAAACGAATAAACCGTTTTCTGTATTTTGTAAACTCAAATCCTTTATTTGTTCTTTAACTTGTTTTAAATGTCAAATATAATTCTTAACAAAGTTTGGCCAGCTGTATTTTAATATGCTCAGAGTGGCAGCAGTAACTCTTATACCTCAGGCATAAACAGTTCGTATTTTATATTTAATGAATAAAATACAAATATAATGTGTTAAGTTAGGTCCTTTTGGCTACAATATAACAACAGTTTTGATAGGGAAAGTACCAAAATACATATGATTAGAAATAGTCACAATGTGTCTTAAAAGGATTATATAAACAGTGTAAAACAGTTCAGTGTATAGGTTATGTTATTAAAATATTTTTTAGACTTAATTAGCTTTAGATTATATTAACACTATACAACAATGTTTTTTTAAGCTTATGTCCATACTATTAATTAATATTGTTCTCAGTGGAAGTTCAAAAATGGTTTTTATGAAAAGTGTACTCAATGTCTTTGAAACCTATAGTCTAGGCTTAACAGGGAATGGTTCAGATTAATTTTATATCTAAAATACTTCTCTCCCTGTGTCAATTGATTCACTTTCTTCAGAGACATCCTGGTTTAATTCTGTAGAATCCTGTAGCACTTCCTTCTTCTATTTTAATCTTGATGAAGATAATTATTTAACTGTTTTATTGAGATGCACTGATCTAAAATGTCTTATAATTTACTTTCGTCACTCTGAGTTGTTTAATTCAACCTTTTTTCATTCAGCTTTCAATAATACTCCTCATTTTTTTCTATCAACATATTAGTTGCTAAGGCCTACCTTAGATATCTCCCTGGTTTCCAATGTAACAGTTTTTATATCACCCTGGTGACATAATATTATTATTAGTATAAACAAACTCTTGCTAGTTTATATTTCATTTTCTTTAAAAGATATACCTTTTTTATAAGAGCTTTAATCTTTATTTTATTGGTTTCTTTGTTCTACTGATGAAACACTGATCATTTTAACACCACTTTTGACTAATTTCTGATCTATATTCCTGAGTTATTGATTTACACTTTTTTATTATATTTGTTCCAAACTTATTTATTATTATTTCTTTTTGTACTTTTCACTTTCTTAAATTTATTTTATACATTTAGTAATCCTTTAACATAAACTGACATTGTTTCCTTCTTATTTTAATAGAAATTCTTATTCATATAACTTAACTGACTAAGCTCAATATGCCTTACAAAAATCTCTGACTATTATTTTGGTACTTTCTTGTTAAGAAAAACATTAGTGTTATTAACACTATCATACATAATATTAATAAATGTGACACAAACTGATTACTAATAACTATTAGTAACATTTTATAATTCCCCTTAACTGACTGTGATTATAAATTTACAGTCTGCACAAATAAAACAAAATTCCATAAGTAAGTTCATTAACAGTTTCCTTCTTACTTATCATCATTGACCTCATTTTAACTATGATAAACATAACTATCATAGTCTTCATTAACATATATTAAACAATTAAAATAAACCATGTTCAACCAAGTCTTTCTTAAAAATCTTATGTTTCTTGGTACTTTTTTCGAATATAATCAAAGTACATTTATATTACAAGGGCCTGGTAAAAATGTCACAGTATCCGGACCGGGGACTTTACCATATTCCATTGTATTTACTACTGATTTTACTTCATCTGTGATTATTTCTAGTCCGGTGGCATTATCAAATAGAGAAAGTTCTGGTCTGATATCATAAAATAGTTGTTTTATATAACTTGTTAAGGTGTTTTTCATTTCTGCTAGATCGATAAAAATTTCATCATAAATTTTAACTAGTTTTTTCACTTTTTTACTGTTTTTCCCAGTATTGACTTTCACTTTCCTTTGTTCATTAAAACTATTGTTCTTATTTTGTAGTGCCTCGATCTCTCTACATTTCTCTTTTACCTCTTGTTTTTTTAGATACTTGATTTATTTTAATAATGTCAGTTATCGTTCTGTAGTCATTTTTTTTTGTTTTTAACTTTTCTCCTTCTTACATCAGTTCAAGTATTTCATCCGTCATCAACGATTTCTTTTTGGTTTCATCCGGCTTCATCAGTTCTTCTTTGGCGCTCTCAATTTTCCTATTAAATTGCCTGAGTTGTTCTTTATAACTCAATGTATTCGACAGTGATTGACATTTCTCGTTAATAGCAGTTTTAACTTGACTTCTTATTTGTGGGTATTTTAGTTTACGGATGGCGTAACGTATAATATTCTCCTTTATTTGTTTTTTTCAGTCTAACTTTATATGTTGCAAACAGATCGTTGTGATCCGACCGCAAATCACCGAACTACAGCTGTTTGGATATCTTCTGTTCATTAAGATGTGGTCAACCTGATTTCTAATTATTTTTCTATACGCATACCCAGGTATACGCATAGTCTTCTTGGGGGGAGCCTGTGTCATATATTTGTCACCACAAACTCCTGTTCCTCAATAAACTTGCTAAGCAACTCCCCTAGCTTATTTCTTGCACCTATTCTGTGTGGGCCTATCAGGTTTTCAGACCTTCCTTGTCCTACGTTTCCATTAAAGTGTCCTATTGTTATTATTAAATCTATTTCGGGTAACATCTTTAAAGCCTCCATTATCTTAGTATCTTAGAATAGAACTCTATTACTTCATCATCAATGTGGTTAGTTGTTGGTGTGTATAATTGTAATATATTAATATTTGCGGGATTTGCATTTATCTGTAACAACAGCATCCTTTCAGATATTGGTACGTAATTCATTACAAATTTAGCAGCTGATCTACTTACTATCACACCAACTTTATGTCTGTATTCTCCATTATTTGATCCCAAGTAATAAACCCTATGTTCATCAATGTCACAATAGTTTGAACCTATTAATAAGCATTTTGATTATTCCCAAATGGTGACATTCATTCTTCTTAATTCTTGGACGGAATTATGTATTTTCTCAGCTTGGACCATCGTTCCACATTCGCAAGTGCATATTTTCAAGTCTGTGTTTATATTTAATTTTCTTTTTACTTCATAACTGTTCAAAACTGCCCCCACCCTCCCCCGAGATCCGATTGGGAAACTTAAAGCTCCGGATGATTTTGCCTTGAACGTAACCATGATGATATTAATAGAGATATATAAACGATCTTTAACGTAGTGGTTTCTCGTTGCTTTCTAAATCCAAATTTCGGTGACTAGTAACTAGCTCATCCGCCTTCGGGGCCGATTTCTCAACCCCAGGACAATGAGGTGCCCTAACGCTTGCCAGTTTATCCTCCCAAAGCAACTGACTAGCAACCGCGAGACTACTTATTTGGTAGTTACTCGGTCGCCATTTCCTCGTCAGTAAAAAAACAGGGTACACCATACAACGGGAGCTGTACTTCGAGAAGGTGAGGTTGGCATTTCTACATGCGGGGCTCTATATTGCGCATTATACAACTTACACCTTACTCGTTAATAAATTTATGAATTTGTCTGAGGAATTTTAGTAAATCTTCCAACAAACCAATTTTGTTCCTACACTGTATTGATGAGACTTTTGTTGTTTGCTTCCTTTTCTGAAAAAGTTATGTATGTGATCAAGACAATTAGGTTATTAAAAAGCTTTTAATAACCTCAATATTAATATTAAAATAGAAAATGATTAATATGCTATTCCAGTACGTCATTTTTAATCTCAGAGACGCATTTTTATATAAGTGTATTTGTAAAGCTGACTCACATCAAGTAAAAAATCAAGTAAAATTCTCTAACCACTTAGAAATTGCAAACAGAAGAGGTCTTCATTAGCTTCCGTTCCGATAAAAGCACTTGAATTCGGAAATTTTATATTTTAAAGTAATTAGTCTCAAAACTACAACAGATACCTGGTGCAGTGAAACTTTGATTTTGTACAAAAATGAAATCTGTTACGTTAAAAAGCTTTTTTTTAGATTTGAAATTGAATATTGGTGAATACAAATGTATTATGATAACATTGCGTCAAATATGCTGTTAAGTTAAAAGAATAATACTAACAAAACGAAACCAGAAGGCTTCATAATAATAACCAAACTAATAAATATAGGCTACCTAATTAAATATAATTAAATTATTAAAAATTTTTCTACTTTTCTCAAAACGTAATACATGAAAACAGAACTTCATTAAACACTAAAGACAAAGTCTGCTCAAAATCCAATACGACACTGCTTTGTGTAAATGCTGCAAGCAGTAACTAAATTTTATCCTCCAAAAGCGGCAGACAGTCTTCTGTGTTTCGAGATGTAATAGAGTAACTGACAGACACAGTAAACGCTGTAATTGGAAACCGCCGTTTATAATTAACAAACGTGCACGACATGTAATTTGATACAAAACAACATTCGCAGGCCTGCTGATGCACGTGTTCAGCACAGTGTTAACAACACAACACAACACAACTACAATTCAGCATTAATTTATTTTTTATAGTGTAAATAAAATTCTAGCACTAATTTTAATTGCTACGGAAAAGATTATTCTTTCTTCTTACTAGTAATTATACTGCGTATTTGTTTCTAATATGTCTATGTACACGAGCTGAATGTGCTGAAATTGTTGCCCTGAATCACACTATATAGTATGGATGTGAAAAAACTGATAATACAGACAACTGCCAATTTAGAATTACAAACATGAAGAAACAAAACATGGGTAGGAGACACAGATTTATAGATTAGAAAAAAGTGCATTGGACAGTTTGGGTTTTTGGTGAGGAATTAAACAGGGAATGATTTACAGCACTGTAAAGTTACAAGCTCTGTAGTAATGTTGCAGTTAGGGTATTATAACGGTTAAATACCTGTACAATTTCCTTATTACATAGAGACACAGTAAAAGAAAGAACGTTATGTAAAAATTGTAAGAAACTTTATATATACTAGGAACAAAAAACGGGGACGTTTCAATTATTATTATACTTAACGCGGACAGTGATATTTATAAAAACAGACATGAGTTGGTAAAAAATTATTATTTAAAAATTCAAATGTATGAAATATATTTAACATAGAAGTATGAAAAGTTTTACCACTGTTGGAAACCAAAAAAGTAATAGGAAATACCTATATAACGCATATAATATAAGATTATGTTATATATACCTATATAAGAGCAATAAAATAATCAATTTGAGCTAAAACTACTAAAAATACAAAACTTAAGTTAAAAATAAGAAAACATATTATTTTATGCAAAAATGAGATACTTTAA